>JADMNL010000030.1:119097500-120297500 GCA_016271365.2 Neoceratodus forsteri | reverse complement strand
ACTTTTTCACCCCAGGAGCACATCAGAGGCAATTAATTGGGATGCACTAATAGCAACGTTTGAGAGGGGAAATTGTAAGTTTCATATCACAGGCAAAAAAGGAGAAGGCAAGACAGCAGACCACACTCAAGGAAGGAGTTCTGATTTAGCAGCAGAACACACATCAAACTGAATGAAGAAATTACAAGACAATTAGAAATATAAAAAGCAAACCATACCAAATTATTGGAAACTAAAATTGAGGGGATTATTCATTATACTAAGCAAAGATATTATGAGGCAAGGAACAAAGGAGGGTGCCTCTTGACAGTTTCATTACAAAAGCAAATAGTGAATAGAACAGTTTTACAAATAAAAAATGGGGCTCAGGATGGGGAATTTCGGAGGATTCTGAGAAGTTGCAGGGAATTGTAACGGGCGACTGTTGAGACACCCAGTTGTTCTTTCAATTCAGCATGTACTATTGTTATTAGGTCTGCACATGAATCTCGATGTACACTCAAATTTGAGCATAATACACTACCTCTGAGCCCAAAATGTGGGGTCTCCTACGGCTTTGTATATGACCTCTCCTACTAGGAATTCCGGCCAGTCTCTATATGTCCAACGGATCGGCACCTTGCTTGGGCTATAGTCTTATTCTGTGCCTTATGACTAACGGCTCTTTCTTGCCTGCTTGCCCCTGCAAGTCCAAGGATACTAGCCTGCACCCTTATATTTGGATATCCAGCCCAAGTGGCACATACTCAATACTACATTCACAGACTACAATCCCTATCTCATAGTATACCTGTACTCCCAGGTATCACTCACTCTGAGTTCTGCTAGCTGCATCCGTAGGAAGGGCTTTCCTCAATAGGAATAAAGTACTGCACAACATCAACAAACATAAACCGAGGGTCAAGACCAGGTTTCCTAAAATGTCCTCTGCTACACTCAGAAAATTCCTTTTTCTCCTCCTTCTATGCTCAGGTAATACAGAGCTAAATCCTGGCCCTCCAGCACCAATCACCTCGCCCTCAGAACTGCCCTTGTTAAAAGGCTTGAGCTTTGTGCATATTAATGCAGGTAGCCTACTAAAAAAATTCACCCTTATCCAAGCTTGGGTATCTCATACTTCTCCTGATATATTAGTGATCTCTAAATCGTGGCTCAAACCGTCAACAACTGACACAGAAGTAAACATCCCCAGCTACGCCTTATTCAGGGCAGATAGGCTCACCAGAGGAGGTGGTGTGGCCATATATATAAAAAATAAACTCTCAGCCTATTGCACTAGTGCATCTTCTGTTGCTAACGAATACGAATGTCTGACCCTCAAAGTGGAAATTAACCAGACGTGTGTCGTCCAGCTAATAGGATGCTATAGGCCCCCCTCTGCCGGCCTAAAACTTTTATCACACCTTAGTGATACTTTGGAACAAGGATCGTTCAAAACCATCATCCTTGGTGACATCAACTTTGACTGGCTATCCAAAGCAGCTGCTCCACTCGTCACCTTCTGAGATGCCCATGGCTTGACCCAACTTATCAGTGAGCCAACCCGCCTCAACAACAAAAACCCAGAAAAAAACACCAGTCTGGATTTCCTACTAGTAAGCAAACTGCACCTCTTCTGTCACGCTGGTACCTTCTTTTCTGACATCAGTAACCATTGTTTTATCGGAGGAATAAGGTTGGCTAACAAACCTCATGCTGCATCTAAATTTTCTCTGAAGAGATCAAGGCCTAACTTCAACATAGCTGCCTATATCACTGACCTCAAATTCTCCCTGCACTGGCAGGAGTTTTATTTAGCTAAATCAATCACTGCCGCCTATGACATCTTTCATGACATTCTATCAGGGGCCTTAAACAAATATGCACCCTTGACCAAAGTCTGCACAAAGAACAAAACCAACCAACAAATGGTTCTCCCCTGAAGTCAGATCTCTGCTTTTCGAGAGAGATAAGCTTTGGAAATGGGCTTGTAAACTCAGCACACATAATGCTTGGAACCTTTTCAGAAAGGCACGCAACCAATGCACTAAAGCGATCAAGGAAGCAAAGGCTTCCTTTTACCGTTCAGAACTCGATGATGCCTCATTGAACCCCTGTAAGTTCTGAAGCACTATAAAGGACCTGATGGACACTCTACAGGCAATTCCCTCCCGAACAAAATAACCCATGGCAATACCATGCTTAACGAAAGGAGTGAGATCCTAGATTCCTTCAACAACCATTTTGCTACAGCTGGCCTAGCATTCAATAATTCCCCAGCCTGTAAGATACGCTCCACGTCAGACTACTCACCCCAATTACCCG
This sequence comes from Neoceratodus forsteri, assembly GCA_016271365.2. Taxonomy (NCBI): domain Eukaryota; kingdom Metazoa; phylum Chordata; order Ceratodontiformes; family Ceratodontidae; genus Neoceratodus; species Neoceratodus forsteri. The sequence goes on along the minus strand of JADMNL010000030.1, from coordinate 120,295,196 downwards.
CTGTTACATCAGCCCTATTCAATCTCCAACCCACCTCACTAAAAGAAGTTGAAGACCTCCTATTACACCTGGATACCAGAAAAAGTGCAGGCGCAGACTTACTGGACCCCTGCTTCCTCAAAATCGTCTACCACATCCTTGCCACCCCCATCACCCACCTGTTCAATCTATCCCTCTCACAGGGTATCCTGCCACCCATCTGGAAGACCGCTCATGTCATCCTGCTCCTCAAGTCAGGAAATCCAAGCGATCTCAACAATTACAGGCCCATATCTCTCCTACCTGTGCTCTCCAAACTTTTGGAGAAAATTGTGAATGGACAGCTAAGGTCCTTCCCTGAGTCATCAAACTTATTGAACCCTATGCAATCTGGATTCAGAGTGCAACATAGCACTATTATCAGCTCTAGCTAAAGTCGCGGACGACTGGCTGACAGCCCTCGATGCAAAGAACTTCACCTGTGCAGTCTTTTTAGACCTAAGCAAAGCCTTTGACACCGTCGACCATACCCTACTTCTCTCTTCGCTGCACACCATTGGAGTGGATTCTGCCTCCCTGCCATGGTTCTCTGACTACCTGACAGGATGATTCCAACAAGTCAAAGCGGAAGGCGAGCTGTCCCCCCTCAAACCTCTCTTACGTAGAGTACCCCAGGGATCTCTCCTTGGCCCACTTCTATTCGCAATCTATATCAATAACATCAACCATAATATAAAAAATGCCACTATCCACCTATTCGCAGATGACATGGTCCTTTACACCAGTCGGCCCAAGCTAGAGGCAGCCTGCGCAGACCTACAAACTGAATTCGACCTCCTACAGAACCAGCTAATCCACAAAAAATTACTTCTGAACGCCAAAAAAACAAAAGCTATGCTCTTCTCTCCGCTTGCCCATGTACCCAATCCAACAGCCTGTATGTCTTGCCCTAAAATTAGTACACTATTAGGAGAAGAGCTGGAATTCATTACCAAATTTAAATACCTAGGAGTATGAATTGATAACAAACTTGCCTTCTCTGAACACATCGAAGAGTTACTGAAAAAATTACAGCAAAGGCTTGGTCTTTTCTACAGGCTAAAACAATTCCTGACTACAGATGCCAAAGAAAGACTGGTCCAAACCACCTTCCTTTCCCTTGTGGATTATGTGGATTTTTTGTACAGCCATGGTCCCACCTCCCAGCTGGCCAAACTGGACATGCTGTATCATCATGCAATTAGGTTTATTACAGATCTCCCTAATTCTACCACCATTGTGCCCTGTACGTGGCTGTGGGGTGGACCTCTCTTACACTTAGATGCCACAAAAACACTGCTTTCTGGATCTGTCGTGCCCTTATAAGCAAACTACCCCCATATATCTCTGGCTGCCTACCTCTTAGTGTTACAGGAAAGTACGCACTTCGAAGCTACTCCTATATCTCCCTCATAATACCCAGAATTAACTCCTGATTCGGTAAGGTGGCAATTAGCTTCACGTTACCCGCCCTGTGGAACAACCTGAAAAGGACACTTAAACTGAGGCGTCCTTACCTCTTTTCCTAATTTTAGGCGCTTCATCGTGAGCAATGACATGATTTGCAATTGCTACGTCCATCCCCTTCCAGCCCCGAACTCGCTCCCAGCCCGCCCCCAAGCCTGAATCCTGTCCGCGGCCTTCTCCAAGACTCGAACGCAATTTCACCTAATAACTAGTGTGAGGCAATTTGACCATCTGATGTGTTAGCGTTGCACTTATTACTCCATTCCCCTCATATCGCTCCTTCTACTGTACGCTACCGCATCCTTCTTCTATTATACAGTTATGACCCTACCTACCCTCGGGGTCTGTATACCATATTTTTTTTTTTTATGTCAACCCTTGTCTGGAGTCAACCGTGCTTGTCACTTGTTTTACTGTCCCTGTTTAATCCTCTGTGTGGGCAGCACCCTATCTGTACAATGTATTATCCTTGTTTTGCGTATGGAATCTATGTATGTATATACAGTACTTGAAATACAACAGGTCCTCCATGTAGATGAGTTCTGCTCAACGGTGACCGACTGTATAAATAAAGACTTTGATTGATTGATTGATTGACTGATTGAAATTTAGAAACCAAAAAGTTGTAACAACCAAAGCAACAAAAAAGGAACCCTGAACTCGAACATTGTCTTCGTGACTAGCTGACTCCCAGAATAGTGAATCTGGATTCCAGATGGGGTACTCACATAAGTAAGGGTTGTCAAGGCACCCAAAAAGCAAACGGTGACGAGGCCCAGCACAAACCACTCTCGGCGTTTCCCCCAAACATGCGGGAATTCATCCAGCACTGCTGTGATCACACCTTCCAGCCCTGCAAACTAAAGAGACAGATGGGGAGTAAGACAACATACAGCATGAATCTATCTCAGCAATACTGGTGTAGGCAGGGTACTTTAAACTAAGAACAACAATACATATACAGAGCGTGACCGGGCAGGGTGTCTGCTAGTAATGGGCAGGTTGGGAAGTGGATGGACTGACCCCTCTTACCAATAACACCTTAGTTGTTTATTTATTCGTCAGCCAGAGAATTCTGTTTACAGGAGTGACTCAGGCAAGTGGCAACAGAACCTTTACATTCTAAGTCATCAATAATGAAATGCATCAAATGAATTCTCTCCCTCCTTAAACAGGAAACATCCATTAGTGACTTGGGGGTGAATCTGATGGACTCATGGATGCAACCATAACTAAAAAGTTGGGCGAACATGGATGGTTGTGCCCATGGATGGACTGAGGTGATCATTCATTCCCACTTACTCCCTGTGTAATCTGGATGTATAAATAGTTTGATCATCACTAGTCCATAAGGTCAGGCTGCCCCCACACCATTATTGACACTGGAGCCTCTGCTACTGCATATTGATATGGGGCCCCTAGTACTAGATATAGACACTGAGCCCCTGTTACTGGATATTGGCATGGGACCCCGTAGTACTGGATATAGTCACTGGGGCCCCTAGTACTGAATATACATACTAGGCCCTTGGTACAAGATATCGACCTGGGGCCTCATAGTACTGGATATAGTCACTGGGGCCCTTAGTATTAGATATAGTCACTCAGGCCCCTAGTACTGGGTATTGACACTGGGACCCCTGGTACTGGTAATTGACAAGAACCTGTTAGTGGTTATTGATGTGGGGCCCTGCTACTGGTTACTGACATTGGGGCACTAGGCCCCTAGTACTGGATAGTGACGCTGAGCCCCCTTGTACTGGTTATTGACATTTAAGACCCTATTGGTTGTTAATATTGTGGCCCCAGTACTGGTTATTGACATGGGCCCCTGGTACTGGTTTTCTTTGTCACTCCACGTTGTCAATGAGAATTACTTACAATATGGGTAATATACACCCCAACCAGGGGCTCAATGGTATAGCTATAGCTTTTCTGGCTTAAAGCATTTTATTCGATTTTTCCACATAATGTAATACATACTGGCTGGCAGTATAGCCTAGAAGGTTAGAATAACAAGCCATGAATGAGCTTGGAACATCCAGCAGACCTTGGTTTAATTCACACAACCTTCACTTGCATACTGTGTGACCCTGAGCAAGTCACTTAACCTCCCCAGCGCTTCTGAGTTGCCCCTGAAAACAGGCCTTGTGCATAGTGGGCCTTACGCAATTAACAAAATAATTTAAAAATATTTATTTATTAACAAAAAAAGAATACAGACAATACACACACACACACACATATATATATATAAAACCCCTAGGAGGCGCTATCTTTAGTGTTACTACCCCTGCCTGTAGTCCCCCTAACCAGCCCCTGATGATTCAGACTTGCTACCAATCCTGGCTTATTGGTGTCCTGGTGTTTTGCATACCGAAACTAGCATGTTAATGTGATGAGTCATGACACTGACAGCTGCACACTAGTGTGATAAGTCATGACACTGACAGTTGCACACTATTGTGGTGAGTCTTGACTTGGTTGCACACTAGTGTGATGAGTCATGCTGGCAGTGTCTCTCATCTTTATAATCAGTGGACCACGTGGGTCAGTTTTGAAGGCTTTGCTGAAATCAAGGCACAGTATGTCAGCTGCCTGCCCCTTGTCAACTACCTTCATCATCCAATCAAAGAAATCAATTAGGTTTTTCTGACATGATCTCTCACCTGTGGAACCATGCTGTCTGTTATCCTGAAGTCAATTTGTCTCCAGGAAGCCCACTAGCATTTCCTTTATTAAAGTCACTTGCAGCGTCCCCACTATGGACATCAGATGGACAGGTTTATAGTTCTTTGATTCGTCCCCACTTTCAATGTTGTACAGGGGTACCATATTCACTGTCCGCCAGTTCCTAGGTACCAACCTGTCTCCAGTGAGCTGTTGGGGAACTCAGCCAGTGACACATCCAGGATCCCACCCACATGTCATCTACTTCAGTACTCAGGGATGTAGCCTGTTTGAACTCATAAATGTGTCTACCACTTTCAATGCATTTAGTCTCTTCAGCATCCTTGCTTCTGAAAATAGATTCTCATCCGCAATCCCCACCACTTCCCTCCTGGCCTTGATGACACAGTCCATAAATGGCCCCTTATCCTCTGCTGTTAATACAGAACAGAAAAACTGGTTCAGTATGTCCACCTTTCCTTTGCCCTCCTCCTCCTCCTCTTCTCATACTTTACTTCTACTAAACCCAAGTGCTGGAATTCTAACCTACGTGATGGAGCTGTGACTCAAACTGACAGGACAAGCACTAAAAGCAGGTTCACCACATGGATGAGCTTCTCCAGAAAAGGGCAAGGCATGCAAACAGTAAGAGAAGCACCATCCAACAAACTAGTATATCCAAGAAAACTCCCTGACAATGTGCATGAGCACAAAACCAGTTGGAGAACCTTCAGCTCTGAATCAACATCTCCGCTATGAGTTCTTTTACTTATGAGAGTTGGCCCAGTATTTATTGTTTGGCAAATAAATTCCCTTTTGGATACACTGGTCTGTTGGATGGCGCTTTCCTAATTGTTTATTTTTAGACTGCCAGCCCTGGTAGTGGCAAATGTTTTGCATACCAAAACTAGCACGTTAATGTGATGAGTCATGACACTGACAGCTGCACACTAGTGTGATAAGTCATGACACTGACAGTTGCACACTATTGTGGTGAGTCTTGACATGGTTGCACGGTAGTGTGATGAGTCATGCTGGCAGTTGCACCCTAGTGTGATGAGTCATGACACTGACAGTTGCACACCAGTGTGAAGACTCATGACACAGACAGCTGCACACTAGTGTGATGAGTCATGACACAGTTGCACACTAGTGTGATGAGTCATGACACTGAGTTGTACACTAGTGTGATGATTCATGACACTAACAGTTGCACACTAGTGTGATGAGTCATGACACAGTTGCACACTAGTGTGATGAGTCATGACACTGACACTGACAGCTGTACACTAGTGTGATGAGTCATGACACGGTTGCACACTAGTGGGATAAGTCATGACACTGACAATTGCACACCAGTGTGATGACTCATGGCACTCACGCTTGCACACCACTGTCATGAGTCATGACACTGACAGTTGCATTCTAGTGTGATAAGTCTTGACATGGTTGCACACTAGTGTGATGAGTCATGACACTGAAGGTTGCACACCAGTGTGATGAGTCATGACACTGACAGTTGCACACTAGTGTGATGAGTCATGACACTGACAGTTGCACACTATTGTGATGAGTCATGACACTGATAGTTGCACCCTGGTGTGATAGGTCATGACACTGACAGTTCTACACTAGTGTGATGAGTCATGTCACTGACAGTTGCACACTATTGTGATGAGTCAATACACTGACAGTTGCACCTTGGTGTGATAGGTCATGACACTGATAGTTGTACAGTAGTGTGATGAGTCAAGACACGGTTGCACACTGGTGTGATAAAACATAGAAACACAGAACATGATGGCAGATAAGGACCAACTGGTCCACCTAGTCTGCCCATTTCCCTACTTGGTTTGGCAATCCCTGACGTTAACTGCACTGCCATTCCCCCACTATGCTGCACAACAGGGTGCCTTTATGCTTATCCCATGCACTTTTGAATTCCTGTACTGTTTTCTCTTCCACCACCTCCGCTGGTAGGATGTTCCATGGATCCACCACCCTCTCTGTGAAAAAATACTTTCTAGCATTCCCCCTAAGCCTCCTTTCCTCCAGCCTCATGTTATGTCCCCTTGTCCTTGTCCTTTCTTCTCTGAAATATGCTCCACTCCTATACCTTGTTTATTCCTCTAAGGTATTTGAAAGTCTCTTATCATATCTCCTCCCTCCCTTCTCTCATGCAGTGAATAGATGTTTTAAGTTCCTTGAGTATTTCCTCATAAGGCTTGTGGTGCAGTGTATGCATCATTTTTGTTGCTCTTCTCTGGACTGCTTCCATTCTGCCTATGTCCTTCCTGAGATGTGGTCTCCAGAACTGGACACAGTATTCCTGATGAGGCCTAACTAGTGATCTATAAAGTGGCATTACCACTTCGCTCCTCCTACTGGTTATGCCCTTCCTATGCACCCCAGCATTCTGTTTGCTTTCCCCACTGCTTGTTCACATTGTTTGGACGACTTCGGATATCGTATATAATAACCCCCAGGTCTCTCCCCTGACTTGTGGTGGCTAGAACCTTCCCCCCCCATTCTGTATTCCTCTCTTGGGTTTCTGTGTCCTAGGTGCATAATCTTGCACTTCTTAGCATTGAAACCCAACTGCCAAACCCTTAACCATTCTTCAAGTAGTCTTAGGTCATTTCTTATTTTATCTAGCTCCTCCTGTTTGTTGACTCTGTTGCAGATCTTGGTGTCATCTACAAACAGGCATACTTTCTCCTCCAGTCCCTCTGCAATGTCACTTATGAAGACATTGAATAGGACTTGACCCAGCACTGATCCCTGTGGCACCCCGCTGGTCACCTCCCCGGTTTTGGATTTTATGCCATTTACTACACCCTCTGAGTCCTGCCTTTTAGCGAGTTTCCAACCCATTTTACCACTTTGTAGCCCACACCCAGATTCCCCAATTTGTTAAGAGCCTTCTATGTGGAACGGTGTTGAAGGGCTTGCTGAAATCCAGGTAGGCCATGTCCACCGCCCATCCCTGATCCACACCCTGGTCACCCGGTCAAAGAAATCAATAAGATTAGTCTGAGAGGACCTTCCCTCAGTGAATCCATGCTGTCTTGGGTCTTTTGCATTGCTTGACTCCTGGAACTTCACTACCCTCTCCTTAAACAGGGACTCCATCAGCTTCCACACCACCCAGGTCAGGCTTACAGGTCTGTAACTGCCTGCCTCCTCCCTACTTCCACTCATGCAGTGGGACCACCTCTGCCCTCCTCCAGTCCCCAGGTACCTCCCCCATCTCTAGTGATTGGCTGAAAAGGGGTCATCAGTGGTACTGCTAAGAGTTCTCTGAGTTCTTTCAAAACTCTAGAGTGAATTCCGACCGGCCCCATTTACTTGTCTGTCTTTACTTTCCCTAGTTACTCCAAGACTCTAGCCAGCATAAATGGGCTGTTGTCCACCTCTCCCCCCATAAACCTTTCCTCGTGAGTCTTGGCCCCTCCTCTGCCTCTTCTTTGGTAAATACTGAGCAAAAATACTTGTTCAGTATCTCAGTTCTTTCAAGGTCACCTCTCCCACCCACCCTCTCCTTCTTTAGCCTAACAATACCATTTCTGGTCTTTTTCCTCTAGCTAATATAACGAAAGAAGGTCTTGTCTCCCTTCTTAATAGCCTGTGCTGTTCCTTCCTCCATTCTTGCCTTAGCCCCTCTGACGGCTTTCCCAGCTTCTCTCTGCTTCTCTAGATATTTCAGTCTGTCTTCTTCTTTCTGAGCCTCTTTCTGTTTCCTGAATGCCTTACTTTTTTCTCGCACTTTCTTGGCCACTGACTTAGAGAACCACAGTGGTCACTTCTTTCTTTTGCTTTTGCTAAGCAGTCTGACACATTGACTTGTCACTCCTGCTATGGATCTCTTGAGCCTAACCCACTGTTCTTCTACCCCTTCCCCTATATCTTCTGCTGCCAGGGCAGTTTTGAGCTGTTCTCCCATCTCCACAAAGTTGGCCTTCTGGAAATCTAGGACCTTAATCTTTGTATGGCTTTCTCCTGCCAACATTTTGACTTTAAACCACGCAGTTCTGCGATCACTGGCACCAAGGGAACTGCCCAACTCAACATCCATGATTCTGCCCCTGTTTGTCAGTACTAAGTCCAGTATAGCCCCCTCCCTGGTGGGCTCAACCACAAGCTGCCTTAAGTTTGTCCCATACATGGCAGACATGACGTCCTTGCTCCTTAATGTACTTGCAGTCTGTGTGTTCCAATCTGCATCCAGAATGTTGAAGTCACCCATTAGTAGTACTTCCCCTTTGGTTGCCATATTATGGATGGCCGCCACTAATACTAGGTCTATATCCTTCCCCTGAATTGGAGGCCTATAAACTACTCCAGCACAGATGGCTGTTTTGCTCCCCAACTTCAGAGTGACCCACAATGCCTCTGCTTCTTCTTCTTCTCCGGATCCCTGAGCCTCCGTAGCTTTAATCCCTTCCTTCACATACATAACAACCCCTCCCTCTTCCCCTCCCTATCCTTTCTAAAAAGTGTATACCCTGGTATGGCTGCATCCCAGTCATTGTTCCCTGCATATTATGTCTCCATAATAGCCACAATGTTCAGGTTTGTGTCTGCCATCAGTGCCATTAGGTCTGGGATTTTGTTTCCCAGACTGCAGGCATTTGTGCACATGACCTTCCACTCTGTGTATTCCCTTAATGTTCCTTGTTTATTGGTCTTTGCCCTGTACCATATTAGAGATATACCTTCTGTTCTCTCCCCCATTGTAACCATGGTAATTTTATGGTTAGATATTAATGCTAGTTATTGGGTCCTCACTGCCTTCAGTTTTGTCCTGAGGGTGGGGGTGGGGGCTATGATAATCTCCTTGACTGTCTATGCCTCCCCACTTAGTAAGTTTAAGTAATTACTAAGGATGCACTTAAACTTCTCAGGGAGGATACTTTTGCCTTCCTGGACAGATGCAGGCCATCTGGAGAATATAGTCTTTCATCCCTCTAGGTGAGGTTCCAGTCTCCAGTTAAGCCATACCCCACCTCTCCGTACCATTTCTTCAGCCATTTGTTGAATTCAATGATGCGGTTGTCCTTGCCTTCCCCCTTGCCGGGGACAGGTAGCACCTCCGAGAAGGTCACAGAGTGTACTTGCCGAAGACTCCTCCCCAGCTCCCTGAACTCCTCCTACATCTACGCCCTCTCTAGCCAGGTCATTAATCCCCAGCTGAATAATGACGTCCGGCTCCCCCCTCCTTGCTACCACACTTCCCATCCTAAGGATTCACTTGCCCTCCTTCCAAATTTTGCTTCCAAGTAGGCACATTACTTCCCTCTCACCCTTGCTACCTGACCCCAGCTCAATCTCCCCGACAATGGAGTCCCCAACGGGAATTTGCTTCCTCTTCCTGTGTGTTCTCCTTGCATCTACCCTCGGGGTTCTATCCTGGATGACCCCCTCAACCCCCATGGTGTTCACTTCCGGAGATGCTGTGCAGTCTCCATGCTCTGCCAGGATGGCATACAAGTTGTGAAGTGACACCTGCTGGAGGGGGATGTGCCCCTCTCCTGTCTCTGTCACCCTTCCCGAGCCCACCATAGTCCATCCTTCCCTCCTTCTTGGCAACCTCTGAGGGAGCAGTGGTGGACATGGTGGTCTCTGTATGGGGGGAAGGACGCCTGTTTCCTCATCAATTCTGTTCGGAGTCTGGCTACCTCCTCCCTCAACACAGAGAGATGCCTGCACATAGGCCAGCACCGCAGTGTCCAGAAAGTCTTCCTGAACACAGCTGCCCCATATCCACTGCAAAGCACCATACCCATCATCTTCCGTCTCCTATCCTTGCCCTAACTGCCCCTTATTGCCCTGTGCCCTCTGCTGCTCTTTCCTTTTGTACCTTGTCCAGTGCCCTGCTATCTGTCTGTCTATCTATTTTTTTTAAATTTATGTACTGTCAATACTCGTTAGTGGTATAATGTATAAATGTATGTCAGGGTGTGGTGTGTGGCTGTGTTATGTACTGAAATAAGATGGCTAACAGTGTATGTATGCAGTCAGTTGGTACCGTATGATGTCACAGGCTAACGGTATAAAGGAAGTGATGCACTGGGGTGCGTGGGTGGGGGGAAATGGGCCCCTCCTGACTACCAGAGACAATGAGCTACACCAGCAAACCCTCCCCTCAGAAACACTCAGCTACACCGGCAAAATCCCCCAAACAGGTGCCTTCCAAATGAAGTCAGAAAGCATCCTGGTACCAACTGAAATCAACTATAAGCTGCAAAAGATACTATAACAGCAATCAAATCAGCAAAAATCAACAGTCACTTCCCTGAAATCAAGCTGATTCCTTCCCCTTCTAGCCCCTATGAGAATCCAAAAGGTAACCAGCTGTACCACTCTTACTCAGCCCCACTTCCAGTTAGCAGGTAGCTCTGCTGAGGCTCCAGGACACTAACAGTTTCATGACTCATCATGACATGACTAGTGTGATGAGTCATGACACTAACAGTTGCACACCAGTGTGATAAGTCATGACCCTGATGGTTGCACACCAGTGTGATGAGTCAAGACACTGATGGTTGCATACTAGTGTGATGAGTCATGACACGGTTGCACACTAGTGTGATGAGTCATTACACTGAAGGTTGAACACCAACTGGTGGTTGTATACCACAGAGGTGAGTCATGACACTGACAGTTGCACACCAGTGTGATGAGTCATGCCACTGATGGTTGCACACTAGTGTGATGAGTCATGACACGGTTGCACACTAGTGTGATCAGTCATTAAACTGAAGGTTGCACACCAGTGTTATGAGTCATGATGACACTAATGTTGCACACTAGTGTGGTGAGTCATGAAACCGATGGTTGTGCATTAGTGTGATGAGTCATGACACTGATAGTTGCACACCAGTGTGATGAGTCATGACACTGACAGTTTCACACCACTGCAGTGAGTCATGACATGGACAGTAAGACACCAGTGTGATGAGTCATGACACTGACGGTTGCACACCAGTGTAGTGAGTCATGACACTGATGGTTGCATACTAGTGTGGTGAGACATGACACTGACAGTTGCACACTAGTGTGATGTGTCATGACACTGGTGACTGAACACTAGTGTGATGAGCCATGACACTGACATTTGCACACTAGTGTGATAAGCCATGACACTGACATTTGCACACTAGTGTGGTGAGTCATGATACAGTTGCCCACTAGTGCGGTGAGTCATGACACTTAGGGCTGCACACAAATCTAGTGAACCATGACACTGATTTAGTACATTAGTATGGTGAGCCACAACAATAACAGTTGTATAATAGTACTATGAGAAGAGCTTGACCTTTGTCACTGAAGTCATGGATACCATAGTTTTTCCCATTTTTATGAAAACTCCATCTTTTTTGGTAGTTTCCATGACAGCACCATGATTTTTAGCTCATGCCATGAAAATACTATAGTGTCTAGTACTAATTTGCCATGTCAGATCAGTGATTTTGTGCCTCTCCTTAACATCCTTATTCCCCAGCTAGCCCCAGTGTTAGACTCTTGGGACTATGCACGATCCCTGATCTCCGAATAGCACCATGATGCACTGCCAGACAACAGTGAACCAGAGCCAAAATGTAATTTTTAAAGCATGAAAATCTCTGCTGATGTGATTGTATAAGAAAAAAATATCAAAATAGAGGTACCCTGTTTAACACAAAATGTATCAATGACTTTTCTTGACTTTTACTATAATTTCTGTGACTTTTGACATTCTGACCATGACAATACTAGGATTTTTTCCAAAATGTACCGCAAAAAAGCACAGTCCTAGCAATGAGTCACAGTACTGACACTGGCACACTAGTGTAGTAATTGGCACATGGGTCAAAACATGGATATTGGCATACTAGAATAGTGAGTCATGACACATACATTGGCACGTGGTGACTCACAAAACGGACCCCAGAATGTTTTTCCTATACACACTTTGTCTCTCCTGTTCCTTTTTTTTTTTTTAGCTTACTGGTTTTTCTCCTGGTTTCCAGCCCTCCTTCCTCTCAGGACCTCTGGGCACCTACTGGTCCCCTTGCCTCCCCAAGCCACAGCCACCTACCTCCACAGAGCCCTGGTTTACCTCCCCAGGTGGGGTTGGGATGGGGGGATACCCCTAGACTTCTAGTCTTGTCTGGCGGTGCCATGCTGGGGAGGTGGGGACCCTGATTAGCTGTCATTGTGAAGGTACTGGGGTCGTGTCTGGGGTCATGTCTTTTTCCTCTTTTCTAGCCCCCAAGGATGTTGTGTGCTGAAAGGCAAGGCGTGCCCATGCACACTGTAAGTGTGTCCACATACCAGCGTCCTCAACATCCCTTCCTTCCCATCCATCTCCAGCCACACTACCACCTGTGGTCACACAGATTGCATTACCATGGCAGAGAAAGGAACCCCCATGTCCTGAAGAGGAGGAGGAGCATGCTCTGAGAGGTTTGATCCTCCTTCCCCTGGCCACCCCCCGATTTTCCACCTGTTGCTTTCCCTGCGGCATGATGCATGCAGTGATGTGCACATGCTCAGTGGCACGCAGACATGCTGTATCTGCTGATACCCTCCTCACTCCTGTTGGTCCCACTCTCACTGCCATCTGGTCTCTGCCAGGTAGCAGTCAAGAAGTGTGACACAGGACCCTTCCCCACTCCTGAGGGAAGAGAACTGTTGTAGGATGTGCAATTCTTCCCTCTTCTAGCTGGCCCCTGAGCGACTGTGGTCTGTTCCCAAACCTGGGCCTCTGGGCAGGCTGGTGTGGCATCCAGCCTCATAACCCACCGTGCCACTGAACTGGCATAATCCCAGAATACTGACCCAGTACTCAGGCCATGAGACCTTGTAAGTGCACATGGTCCAGTGTTTCTGCTCAAGCTGTCTGTGTCCAGGTAACTTTTTGAAGCATGTGCTTTGCGTTGTGGTATTTGCTTACCGTACTATCTAAGCCCAAGGTGATTATCATGAGGAAGAATATAATAGAAAAGAACGTGGATGCAGGCATTTTGGCAATTGCCTCTGCATAGGTAATGAAGAGAAGACTGGGTCCTGTGGAAGACAGAGCAGGGCAACATTTAAAAAAATAGCTGTGAATGATCTATTCATTCTTATCACACTTCACACGTGAACACTGAGCTTATCCCCCTTCGCTACAGAATAAAGGGAACATTAACAATGTTGTTTACAGTTTTTAACATAATTGTAAATTAGAGCATGTGTGAAGTCTGGATGATCACCCCAGGGTATTTATTTATTTTGTTTTGCAATTCTTCATTTGCACACCAGCCTAGCTTCCCCAGATACCATCCACAACCACCCAGTCCCCACCTTACCTCAGTCTCCATGCTTTCTCCAAAAAGCCTCGGTTTGTCCTTGAGGTAGGGTACAGGGTGGGGGAGATATACCCCCATTCGAGCCATGTGTCAGGCAGCAGACAGAGGAGGCAAAGTTGGCCCGGGTGTACCACGCCTCACAGGGAGTTATAACTGGCGCTATTTTTTTCTTTGTTTCTCCCAGATCCCCTGATAACATAGACGTGTCTGGGGGACCAATGGACATGGGCATGCCGAGCATGCACAGTGCAGGTCCCCAGCCATCATCATCCCCTCCCACAGTACCTCCACCACTGCTCTGCCACCTGCGATCACCCAACTTGCAGTAAAGCTGTGGGAACATTTTCATCCATCCCCAGAGAAGAGTATCCTCTGAGATGATCGATCCTCCTCCTCCGCTTGACTGGCCCCCAATGATCCAGGCTCATTCCCGAACCCGGGTGACCAGTGTTGCAAGTGGTAGCACTACCGCTGAGCCAACGGGCCAGCCAGTGTATTGGTTTCTTGTGTTTGAGTCCTGTTTTTCCCTGTTCAGGGCCCCATATTAATACAGCCTTTTCCCCACTACATATTATTTTTTTTAATTACTTTGCAGTTCCAGAACCCACTGACATCTGTTGAGCTGAAGACTACAATGAAATGGAACACACTGATGTCAGCTGGGACAATGCCATTGTGTTCCATGTCAGTGTAGTCTTAAGAAAACATAGATTTTGTCAGCAGAAGAGGACCTTTAGGCCCATCCAGTCTGCCCCTTGTCCCTACCTATTTTGTCACCACTGACCCTAGTTGGTCATAGGTAACACTCCCTCCCTGCTCCTCTACATAATATGCCCCGTTCATATCCCACACATGCTTGAAACTCCCCACAGTATTTGCCCCCACTACCTTCTCTGGCAGGCTGTTCCAGTCATCCACCACCCTTTCTGTGAAGAAGTATTTCCACAGAACTCCCTTTAAGGAGAACTGCCCTGAATTCAGCTGTAGTCTTGTTTATAAAGCTTGTGGTGTATTACTCACAATAAAACTTTTCCATTCAAAACTTTTTTTTTAATTTAGATTTTAGAATGTTCAGCAGCACATGTTGCTGCAGACTTTCATACCTGATTCTGTCAACATAGTTATGACGTACGTTATGTCCCAATAGACTGAAGTAGCTGTATGAATTTAATGGTTATGTGTTGTTAATGATAGTGATTTGATGGTTTATTGTGTTTATTAGTTGAGATTTCACCATCCGTACCATGCTTGCAATTGGGTAAAGTGCATTGTCAGCGGTTACAAACAGGACCGCTGTACTTGATTTTTTTCCATTATGGAAGATTGCAAAGTTTACCTGATAGGTATGCATTGTATGGCAACTTTATTTCACCGTTCTAAGAATAAGACATAATTGGTGTCACATACTGAAAAAAGATTGCCTGATTTACTGTAGCAGTAAAAGTTTCAAATCGTTGATAGATTACAGTGAAGAATAGCTGTAACGGCTTGATGAGTTGTATGAATCGTAAGTATGCAGCACCTGACAAGCATTTCAAGAAGTGAATGTTGTCTGTTTCACTCGCTGTCTCCCTCTGTTTTGTCTCTAATTTTATTTTTATTTTTTTCATTTGATTTGTCAGGAAATTTGTACAGAATCAGTACGAGTATGCAAAGAAGATTAGACTGTTCTCAAAGGCTGTCTGAATAAATTCATTGACGTCCCCCCCCCCACGGTTACTTTCTTATGTTTTTGTCAGTTGTTTGACCAGAATGAATGGTAATTAAAATGGTTTGGGTATCAACACAGATGGTTTAAACTTCCACGTGAGTTCTGGTCGTGATTACCAGTCTTTTATTCGTACCACCATGTATAGGACGCAAAATCCATGAGGTCAAACTAACAAACATCCATTAATTTCATGTGTGATTTTTAATGATGCGAGTAGCAACCTCAAGTGCAGTCACCCACTTAGAGGGCAGGTGTGTGCTGGACTAGTGTATTCTGTACCCTGTACCCTAATTACTCCAATTTAGTGTTGATCAGAGTACCAGTTTAATTAATTTTTAGTGTGTACATTGAAAACATGCCTATGTAACATCAAGTATCTAGTCTGAAAATGATAGGATTCCCATTGTAACCAGTACTAACAGGCAAATCAATTACCATGTCTGCAGTTACAGAGCTGTTTGTGACTATCCTACAGCGTGGTTCAAATCTGTAAGGGACAATAGTAACTCTGGGAGCTCTGTTTTCATTGGATAACATTTGAGCATGAATTAAGTTAAATGGAGATACCATAGAAATGAAGCTGAATTACTTGAGGGACATAATGTACGTCACTTCCTGATTCAAGAGTTGGTGGCATGGAGCTGCAGGTGAGTGCATGAAATACAGTAAACGGTGGGTGAACAAACAGCACTGAAGGACACATGTAGTCATCAAGAAATGCCACGGGGGGGGGCGCCAGAGAGAAGAAACAGGCTGCAATCCAGAGTAGCTCTCTCCTTCCAACTTTATATTTGTTTAAAAAATTGGCTAAATTTCTTAAGTGCAACATTTTCTTTTTGTGGGATTGTACAAGAACTGCACCAGTGGTTGGCAGTGAAAGTTGGGAGCGATGGGTCATCCCAAAGGTGCCTTGCAGGGTGTGCACCTGAAACAACAACATGCGCAGCAGCTAGGCCACAACAACAGCGGTCTACTACTAATGGAGGATCTGACTGAGGACTCAGCAATGCAGGCTATCCTCCATATGGTACAGGCCACAGATCAGAAGGTTGAGTCCATCTTGATCCAGCTCTAGTCGCATTCTGCCCAAATGGACGCGCTTCAACTAATGGCAGATAACGCAGATGAATGAGCTACTAAAGCCATTAGTACCTCTGTAGATTTCATTAAGGAAAATACCCTTCTTAAACATCGGATGGACAATCTGGAGAATCAAATGTGGTCCTCCCATATCAGAACAGTGGGGTTACTGGAACAAGAAGAAGGAGAGAACATCACCTCGCTTATCATGAACTGGCTCACAGAGCACCTACATCGGAAAACTAGCCTAAATATTAAAACTGTCTCCCGTATCAACCCTCGTGCCAACCAAGTACCCCAGACTACAGTAGGATGGTTCTCATCATCACACACAGCATCACTATCAGGGACTATCTCCTTCATGCTGCAAGAATTACCTCACTTTCCAGACCTAAGCTACATGACGAGAATGAGAGAAAGCAATTTGATGCCATCCATCAGAAACTCTGGGCCCTTGGTGTAGTCCATTTATTTCTCCTTCCAGCCAGTATTCAAATCCAATACGGAGGAAAAGTTTTCCAGTTTATGGACCCCGCTGCAGCCGGTAAATGGGTGGAGAAGATGGCAAAGGAGTTTGGTTAGAGACAGGACACGGATACAGAAGATGGAGACTGATACTCAGACTGTGCTTAAGGCAGGTTTGTCCATGGATTAGCGACCCTGTCTTTTTTTGTGCCATTGAACAAGATAGAGTTGGCAGAAGGGCATGTAGGAAGTCAAGGACACTTCCAGTACTGGCGATATTCTGGGCAAATCCTCACTGCTGGACTCCAGCATGTGTAATAAACATTTCTTGAACTCTGCCATTAAGTTCTCCTAAGATGGTGAATTGTTACTACGCCATACTCACCTTCCACGTGGTCTCCCGTTGGAGCATCCAGTATCTCCCACTACGAACTTTAAGACTAGGCACAGTTGTATAGTCTTCAAATGTTTCTTTTTTTGTAACTTGAAGTCTTCTGTTTGACTATAAATCTCATGTCTAGCAATCTGTTTACTGTACCCAGAGATGACTGCTTTATTGTTTTAAAGGATGTGAACATTTAAGCTTGTTTTTTTAAAGGGAAACACCATATACAAGTAACCCTCTCATATTGTGGGTGAGAGGTAGTAGTCTAATTGAAATAAAATATGGAGTTGGGGGGGGTAAGCCTGGATTTATCATCTTTATTGAGATTTTTCCTATATTTCAGGGATATAACCACCTTCCTCAAGTAGACAGTTTTTTTTTCCTGTCAGAAATCACACAGTTTAACTTCCTAACTTTATATCCCTAGTTTGATGGCTTGCAGGTTATTTCTGCTGAACTTGTAATGACTGTAATTAAATCTTTATTTCCCCACTTGATGTAACACTAGAGGAGAGACTAATATGACCTGTATGGGTAACATATGTTGTAAGTGTAATATCGATGGACTCTCTGAGGTAATGCTTGTATTTGCATATTTATATGAAAATAATAAATACAAAGTTCAAAAAAAAGAAAAGCTGCTAAGCGTATATAACATGTAAGTATGACTTTATTTCAAAGCTCAATGCACAACTCAGCAGCAGTTCTGCTTCAAACGTCTCCCTCTTAGTGCATGCCCCTTTGCTCTAGTGCCTTCCTTTCTCTGAAATAGACTCTTCACTTGCATCTTGTTCACACCTGTGAGGAACTTGTAAGTTTCAATCATGTCTCCTCTCACTCTCCTTTCTTTCAGGGAGTATGTGTTCGGTTCCTGCAGCCGTTCCTCGTATGGCTTCTCGTGCAACCCCCTCACCATTTTGGTTGCCTTCCTTTGTACTGCCTTCACTCTTTCAAAGTCCCTTGTGGAGGTGCGACCTCCAGAACTGGACACAGTACTCCAGGTGGGGACCCACCAGTGAGCGATACAACAGCAGCACCACCTCCCTCCTCCTGCTAGAAATCCCTCTTCCAATCCGGGTAGCCTTTCCCGCTGTTTTATCGCACTACCCAGCTACCCTGAGGTCATCAGATATGATGACCTCTAGGTCTCTTTCTTGCTTGATGACTGCAAGCTTCAGTCCCCCCCATCTTATACACAGTCTCTGGGTTCTGCAGCCCTAAGTGAATGATCTTGTACTTTTTGGCATTGAGACCCACCTGCCACCTCCTAGACCATTCCTCTAGTTTCCTCAGATCCCTTTGCATTCTGTCCAACCCTTCCTGAAGGTCAACCCTATTGCAGATTTTTGTGTTATCTGCAAAGAGACACCCCTTACCCTCAAGCTCCTCCGCAATGTCGCTTATAGAGACATGGAAGCGGAACAGTCCCAGCACAGAACCCTGTGGCACCCCACTAGTTGTCCTCCTATTGCCTGAGTGGCTACCATTTAATATCACCCTTTGCCTCCTATCCCTTAACAGTTTGATACCAAGCTTGTCACGTTCCCAACCCCAGGCTGCATAATTTCTTTTTAATTTTTTTGTCTGAACTTTCGCTGGCTCCCTTCACTGGTTGCTAGGGCCCCCCCTCAGGCGAGACCCACTTGAATGGCACTACCATCCAGCCCGAATCCCACCCAGCTGAAGAACTGGGGACAGAGTCCTCTCCACCGACGCCCTGAGAGGAGAGGAATGGGGAGATTCGACCGGGTAAGGGCTGGCAGTGGACGTGTGCACCGCCCCTGGGGACAACTGTCATCCTCCTAGCTGTCAGGGTTTCCACCATCTTGTTTGTTTCCCCCCAAAGGTGGCAGATGTGCAATGACGTCGGCATGTGGAGGGTGCATGCCCACCCCCTCCCACAGATGTCCACCGCCGCTTACCCCTTCCACGTCCCTGCTTGATGTAGTGCCCCTGGTCTCCACCGGGAGCCACTACAAAGCGGGGAAACCCCAGATCCCACCCCAGAAGAGGAGAGCAGTCCGCTGGATGCTCGATCCTCTCTGACCCTCGACGGCCCAAGTCCACTCCCAAACCCGGATCGCTAGCATGGCGCAAGGTGTGTCCAGTGCCTCAACCCTCAGCACCACTGGGCCAGCTTGCATAGTTTCTTAACTAGCCTCCTGTGTGGCACAGTGTTGAAAGTCTTACTGAAGTCCAGATAGGCCACGTCCACTGCTCTCCCTTTATCCACCTCCCTAGTAACCTAGTCAAAGAAATCTATGGCCCTGTCCACACTTGCAGTCTTGTAACATTACCAGCAGTCAGCAAAGTTACAAGAATGGCAAACACGGATCGCGTCTACATTATAGCACGGCAAACTGTGCTATGAACCGTGTTTAAAAACTGTGCTAAAACCCTGATTGGAGCAGGGTTTTAGCATGGTTGGTTGGGAACTCGAGGGGGCAAGCATGGTGTCAGAGTGCAGTTTGGATGCTCCGACAACTGTGCTCAAAAATCAAAACATTTTGGAAAACGTTTTGAATATGCAGGTCAGTGTGGACAGGGTCTATGGGATTAGTTTGACATGACCTTAACTTTAACTCAACTGATGTCACTGGCTTCTGAAACTGCTAAGTAATTATATAATGAATATTGGATGGGAAAAAGCCTGAATTAACATGAATTAACATGGGGCCTTAAAGGGAAACGTTCACATACAGTCGGGCCCCACCTCCATGTGAAGTGGGGCCCGATTAGCAGATGCAATAGAAAGAAGTTAAAATAAACTTACTCGCTTCACATTTATTTGAAATTATATCTGGTTGATCCTAAGCCCTGTTGCCCAACATTTTAGGATGCAGAACCCTCCCGTCAGCCCTAGCACCCATGACTGTCCCAGTGATGTGGCGTTTCAGGAGCAAGCAGGGGCATCTATACACTTAATATGAGACTCCTTTTAAAATAGCTCGGTTTGGAGCCTGGACATTCGTGGGCATGTTTCTTATAAGCAGATGATGACCAGTACCCTGCCAGTTGATACGTGGTCTCGTGTAGTCCGGAGAAGCATAGATTCTAAACCGGAGCTATTTGAATATCGGCAATACAGATATTCGTTTAGAATCTATGCGCCTCCGGCTACACCGAGACCACGTGATCAACTGGCAGGGTACTGGTCATCATCGTTTATAAGAAACATGCCCACGAATGTCCAGGCTCAAACCGAGCTATTTTAAAAAGGAGTCTCATATTAGGTATATAGATGTTCTCGCTGCTCCCCGCCTGAAACGTCTATCACGGGACAGCAAATGGTGTCAGGCTTGACGGGAGGGTTCTGCATCCTAAATGCTCAGGGAACAGGGGCAGGATCAACTAGATAAAATTTCAACAAATGTGACGCGTAGTGTTTATTTTAACTTCTTTCTATTGCGTCTGCTAATCGGACCCCACTTCACATGGAGGTGGGGCCCGACTGTACGTGGACGTTTCCCTTTAAAAAGGAAATAATAGGACTATTTAAACAAACAGTAAACACTGGGGTGATAAACCCGACTTCACAAATGCCCAAATTTATTCGTTCATTTTTATTTTTATACTTTATTTTATATACTGGAAAGGCATGTGAGCAAAACTGCCCTATAATTATATTTAAAAAAAGTAAACAACATTGTTTATGTTCGCTCTAAACAGTTCAGTAGAAAAGTACCTGTACTGGCGTACTGAAACATAACGACCCTGTTCTAGGTTCTTTATTAAGTCAGATTTTGTGGGTCGAGTAGTATAGTCAGGACATTTCACATTGATTTGTGAGTTGGGGCCTACTATTCACAGAGTGCTGCATAGCAGTCACTATTGCCGCTGATTCAGTTTCTATTAGTGTTTCACTAATTCGACTAACAGAACAATAACAGCAATAACATCTGGGAAGGGTCTTTAATCCTATACAAGTCTATGCCATTGTGAGCAGGAAACCCTTCATGCTTTTGCTGTGTAGAACATTAGCAAAGTGGTTGATGGGAGTATTACATTGGAGCCAAACTGCCCTCTTTTTTGTCATAAAACAGCCTCATATCTGGCTGGAGGTAGGGGAAAGGTATATTGAAGAGATGAGATGCTCAGCTCCTTGGGAGAGTCAGGCTATCTGGGTCTTATACCCCCACCATTAGCAAATCATTGGTTCCACAGCATCCAACCACAGTGTGGCATTCATCTACTTGGGATATGTTGCAGACACGAAGCACTGACAGGGTAGGAACTGGAGGAAGACTTGTGGGCAACTGGGGGGGCAGGGGCTTACAAAAAAAAACAGAGAGCCCCACACTGAAATAGACAGGGTACCAGTGGAATCTTGGGGGAGAACTTACATCTTCATGATTTGACAAACAGATATAAACTTAGAGCAACAACGTCTGGACAGATTTAGGGCATACATCTCGTGGATGTGACTGCTACTAAGAAAGACAGAGACTGGGCACAACCTCCAAATAAAAAGGTGCTTCTTGACAAAACACAACAGATCCATTAGACAGACAGGCAGACAAGATGGATGGATGCTGGTAAAGTTGAAGTAGGCTCTACAAAGAGAATTAATTAGGACGGTATTTACAAGAAATGTGAAGAAAATTCAATGCATTTTGCAAATTGAACATCAATGAAGAGAAGAAAAATGATTAACCCTAAAGGAAACCTAATGTATTTTTCCTAAGGGATGCCTACTATGTTATTCCTTAGGGAATGTGTTATTAAGGCACACCTACTGTTACTCCTAAGGGACTCCTACTGTGTTATGCCTTAGGCATGCCTACTGTATTATCCCTAAGGGCCACCCACAGTATTATCAATAAGAAACACCTGCTGTATTATTCCTAAGGTACACCTATTGTATTATCCCTAAGGGATACCTATTGTACTATCCCTAAGGCACACCTTCTGTATCATCCCTATGGAACACCTACTGTATTAACCCTGAGGGACACCTACTGTACTGTCCCTAAAGCACACCTACTTTTAGCCCTAAGGGACACCTACTGTATTAATCCTGAGGGACACCTACTGTACTATCCCTGAGGGCCACCTACTGTAGTATCCCTAAGTGACACCTACTGTGTTATCCCTAAGGGACACCTACTTTATTAACCTAAGGGATACCTACTGAATTATCCCTATGGGACCCCTACTGTACTAGCCCTATGGGACATATACTGTATTATAACTAAGGGACAACTACTGTATTAACCCTAAGGGACACCTACTGAATTATCCCTAAGGGACACTTACTGTATTAACCCTAAGGGGACACCTACTGAATTATCCCTAAGGGGCACCTACTGAATTATCCCTATGGGACCCCTACTGTACTATACCTAAGGGACACCTACTGTATTAACTCTATGGGACCCCTACTGTAGTATCCCTATTGGGCCCCTACTGTACTATCCATAATGGACTCCTACTATATTATCCCTAAGAGACCCCTACTGTACTATCTCTAAGGGATGCCTACTGTATTATCCCTAAGGGACCCCTACTGTACTATCTCTAAGGGACTCCTACTTTATTATCCCTAAGAGACCCCTAGTGTACTATCCATAAGGGAAGCCTACTGTATTATCCCTAAGGGACCTCTACCATCCTATCCCTAAGGGATGCCTACTGTAGTATCCCTAAGTGACCCCTAGTGTACTATCCCTAGGGGACACCTACTTCATTATTCCCAAGGGATGCCTACTTTATTATCACTAAGAGACTCTTACTGTATCATCCCTAAGGGACACCTACTGTTATATCACTAAGGGATCCCTACTGTATTATCCCTAAGGGACCCCTACTGTTATATCACTAAGGGATCCCACAGTGGAGACCAAGGAGGATGCTGGGAACCTCCACAATGGAGACTCACAGGAGGGTGGCACAGGACCCCACAGGGGAAGGAAACAACTCCTGGTGGGGGACTCAGTTGTTAGGGGGGTAGAACTGGGGGAGGGAGGGGAAATTGGAGGTAAGGTGCCTGCCCGGCGCCATGGCTTGGAGGGACAGAAAACGAATCCTCAGGATTGTGGGAGCAGCTGCAAGGGGGAGTGAGCTGGATGTCATTATCCACCTAGGGACAAATGACCTGGCTGAGAATGGGATCAGAGCAGTGCAACAAGAGTTGGGGAGGGGCCTTAGACAAGTAGCACATATGGTAACTTTCTCAGAAGTGCTACCTGTCTGTGGCATGGATGAGGCTAGGGTACTCTGCACCATGGGATTCAATGACTGGTTGAAAAACTGGTGCAGAGCTCAGGGATTTTGCTTCATTGGGGACTGGGGCTCCACCTGGAGGGATGCAGGCCTATACAGGCGCGACGGTCTGCATCTATCCATGAGGGGAACCAGGATCCTAAGTGATAGGTTTAAATGCTACATTGGCAAACATTTAAACTAGCCAAGGGGTGAGGCACTGAAAAGGAGAAGGGAAATTCTAGCCCCCCCAAAAATCAGGGTAGTTAGTGAGGTAAACACCAAGAAAGAGCATTCGACAGGGAGAAGGGCATGGGTAAATGGAGAAAAAGACAAAGGCAGTAAGGACAGGGATGGGGCAATAAGAAATAAAGTCATAAAAGAAATGGAGGGCAATGAGTGCCAATGCCTGGAGTCTAGGTAAAAAGCTCCCTAAAATGGTGGCCTTGATGGAAGAGGGATGCCTGTATATCATGGCAGTCACAGAAACATGGTACACAGAGAACCATAACTGGGATGTCAACATACCAGGGTACACAATCTACAGGAGGGACAGGGAGGGAAGAAGAGGAGAAGGAGTAGCTCTCTATGTAAGGGAAAGGATCAAAGCAACAGAACTAAAGGGTAAACAGGGAGGAGAGGAGGCACTGTGGGTCACCCTGGAGACTGGAAATGGCACCACAATCCAGACGGGGTTGAATACAGACCCCCGTCTCAGGGAGAGGAACTGGACAAGGAAATGATAGAAGGCATCATTGGGATGGCAGAGAAATGGGAGATATTGCTGATGGGGGACCTGAATATGCCAGATGTTAACTGGAGCACCTTTGCTGCAGCTACATCCAAGAGCAGGGCCATTCTTGATTCCCTACAGGGGGCATGCCTCAGACAGTTAGTTTTGGAACCCACACGGGAGGGAGCAATCTTAGACCTGGTACTCTCAAATGAGGACAGAGGGAGGATCTCCGATCTTGAAGTGGGTAGCCATCTGGGAACAAGCGACCACCAAACAGTGTCGTTCACGATAAACTTAGCTGTAGAGTCAAGCCATACAAAAGTGAAGGAGGGCTGATTTTGTCAAAATGGGAGAGTGCCTCAGAAAAGCACTAGCGAACAGGCAAGAAGATGGGGTGGAGCAACAATGGGGAAACATCAAAACCACCATCACAGAGGCAACTAGCCTTTGTGTGAAGCAAATAAATCAAAACGAAAGAAGAAAACACTATGGTTCTCAAAAGAAGTGGCGGGGAAGGTTAGGGAGAAAAAGACAGAATTCAGGAAGTATAAGGAAACACAGAAGGAACAGGACAGAGAACTGTACCAGTTAAAGCAGAAGGAAGTGGGGAAGGCAGTCAGAATAGCAAAGGCCCAAACCGAGGAAAGGATAGCCAACTCGGTTAAGAAGGGGGATAAAACCTTTTATAGGTACATTAGGGAGCAAAGAAAGACTAAGGCAGGGATACTGAGGCTGAATAAAGGTGAAGGTGGTTGGGCAGAGAACAACAGTGAAAAAGCAGGGATACTGAGAGAATACTTCTGCTCAGTATTCACAATGGAAGAGCAGGGGGAGATATCTAATCCAGTCAATAGAAGCACTCTGGATGTGGGGCTGATATTAGTCCTTTCACAGAAGAAAGGGTTCTGAAAGAACTCTTAAAACTGAAGGTGGATAAAGCAATGGGGCCTGATGGGATTCACCCCAGAATTCTAAAAGAACTAAGGGAAGAACTAGTAACACCACCGACTACTCTGTTTAATAAATCATGGGAGGATGGTGTGGTACCTGAGGACTGGAGAAGGATGGATGTGATTCCCCTTCACAAAAGTGGGAGCAAGACAGAGGCAGGAAACTACAGACCTGTCAGTTTGACCTCAGTGATAGGGAAAATTATGAAATCACTTCTGAAGGAAAGAATTGTTGAGTACATAGAGGCCAGTGGGGCACATGACCCAAGGCAGCATGGATTCACAGCAGGAATGTCATGTCAGACAAATCTAATTGATTTCTTTGACTGGGTGATTAAAGTAGCAGACCAGAGAGGGGCTGTGGACATGGCCTACCTAGACTTTAGCAAGGCATTTGACACAGTCCCACACAAAAGATTAATAAACAAATTAACCAGCCTGGGAGTGGGTCCCAGGGTGGTAGCCTTGGTAAAACACTGGCTGAACAACAGGACACAGTGGATAATAGTAAATGGAGTCTACAGTGAAGAAAGGGGCGTTACTAGTGGGGTACCACAGGGTTCAGTACTGGGGCCAGTCCTTTTTAATGTCTTTATAAGTGACACTGCAGAGGGACTGGAAGGGAAAGTATGTCTCTTTGCAGATGACACAAAGATCTGCAACAGGTTTGATGTGCAAGGTGGGGTGTAAAAGATAAAAAGGGACTTGGCAAGGTTGGAGGAATGGTCCAATGTTTGGCAGCTTAGATTCAACGCAAAGAAGTGCAAAGTAATACACCTGGGAAACAAAAACCCAGGGGAAGAGTACACAATGGGGGTGAGATACTGACAACAACAAAAATGGAATGGGACCTAGGGGTAGTCATATCAGATGACCTAAAGGTGGGCCAGCAATGTGATAAGGCAGTAAGGAGGGCTGGGGGGATACTGGGATGCATAGGGAGAGGCATCACCAGTAGAAAACAGGAAGTTGTTGGCCCTCTGTACAGACAGTTGGTAAGACCACATCTGGAGTACTGTGTACAGTTCTGGAGACCCCATCTCCGCAAAGACATAGACAGGGTGGAGGCTGTCCAGAGGAGGGCAACCAAAATGGTGCAGGGTCTGCACCAGAAGACATATGAAGAAAGACTAAAGGAGCTTAAGATGTATAGCTTCAAGGAAAGAAGGGAGAGGGGGGACATGATAGAAACTTTCAAATACCTCAAGGGAATCAACAAAGTCCAAGAGGGTAGCATCTTTTAGAAAAAGAAATGTGCAAGACAGTAGTGTGGTGGGTAGGTAACTGGCTGGGTGGCAGGACACAGAGGGTGGTGGTAAATGGCTGTCACTCCACAGAGGGAAGAGTGACCAGTGGGTACCACAGGGATCAGTGCTGGACCGTCCTATTCAACATCTTCATCAGTGACATTGCGCAGGGACCCAGAAGGCAGAATTTCACTGTTCGCTGATGACACAAAGCTCTGTAACAGAGTAGACACACCAGAGGGTGTAGACAGAATGAGAAGGACCTGCAGAAACTTGAAGAATGGTCAGGGGTTTGGCAGTTGAAATTCAATGCAAAGAAGTGCAAGATAATGCATATGAGCACAAAACCCTGGCACAATATATCAGTTGGGGGTGAGGATATAGCATGCACTAAACAGGAAAGGGATCTTGGGGTTATCATCTCTGATGACCTCAAGGTAGGGAAACAGTGGACAAGGCAGCAGTAAAGCAATAGGATGCTGGGATGTATAGCAGGGGCATCAGCAGCAGGAAAGGGAGGTCATAATTCTGCTATACAAGACACTAGTGAGGCCCCACCTGGAGTACAGTGTACAGTTCTGGAGACCATACCTACGTAGGCATAGACAGGGTAGAGAAGGTTCAGAGGAGGGCAACAAAGATGGTGCATGGATTGCACACAAGTCCTATGAAGACAGGTTGAAGGAACTGAACATGTACTCCTGGAGGAGAGGAGGGAGAGGGGATATGATAGAGACATACAAGTATCTCACAGGGAGGAACAAGGTGCAGGAATACACTATTTTTAAGGAAAAGATGTTCCAGGACTAGAGGGCATGGGATGAAGTTGGAGGAGGACATTCAGAGGAAACATGAGGAAGAATTTCTTCACAGAACGGTGGTGGACAGTGGAACACCCTGCCAGAGGAAGTGGTGGGGGCTGAAACAATCACGGATTTAAGAATGCATGGGATAGACATAAAGGAATTCTGGAGGTCAGGGGTAAGGGGCTACAGACTTCAAGGAAAACATAAACTGAACTTACAAGCTGAAATAGGCAGACTGGGTGGGCCATAGGCCCTTATCTGCCGACACTGTCTATGTATCTATGTAAGAACAAGGGGGCACAATTGGAAGATAGAGGGGGACGTCTCGGAGGTAATGTGAGGAAGTATTTCTTCACAGAGAGGGTTGTAGATGCATGGAACAGCCTTCCTGAGGAGGTCTTGGAGTCAAAAACAGTGGGGGAATTCAAGAATGCATGGGACAGACATAAGGCAATTCTAGTGGGGGGTAGGAGGAAGTAGGCTGTTGGTTAACTAGGATCTGCAGCCTTTACATTAGGTAGGGAAATGGGCAGACTAGGTGGGCCAAGCGGTCCTTATCTGTCATCAAATTCTATGTTTCTATGTTTCTACTGTATTATCCCTAAGGGACACCTACTGTTATATCACTAAATGAGGCCTACTGTATTATCCCTCAGGGAACCCAACTGTACTATCCCTAAGGGACGCCTACTGTATTATCCCTAAGGGACTCCTACTGTATTATCCCTAAGGGACCCCCAGTGTACTATCCCTAAGTGATGCCTACTGTATTATCCCTAAGGGACCCCTACTGCACTATCCCTAAGGGATGCCTACTGTATTATCCCTAAGTGACCCCTACTGTACTGTCCCTAAGCGACGCCTATGTTATTATCCCTAAGGGATGCCTACTTTATTATCACTAAGGGACGCTTACTGTATCATCCCTAAGGGATGCCTACCATATTATCCCTAAGGGACACCTACTGTATTATCCCCATGGGACCCCTACTGTATTATCCCTATGGGACACATGTTGTGTTATGCCTTAGGCATGCCTACTATATTATCCCTAACAGACACTTCTAACCCCAGGAATCCACTAATATTATTACTCTTTGCAGTGCTCCCTTAAGCCAGCACTGCCCTGGAGCCAGATAGAATGCTGCTAATTATGGAATGTTTAGCTCATGCATTCATTTTCAAACTGCCCTATTCTAACTGCCTGCATTCTACCTCAGATTTCTTGTCTCCACTGCAAAGTTCAGACGCCCTGGAGATCTCTTTCTATCAAGATCATCTAAATTGCGCATAAGATCACAAAAAACTTAAGTATTTTGTCTTATTTTTTCATTACTGCCTTATTCTTATTGTTAGTGTTTTTACCTCATAGTTTAAATTCTTTACGTTTTTTATCGGTTCCTCGCGGTTCCCCGGAAACGAGGGGTGACCGAATCCTTTGTTAATTTCATAGGAGAACTTTTCTTATATTTCTGATTGTTTTTCTTTTAAAAATTACTTATTTTAAACGCTATTGAACCGAGGTGTTCCGGCTCTCCGAACAGTTTTCTCGGTTCTGGTACCGTTCAGAACCGTGGTTCTGTTTAAATTTATTGGTTCCTGAACCGATCGCTTTATTATTAAAACCGACCGCATATTTTGAAATATTGTTCTATTTAGCGGTTTTTGAGTCCTGTTTTCTATAATGGTGGATGAACCTAAAAAGAACACAGGACCTACAGGTTTTAAGAATTGTATTAAATGTGCTGAGGTATTTGCCAGGGCTGACAAACATGACCTTTGTCTGCTCTGCCTTGGTGTGAAACATTTCAGTGAGGATTGTTACCTGCCTCTTAGCTAAAAAATCACTACTCGGACTTCAGCCTCCTGGAGTCACAGGCGTATTAAGCTTATTCACAGGCTCACACCACACCAGGAACTCTGACCATCAGGTTCTCACCATCCCTCGCTGCTGACCCTCCCAAGGGCAGAGGTCATATGCCTACCGGGCACCACTTTGGCTCAATAACCTCGCCACTGAACATAACGCCATGCAGAGATTGGGGCTTTTCAAGACCAAACTAATACAACACCTACTGAAGAAAAACTCCTGTGACTGTACTTTCTAATTACTCCACACACACACCCACTTCTGACCCCGGTCTTATTCACCTTTCAGGTTATTACCATCTCCTCGCTACTCCTGCTTTGTCCTTCTATCTGGATTGTCCCCATTTTTGCCCTGCAATACCCTGCACTCTCCTCTCCCACCTCCCCCTAAATAGTCATCATGCCCCCCCCCCACTCAGTGCCCCCTACTCTCCTTTCTGGATAGCTGCTTACTGTCTTTTACCTGACAATGCCACCTAGGCTGCTCCTGTTACCTGAAATATCCTAGTGTTAAAACCATCTCTGTTTCCTATTTACAATATATTTTTGTCTATGTTTAGTCACCTAGCTAGATACTACTAAACCCACAATATATGTATACCCACCTTTACGACGTGGAACCTTTGTAAAAGAGTGGTCTCTCACTCAAAGGTATTGTAATCCAAGATTGAATAAATAAAAATTAAATAAATAAATTGTGAGATTTGCAAGTCTTTCCCTGAAAAAAACTATGGAGAAGTGAAGGGAGAGGCTTAAGAGAAGACTTGAAGAGGGGTCCCTGGGCTCTGACCAGTCTACCCCCTCTAAAAATGTGTCAGTTCCTTCTAGAGCCTCCAAATCCACCCCTGATACAGGTGAGGGCTCTAGTAAGAGAGGCAATCAGCCGGCTGACTCTCCGGTGCCTGCCAAAAAACTAAGAAAAAGTAAGCACACTGACATCCTGGCAGAAATGCCTCAAGGGGTCCCTCAGGTGTCCACACATACTCCCCCTCCTGCTGGTATTTCACAAGTTCTGGCTTTGTTACAAGTGCTGCAGGGTCTGCCCCCCCCCCCCCAGAAACCTGTAACTGTTCCAGCTGATAAAACAGCTGCTGCTACCCCTGTTGTGCCTGTTCCCACAATGGGTGGTGATGATAATGAGGAGGAGGAGGAGGAAGGAATAGAGCCTGAGGTGTCACCGAGCAAGACTTTGGCCCCCAGCCCTCAGAGGATTTTTTTCTCCCATTTTTTGTTCATTAAGTTAATGGTGGAAACACTGGACCTCCAGACAATTGAGAAAGTGCAAGATGAAGAGGAGGTTCAATATATGGAGCTAATGGGGCTAACACCCTCAAAACGACTTCTCCTTCCTCTTTACAAATTTTTCAGAAAAGACATTCTGGAAATTTTGAAAGTTCCTCAAACTGTCACACCCATTGACAAAAAATGTGACAAAAAGTACCAACTGGAGAGATCTGATGCTGAGCTTTTATTTAGTCACCCGGATCATCAGGGCATTGTACAGCAGGTAGCCTGTGAGAAGACCAAAACCCCCTTGTCTTCTCATCCACCTGAAAAAGATTCCAGAAGGGTGGACAGTATGGCTAAGAGGGGGTACCTCTCAGCATCCCTTGCTATCAGGCAGGCCACTTACCAGGCATATGCTGCCTTTTACCAAAAGACTTTATAGCAGACCGTGGTGGATAATGCAGAGATAAATCCCTTCCTCACTGTTTTGGAGTTACTAGAGAAAGCCAAATTGGGTTTGGAGGCTTCCAAATACCAATTCCAGATGGCAGCAGACATGACCGACACTGCTGCCAGATGGATGACTAGTACTATAGTTATGAGAAGGTTCGCCTGGCTGAGGGTTACCAGCCTCACCGAGGACACCCAAAACAAAGCAATGGATTTCCCAGTTAAGGGCCATTCTCTTTTTGGTGCACAAACTGAAGCCTACATGAAGAAAGTAGACGAGTACAAGGCCACTTTCAGAAGTTATTCCACCAGGGACAAACCTTCTCCTTCTCCTTCTCCTTCCACTTCTCATTCTAGGGGAGGCAGGGGCAGGTCTACTTTTAGAAAACCTTTCTTTCAGGTGCAAGCTGCTCCTCAGATATAGTACCAACCCCAGCAGATGGGTTTTATAGGGCCTGGGGCAGAAAAGGCTCCCACAGAGGGTCTAATTCTACCCAACCTCAACAACAACAAAAGCAGAACCCCTGACTCTTCCCTTTAGGCTGTCTCTCCACATCCAGTAGGGGGCAGACTGTCCCACTATTTCCAGGACTGGTCAAAAATCACATCAGGCAGGTGGGACTGGAAATAGTGGGTCAGGGTCTCTCCCTTTGTTTCAAGTTCCTTCCCCCTCCAAGGGTAAAACGTTTTGCATCAGTTCCTCCCTCACAAAGAAAACTGCTGGAGCAGGAAGTAAAAAACGTATTACTGGCTAAAGCAGTCGAGCCTGTCCCACACAGTCAAAGAGGGCAAGAGTTCTACTCCAGGTATTTCCTAACAACAAACAAGACTTTAGAGTGGCGGCCTATACTAGGCCTCAGACATCTAAACAAGTACTTGGTGAAACCCAAGTTCAAAATGGTTAGAATGGCAATAATCTTGCCAATACTACAGAAAGGGGACTGGCTAGCCTCTTTGTATTTAAAAGATGCATATTTTCACATCCCTGTCAGAGAATCACACAGAAGATATCTCAGGTTCACTCTGCCCTCAGGCCACTACCAGTTCTCAACACTTCCTTTCGGCCTTACCTCTGCACCAAGGGTGTTCACCAAATGCATAGCAGTAGTAGTGGCATATCTCAAAAAGCTGGATGTCACAGTTTTCCCATATCGGGACAACTGGCTGATTGTAGGAAAATCTCAACAAGTGTCAGAACACTTACTGCTAGCTCAAGGTGTTCTCTCCTCCCTGGGGTTTCTTCTAAATGCCAAGAAGTCAGTTCTCATCCCAGTCCAAGTATTGCAGTTCATAGGGGCAGAACTCAATACAATTCTGGGAAAGGCTTTTCTACCCTTGGAAAGGGTACAGGCTATCCAGCTTCTGGCAAGCTCATTCATCCTGGGCAGGCCAAAACCAGCAACTCAGTTTCTACAGCTGTTAGACCACATGGCTTCAGCAACAAGCACAGTCATGGATGCCAGATTCCAAATGAGGGACATTCAGTTTCACCTCAGGGCCCATTGGTCCCGGAGGCGAGATCCACTTTCAGAACTAGTCCCTGTAACAAAAACTCTTCTACAGGACCTCCAGTGGTGGATGGATCCAGACAACCTAAGAGAAGCCTTTCCAGCAGGAGCCCCCCCTCCTTAATACTCACAATGGATGCCTCCCTTCTAGGATGGGGTGCCCACCTAGGAGACCACACAGTTCACAGCTCCTGGAACAGTGCAGAGTCCCTCCTGCACATAAATCTCCTGGAGTTAAGAGCAGTTTACCTGGCCCTTCAGGCCTTCACTCATCTTATAAAGGGAAAAGTGGTTCAGATCAGAACAGACAACACCACCACAATGTACTATATCAACAAACAAGGAGGGACAAGATCCACTCCACTGTGCACAGAAGCAATGAAACTATGGAGCCTGATTTACTCTCTAAATGTCTCCATACAAGGATTAATCTGCCAGGAAAGGACAATACCCGGGCAGATGCTTTGAGCAGGATAAACCAGGCCCATCACGAAAGGGCACTGAACAGCCAAGTGGTGCAGGTCCTATTCAGATGATGGGGAACCCCAGAAATTGATCTCTTTGCTTCCCACCATGATCACCATTTACCCCTTTATTTCTTCAGGGCTCCAATGAAAGGGACTGTTCCTGTCGACGCCCCGATTCTTGATTGGACAGGCAAATACTGTTATGCCTTCCCTCCTTTTCCTCTGATTCTCAGAGTACTCATCAAGCTCAGGTCGCAGCCAGCCTCAATGATTCTGATAGCCTCAGACTGGCCAAGACAGCCATGAAACTCTGTTGCTCTCAATGTCAGTGAGCAAACTGATCTATCTCCCTCAGAGGTACAATCTACTGACTTCCTTTCAAGGCAGGGTAGTGTATCCCAATCTCAGGTCTCTCAGACTCAAAGCTTGGCTCTTGAGGACTTAGAA
Organism: Neoceratodus forsteri; assembly: GCA_016271365.2. Lineage (NCBI taxonomy): Eukaryota > Metazoa > Chordata > Ceratodontiformes > Ceratodontidae > Neoceratodus > Neoceratodus forsteri. The sequence goes on along the minus strand of JADMNL010000030.1, from coordinate 120,262,157 downwards.
TATTCACATTCCCAATACTCCCAAGCAGTTTTAGAAGTCCTTAAGAGTTACAGAAAACCTTCTGCTAAGAAAACTTATGCTTCAAAATGGAAAAGATTTTCTATCTGGTGTACAGACAAGGGCATACTCCCAGCACAGGCTGGCATTTCAACCCTCCTAGATTATTTGTCTTATCTGCATTCCTTGGGATTGCAGCACTCAACTCTGAAGGTTCATCTGGCTTCACTTTCAGCTTATCTCTCTGTAGGGGAAAGAGGTATCCCTAGCTTCGAATCCCATATTTAGAAGGTTCTTTAAGGGCCTTTTACATCTGTTTCCCCCTCATAGGGAACCAGTGCCAGCTTGGGACCTCAACATTTGTATTGCCCAGCTTATGCTTCTGCCATTTGAACCCTTAGCTTCTGCAGAGCTCAAATTTCTTACCTGGAAGGTAGTTTTCCTAGTGGCACTTACCTCTATTAGGAGGATAAGTGAGTTACAAGCCGTATGTGTGGAGGACTATATTTCTTTCCACAATGATAAGGTAGTGTTGAGAACTAATAGAAAGTTCCTTCCCAAAGTAGTTTCTGTCTTTCATCTGAACCAGTCCATTACCCTACCAGTATTTTTTACTGCACACACTCTAGCTCTGGTGAGCATGGGCTGCATAGCTTGGATGTGAAGAGAGCATTGAGCTATTATATAGCCAATACCAAGGATCATAGGCAGGACAGACAGCAACTGTTCCTTACCTATGGGGAAGTAGGTAAGGAATTTCCTGCTTCAAAGAGGACTATATCTTGGTGGATAGTCCAATGTATTCAGTTCTGCTATTCAAAGGTGGGCAAGGTCCCTCCTTCAGGACTTCTGGCCCATTCCATAAGGGGCACAGCTGCCACCATTGCAGCTGCCAGAGAGGTCCATCTGTCGGAGATTTGTAAAGCAGCTACCTGGAGGTCAGTCCACACCTTTACTAAACACTACAGCCTGGATACGCAGGCCAGGAGTGATGCCACTTTTGGAAAAGCTGTTTTGCAGAGTCTTTTTCCTAAATAGATTCTGCCCACCTCCTAGTAGTACTGCTACATAGTCTGCAAAGAGTAATACTATTAGTGGATTCCTGGGGTTAGAAGAAAAAATTACTCACCTGTAGTACTCTTGTTTCTTCCTAGGGATCCACATCCACTAATATTATTACTCCCCACCCCTGGTCCTCCCCTTAGAATCACAGAAAAATACACTATACAGCTGAAATGCTTCTCAATATGAAGGGTATGTCACCTGCTAGTATATTTTGGTAATGCTTAGCTGGTAGGTTCTTTTCTAAGGGTACGTCTGGCTCAGAAAAGAGGACTCATTCTATTACTGTTTTTTCTTGGCCCTTTCTTGGCCTATTACTTCTTTTTACATGGCCCTGTTGGGCATTAGCATTCTAAATTGTTAATTGTTATATATATATATATATTATAGCCTCTTTGCAGGCTTTACAGAACTCTGAGGTAGAACGCAGGCAGTTAGAATAGGGCAGTTTGAAAATGAATGCACAAGCTAAACATTCCACAATTAGCATAGCATTCTATTTGACTCCAGAGCAGTGCTGGCTTAAGGGAGCACTGCAAAGAGTAATAATATTAGTGGATCCCTGGGAAGAAACAAGATTACTATAGGTGAGTAATTTTTTTCTTACTGTATTATACCAAAGGGGCACCCACTGTATTATCCATAAGAAACGCCTGCTGTATTATCCCTAGGGGCTGCTTACTATATTATCCGTAAGGCATGCCTACTTTATTATCACTAAGGGACGCTTACTGTATCATCCCTAAGGGATGCCTACTGTATTATCCTTAAGGGACGCTTACCGTATTACCCCTCAGGGATCCCTACTGTAGTATCCCTAAGGGATGTTTATTGTATTATTCCTAAGGCATGTCTACAGTATTATCTCTAATGGATGCCTACTGTATTATCCATAAGGGATGACTTCTGTATTACCCCAAAGGGATGCCTACTGTATTATTCCTAAGAGAAATCTACTGTGTTATCCCTAAGCGACGCCTACTGTGTTATGCCTAAGGGATGCCTACTGTAGTATCCCTAAGGCACGTCTACTGTACTATTCCATAAGGCATGCCAACTGTATTATCCCTAAGGCATGCCTACTGTATTATTTTTAAGTGTTACCTATTGTATTATCCCTTAAGGGACACCTACTATATTATCCCTATGGGACACCTACTGTGTTATCCCTAAGGAACACCTACTGTATTATCCATAAGCAACACCTACTGTATTATCCCTAAAGCACATCTACTGTGTTATCCTTAAGGGACACCTACCGTGTTATCCCAAAGGGACACCTACTGTACTACCCCCTAAAGGGATACCTACTGTATTATACCTAATGGACACCTACTGAGTTATCCTTAAGGGACACCTACTGTATTAACCTAAGGGACACTTACTGAATTATCTCTATGGGACCCCTACTGTACTATCCCTATGGGACACGTACTGTATTATCCCAAAGGAACACCTACTGTATTAACCCTAAGAGACACCTACTGAATTATCCCAAAGGAACACCTACTGTATTAACCCTAAGGGACACCTTCTGAATTATCCCTATGGGACCCCTACTGTACTATCCCTAAGGGACACATCCTGTATTATCCCTAAAAGACACCTACTGTACTATCCCTAAGGGACACTTACTGTATTATCTCTATTGGACCCCTACTGTACTATCCATAATGGACTCCTACTGTATTATCCCTAAGGGACCTCTACTGTCCAATCCCTAAGGGACACCTACTGTATTATCCCTAAGTGACCCCTACTGTACTATCCCTAATGGACGCTTACTGTATTATCCCTAAGGAACCCCTCTGTACTATCCCTAAGGGATGCCTACTTTATTATTCTTAAGGGGTGCCTACTTTATTATCACTAAGGGATGCTTACTGTATCATCCCTTAGGGACACGTACTGTTATATCACTAAAAGATGCCTACTATATTATTCCTAAGGGACCCCGATTGTACTATCTCTAAGGGATGCCTACTGTATTATCCCTAAGGGACACCTACTGTAGTATCCCTAAGGGACTCCTAGTGTACTATCTCTAAGGGATGCCTACTGTATTATCCCTAAGGGACACCTACTGTACTATCCCTAAGGGACTGCGACTGTTTTATCCCTAAAGGACCCCTAGTGTACTATCCCTAAGGGATGGCTACTTTTTTATCCCTAAGGAACCCCTACTGTACTATTGCTAAGGGGCGCCTACTGTATTATCCCTAAGGGACCCCTACTGTACTGTCCCTAAGAGACACCTACTTTATTATCCCTAAGGGATGCCTACTTTATTATCACTAAGGGACGCTTACTGTATCATCCCTTAGTATTATCCCTAAGGGATGCCTACTGTATTATCCCTATGGGGCCCCTACTGTATTATCCCTAAGGGACACCTACTGTATCATCCCAAAGGGGCACCTATTGTGTTATGCCTTAGGCATGCCTATTAAATTATCCTTAACAGATACTTACTGTATTATACCAAAGGGGCGCCCACTGTATTATCCATGAGAAACACCTGCTGTATTATCCATAAGAGCCACTTACTGTATTATCTATAAGGCATGCCTATCTTTTTATCCCTAAGGGACGCTTACTGTATCATTCCTAAGGGATGCCTACTGCATTATCCTTAAGGGATACTTATTGTATTATTTCTAAGGCACGTCTATAGTATTATCCCTAATGGATGCCTACTGTATCATCCATAAGGGACGACTTCTGTATTACCCCAAAGGGATGCCTACTGTATTATTCCTAAGAGAAATCTACTGTATTATCCCTAAGCGACGCCTACTGTGTCATGCCTAAGGGATGCCTTCTGTAGTATCCCTAAGGCATGTCTACTGTACTATTCCATAAGGCATACCAACTGTATTATCCCCAAGGGACCACTACTCTATTATCCCTAAGGCATGCCTACTGTATTATTTTTAAGGGTTACTTAACCATATTATCCCTTAGGGGACATCTACTGTATTATCCCTAAGGGACACCTACTGTATTATCCCTAAGGAACATCTACTGTATTTTCCATAAGCGACACCTACTGTATTATCCCTAAAGCACATCTACTGTGTTATCCCTAAGGGAGACCTACTGTGTTATCCCAAAGGAACACCTGCTGTACTACCCCTAAGGGATACCTACTGTATTATCCTTAAAGGATACCTACTGTGTTATCCCTAAGGGACACCTACTGTACTACCCCTAAGGGATACCTACTGTATTATCCCTAAGGGACACCTACTGTGTTGTCCCTAAGGGATACCTACTGTATTATCCCTAAGGGACACCTACTGTGTTGTCCCTAAGGGATACCTACTGTGTTATCCCTAATGGACACCTACTGTGTTATCCCTAATGGACACCTACTGTGTTAACCTAAGGGACACCTACTGTACTATCCATAAGGGATGCCTACTATGCTATCCCTTAGGGACACCCACTGTACTATCCATAAGAGACACCTACTGTACTATCCCTAAGGGACACCTACTGTACTACCCCAAGAGACACCTACTGTACAGTCTCTAAAGGACACCTACTGTGTTATGCCTTAGGCACACCTACTGTATCATCCGTAAGGGATGCCTACTGTACTGTCTCTAAGGGACACCTTCTGTATTATTCCTAAGGGACACCTACTGTATTATCCCTAAAGGGCGCATTCTGTATTATCCCTAAGCGACACTTACTCTATAATTCCTAAGGGTTACCTTCTGTATTATTCCTAAGGGACACCTACTGTATCATCCCTAAGGGACACCTTCTGAATTATCCCTAAGGGACACCTACTGTATTATCCCTAAGGGACGCATTCTGTATTATCCCTAACGGACACTGCTCCCTAAGGGACACCTTCAGTATTATTCCTTAGGGACACCTACTGTATCATCCCTAAGGGACACCTTCTGAATTATCCCTAAGGGATGCGTACTGCATTATACCTAAGGGACGCCTTCTGTATTACCCCTAAGAGACTCCTACTGCATTATCCCGAAGGGACGCATTCTATATTATCCCTAAGAGATGTATACTGTATTATCCCTAACACACACCTACTGTATTATCCCTAAGAGACACCCTCTGTATTATTCCTGAGAGATGCCTATTACATCATCCCTCAGGGACGCCTACTGTGTTGTCCCGAAGGGATGCCTTCTGTAGCATCCCTAAGAGACATCTACTGTAATATCCATAAGGGATACCTGCTGTATTATTATCCTTATGGGACCCCTACTGTATTATTCCAATGTCATGCCTACTGTATCATCATTGCAAAACACCTTCTGTATTATCCCAATGGGATGCCTACTGTATTATCCCTAAGGGACATCCACTGTATTATCCCTAAGGGACGCATGCTGTATTATCTCTAAGGAACACCTACTGTATTATCCCCCTAAGGGATGCCTACTGTATTATCCGTAAGGGACACCTACTGTATTATCCCTATGGGACCCCTACTGTATTATTTCAAAGTCACGTCTACTGTATCATCATAGATACATAGACACATAGACAGTGTCGGCAGATAAGGGCCTATGGCCCACCCAGTCTGCCCATTTGAGCTTGTAAGTTCAGTTTGTTTTCCTAGAAGTCTGTTGCACCTTACCCCTGACCTCCAGAATTCCTTTATGACTATCCCATGCATTCTTAAATCCGTGATTGTTTCAGCCCCACCACTTCCTCTGGCAGGGTGTTCCACTTGTCCACCACCTGTTCTGTGAAGAAATTCTTTCTCATGTTTCTCTGAATCGTCTCCTCCTCCAACTTCATCCCATGCCCTCTAGTCCTGAAACATCTTTTCGCTTAAAAATAGTGTTTTCCTGCACCCTGTTCCTCCCTGTAAGATACTTGTATGTCTCTATCATATCCTCTCCTCCTCTCTCTCCAGGAGTACATGTTCAGTTCCTTCAACCTGACTTCATAGGACTTGTGATGCAATCCATGCACCATCTTTGTTGCCCTCCTCTGAACCTTCTCTACTCTGTCTATGTCCTTATGTAGGTATGGTCTCCAGAACTGTACACTGTACTCCAGGTGGGGCCTCACTAGTGTCTTGTATAGCGGAATTATGACCTCCTTTTCCTGCTGGTAATGCCCTGCCTATACATCCCAGCATCCTATTTGCTTTACCTGCTGCCTTGTCACACTGTTTCCTACCTTGAGGTCATCAGAGATGATAACCCCAAGATCCCTTTCCTGCTTGGTGCATGCTATATCCTCACCCCCCAACTGATATATTGTGCCAGGGTTTTTGTGCCCCATATGCATTATCTTGCACTTCTTTGCATTGAATTTCAACTGCCAAACCCCTGACCATTCTTCAAGTTTCTGCAGGTCGCTTCTCATTCTGTCTACACCCTCTGGTGGGTCTACTCTGTTACAGAGCTTTGTGTCATCAGCAAACAGTGAAATTCTGCCTTCTAGGTCCTGTGCCATGTCACTGATGAAGATGTTGAATAGGACCGGTCCCAGCACTGATCCCTGTGGTACCCCACTGGTCACTCTTCCCTCTGTGGAGTGACAGCCATTTACCACCACTCTCTGTGTCCTGCCACCCAGCCAGTTACCTACCCACCACACTACTGTCCTGCCCACACCCATATTCCCCAGTTTGTGTAATAGTCTTCTATGTGGCACAGTGTCAAAGGCCTTGCTGAAGTCCAGATAGGCCATGTCCACTGCCCTCCCTGATCCACCTCCCTAGTCACCCAGTCAAAAATTCAATGAGGTTGGTCTGACATGACCTCCCCGGTGAAACCATGCTGCCTTGGGTCCTGTAGTCCATTGACAACCAGATGTTCCACCAATCTCTCCTTCAGTAGTGCTTCCATGATCTTCCCACTACTGAGGTGAGGCTGACTGGTCTGTAGTCCCTGCTTCCTCTTTGTTCCCACTTTTGTATAAGGGACTACATCTGCTGTCCTCCAGTCTTTGGGTACCTCCCTGTTTCCAGTGATCAGCTAAACAGGATAGCCAGAGTTCAGCCACCACCTCTCTTAGTTCTTTAAGGACCTGGGGTGCACCCCATCTGGCCCTTGCTTTATCAACTCTTATTACTTCCAGTTCCTTCAGGACCCTTTCTGTAAAAGGACTTGTGTCCATTTCTGCACCATTCTCACCCCTTGTACTCCCTTCAGACCCATTACCCTCCTCTTCCTCAGTAAAGACTGAGCAGAAATACCTGTTCAGTATGTCAGCTTTACTGTTGTCATCCTCCACGCGCCCCCATCCTCCCCTTCAGTCTCACTATCCCTCCCTTGTCTTTCTTTTTTCACTTATGTACCTGTAAAAGGTTTTGTCCCTCTACCCACTGATTTTGCAATGTGTTCTTCTGTCTGAGCTTTGGCTTCCTTACTGACCTCCTGCCTTCCTTTGCTTCTCCTGGTACTTCTCCCTATCCCTTCTGCCTGTGTCTTTTTGGTATTGCCTGAATGCAATCTTTTGGCTTTCACTTTCTTTGCTACCTCTTTGGAAACCATAATGGTCTCTCTTCCTTTTCCTCTTGCTAACCTGCTTAATACATAATTCTGTTGTTCTTTGTAATCCCATTTTAAATACTGCCCACTGTTCCTCAACCCCTGATTCCTGTCCCATTCCCTTAATTCCTCTTTCAAGTATCTCCCATTTTCCCAAAGTCTGCCCCTAAAATCCAGGATACGTGTTTTTGTGTGGTTTGGTTCTGCTCTTTCTGTGATTTCAAACCACAATGACTGGTGGTCACTGTTTCCCAGGTGCTTCCCCACTGTTATCCCCATCACACTGTCCCTGTTTGTGAGCACAAGGTCCAGTATTGTCCATTGTGGAACACCTTCTGTATTATCCCATTGGGATACCTACTGTATTATCCCTAAGGGACACCTTCTGTATTATCCCTAAGGGACACCTTCTGTATTATTCCTAAGGGACACCTACTGTATCATCCCTAAGGGACGCATTCTGTATTATCTCTAACAAACACATACTGTATTATCCCTTAGGGTCACCTTCTGTATTCTTCCTAAGGCATGCCTGTTGTATCATCCCTAAGGGACGCCTACTGTGATATCCCAAAGGGATGCCTTCTGTATTATCCCTAAGGGACGTCTACTGTATTATCCCTAAGGGTCGCATTCTGTATTATTCCTAAGGAACACCTACTGTATTGTCCCTAACAGACATCTACTATATTATCCTTAAGGGACACCTACTGTGTTATCTCTAAGGGACACCTACTGTACTACCCCTAAGGGGCACCTACTGTATTATCGCTAAGGGACACCTACTGTACTACCCCTTAAGGGACACCTACTGTGTTATATCCAAGGAACACCTACCGTACTACCCCTATGGGACTCCTACTGTTTTATCCCTAAGGGATACCTTCTGTGCTATCCCTAAGGGACACCTACTGTACTATCTCTAAGGGTCATCTATTGTGTTATCTCTAAGGGACACCTACTGTGTCATCCCCAAGGGACACCTACTGTATTATCCCTAAGGGACACCTACCATATCATCCCTAAGGGATGCCTACTATACTATCCCTAAGGGACACCTACTGTATTGTCCCAAAGTCACGCCAACTGTATTACAATTGTGGAACACCTTCCATATTATCCCATTGGGATGTCTACTGTATTATCCCTAAGGGACACCTACTGTATTATCCCTAAGGGACACCTTCTGTATTATTCCTAAGGGACACCAACTGTATCATCCCTAAAGGATGCCTTCTGAATTATCCCTAAGGGATACCTACTATAGTATCTCTAAGGGATGCCTTCTGCATTATCCTAAACTGACACCTACTATATTATCCCTAAGGGACACATTCTGTATTATCCCTAAGGGATGCATACTGTATTGTCCCTAACAAACACCTACTGTAGTATCCCTAATGGACACGTACTGTACTGTCCCTAAGGGACGCCTACTATACTATCCCTAATGGACACCTACTGTAACATCCCTAAGGGACACCTATTGTATTATCCCTATGGGACCCCTACTGTACTATCCCTAAGGGACCCTTACTGTACTACCCATAAGGGACACCTACTGTACTAGCCATAAGGGAGACCTACTATAGTATCCCTATGAGACACCTACTGTAACAGCCATAAGGGACATCTACTGTATTATCCCTAAGGGACACCTACTGCATTATCCCTAATGGACACCTACTGTACTATCAATAAGGGACTCCTACTGTTTTATCCCTTAGGGACACCTACTGTACTATCCCTAAGGGACACCTACTATACTATCCCTAAGTGATACCTACTGTAACATCCCTAAGGGACACTAACTGATCCCTAAGGGACACTTACTGTATTATCCTTAATGGACACCTACTGTATTATTCCTAAGGGACACCTACTGTAACATCCATAAGGGACTCCTACTGTACTATCCCCAAGGGACACCTACTGTATTATCCCTAAGGAACACCTACTGTACTATCCCTAAGGGACACCTACTGTACAATCCCTAAGGGATGCCTACTGTATGGGATAACTACTGTACTGTCCCCAAGGGACACCTACTGTAACATCCATAAGGGACACCTACTGTACTATCCCCAAGGGACACCTCTGTACTATCTCTAAGGGACACCTACTGTACAATCCCTAAGGGATACCTACTGTATGGGATGCCTACTGTACTGTCCCTAAGGGACATATACTGTACTATCCACAAGGGGCTCCTACTGTGTTCTCCCTAAGGGACACCTACTGTACTATCCCTAATGGTCTCCTACTGTACTATCCCTAAGGGACAGCTACTGTAGTATCTCTAAGGGACACCTACTGTGTTATGCCTTAGGCACACCTATTATATCGTCCATAAGAGATGCCTTCTGAATTATCCCTAAAGGACATCTACTTTATTATCCTTAAGGGATGCCTTCTGTATTATCCCTAACTGACACCTACTGTATTATCCCTAAGGGACCCATTCTGTGTTAACCCTGACAAACACTTACTGTATTAACCCTAAGGGACACCTTCTGTATTATTCCTAACGGATGCCTATTATATCATCCCTAAGGGACGCCTACTGTGTTATCCCAAAAGGATGCCTTCTGTATTATCCCTAAGGGACATCTATTGCATTATCCCTAAGGGGCGCATTTTGTATTATTCCCTAAGGAACACCTACTGTATTGATCCTAACAGACACCCACTGTATTATCCCTAAAGGACACCTACTGTATTGTCCCTAAGGGACACCGACTGTATTATTTGTAAGGGACACCTACTGTATTATCCCAACGTTATGCCTACTGTATCATCATTGTGGAACACCTTCTGTATTATCCCAATGGGATGCCTACTGTACTATCCCTAAGGGACATCTACTGTATTATCCCTAAGGGATGCATTCTGTATTATCTCTGAGGAACACCTACTATATTGTCCCTAAAAGACACATACTGTATTATCCGTGAGGAACGCCTGTTATATTGTCCCTAAGGAACATCTTCTGTATTATCCGTAAGGGACCCCTACTGTACTATCCTTGAGGGACACCTACTGTATTATCCCTATGGGACACCTACTGAATTATCCCTGTGGGACTCCTATATTATCCCTTAGGGATACCTACTGTACCATCCATAAGAGACTCCTACTGTTTTATGCCTAAGGGACACCTACTGTATCATCCCTAAGGGATGCCTACTGTATTTTCCCTCAGGGACACCTACTGTATAATCTGTAAGGGACACCTACTTATATGGAGAGTGTCAGGCAGACTGAGAGGCAATCCTTTAGTTCCACAAGAAGACCTTGTGTAAGGTCTGTTACATACCTGCATTTTTGGCCACATCTGCTACCTCTTCATGCCTCATCTCCGCCATATACCCAAGGACAGTGAATATGACAAAGCCGGACAGAAAGCTTGTTGAACAGTTTATTGTACTGGTAATCAGCGCATCTCTGCAAGAGAAAGTAGTGTTATAAACATCTGTACTATGTAGTCTTATGATATAGTCAGGCCCAGGTGACAAGATACCAGTTAAACATATGGATTTCTTGCTGTGGATGGGTGTCTGTATTCAGACAGTATACACTGACTTCAGAATAGGTTTTCATCCCTGAAACGTTAGCTGTGTTAACGTCTGGCCAGTGTGTTAGGACTACAAAAAACTAGGAGTATTGATACTGGCTGAAATGAGTGACCACTAGGCTGGCTGTAGATCATTTGTCTGTCTTCAAACTGGGAACTGAAGGAATGACCATCCATCGAGGAACAGAAACTACAGACTGCTCTGATGTGGTCATGGTATATGTTTACAGTAAGTACCCTGTTGGGATATTGAGAGCAGAGGGAAATACCTTAGGTGAGGCTAAGAATGCCCTTCACCCTTCATTTTGTCTTGTGGGGTTAACACACTGCTATTTGTTTCCTTGATTTTCTCTTGTCCATTCTCTTTCCTGGGGTTTGCCCCTCCTCCTGTTTCTTGGGGTTTACCCCCCTCCTCTTTCTTGAGCTTTGCCCTTTCTTCTTTTTTGTTAGGGTTTGCCCTTACTCCTCTTTCTTAGAGTTTGCTTCCTTCTCTTTCTTGGGGTTTGCCCTTCTTCCTTTTTCTTTGAATTTGCCCTTCCTTCTTTGAGGTTTATCCCCCCCTATTGTTTCTTGGGGTTTGCCCCCCCCTTTCCTTCTTGGGATTCCCCTAGGCTGCTGCACCTTTGCCTCTGACAATGTGGGTGAGTGACAGTCTGCACAACTGACAGCAACGCTACAGTACTCCTCAGCCAAGGTAACTTTGCCCTTCCCTGGGAACTGGGCACTCTGCCTTCATGAAGACCTTTTTAAAAAGCTAAATATAGTTTTGACAAGAACACCAAATATTGCAGTGCAGTATTGTTTGTGACGTTTTCCCTCACTGCTTAATTTGAGGAGGACTCCCCTTTAATTCTTTTTAATATTTTTTGAATTCATTATTCTATGATTGCACAGCTGAGGTGTGACATCCTTTTTTTTTTTTATTATTATTTTTGAGTCCAGCACCCCCCTTTCCTCCTCCCTGAAGGGAGCTCAGCACTGTCCATGCACCACCCCCCCATGCCCAGGCCTACCACCCTGGGTGGGGCCACTGGGTGGGTGCCCTTCCCTAAGGTCCTTCATAGCGTGCCCTGGCTTACCCCCCCCCAGGGTGGGGCCAATGGAGCGGAACTTCCCCTCCCCTTCCCTGGAAGACACTGTTGGCAGTGGGGATGGCGGCAGAACAGGGCATCATGCTTGGGGGCCAGAATTTTGTAACTTGCGGCAGTACCTTGGGGCGGGGACATGCAATGACATCTCATATCTGCCCTGCGCCCCTCAGGAGATGGTGCCAGCACAGTGGATCCCCCCCTAGCCTCCACCAGAGGTCTGTGGTGTGCTGGACACTCTACCCCCCCTTCCCACCTTAGAAGGAGAGCAGTCTCTAGCATGCTCAATCCTTCTCCCCCTGGCCGGCCCTCCGACGTCCTGAGTCTGTTTCCGAACCTGATTCATTGGTGTGGCAGATGGTTGCCCTGCTTCTGCACCGATGGGCCATTATGACATCCTTTTTAAAGTGGGGATCCTGATTCTACCAAGTTTAACTGTGGAAAGGGGGGGTCCTAAGCAGTGGGAAGATGAGTGAGTTGCTCAAGGCCACACAGTGAGCCAGTGGCCTCGTGGGATTTGAACCCATTCTATATATATATAAAATTTCTGCTATGGTTGGGGTCACAGAGTGCCTATAGAGATATATTTGATATCTGCTATAATTGGTGTCATAGAGATCCCATAGATCTATATATGAAGTCTGCTACGATTGGGGCCAAAGTGGTCCTACAAGTTTATATATGTTGTCTGTTATGGTCAGACCAACTGCAGTCCTATAGAGATATACGATGCCTGCTATGCATGGGATCATAGACATTCTATACAGATATAGATGATGTATTTTATGATTGGGGTCACAGAGATCCAATAGAGAGAGAGAGAGAGAGAGAGAGAGAGAGAGAGAGATATTCATGTTCTCAGCTATGGTTAGATCATACATATCTACATAGCATATGTAGATATATATTGTGTCTACTATGGAAAGGGACTTTGGACTACTTTCAAAGTGTTGGTGGGGTCTTGATTTGCTTCCTCTCCCAAGGATAGTACCTCCACATGTCAAGCTGGGATTTTTCAAGAGAGTCATAACTTTCCAGTCCAGCAGGTCCAGCCCAGCAGGACTCCCCATGTGACCTTTATCCTGTGGCCCTCTCACCCACTGTCAGGAGTGCCACTACTGAGGCAACAACACCCAGAGCCTCCAACAGCACAGCACTCATGCACAATGCAGGGGTGTGTGCAGGCAAGTTATGTCCCCCCAGTAGGGTTTAAACCTGTGCCCTTCTGGCCCAAAATAGAGGGTCCAACATAAGACAGAGACAACATGTATTCAATTTAATGGTTGTGTTGTGAAACTGACTTGTAACAGTTGTTGTGGAACTTGTTGTAGCTGGCGAAGGCTAGGAGGACCCCAAACCCTGGACCGAAGGAGAAGAAGATCTGAGCTGCTGCATCTACCCAGACCTGCAATAGACAGAAACAGAGAACATCAATTAAGAACATGCAAAAACAGCAATGCATGCTCCAGGACTGATGCAGTGGCCTACAGTCTGAGAATATGTACAATCAGCAATGCATGCTCCAGAACTGATGCAGTGGCCTACAGTCTGAGAACATGCACGAACAGCAACACATGCTGCAGGAGTGATGCAGTGGCCTACAGTCTGAGAACATGCATGAACAGCAACACATGCTCCAGGACTGATGCAGTGGCCTACAGTCTGAGAACATGCACAAACAGCAATACATGCTCCAGGACTGATGCAGCAGCCAACAATCTGAGAACATGCACAAACAGCAACGCATGCTCCAGGACTGATGCAGTGGCCTACAGTCTGAGAACATTCATAAACAGAAACGCATGCTCCAGGACTGATACAATGGCCTCCAGTCTGAGAACATGCACAAACAGCAATGCATGCTCCAGGACTGATGCAGTGGCCTGCAGACTCGGAACATGCACGAACAGCAATTCATGCTCGAGGACTGATGCAGTGGCCTGCAGACTGAGAGCATGCACAAAGAGCAACTAATGCTCCTGGACACATGCAGGGGCCTGCAGAGTGAGAACCAGCCCATATGTTTCTGGTTTTCTTTCTTTTACTTTTGTATTTTATTCCCTCATTTTTCCCCGGGGAGGGGTTCTCCTTCCAGCTGCCACATCCTCTTCCATCCAAGGAGCCCCTCTTGGTGAAACTCACCCTGTTGTGTTATGCTCTTTTCCCTGTGGCCTGTCATATCTGAATCCATCCTGGGCTTTTCCCCCAAACTGGAACTCTGAAGAATGATACAGAATCCCCAGAGAACTCCCTGACTGGGGTGGTGGGGCCATGTAGGACTCAGAGGAGGGGGATCCAACCAAGGGATAGCACAACCCCCTTGGAGGCCCTTGCTGGATGTGGGGGTGGACAGAATTCATCAACCAATCCTCACCACAGTTTCTAATCCTCAACTTCCTCCCACAGAGAGGCAAGACTAGCACCCTACTTGGGGTCATCAGTGGAGATGCCCCTGGCCTTTCCTCCAATGTCTCTGTCGATTCTATCCCTAAACGTAGGACACCTTTGCATCATGATTCAGGCAGGTTAGGGCATGCTAGTGCTGGGCCACCATGTGGGACAGTGAGTTCCTTCCCATAAAGCTCCCTCCCACTGGGCCACCAGGAGGCAGACATGCAGCAGAAAGAGCAGCCCAACTAATACAGGCCCCTTCCCTGCCTCTACTCATCAACTGCTGGCAGCCATGGCTCAGAGCTAGAACCTAGGTTACTGACAAGGCAAGCTGTCACATAACCACCATGCTACTGAGCCAACCTCCTTTTTTTTTAAACATGTTTCATTCTTGTATTAGTTAGGTTCAGGATACAGAGGATATTTAATGACCTGACTCAAAATATACACAATTTATCTTGGGCGAGAGAACAAGACCATAACTCATGGGTGGCAGAGCCACGAGTGAGTTATGAAAGTCCTACCCCCTCACAAATAATGATAAACTGCATGTTGTGAGTCAGACAATTGCAGGTTCAAGCTATACAACATCAATATACTAGTTACAACTTGTTTTTTATATATTTTCTTTATCCCTGTCACCAGTGCTGCCTTCCTCAGCTCAAGCCAGCTCTCAGCCTCGTCCTATCCTTCTCTCAATCCACAGTGGCTTCCTGTGGGGGTGGGGCAGGACACTTCACCCTCGTGCAGTGCTAATATGCCTATGACCTAATTCCCAAACTAAACTCGTGCCCTCCTCTCTGTCTCCCACTATTCTTTTGTTTTCTCATGTAAAAAACATGCCTTTGAAACCTGTTTACAAGAATGACAATATTTGCATATTTGTATTTTACTGTATGCAAATTTTTTTTGTAAACCTTGTTGTCTTTTGTACCCCCTGCTCCCGGATTGCACCTGGAAATGAGCTTCAGCTCAGTGTGCCTTTCCCAGTTACCAAATTTTAAATAAATCAATACACAGGAAGGTGGTGTGAAGTTGGATTGGCAGGTTTCAGGAGTGGCATCTTCACGCAGTGTGCTCCTAGGCTGAGAAGATTTAACTGTTTCTCTATGATGACAGCTTCTGATTTCAGTGTTGCACAGGGTAATTGTGTTGCGATCACCATTGTCAAAGCTGCTCTCTGATTGGTTCCATATTCGGTTGTGGTATACCCAACCTTCAAGATGTTGATTGTGACCTACCCAACAGCAAAGATAATATGTTTTATCCTGGGGGGCATGCCATGAAGTTTGCTCCCCCAGTAGATCAACTTTGATTTCTGATACCTCTACTTGGTGGTGTAGCCCCATCAAATAGGTGGAGGTTGGAGAGAGGTTGGGACAAAATATGGGTGTAGAAGCCTGTCCTTCATTTTCATGACTATCTCTATACTCTTGGACCTACAACTTGCAGCTCCGCAGCTTGTTGTTGTATAGATGTCTGGGGGGTGGCGGTGGCCCCTTTCCTGGTGATCTGCCTTGAAGGTTGAACTGTGGAGGACAGAAGCAGTGGGGCTCATGGTGGATAAGACTGAGCAGTCATGGGGGCTGGCATAGAGGGTCCGACTTAGGGAAAACCTATATAGAAAGGGCAAGCTGGAGAGGTGAGCTGCACGTCTTCAGTTAGTGTGCCGTTTCTTTTTTAAGAATAGATTGATTGAAGCAGGCAGATTCCTGCTTTCTGAGTACAGATGAAGTTCACTGTTGTCTTGCTTGCAGCATGCAGTTCCCTGCTTTTTTACAGAAGCTATCCAGTATCTGGATTCCCTCAGGCGTTTTTTCAGTGTACTTTAGAGTACTATACAGTACCTAGGATTTTTCATGATCTTTTTATTGCCAAGTCTATGCGTTTGTGTTTATTTGTTTACGAAACTGGTAACAGGGAAGGATACACTGAGCCGAAGCTCATTTCCAGGTGCGACCTGGGAGGAGGGATACAGGAATAACAATATATACGGTGGTAAAGTACAGTCACTATAAACAGTAGCAATGTACTGACCGTATGTATAACAAATGGCAATGTATACAGTGGGGAAGTTACATATAACATATACAGTAAAATTATGCAACCAGTATGTACAACCCAAGGCAATATATATCAGTCAGTGTATACAGTGAAATTGTGCTAGTAATATATATTTAACAATATATATGATGACAACAACAACATATAGAACAAGTGTGATGCAGGCAGGAAAGGGAGCAGAAAAAATACCTAGGAATTACCTAACCCAAAGTGGACTTACAGACCACAGGCAGAGTTAGACTAGCCCACCAGATACCTGTGAATTCTCAGGGGGGGGCCCCTCAGCTGGGTACCTGACCACCTTCTAAACTCTGAAATTCTTTGCATTTATCATATTTTTTCTAATTAAATTGGGTGGTTGGGGCAACGTAGGTAAATGTAAGATGCAAACATAGAGCTAGTGTATCAAATTTAAGTGGAATACTGATATGAGCGTGTCACCCTGGGCCCTCCCCTATTGAATTTTTAGGTGGGCCCCTCTATCCACTTTCCAGGTGGGCCCCCTGTACCTCAGTCCGACCCTGACCACAAGTACAACTAAACAAAGGTGCACAGAAGGTGAACAACACATCACAAGAAAAAGGAGAGGTAACATGTGGAATTGCATTTTTGAACTGTGTATGTTTTAATTTGGTGTGCATTTTGCACTACTGTTTCTTTATGTTTGACTGGGGACCACCAGCTGCATATTTTGATGTTTCATTTTGTTTAGTAAGAAGTGTTTTATTTCAGTTTTGGTAGATGCATTTTGGGTTTCTTTAGTTACATATTGTGTTTCTCCTTTAAGCTACATTTTATACTGGGATCTTATACTGGGAGATAGAACGGGAGAAGGCATTGTTGCCCATTTTACCATTCCCCACATAATGGGCTCTATATTATTGCTTTAAGCATATCAGTTGATCTGTTTCCCTTTTGAAAATGTCCAAACTATCACTCAGAACAACATACTCTGGTAGAGCGTTCCATATTCTTGCCGTTCTGTGTAAAAAAGAATAGTATTTTATGTTAGTCTTTGCAGTGTCTAGTTTTATTTGAAATGTATGTGCTCTTAGACCTTCTGGTTTCTCCCTCATCTTTATACCCATTTCGTTCTTTAATTCTGAGTCTCTCATAATTTTAAACAGTTGTAAGAGATCCCCTCTCTTCCTTCTATTCTCCAAACTAAACAAGCCCAGCTTCTTCAACCTATAGAAACATAGAAACATAGAATTTGACAGCAGATAAGGACCGCTTGGCCCACCCAGTCTGCCCATTTCTCTACCTGATGGATAAGTTGCAGATCCTAGTTAACCAGCAGCCTACTTCTTCCTACCCCCACCCTCTAGAATTGCCTTATGACTGTCCCATGCATGCTTGAATTCCACCACTGTTTTTGACTCCACAACCTCCTCTGGCAGGCTGTTCCATGCATCCACAACCCTCTCTGTGAAAAAATACTTCTTTAAATTACCTCTGAGCCGCCCCTCTTCTATCTTCAAATTGTGCCCCCTTGTTCTTGCACACCTCTTTTTTTGAAAGATGCTACCCTCTTGGACTTTGCTGATTCCCTTGAGGTACTTGAAAGTTTCTATCATGTCCCCCCTCTCCCTCCTTTCCTCGAGGCTATACATATTAAGCTCCTTAAGTCTCACTTCATATGTCTTCATAACTATCCTTTTTTATGGACCATATCATTTTCGTAAAGGCCCTTTGTATCCTTTCTATCCTATTTATTTCTCCTTTTGTGAAGGGACTCCACAAGGGTGAATCATAACCGATATGTGGTCTTGCAAATGTTCCGTACAAAGGAAGTAGGCATTCTTTTGATCTATTTATAAAATTCTGCTTAATGTTTCTAATCATATAATTAGTTTTCCTGATTACCTCTGATCTCTGTGGTCTAAAAGTCATGCCGTCGTCTATTATTATCCCACAGTCCTTTTCCATTTTTGATTATTCTATTTTTTGGCAGTTCAAATAATATGTATACCTGGGATTCTTTTTCCCCATATGCAGTACTCTGCATTTCTGTATGACAAATGGCATTTTGTTCTCTAAGGCCCATTTCTCCAATTTTTTTAAATCACCTTCAAGATCTTGAATACTCTCCTTATTGCTTACCTGCCCCCCCCCAATTTTACATCATCCGCAAACTTAACCAGAGTATTTTTTATATTATGTTGTATATCCCCTAGATATAATGAAAACAATGTAGGGCCCAAGACCGAGCCCTGCGGCACCCCGCTTGTCATTTCAGATAATCTGGAATATATACCCCTGATCCTAACTGTCTGCTTTCTTTCCCATAGCCAATTTTGTACCCATTTAATAAGTCTATTATCAATACCCAGTGCTCCCCTTTTACGAATGAGCTGATTGTGAGGTACCTTATCGAATGCTTTCTGGAAATCCAACAGAAAAACATCTACTGTGTTGTTTTCATATAACTTTCTATTTATTTGTTCATAAAAAATAAGTTGGTTTGTTTGACATGATCTATTTTTCTTGAATCCATGCTGTCTTATATCATTTACGCCTAATTCCTTAAAATTGTATTCCAACTTGTCCTTTAGACATTTTTCTGCGGTTTTACACAATATTGCAGTTAGACTGACTGGTCTATAGCTAGTCACTGATGTTTTGGCCCCTTTTCATTTATACAGTGGAGTCAGAGTAGCGTTTTTCCAATCCTCAGGTACCTCTCCTGAGGAAAAGGACTGATTGAATAAATATGCCAGGAAGGCTGCTATATATTCCTTTACTTCTCTCAACAGCCTAGAGTGCAACAGATCAGGCCCTGCCGAATTATAGGGTTTCAACTCACTCAACAATTTTTTCTAGGTGATCTACGCTAATGTTCAGGGTAGGCTGGGGTGGGTCAGAAGTTGGTCAACTGGGTGGCAAACTGGTTGACGGGCAGAAAACAGAGAGTGGTGGTAAATGGTATACAGTCAGAAGAGATGCAAGTCACAAGTGAGGTACCTCAGGGATCAGTCCTGGGGCCAGTCATCTTCAACATCTTCATTAGTGACCTTGCAGATGGACTAGAGGGTAAGGCTTGTCTGTTTGCAGATGACACCAAGATCTGCAACAGAGTAGATGATCCAGATGGGGTGGGCAGAATGAGAAGAGATCTGGATAAACTAGCAAAATGGTCAGAAGAGTGGCAACTGGGATTTAATGCAAAGAAGTGCAAGATCATGCACATAGGGAAGAGAAACCTGAAGCCACCTATAGGCTGGGAGGGGAGTTGCTAGCAGTCACAAAGGAAGAAAGAGACTTGGGCATCATCATCACCGATGACCTGAAATCATCCAAGCAGACCTCTAAAGCAGTAGGTAAGGCTAGGGGGTGTTAGGGTGTATTAGTAGGGGTATCACAAGTCGTAAGAGGGAGGTAATAATCCCCTTACAAGACACTGGTTCGGCCCCATCTGGAGTACTGTGTGCAGTATTGGAGCCACACCTTCACAAGGACATTAACCAAATTGAGGCAGTCCAGAAGGGCAACCAAAATGGTGCAGGGACTACATCAGAAGACATATGAGGACAGATTAACAGAGCTCAATATGTATACCCTTGAGCAAAGGAGGAGAGAGGTGATATGATCGAGGCATTCAAATACCTTAAGGGCATTAACAAGGTGAAAGAGTCTAACATGTTTAAATATAAGAAAAATAGCAGGACAAGAGGACACAGCATGAGATTAGAGGGGGGCCGATTAAGGGGGAATGTGAGGAAATTCTTTTTCACAGAAAGGGTGGTGGATGCATGGAATGGCCTACCTCAGGAAGTGGTGGCTATGAATACAGTGCAGGGCTTCAAACAGGCATGAGATAGGCATAAAGGAGCAATACAAATGAGTATGAATAGATAGGCCACTGACAGAGCAAAGGCCGATGGCACATTTATAAGGTAGAAAAAGAAATGGGCAGACTGGATGGGCCTTGCGGTCCTTATCTGCCGTCAACTTCTATGTTTCTATGTTTCTATGTTCAGGTCCAAATTCCTGCTACAATTCTGATTAATTATCTTGTTTTGCTCTTTCCTATCATATACTGAACAAAAGTACTGGTTCAATTTTTCTGCCATTTCTACTGTTTCAACCACTTCCTCGCCTCCTACGATTAAAGGCCCTATCTGTGTTGCAGATTTGCTGTTTTTATTATTATTTATATAGGAATAAAATCCCTTTCCATTGTCTTTTCTGTAGACTAAATTTGTTTCTAATCTCCTTCTTTCTGCCCTTATTGTTGATTTTAACTTCATCAGTACCTTTCTATATTCTGTGGTGGCCTCAGGATCCTTTAGTTTTTTCATTTTATTATAAGTTCTTTTTTTTTTCTTTACATAACTTTATAATTTTATTTGTACACCACATTGGGTTTTTCCTCTTTTCATATAAAGCCTTTTTGGGGGAATATTTTTTTTTCCAGTTCAAGCAATTTATATTTAAACACATCCCAGATATCTCCTACATTCTTTCCTCTGAACTTTTCTTTCCAATTCCAACCTGCTAGTTCCCTTTTAATTTTGTCAAACTGTGCCTTGTTATAGTCTCTTATAATAGTATTTCCTTTTTTGCACACCAGCTTCCTTGTGTAGAAAAAAATGTACAATACTGTGATCACTTTTACTTAAATTGTCAATAATACTCAGTTTAGTTAGTATATTTTCTTTATTTGTTATTACCCAGTCTTGTATGTTTTCTCCTCTTGTGGGCTTATGCACCAACTGAGTTAGACCCATCGCTTCCATCCTCTCTACATACCTATTATGTGTTGCATCCTTTACAGTTTTTGTTACCCAATTTATATCTGGTAAATTTAAATCCCTTGTAATTACTATTTCTTCCATCATTGCTATTTGCCTAATTTCAACATTTCTTGGTGTTTGGGGTTTTAGTGAACGATTTTGTTTGTTTCGGGAGGCATTCAAAGCAGGGATGGCATATGCATGATATACAGGTTGCCAGCCCATTCCATCCACACCCCAAGTGGAGTACACGCACTTCAGAATCCACAGCCCCCTGTCACCCCACTATGTGAGCAGCAGGGCAAGATTAAGGACTAATGTGGCCCTAGACAAAGCATAAAACCGAGAGGCATGCCATTTTTAAACTCAAATCATTGCTTACTCACTTTGCTCTGAATAGAATCTCACTGGCAAATGCCATTGCCCTCATGCACATTTCATGCAAATTTCACTAAGATGCAAATACTGTCTGCTGAGTAATTGTCTTCCTGTTCTATTCTTACATGTGTGCTGCTACTGCACTACTGAGTCATTAGCTATCCATGTGCCTGTGTGTGGATCAGGGCTGAGCAGGTTGTCAACGGGCAAGTGTGGACTTTGTCCATACTGTGTCAGAGGGCATGTGCATGCCGATCTCCACGGATGGCCTCCTGGCCGAATGACGCTAGCTAGGCACCAGATACAGTGCCAGGATCCTGCATTTTTTATATTTATAAAAATCATGGTAGGAAGATTAGGAAGAGGGTGTAGGGTGGGACAAGACTGGGGTTGAGGAGGGCAAGGCCAAGGAACTAGCTCTTGCCACATGGGGAGGGATATATATATTTTTTTTAATATTCTCCCTACATACTAAATAATGAATTCTAGTACTGAATATTTAGGGACCTGAATATGAATATCCTGCCCCATATTCGGGGAAAGGTATTCGTACACCCTCTACAGGTTACCTGCCCACCCTCCTCTTAAGACCCATATGCAACTGAGGATGGGGCTAGATAAATTCACCAGCTAACTGGACTGTTGGCCACTTGGTCTCTGTGGTGCCCTAGGAGGGTGGCTAGGTTGCCTATCCCTTAATCTGTGCTGATGAGCCCAGAGGGCCACACATTTGTTGGGAGGAGGCCCTGTGGAGGAGCAGCAGGACTAGACAGGATGTCTAGATCATTTGTAGAGTGGATCCCCAGCTCCACACAGAGCAAGGGATTGTGTGATGTGGCACTTGTCTAGCTGCCATATCCCTTTTAGAGCCATACAACACTACAGTGACAGGGTCCCCCTTGTGTACTCTGCACGCTGTCCTGGGCCCCCAAGCAGCATGTAGGTTGTGCTAACGATATAGTGGAGGGATGGCTTGCCCTCTGGGGCTCCTGACCCCAATCAAGCACCTAGAGAACATAAATCTGTCTGGGGATGTGCAGAAGCTGCTGCATGTGTGGAGAGGAGCCTCCACACTCCTGGGGACTCCCTACACCACCTTATGTGGGAACAGAGGGCTTCAGGGGACTTTGTGGTTTGGGCTCTTAGTGACGGTCTTTGTTTTTTTGCAGTATTTTTTCCATCACTTATTTATTCACCTTTATGCTACCAGACCACTTAGTCCCATCATCCACCATCCCCAGGTCTTGCCTAGCTCCTATGATCCCCATGGTTTACTTCCCATGGTTCCAGTGACCTAATCTAGACAAGGAGCTCAGGGCCTAGCCAGTGGTGCGGGGTCTGTGGCAGGACAGCTAGCTGTTAGGGCCTGCTACGTGGGAGGACTAGATCATAACCTCAACATGAACAGACTGAGCTGTTATTTGAATGTCTGCATAATGGCCATTTTAACTTTGTGTCTTGTTTAGGCCACAAACCTGTTACAAACATTTTTAGTGATGGCAAATGTATGTTATTAATTTCTCATTAATAGTGGAAGAAAGCATATTTTTTTCTGTAAGCTTTTTCTCCACAGGTGGTTGCAGCAGCTTCTCAGCCTTGTCCTCACATCCTCCCAACCAGCATCTGCTGCTCCTGGGACCTACCTGGTTGGAGATTCCTCCCACAGCTTGCACTCTGTGGCAGAGCTGAAGGAGGGACGGCCATGCTCCCTACCCCCGCCAGTCCACAAGTCTAGGTCGGACCAGGTAGCCCTGTCAGCAGTGTGAGCCAGAGGTAGGCAGCTGAGCATGTCTGAGCCCACGCCACTGCTTTTCCATTTTCGCACCTTATGTCCCGACGCTGTTGTGGCATGGGAGGACGCATGTGCGTTGAGGCCCACATGTGCTCTGGAACCGCAACTCCTTCCACCCACCCTGACCTAAGTCTGCCTCCCAGGTGTCAGTGCTACCACAAGGCCTTCACCTGGTGGCAGCCAAGAGCCAAGGCAACACACCACCCTGGTCTGGGAGAGGACATCTGCCATGCAACCACTCAATCTTCTCCCGGCACCCCCCCCCCCAAATGACTCGAGCTTGTTCCTGAACTTGGGTTGCCGGCATTGTGAGAGGTAAGGCACCACATTGCCTCAACCCTGTGCGCCACTGGGCCAGCTCCGGAAGAAAGCATTTTGAAAGTAAAACAGTCTGTGTTTAATACTTGTTCTCAGAGGCTGTTGAAGTTCTTCTATGTAAATGGCTTAGAGAGCATTTAAGTCCAAGTATAGTCGGTATTGACTTTTAAAGTAGCATAATTAATGTGGTTTGGCTCTTATCCATGGCAGCAAAATAGCTTTGGCTAGTAATAATTTGTCATACGTGAAACTCCACTTATGATGTATCAAGACTGGAGAACTGATGCATATCTGTTAATGACATGCTGTTTTTTTTTTTAGCATCCTGTGGAATGTCCTCCGAAATAATAACTTGTATTGTCTTGAGCAAAAACAATAAAATAGATGTGGGGCGTGGCTAGCTGTCTGCCGCTGTGGATGCACTTTTAGTGAGCTCCCTAGAAAACACCCTGAAAACTGCAAAAAAACGATAATTTAATGAGTTTAAGCTAGCATATCTTGACTACAGTAACTGCCTACAACCAATTACTGATCTTTTTTGAAGATGGGGAAGAAAAATAATGAACAGAAAGCCAGTTTCTTTACCCTGCGTGATGCGACGTCTAAGGCGCCATCTCAAACAGCAGGCCTGTCCCAGGAGGATCTGAAAGGAGATGTTATCCAGCCAGCCACATTAGAATCGTTACAATCTGCCGTTCTAAACCTTACCAAGACGGTGCAACAATTAGGAAAAAAGGTGGATTCGTACCATGAAAGGATGCAGCAAGTTGAGCAGAAAATGGAGGGGCCGGTAGAAGCTGCTCGTGAGGCTGAGAAAACCTCCGAATGAGCCCAGACCACGGCCGCTATGTGCGTGAAAGAGCAGACACTGTTGAAATCACACCTGGAGCACTTGGAAAATCAATCAAGGGCAGCAAATGTGCATATATTGGGCCTAACCGAGGGAATAGAAGGAGAAGACCTTTTGGAGTTTTGCTCACCTCGGCTGGAGAAAACGTATGATCTAACTCTAAAGGACTCCCTTGTGCGTGCCTATCGCATCAGTCTCCGTAGAGCTACAGGCCAGACGGGAGGAACTAGAACGGTCATGCTGCAAGCTGTATCGTCTGTGGTCCGGGACAGAATCCTTCAAGCAGCTCGGAACAGAAGGGGAGTAGAAGTAGATGGCACCAGAGTATTAATCTTTCCAGACCTCTAATATGCTACCCACATGAAGCAGAAAACTTTTGACCCGATCCGTCGCTGTTTGAGAGAGTTGGAAATCCCCACTAGTATGCTTATGCCTGCCCGTCTGCAAGTCGTGGTGGGTCGGAAGGTATATGTCTATACCGATCCCAAAGATGCAGTAAAGTTAATGGAGAAACTGGAAGCTGAATGTGCAGCAAGAAAAGGGGATTCCTCTAATGAATCCGATGAGGAAGATACTTGAGTCAGGACTGTGAGTGTTAATTTACATATTTCACCCTGCTAAGTAATAGTCCAAGGTGACTCCATGTGTAGTCGTCCACTCGTTAAGTGGAGACATTTTCTATGTTGTTAAAAAGATAATTCTTATGTTATACCTAGGGGGGGTTTCTGGATACTGATTTGGTGACTCTGGCTTTCAAATGTAGACTCCTTTTTCTGGAAAGGACATTTTTGTGGACTTATCCCTAAGCTAGGCTGTTTTTGGACTTTTAGTTTTAAACTAAATGCCTTTAGGGTGTGTAATGGGGAGTTATGCTGAAAGGGAGATTTTAAGTTCTTAACAAAAGAGCTGTATACCAAAGGCGTAGATTGCTGGTACAAATATTAAGGGTAAAAAACATAAATGTTTTATTTTATGTATGGGCATTGACAGCATTGGCCAAAGTGTTTATCTCAGTGCATAAAGGAACAGATAATTGTTAATCTCCCTAATCTTGTACCAACAGTAGTCATGTTTTTCTGCTCCACATATCAACTCTATTAGATACATGTATGATGTATACCATGGCTCATGGATTGACTATGCATTGAATTGTAGTGTCGTAAAAATATAAATAAAAAGTATAAAAAACCCTCTAAAACAGACGTTTAATAAAAAAAATTATTTTTGTAACATTTGCAGCTCTCTATAGGAGAATCTTGCATAGGTTAAATGATAGTCTAATGCAGCAGTGCAGGATAGCAGTGAAAATTTTGACCTATCCTTTTTATGCTATTTTAGATGGCCCCTTGTATCCTGACTTGTATGATACCCTTCTTTCTACAATTTGAATCAGCTTTAGCACTTTGTTTTTGCAGTTCAAATAGCAAAAGGAGCACTCTTTAACATGGCTCGGACCAGGTTTTCATCTGTGTTCTCTGTTTTCTTTGAGCATTCACTGTTTAAAGGAAATTTCTAACATTTTAATATTAGCTTATGGACTTTACAGCCCATTACCTGGTCACTACGACAGTCATTCTGTGCATAAATTTTCATTTTTTTCTCAGTCAGTTAAGGAAGGGAAGGGATCATACATGTTGCGGAACTGATGGCCACCTGATTGCTTCCACCTCCCTGTCTACTGGACCTGCCCCTGCGCTCAGACGTTTATGACCTGTAATGAAGGAGAGTGCAGGGATGCACCCCATTGTAATCTATGGTTCCACCATGCCACAGTGACAGGAATTTTGTTGACAGCCGTTACAGCAATGGCACAATTCCGACAGCTGGCATTGTGCCATCTGGGACACAAGTGTTTTGCCCCCCCCGGCACCACAGATATCCAACTCCCAGTTGGAGTTGTTTTGGGGAGGGGGTGAACACCCTAGAGTCAGCGGTGTCAGAACACAATGGACCAGTACAGTGAACAGATGATTCTGTT
Source organism: Neoceratodus forsteri (assembly GCA_016271365.2). Classification (NCBI taxonomy): domain Eukaryota; kingdom Metazoa; phylum Chordata; order Ceratodontiformes; family Ceratodontidae; genus Neoceratodus; species Neoceratodus forsteri. Next base: position 120,235,441 of record JADMNL010000030.1, on the reverse strand, counting down.
GCTGTACTGGTCTTCGCTGTGTTACAGTCGCTGTAGCAACGGTATATAGTAATCTACGAGGGGCATTTTAAAAACATATTTTATATGTTTAAACAATGTTTTGCATAAATGCAAGCCACCACTGAACTGACAGAACCCCTGTCAGTTTACCAGTGGCTTTCATTTATATAAAAATGTGCTTCAACATATAAAAATATGTTTTTAAAATGCCCCCATTGACTACAATGGGGCACGTCCCTGTGTTCTCCCTTATTACACGTCATAAAACGTCTGAGTGCAGGGTGGTTGGTGGACAAGGAAGGAAAGAATCGGGTGGCCGTCAGTTCGGCAACATGTACGATCCCTTCCGTTCCTTAATTGACTGAGAAAACAAATTAAAAGTTATGCACAGAATGACTATCACAGCCACCAGGTAACGGACTATAAAGTCCATACGCAAATCTTAGAAGTTCACTTGAAGAACACTTTTCATGTGGCTATAATGAGTTAGTATGCAGCAGACACTGCCCTCTGACCTTATGGGACAACAGGTATACAAAAATAGCTGAGAATACTGATAAAAACCTGACCCGAGTCATAATAAAAGGAGCAAGTGCTCCTTATAGTGTTTCAAATGTGGAAATAAGTGATAAAGCAGACTCAGAATGAGGAAAGAGGGATATCATTAAAGTCAGAAGAGAAAGAGCAATCTAAATAGAATAAAAAAGTAGCTGTCATGTCCTGCTACTTTAACTATTTTACCTATATCACTTACATTACCTTAGGTGCCCCCTATAGAAAGCTTGGTAAATCACTTTAAGGAGGAGGGTTCCTAGGAGTGCTAGGGTCCAGGAAGCTGTAAGTGCTCAGGGCTCTGGAGGCAAGCCCCAGGCTATTGGATAGAAGAGGTTGGTCGCAGGTATCTGAATTCCCTGCCGTAGGTCCTCCACCCTTACAGTCTCTGACAAATGTCCTCAAATTGTATTCGGTTAGTATTTCCCCTTCATATGTGGTTGAGTGTGTTTATCTGTCGAATGTTTCAGATAAACTACTTTTGTACTTTGCTACCCTTATGCAAACTCTTTTCTGATCTGCTGCTGAGCTACCTGAGAGGTTCTTGCAAGGAAAATCCCAGACAGCTCAGCTGTTCCTTACAGCATGTAACTCTCTATTTGCCACCAGGGGGAGCCACTGTAATCTTCTAAATGAGACACAAAACACAGAGGTAAGTTTGTTGTATTATTTCTTTTAATTCTAATTCTTGACCCCTCAACTGGGCTTCCAGCTGGTACTCCACCATACACCAGCTGCCCGCCCTGAGACGCCACTACTCATTTTGGACACCTGAGTTCAGTGTAACCACCGTATATGCTGTACACCTCTGGAGCGACCCTCGAGGTAGGGTCTGTTTCCAGTTTGGCCAGGGTGTACTTCAGAAGGTGTCAGATTCAGCACTTAAAAGTGGGGGAAGGACTCAGCTTTCACAAGGCTTGTTAGGTATGGGCGGCTAATAGCTGGAGGCCTTTCCATTGCTGCTGGTTGGGGGTTCCCTGCCCAGTTTTACTCCCACCTACCACCCTTACTCACTGGTCCTGCTCACAGTGCTCCTAGGGTAGAGGAGCCAGGAAGTGTGTGTCCACCTGTGCCACCAGCAACACCACTGCCAGGCCTCAGGAGAGGTGCACGAAGGCTCCCACTTACAGGAGGACAGCGTCCAGGCAGATGGTCGGAGCCCTCCTACTATATTGCTGCACAATTTCCAGAATACTAGGCAGTCCATGCTGCTCTGCAATGTGTGGAGCAGGTGAGACTTTTGTTTAATATTCAGAGCAAAATGTACTGCTGTTTTTTACAAAGTGTCCCATTTCTTTAGAATGTGGCTAGAAACTTTAGCATAAGGTAAACTGCCATACTCGAATAAAGCAAGGACCAGGATATTACAGTAATTACTTATAGCCTATCTTGCTGATATTCCGGGAGCACGTCAATTCGCTCCCACCATTTCACTCCCGGAAAATGTGCTCCCGACAATTCGCTCCCGTGTTTTTCCGCTCCTGTGGCATTCTGCTCCAGGTCAATTCACTCCCACTAATGTTTTCAAGCTGTATGTATTTACCCCACTGTCCTGTGGCTGAGATTGAATAAATAAAAACACCTCCTGTTTAAAGCTCACTCAAGGAATGAACACATTGTTATAAATAAATGTTCTTTTGCAGGGGTATGTCCCTATCTGAGCTAGAAAACAGTGTCTCTTGGGGTGAGGTGGCATGTGTAAATTTCAGCCACCTGTGACAAAAAGTGAAAGTGTTTTGTCTGCAGACCACTCGGTTCACGCTGCATTAAAAGGAAAAGGCGCTTTGACTTTCCAGAGAAGGGAGACTGCTTCTCTTCTTTTAAAAGGAGCATGTTAACTCCTTGCTAAATCCCAGAACACACACACAGAAGGGACCATGCGGCTGAACTATATTGGTAAATTTCAGCTGCCGCTCCTAGCATTCCTTGCACTCATAAGCTTTCTCTGCCTACTATAAAGAGAAATAAGGACAGAGGTCGGAGTGGTGGAACATCTGCCTGGGCTGGGTGACAGTATTGTCCAGCTGCATCTTCGCTCTCAGGCAGGCATGAGGTAAAGGGCAGGAAAACAGTCTGTTGGGTGCCGTCAATCAGGATAGCACTTCACACTGAAGAAGAGACAACAACTTTCCAGGAGGTCTCAGATCAGGTAGCTGCAGCCATTTCCCCTAAGGCTGATCTTATATCCACAGTAGTGAACTGAGCATTAAAAGGAAATGGTGCTTTGCCTTTCCAGAGTAGGGAGTCAGTAACAAAGCATACATACTTCAGGATCAGGAGCGGGAGTGGGTTGTTGGGGAGCAAGAACTGCGGGATGAATTGACGAGGGAACAAGTCATCGGGAGCGAGTTGACCAGGAACAAAATTGCGGGAGCGAATTGACATAGACCCACTGATTCCAGCTTTGGCATCCTGTCTACTACCCACTGTAGCTGATGTCCTTTACATGTTCTTCTAAGAACAATCTGGTATAAATAACTAGACCCAAATATTTATGTTTATATGCCATGTGCAGTTCAACATCTGTGGTTGTGACCCATGATCTCAGCAGGAGTCGCAACCGATACTTGAGATTTTGAAAAGAGCATTAGTTTCTTTTGTTGTTTGTAACTTATGACCAGGAAAGGCACACAGAGTTGTGATTGCTCATTCCCAGGTCTGTGTTACATGGACCTGTTTTATTGACAGGGGGGTGTTGGCCATGACATTGGGGGAAACTCTTCTTTGATAAGCACCAAGGAATCTTCAATTTCCACCTGGACAGTGGGCATAGATGGGGACCTTGACGAAACCTCATCTGAAGGACAGCACCTCGACACTGCAGCACCCCTCTTGTACTGAACTACAGTGTCAGTTATGGATTAATACCATGCCTACCTGGTGTGAGGTTAGAACTCACGACCTTCTGATCTTCCAGCCCTAGAGGTGAGCATGCTAGCTACTGAGCCACTGACATTGATAAATGGAGAAGATATGTGAAGGAGATGACTTGGGACCGAATTCCATTAAACTGGGGCTGTGGTGAGTCAGCAAAGCCCTATGTGGATGACTTTGTGATATCTCTCAACAGAAGACTTCGTTCCCTGCTGCGTTCACCCCTTGACCTTCCAGCAGCACTAATAATGAATGAACTCTCACACGTCCACCAGCTGCTTGTTGCTTTGGTTGCCGCTGCAGAACACAACTGATAGCAAAGACAATACACTGTGGCTTCCTGTGAGCATCTTGGCTGTGGACAGGGATGTAGGTTTACAATGACCCTGACATAAGTTGCTCTCTTCATTTTCACTAGATTAGGCAAGAATATTGTTACAGCTCTACCTCAGTGGCCTTATTACCTTTATAAATACGTTTACTGTCTTGATTTGATAAGTCTCAATATCCAGCCACCATCTTCTTTTTTCATTTCCTTTCAGTATTTGATTTTATTATGAAGCTCTCAGGCTTCTCAACCGATGAAAACAGTGCTTTATTTAACACTTTAGTGCATGATGCTGCAAGTTGTAAGTCCCTCATAGGGCTGGGAGCAGATATCACAAGAGAACCATATGTTTATTATATGTGAAAATGGGTCAATCTCAACAAACTCGCTCACTCACTCACTCACTCACACACATCTGACTTCACTTTATATTTTGGAAGTATTTGACTTCCATAAAATGTAACAAAAAAAAATCCACACTAAAGAGTATGTAACTATTTGGCTCACTAAAAAGAGAAAGAACATTACCAGACTTCCGGTTTTGCAGGCATGGAAGTCAACATGATTTTTTTCTGGAGTGGTATTTTATGAGCAGCACTGTATATTAGAATTTCATATATTTGTCTTTCTTGGAACACTGGTGGCTGCAGAAGTACTTTGACTTCCAATAAAAATGGATGAACTTCCTGTCTGAGTTCATGAATATTTATGACTTAAACCAAAACAAACTGAACTTGCAGTAGGTACCATATTTGAGAGCTCACAACTCGATCAGAGTGGTTAGGAATCTCTGTCACATTCTAGCATGCTTTGTGTATGTATGGGCAGGGCAGGCGAAAACAGAAGGTCCATCTCTTCCAGTCTGATCCATTTTCTGTATGGATTCTGCCCTTTGGACAGGACCCTCATGTCAGTCTCCTGTGGTGCACCTTTCTTCACTCAGCTGCTGCCTTCCTAATCAGTTTAACGCAAACGCTTCCCGGATTGCAGTCAGCCAGGCTACTCATACTCCCATTCATACCTCTCATCGCCCCCCCCTCCTCATTTTTTTAGTTGGTTTATTTTGTTAATCGGGTAGAAACCAGAGACCTAAAATGCCCACTTCAATGGGTGAGGTGGAGATACACACAGTACAAAACTGCATAACACATAAATTCAATATGACAATAAAAGCACTAAAGTACATCAAAAACAATTGCAATTTTACCCATCCAAAAGCTGTGATTTCATATTTTGATGTATAGCAATTTCCACAACTTAAAATTTTCTGGGGAACAGAGTTTCATAGTTTTATGGCATAGAAGCAAAAAGACCGTTGACCAAATGTCTTTTTTTTTTTCTTAACCTTGTATTTATCCTCCTACCTGCACCGTCACTCCACTCTTTCAGACCCCTCAAGTAGCCTTCCACAACGGTGCTCGGTGCCCCCAGGAGTCTGCTCTTAGAGGGTTAGTTCGCTCAAGGACCTCAGGTAACCCAGTATATCCCCCAGGCAGGGTGAGGGAAGGACACCCCAAACCTTCCCCTCACAACGGTGGAGCGAACTGGACACAGTGGAATCTGCCCCAGTGAGCTCCTGCAACGAGGTCCGACACAGGGGAGTGGAGTCACCCTAGGAGTGACAGGCTCCATTTTCACTTGTTCTAGTGGAACCCCCCCCCCGACATCGGTGTGCAGTGAGGGCCAGTGAGCATGGAGGCGCGCTGAGACGTGCCTCCTGCTCTGCCCCTCTGCTGACATCTACCCTGTCCCCTGTGCTACTCTCTCTCTACCGCCATCCACCTGGGCTCCCCTAGGTGGTGTAGTATTCTGTAGGAACTGCAGGTAATCCCCGGAGGAGAGCAGCCATTGGGCGCTCAATCCTTCTCCACCATGGCTGACCCCCAGTGGCCCGTGCTCGTTCCCGAACACGGGTTGCCGGCATGGTGCAAAGTAAGGCATCCAGCGCTTCAGCCTTCAGTGCAATTGGGCCAGCCGACCAAATGTCTTTTTAAGAGAAAGTTTTAATTGATTTAAAGAGAACTCTGTATTATAATAAAAAACTTAAAAACACTAGATTTATGCCAATTATATTTTAACATTATTTTCTAGTTGTTGTTTTTTTTACTTTCACCTGCTGTTGGTCTACTGAATATTGTAGATAATACAGCAATTGTTTCACTGAGTCTTTCAAAATATATCTGACTCTCCCCTGCTAACCACACAATTGCTATTTGTGACATCACAATCTGTTGCCATGGTGAGCACTGTGATGTCATAAACAAAGGCACTGTGAGGTTAACAGGGGAGAGTCAAATGTTTTCTATACAGACTCTTTAGATGGACTACCAAGATATGCTGTACATCTTGGAAAGGAACATTGAAAATGAAAAAAATGTATTCTCTACTAAACTGTAAACAGCTGAAACAACTTATTTATGAATGTACATGCTGAAGTGCAGAGCTGCACTTTAAATTACTAGACCAAGTACTATAATTTGTGCAGTCAAAAACAGATAATTTAATCCTCATGCGTCTCTGAATTTTAAGATTTTCCATTAATTAAGTTTAGATTATGATTTAGATCACAATGATGTAGTCTTCAATCAGCATTACAAACAAACCTACACATGCCATTACACAATTCACGGACCCAGTCTAAATAAATTGCATTAGCAGAATTATAGATGATAAAACCATAAACATTTGTGGGACAACAACCCTCAAAAGGCAAAGGAAAGAGAAAGAAAAAATGCTGCTCAATGAAATCGGGGAGACACAATAGGGAATGGTGGGGACGGTCCTTATTTATTCCATTATAATGCAAGTCAATGACCACAACAACAAACAGCTCCAAAAAGGCTTGTGGCTTCATTGTTAAACATTGTATGAGGTTGTTAGTGTTGTTCAGAGGTGAGGGGCTGACAGCACTGGAGACTGAAGCCCAAAGGGCCAGGTGCAGTGTGGGCTTCCCCATACTGTGATATACTTAAAGCTGGTGGAAAGTGTGGGGCTGGTAGCACGTGAGACTGAAGCCCTCAGTTTACCTACAATGCAAGGCATATAGGGCAGGCTCCTCCACATTGCTATGTATTTAATTATGCTGAAAGGTGAGTGACAGACAGCATGAGAAACTGAAGCCCTCTGTTTATCAACATTGTCAGGTACAGGGTGGGCCTTCCCACATCATAATGTATTCAGTGCTGGTGAAAGGTGAAGGGCTGACAGCACTAAAGAGTGAAGGCCACAGTTTAACCACAGGGTTAGTAAATATCTGTGAATAAGACTTCCCCTTGCATTCCTATAACCAGTAAGTAAAAGCAAAACATGTCATTAGTATACCTTCACCTCCGTCTGGTCTTAAGTCAAAGTCTTATGTTAGACAAACCAGCAGTCTTACCTCAGTGGCTTGTAACTTTTTCCAGTTCGGCTGCAGGTAGAAGACGACTCCACGCCAAGCCCCAGGTAAGGTGGCACCACGTATTAGCAGAATGAAGAGGACGATGTATGGGAAAGTTGCTGTCACCCACACCACCTAATGGGAAATAATTTCATTGGTTACAGCTGTGCCACACAAGGCTTTGCAGAAAGACCAGATCTACAGGAGACCTTCGGAGGCGGGGGAGATCATTCCTAATTTTTTTTTTACATGTTTCAACTTTTAAAATCCCTCTTCTGGTATCCTTCCAACACTTTAATACCAAAGGTTAAAGGGTAATCTCCCATCTAGCCAATGGGAAGTCACTGTAGGGCATGGGATAGAGGGGGATATACAGGGTTATCAGTCATGGATAAGCTCCACCATAGCCAGTGGGAGACACTGCAGGGCAGGGAACAGAGGAGGGATACAGGGGAAAAATTTACCCTTGCAGGGCCGCAGACTAATATCTCTTTCCAGAACTCCAATACGTTCTAATTCTGTCGGCAGTCTAAGGGTTAAAAGGGATTTTAAAGTGGCCAGCTGATGGCACAGCAGCAGAGCATCATGCTGGCATGTCGGCAACTGGCATTCAGGACACAGGAGCTGGCACTCGGGCAGCCTGGCTGAGGAGGATTGACACTATGTTCCAATACTACACCGACCCCTAGTGGTGGGCCAGGGAGCTTGCAGTCCCACTGTGGAACATGTTGCATGCACTCAGGACCACCATGCAGCAGTGTTGTGGCTCCAGGGGACAGACAAGGGCTACAGCAGAAAAAAACTGTGAAGGGGTCTCAAAGACGATCGCTGGCACTCACAGGACTTACTCTGTGCTGACCCCTGCCAAGAGGGAATAGGAGGGGCAGCAGTAGATAGTACTGCAAAGCTGTTGTGGCAGACAGGGCTCTTAGGTCACCAGGAAAGAAGGAAGATCCCTGACCTCAAGACTAGGTAGGTGGCCAATGTATTGAGACAAAACAGTAAGATGGAAAGAAAAAAATGGATTTAAAAAAAGGCTGTAAGTAGATTAAGTATTTATTTGTTTTTTTCCTGTATATATATATATATATATATATATATATATATATATATATATATATATATATGTGCTGGATGGCTGTCCATCTGCAGGGATATACCCAGTTCTAAAGGATCTTTATTTTACAACTTTTGACCATGAAAGGCACACTAAGCTGAGGCTTTTTTCCAGGTGCAACCTGTGAGCACAGGGAAGTAAAGTGATGTGCTCATGGTCACACAGTAAGAAAGTGGTGGCTGTCAGAATCAAACCCAGTTCTCCAGGTTTGCAGCTCAGTACTCTTAACCACTACACTGTACTGCCTCCCCTTAAGGATATACCCAAGTCGGTATGAGGAGATCCTGCCTTTCACATACACAGCACCCATTTATTTTTTTTCCTACGTCCCCCCCCACACACACACACATGGGCCAATGCCTATCTTAAGTCAGCCTCACTTACACACAGCATGCCACTGCAGCAGGAGCAAGCTCTCTGGCCAAGCTGCTGTGGTTGCTGTGTTGGTGAAACCTGCTGCCAGTGCCAACCCTCCTTGGCTGAGCTGTACTGACACATGGTAGCTGTTCGTGGCAGCTGTCCCACCCATGGCCTGACTCGTGATGTGACGCACTAAGTTAATTCCCAAATTTGGGTTGCCCACATGGCAGTGCAGTGCACTGCTGCCAGCCCATCAGGCTGGCCACAATTGTGCTCATTTTTGTTTGTAATGTGACTCACCTTGCCAGATGTTTTGACTCCTTTCCAAATACTGAAATAGACCGTAGTGAATATGAAGAGGAGGCAGAGAGTCAGCTGCCAGCTGATGGCCCCCAGGTCATGCAGTCCACTCGACCTGTGAATCTGAAGCACTTGCCGCCTGAAATGGAGAAGACACATGTTTTTTTTTCCTCCATTTCCACTAGCAAGTTATTTTTCTTCTGTGTTGCTGTGTTATCTTTAGACTATATGCATACATACAGTACGGTAGTAATATAGTAATTTATGGTCCAAAGTAGTCCTCCCTTAGTGTATCATCTGTACATAAACCAGAAAAGAGTGAGTAACCCCTTCATGTTAAAAAAGCCCATTGAGAGTTGCTTATTGTGGAAGTGAAGAGGGAGTGTGACAGCAAAACTGCTGTCAGTAACAGCAGTGTTCATAACGTTATGACATAAATGGTGCACCCATGAGCTGTGGAACCGAGGAAGTTTCATTAAGTCTGAAATGTGATGTGGGTCTGTCCCATGATCTACCATCAGCTCCCTAACAGTGATCACTGACGTCGTGTTTGTAGGGCAGTGGTGGGCAAAAAAAACAAATAGAGAACTTTACCAAGGGCTGGAATCTACATCCCATTGTGATTCCTTGGGGAAATCAGTAAAGAAATGAATCCCAATGTGACTGTCCTAGGTAGATTTTTGATGGACTAAATCCCAATGAAGTTATGTGAGGACCAGCTCATTGTAACACTGTGTTGTGATGGGATTTGAACCTGGGAACTACTGGCTTATAGTTTAGTATTCTAACCACTAGAGTACACTGCCTTCTCTGATTTCATTTGTATAACTGTTATTTGTTTTAAGTGCTGGGTATCCATACCCAGATTTAAAACAATATGTTAAACCCTGCAGTTTTGTAGCCCCCCCCATTCACCAGTTACTAAGTTCACTTACATGCACTTACGTGTAAAATTCTTCGGCAGGTGAGGCTGAGTACTTGTTCCAGGTGATATTACCAGCGATGAAGTAGTTGGTGCAGTTGTCAGTGTTCCATGGGTTCCCACAGCTGGTCCACGGTAGTTGCGACGTGAAGGAGTTGACGAGGTAGTAGAGGGCCCAGGCCATAATGGTGTTGTAATAGAAGGCGACATAGAGGGCGATTATGCAGATGGCATAGCCGACTCCTGGTTGGATACAAAGCAGAGGTGAGCAGTTGGGCATGTGAGGGACTGGGAAAGTCAGCCTTTTGCAAAACCTAGACTGTGGGTCAGGTAACTCACTTGGAAGCTAGAGGCAGCCATCACATTTGTTAGCAAACCAATGAATGAAAAGGGAGCCTGCTGCATGAACTGGGTAGCCACCTGTAGGAACACTAAGCAGAGGCCACCAAACTGTGTTTGAGATTTCAGCTTGGTTCTCTGGTGATGAACTCCGATGCAAGTGATATTCTTTGAAGAGTGACAGGCTATGGCAAATGAAGCATGTAGGAACTAAAGCCCTGTCTCAGTGCTGGAGAAGGCTATCCCCCGGATAGGTCTGAGGTACAGTGGTGGAGCAGCATAAGGGAGTTCATGGTGTATCCACCTGTTATGTACCTGACCTATGAATTCAAAGATGGTTTAATATATGTTTATAGGGCTAGTGGGGGTTGTTTCTTATGAGATAAGAATGTTATCTACGTGATGGTTTAGTGAGGAAGGGATGTGAGGAGTTCTATCAGCCAAAACCAGTATGAGATAACATTCTTACTGTAGTTAGAAACAATCTCCACTAGCCCTATAACATATTATATATAGCAGAAAGAACTGCCTGTACCCCAAAAAAACTATATAATTTTGTTTTAATGTCGGAAATGGAGCTAATTGGGAGCATCATTTCTGTGGTGCCAGTGGGGATCTTTGAGGCGGGGAGGAAGCTTTTCAGCATCAGCGGGAAGGAAACGCTGATTACAGGTGTTCATTTTTTTAAAGTTTTGTCAATTTCTGCTTCACTACATGTATTTTTTCACAGCGAGATTCCTCCGGTTGCTGATTCCGCCCTGGCGACTCTGACAATAACAGTCTGACAAGCAAGAGTCGCCACAGCGGTAAAGATTTGTGTGGAGTAGCGTGAGGCAGCAACTGTACGCTCAATAAGAGGTACAGTAATGCTGCACTGATTGGCGGAGGCAGTTACACTGCTATATAATTTAGGCACAATAGTCATAAACCCTTGTTATGAAATAATGCCCACCTCACAAGTTACTTGATCAAGCCACAAGAAAGCAGTATTATCTATCTGATGATCCTAGTTTCAAAATGCCGTTTTCTTTTTCTTGCTAGAACTGCCATTCTCAACATCAATAGACCTTGAGTCACCCTGGGTCATTCTGAGTTGGGAAAGGTGCAGTCAACATACAGGTAAATGTGCTGTCTCACCACAAATTCCACAGGACAAGGGGCTTACTGCTATCGTTACTTTGCTGCTTCTTTGGTAGCACTGAACTGATTTATTTTATTTATTTAAAAATGTTTTACCAAGGCCGGCCTGGTGGCGCTGAGGGCTGAGGCGCTGGTGCTTTACCTCGCGCAATGCTGCTGACCCATATTCGGGAATGAGCATGGGCCACCGGGGTTGGCAGGGAGGTAGATAGATCGAGCATCTGATGGACTGTTCTCCATCTCTGGGGAGGGGGGAGTTCGGCGGCCGGTGCATGCATGACCCCTGGTGGAGGCTGGGGCTCAGCACCATAGAGCCGCTCTAATGGGGGCGATGCACAGCAGACACTTGACGGGGTTGTGCACAGGAGCATGTGAGACCCCATCGCAGACATCATTGCACGCTACAACTGCAGAGGTACAAGAAAAATTGAAAAGTAGCTCCTAGCGGATGACAGGGGAGCTCATAGGCCCCACACCTGGCCAGCCACGGTGCAGAAATCGTTCTTGGTAGGGAAGGACCCCCTCTGCCAATCCCACTGGGGGGGCAAGCCCTGGGGTGCATGCTCTGGATGGTGGATGCCAGGGTGATGGGGCTGGGGCTTCCCCAGAATGTGAGGGCTGACAGGAGCAGAAGAAGCATAAGTAGTATCAAAAAAAAAAAAAAATGTTTTAACAAGTACGCCACAGAGAGACCAACAGTCTTGTTTACAGATGTGACCTGGGGGAGCAGGAAGGGAGGAAGAGAGGAGTACAGGTTTAAAATACGACAGCAATATAAAAAAATTATCAAAAACTTATAAAAACCATTAGCACATTAGGTAAGAAACAAAATACTTTGCAAAGAACTACACTTCAGAGAAAAATGAATTCAAATGCATACCCTACTCTGAAATGAACATCACACGTCAACCATAAATTCAGCTCAGGCTCTGTGGGTGTGCACCCAGTAAAAGGCTGCCATCTAATGTGATGCTCTCCAAACCATTTATTACATTCTGCGTTAACCGTGTACCAGGCAGACACATGCTGCATGGCACTCTGAGGAGCCATCGTTGTCTTTCATTTAATATCACAACTCTTTTGTACATGTAAACCCCCATATTGTGGGGGCTCACCTGGACTCCTCTGCCCCAGAAGACTGCCTGTCATCCTTTTCAGTGCTCTCTCTCCGGCCCCTGGGACTGCAACCTGCAGGGGACTGGAGGAGTGAGAATCTTGGTGTCACCATCTGCTCAGTGCTCAGACTGCCTCCATCCTGTCTATGTCCCTGTGGAGATGGGGTCTCCAGAACTGTACACAGTACTCCAGATGGGGTCTCACCAACTGTCTGTACAGAGGAATAACAACTTCCTGTTTTCTACTGGCTATACCTCTCCCTATACATCCTAGTATCCCCCCAGCCCTCCTTAGTGCCTTCTCACATTGCTTACCTACCTTAAGGTCATCTGATATGACTACCCCAGGACCCTTTCCATTTGTGTTGTTGTTAGTACCTCCCCCCCATTGTGTACTCTTCCCCTGGGTTTTTGTTTCCCAGGTGCATTACTTTGCACTTATTTGCACTGAATGTAAGCTGCCATATTTTTGTCCATTCCTCCAATCTTGCCAAGTTCCTTCTCCTCCTTTGTACCCCCTCTTGTATATCCACCCTATTGCAGATCTTTGCGTCATCTGCAAAGAGGCATACTTTTCCTTCCAGCCCCTCTGCAATGACACCTATAAAGACATTAATAACAACCAGTCCCAATACTGAACCCTGTGGTACCCCAATAGTAACCCCCCTTTCTTCAGAGTGTACTCCATTTACTATTACTCTCTGGGTCCTATTGTCCAGCAGCAGTGTTGGGTAAGTTACTTTTTCTATTACTTTCTATTACTTTTGGAAACTTGTTCCAGAACGCTCTGTGCAGCCACTAGCAAGGATGGAGAAGTACTGGAAAAAGTAATACTCCTTATAGTTGCAATTACTTATGTCTTTTTATACAAAAGTAATACGTAACTACAACTGATTACATTTATTTGAAAGTAACTAGTAACTAACCTATTACTTTCAACAAATGTAATCCGTTATAGTTATTTATTATTTTTGTATTGTTTTTGTATAAAAAGAAATAAGTAACTATAATTGAAAGGTGTATGTATTACTTTTTCTAGTACTTCTCCATCCTTGCTAGTGGCTGCACAGAGCTTCCTGGAACAAGTTTCCAAACGTAATAGAAAGTAATAGAAAAAGTAACTTACCCAACACTGCCAGCCAGGTTGTTACCCAGGCTACCACCCAGTCTGGCTAACTTGTTTATTAATCTTTTGTGTGGGACTGTGTCAAATGCCTTGCTAAAGTCTAGGTATACCATATCCACAGCCTCTCCCTGGTCTATTACTTCGGTTTACCAGTCAAAGAAATCTATTAGATTCGTCTGACATGACCTTCCTGCTGTGAATCCATTCTGCCTTGGGTCCTGTGCCCCATTGGCCTCTAGGTACTCAACAATTATTTCTTTAAGAAGTGATTCCATCATTTTCCCTACCACTGAGGTCAAGCTAACAGGTCTATAGTTTACTGCCTCTGCCTTGCTCCCACATTTGTTTTTTTGTATCATATTTTTATTTGCTTTTCAACAAACTTCGACAAACAATCAAATACACAACTTATTCATTCTACTACCATTGTCATACATTACAGTAATCAACCATCACACTTCAGTACCAACTATATTCCATTCCAGTCAGACTTACTTAAATTAAATTAAATTAAATTAAAGTGATCGTGCAACCAATGTCCTCATGCTTTAAATTAAATTAAATTAAAGTGATAGTGCAAACAAATTAAATTAAATTAAATTAAATTCAAGTGATAGTGCAACCAATTGCTCCCACATTTGTGAAGAGGAATCACATCCATCTTCCTCCAGTCCTTGGGTACCACACCATCCTCCCATGATTTGTTAAAAAGGGTAGTCAGTGGTGTCACTAGTTCTCCCCTTAGTTCTTTCAGAATTCTGGGGTGAATCCCATCAGGACTCATTGCTTTGTCCACTTTGAGTTTTAGGAGTTCCTTCATGACCCTTTTCTCTGTGAATGGACTGGTGTTGACCCCCCTGTCCAGAGTGCTTTTATTGTTGAAAGACACTGTTACCTGCCTTGAGAAAGGGAGTAAGCACATGCCAGAGCTGCCAGCATGTGGCACCTGAGACCACTTGTCTGGGAGAAGGCCAGTTAATGCTAATGTCAGGTTTGTTTGTTTATTTTTTATACTGAGTAACTAGTGAGCAAAATAATGTCCATTTTCACTGGTGTCCAGTTACATTAATACAACAACATAAAAACATACCAATACAATTCACATACATGTACATCTAGTAAGATCATTCAAAACATTTGCAAACAGCTTCAGAGAATAAAAAGTTTTTCAAAGCTTTTTTTGAAAGTGGAAATGTTAACACTGTTAGTAACTGATTTAGGTACTAGCTAATGCGCTGCACTAGGGTTCTGAAGCCTAAATGTGAGTGTGAGAGTGAGGCATGTGGCCCTTGCTTCTGAGACTGGTCTGCACTGTGGAGGAAGAAGAGAGAAGAGCCCGAGAGGTCCAGGTGACTATGAATGCAGAGAACCTGATTTATATCCAGAGGCACCTGAGACCCAAAGCCTCTTCATCATCACCCTCCCAACTGCCCCAACTGAACCATCAGCCTGAGAGGAGCTGCACCTGCAGGATGGAGGAGGAGCCCCTGTTGAGAGAGAGAGGCTGATACACCAGAACTGTGAGTACTTTTTTTGCTATATACATTTTTTTCATTGACTTTTTTCCGTTTTCTCCCCATCCCCTTGCCCCAGGTGTGCACACATGTGTGGAGGCATGCTATGCTCTGGGGCGCCCTACCACTACACTGCTGCCCCCTCCCACTTATGCTACCCACCAGACCTCCACCCGGTGGGAGCAGAACTATGGAGGGTGAAGACCTCCTCGGGAGAGGAGAGGAGAGGAGAGGAGAGCTGCCTTTCGACTGCTCAATCCTGCTTTCTCCCTCCCCCCCTGCATCGGCTCTTTGATGACCTGAGGTCGTTACTGAACCCGGGTCCCCGGCATGGCATGAGGTAAGGCATCCAGTGCCTCAACCCTCAGCACCACTGGGCCAACGGCAACTGTGAGTACTTTCAGAGCTTGCCCTGCAGGTGGGAAATTTGTATGAAGGTGCCCCTAAATCTACAAATTTGGTCAACAGGCCAGGAGCTGCAAATACCTCATTTGAAGGTTTTGCCATTTAAGTAACTGCATGGCCTGCAGGGTTTTGGATTGAACTGTTTCTGTTTTAAAGTGCACCACCACCACCATCAGCCAAACAGTGCAATGTCATGGGCCTGCACTGTTCCTACAGCTGGGTACCCAGTGAAGCACCGGGCGCTCCCTTTAGGGTTTAAGGGTTAAACTGGTATCAGTGGGTAGTGCCCCCAGTACAGGTGGGCTGGTAATACTTAAAGGTTTCCAGTCTTATTTGTTACTGCCTTGTCTTTACTGGGGTACTGTTAGTGTTTACTGTGTTTGAAGTATTTTACTGACTGTGCCTAGTCAAGCACTTAATTTCAGTCCTGCACATACTGTACACGAGTTTCTACAAAACAGTTTTGTTTTGCATTCCCCCATCACTTGTGAATATCCCCCAATATATATTTTATTGATATTTTACATTTTGTCTCAGGAGCACATTATTAGTGTAAGTCACTAATTGCATTTTCGTTGAATTTAAGGTTGTACTGTGATTCTGCATGTGTAGGGGACACAGTGGAGAGGTGGGCAGGTACTGCATCCTGGGGGGTTGTACTGCTCTGACACCAGACCCACTTACATTTTACTGTGGGTGGAAGCAATGCACTAAATTAAAAAAAATCTGGATTTGATGACCCTCCCTCATCAGGAAAATCAGTACCCAGGCCTTTCCATCTTGTTTGAGCCCACAAGGCAGGGTTAGTAACTGCAACATCCACAGCAACTCAGTCATAACTTTGGAGGCACCGCTGGGATCTCCCATTTACCAGTCAGACCCTGCATGAAGTCAAGTGCAACCAGGAACATTTTGGTTCCTTCAACACCCAAAACAGTACAAGACACCATGGCATGTGAAAGGTTGATTAACTGGTGAGTAGGTGAGGACCTGGACCCTCTGAAAGCCATACTGCTCCATGGAGTCCCACAGGGGAATGATATTAGTAGAACTGAAGAAGTTCTGTCTGCAGTGAAGTGTCTACAAAGTAACTGTATGAGGACGTTCCCTGGATAGCAACACTCTGAGTTTGATGGTATTGGTAGAGTGCCGCAATGCTGTGGATGCCACTAAAATGCCTGATGGACTGGGCCAAGACAGAGACAGTGTCAGGTGGACAATAGCAAAGCATGCCAGTGTGACCACCCCAAAGCGAGAAGTTCAGCTCATGATCAAAAGATTTGAAGACAGGTTCCACAAGTGGCTACAAGCTGAAGGGAAATTAACAAAGTTTGGATGTTGTTAGGTGACCAAAGGGGTATGCCACCTCAAAATTTAGAAGTCAGACCTGCCTATGTGCTACCTGTATCCTATTCATATAGAAAGTTAGGTATATTCTCATGTGGAAAACCCACCCCTGCAGGAGAAAATGACCTAGAGACTTGGATAGACTATGCTGATCCACTGATCCAGGATTGACAATGCTCAGAAGCTGAGAATAGAAAACAACTTGGGGAAAGTCTCTGCGGTCCTGCATTAGAGACTGTTCATTCTCTGAGGTCCACAGATCCAGAAACTCCAGCCTAAGAGTATCTGACCGCATTGGAGAAAGTCTTCAAAAGCATGGAATTCAGCGAAGATCTCTTACAGAAGTTGAAGACTATAAAAGAATGGAAAGGAGAACCATTGTCTGCCTTTTTGAGCCACATACAGAGGGCCTCGCAAACAGCTTTTCGGAAAGGAGGTGTGGCATCCCAGGACTTGAACCAGGTAAGACTGGAACATGTGCTCAAGACTGCCAGCTATTCCACATTGCTGATTCTCAAGTTACACCTGGCTGAGAGAAAGGGCAACCCTCCATCTTACAGGGTGCTAATGAGAGAACTCTGAGATGCTGAGGAAGAAGAAGAACAATGGGGTCCCTACCACATCTCAGCAGCTATCAAGAAAGTCATTGAAAATGTTACTTCAATAGAGGCACAAGAGTCGAAAGAGTTACTCAAAGAATACAAAGAAGTGATTGCAAAAGCAAAGGTAGCTCCCACTAGTGGACAAGATGCCCACCAAAGCCAACATGCTGCTACGGCAGTCAGAATCTCTCAGTGGTGGCCATATGAATGCAAACACAGACATCTTCTGTAGACTGTGATCTCCAAACCCAAGCTGATGAATTGCACAGTCTGGTAACTGAACTAAAGAGATGCAACATGCAGTTCAGGGCCTGGTAGAGGGAGAGAACACAAGCGCGAGGACAAGCTGCAGTCAGTGCCCCTGTCAGAGCCCCCAAATGCATATCTTTCAAAACAAAGTAACAGAGACCTCCTGATGGCCCACTCAGACCATGTCAGTACAAAGAGGACATGTTCTGTTATAACTGGTGAAAAGATGGACACCTGAAGAAAGAGTGTCAGTTTCAGGAAGCTCTGTTGAGCATCACCACTAAATTGCTCAAAAGAATCCAGAAGCAAGGAAACTTCCCCGGGGCCCAGTAAGGAAGTGCATTGGAGTCCTACCTGCAAGATGCTCCAAACCATCTGTGAAACCCTCAGTAGCTAAATTTTGTCAAACAACTGCAAGAGACTTTACCAGAGCACCTTGACAAGTTAGTTGATCCTTCAACTGAAACCACCATCACCATCAATGGTGTGTCAGCCCGAGCTGTCCTCAAGAGTGGTTCACAAGTCACCATCATTTTCAAGGACTGGTACAACAAACATCTAGCTAGGAACAGTAAGCTACAACCAAGGTTTTAATGTGTGAGGGCTGAGTGACAAGGCCTACTCCTACCTTGGTTACTTGAAAGTCTGGGATTGCTTTTCTTTCTTTTTTTTTTATTTCTTTTTATCCCCCTGCTCACCCAATCTCCTGCTATCTGCCTCCTCTCCTACAGCCCCATCTCCCTGCTGTCTCTGGGACTTACTCCATCCAACCCACTGCAGTGCCACATGCATTAATCCCTGTGGTGGAGCCTCCAGGGGCCACCTCACTAAGTCCGGGAGGTGTTTAGGTCAGATGCAGGTTGGGGGGGGGGGCCCAGTGGGCGAGTGCTGAGCCTGTGAGGAGTGGCAGGTATCATCCTGCTAACTGCTTTTTTTCCCATTTTCTTTACCCTGAAACCCTTGGACGATCCATAGGGGAGGCAGCATGACGGACACACAAACGTGCAGATGTCTTCTGCAGGGAGCTTCCCCCACTCAGAACTGCAGCTCCTGCCTGCACCACCACCCATGGTCAACTAGGTGGCAGTATCATGGGGGAAGCAAGCAACCTCCCCTCTCCAGAGGAGGAGGAGAGCATTCGTTGGGGCGCTCAATTCCCTCCCCCGGCCGACCCCCGAGCAGTCCTGGCTCGTTTCTGAACCCAGGTCACAGGTGTGAAGGCAGGTGAGGCATAAGTGCCTCAGCCATTTGCACCACTGGGCTGGCTATGGGGACTGCTTTCCTGTCAACTGTAGCTGGAGTTGGTGACACAGTTAAAATGTTGGCAATGGTCTGTCCACAGTCAGGAATGTGCAACAATGTGCCCATCCTTATCAGAACAAATGCACATATGTTTAGATTACTAGCTCAGATTTGTCAAGATGTAAAGCACCAGATCATGATGATGGATGCCCCTGAAGAGCATGGATTGCCAGAAGGACCGCTGGTCATACTGAGTGTACTGCCTGTGACAGCACATGCCTAGGAGAAGAATCACCATCCAGATGAAGAATGTGACTGAGAGAGATATTACAATAAGAAAAGGTTGAACGTAGCTGGCCCAGTGGTTCAGAGGGCCAAGGCATTCTGCCTTACCTCATGTCATGCTGGTGACCTGGGTTCGGGAATAACCTCAGGTCGTCAGGAAGCCGGCATGGGGGGGGAAGGAGCAGGATCAAGCAGCCCAATGGCAGCTCTCCTCTCCCAGGGGGTTGTCGCCCCCTCCCCCCGTAGTTCCACCACCACTGGGTGAAGGTCTAGTGGCAGCGTAGGTGGGAGGGGGCAGCACGTAGGGAGGGTGTCTTGAAGCGTGGCATGCGCGTACCTTCACATGTGTGAGTGCACGCCCAAGACGGGGAGGGGGGGCAGTTGAAAACGGGTAAAAAAACCTACAAAATATAAAATAATAAAAAGAAAAGGTCAAACTTTAGCACAGGTTTACTGTGCAGACACAGCAGCATACCCCAACCCAATCTGGAAATCAAGAATGCTGGACTCAACCCTGAGTACTTTGACTTTGGAGAATCCTCCATGCCTGAAAGATGGAAGACAAGAGTGAGTCAGAAGTTGGCAGAATGGACCAGAGTCTTTTCCCTTCATGAATGGATGTCGGCTACGTCACTGGGGAGGAACATCACATCAGACTGCATGATGATTGCCCTTTTCCGAGAACGATCCTGATGCCTGACCCCAGCAGACATTGATGATGTGAAAATACATCTTCAGAAATTGCTTCTGGCAGGAATCTAGAGGCCCCTATGCCTCTCCTGTTGTTGCGCACAAGAAAAATTGAACAGTTTGCATGTGTGTCCACTACAGAACTCTGAATCAGAGAATCATCCAAGACCAGTATATGATGCCCAGAACCCAGGATGCTTTAGACTGTCTCAGTGGAATCAAATGGTTCTCACTTCTGGATTTGAGAAGCTGGTACTACCACATCCTGATGGCTCATGAGGATAGAGAGAAAATGGTTTCCGTATGTCCACATGGCTTCCATGAATTCTTTTGTATGCCCCAAAGCATATCTGGCACCCCAGTAACATTACAACACCTACTGAAATGTGCAGTCGGAATCATGAACCTCCTAGAATGCCTGGTCTACCTTGATGATGTCATAGTGTTTGGAAAGACCCTCAAGGAGCATAAGGCATGCTTGATAAAGGGGCTAGATCGACTGGAAGAGCTTGGGCTCATACTTTCTATCAACAAATGAAAATTTTTCCAGAGTTCTGTCAAATATGTTGGACATATTGGGATTGATTTTTAAAAGCCCAAGAATGCCGCAAGCCACTGGTGTGCTGATCATATGGTGCATGGGGCTTACGGAAATTCTCCCAGCACAGATTGGGATTTTCACTCCTATGCACCTAATACCACAAGTTAGACCAGCTCCCCTCTGGTCTATCTAGCGGCATCCTGTGGACCATTATTACAGGGCTTGCACCACATATTTGGTGCATGCCGCCGTAAAGTGCGGAAAGTGTTGCAACTGCACCCAATGTACTAAAATCAAGTGTAGTTCCATCAAAGGTGTGTAGCACAGCTGCACCAAAGAACAGGGTTGATGGTGCAAGCCCTGCGTCACCCTTTGAAAATTTAAGCCCATTGTGTCATCCCAAGGAATTCAAACAGATCCAAGCAAAGTTGAAGTCTTAGCAACCTGGCCAAAGCAAAAGAACCTGAAAGAGTTACAGCATTTCCTAGGCTTCTATGGATATTAAAGATGACTCATCAAAGACTATACCCAAGTGGTGAGACCGTTGCTGAATCTAACCCAAAGTTACTTGCCGACAAACAAAGGCAAAAGTACCCTGCAGTTACAGATCCAACCAAAAAAATATTTCAAGTGAAGTGACCCATTTGGTCAGAGATGGGACACCCAATGTGATAAGTCTTTCAAATAAATCTTCTACAATCTGATAAAAGAAGGAAGGGGAACTTGTTTAACCAGGAAAGGCACACTAAGCCGAAGCTTGTTTCCAGATGTGAACTGGGAGCACAAGGAAGTTAAGTAGCTTGCTTAGGGTCACACAGTATGAAAGTGGGGGCTGATGAGATTCAAACCCAGGTCTCCAGGTTTGTAGCTCATTGCCCTTAACCACTACGCTATACTTCCTCCAACTGCACCAGTACTAGCATATGGTGATCCAGCAAAGCCCTATGGTCTACATACAGATGCCAGTCTGTGTGAACTTGGTGCTGTCCTGTATTAAAGTTATTCTGAAGGACTGAGCCCAGTCACCTTTGGCAGTAGAAACTTGAACACAGCAGAAAGAAACTACCCTGGTCACAAAACTGGAGTTCCTTGCACTCAAGTGGGCCGTTGTGGATCAGTTTCACAAATACTTGTATGGGGCGCACATTACTGTTAAAACAGATATCAACCAAAAAAAGAATAAAAAAAAGCATTTTGATGGGGTCTATGCCATGCTCAGGGAAAACAGTCTCTGAGTCAGAATGGGGGTGGGAGGGGCACTGAACAAATATTGCTGCAGACAATTATTTCTGGTGTTCACATTATTTTCCTTTTATGTTGAATTTGGCAAATGTCTCAACGTTTCACCTACAGAGCAGTCTTTTTCAAGAGATGCCTTCTATGAACTTATTTACATAAGCCAAATGATTCACTGAGTATTTCTACACTTAAACAGATCTTGAAATCCAAAAAGTACCACTTTTCAAGTTCCAGGTTGTGCACACATTATGCGTCACAATACTTCAGACCTTTGCTGTTGTTTTTTTATTTAATTTATTCATTCAAGTTGTCCCATCAGGCTCAGATAGCTTGTTTATGTTGCTACGCCAGACACTGAGTTCAAATGTTCAGGTCTGAAATATTGTGAAGCATAATGTGTGCACAACCTGGAACTTGAAAAGCGGTAATTTTTGGATTTCAAGATCTGTTTAATTAAGTGTAGAAATACACAGTGAATCATTTGGCTCATGTAAATAAGTTTATAGAAGGCATCTCTTGAAAAAGTCTGCTCTGTAGATGAAACGTTGAGACATTTGCCGAATTCAAAATAAAAGGAAAATAATGTGAACACCAGAAATAATTGTCTGCAGCAATATTTGTTCAGTGCCCCCCCCAACCCCATTCTGACTCAGAGACTGTTTGCACTGTTTTCACATCGGGAGAGGCTGCTTCAAGTACTTTTAAAAGGACGGTTCATTTCCTGTGGATTTCCCCTTTTTTCTGGTCATGCTCTGGGAAGCCAAGATCCCTCATGGCATTGTGTTTCCTGTTCGATTGCGGTGGCTTGTCCAGGACCAGAAGGTGTTTCTCTTTTTCGATCCTGCTGATGCACTAAAATGGGTGCAAATGCTACATCACCCCAAGTTACAGCAGTGCCTCAGGAATCCTAATCCGAGGATGAAAACACTTGAATTTGGATTGAGCTGTTCTTTTAGCCCATTTATGGGATAGTCTGGTGGGTAAGTGGCTTATCCCCAGGTAAGGCCCTTTACTGCAGTTTGTGTTTGTTCACCCATATTTAGCCTGCCTTTTTACCTGGAGTGGCCTGCTACCATGCTTTATCTGGGGTTTATTCCCCAGGGTTGGAACTGTTAACTTTTAATTCCATGTGTTTCTATTTATATATTTATAATCTGGATTGAGCTTCTTTTTATGATCAGGTTTTTTTATACTTGTTTAGTACTATAAGTAGTACAAGCTGACACTGGAAGGGCATTTTTGTCTCCTTTCCTCCAGTTTCGGAGGTGGAGATTATCGGAGACTCTTCGCTACAGACTAGAATCTTGAATTCGACTCATTCAACTCATGGGCTCTCTTACACAGCAATGGGCAATTGCACTAATTTTGGAATATTCTGTTTCACTGTTTTCCCTCATCAATGTCATATCTGTATTGCACCAATCTACCTTTTCTTGCACGTATTAAGAGGGGTGGTGCCATCATTGGCTTCTTTTTTTATTGAATGCTTGGTGTTCAAGTATTGCTTTTATGTCTATTTGTTATCTAACAATTAACATAAAGTTAAAAAAAAAAAACAAGCAGATGACAACCCTTTGATGTACGTAAAAACCACTGCAAAGTTAGGTGCTGTTGGACACAGATGGTTATCTGCTCTGTCAACCTCTGACTATTGTACAAATGTAGTAAAGAAGTGCAAGAAAAGACCATCCAGTTTGCGATATTACATTATTACTATTACTCTCCCTTAGACGAGAGGGAATGGGTTACTTAAGTGACAGCGAACGCTGCAGATGCTGAGAGAAACTTTCTAATTTGTTACATATGCTTCAGAGTTGCACAGTGATTCTGCATTTACGGAAGGAAGTTCATAATCTATCTGAGTCTGTTCATAATGTCCAAATCCCTTTTACACCCACATTTTATATACTTCAGGAATTGGATCAGAGGTTGGTCCATCTGAACAGAAATCAAAGGGCTGGCTTATGGGCAGTTGCTCTAGCACTTGTAAGGCTAGTCCTTGGTCACTGGAGATCTTCATCGCCTCCATCCCTACAGGAATGGAGCAAAACAATGAGTGATCTCTTTAATCATGAAAGGATAGCATATGGTTTAAATAGGAAAATGAGACAGCTTGATGCAATCTGGTCTCCCTCTCTCTCCTATTTTGAAAAAATAAAATATTTTCCATGCCTGATATTAATTCAAGAATTTTCCATGTCTGATATCAATTCAGATAGCATTACAGAATGCAACTGTAATAACATTTCATTCTGTATATAGAAACGTAGTTGATCTTTGAATGTATCATATATTTCTTCCCTTTGTTACTATTTTTAACCTTTGTAAATTATTCCTGAAATGTAATCCTTACTGTTGCATTTAAATGAACACTTTGTACTATAAGTTATGTTTTACATTGCCTGAGAATTCAATAAAACGTTTAAAGTAAAAAAAAGACTGTTGTGTAGAGTATAGACCTGGTTTGAATCATGTGGACACTGATGCCCTGTCAAGATGACCAAATACATCATCCACTGACAATCAGATGTGGGTACAAAAGCCAGAACAAACTGTTAAAGCACTGTACAATGAATTCAACACAGATGAGCCACAGTCTACTGCAAATACTGTCTCATTGACAGTTCTGACTCCCCAGGTGACTGTCTACCAAATGCCTGCTGTCACCTTGCTACACTAAATCTGACCACTCTCCCGCAGTTATTTCCCCATGATTTACAAAGACAGGAAAAACATGGATTCTAGCTTAAAAGACATAGGGTCTGATTCTCAAAACTTTGGTGCAAGCCATACCAAAGGCAGCTTACGCCGCTTGCTGGTGACCACAGAACCTGCAACCAATTCTCTATAAGGCAGGGTCCTGGCAACAAAGTCTCATGACTTGTGGCAACCATAGCTGTGCGCACCTAGACAGGTTGCTGTTAGCCATCAGCAGCCATGCGGCAATGTCCCAGTGAAGCCCCTAGTAATCTAATGCCCCCCAAGCCCCAATCACCCATTATATTTATTATAAAAAAATGGTAGTCTAGTGACCCCAACTCCTGATCTCCCATTATATTTATTTAAAAAAAAAAACTGGTAGTCTAGTGCCTCCCCCAAGCCCCGATCACCCGTTATATTTATTATAAAAAAAAAAACCCTGATAGTCTAGTGCCCCCCCAGCCCTGATCACTTGTTATATTTATTATAAAAACCTTGATAGTCTAGTGGCTGCCCCAGCCCCAGTCGCCCATTATACTTATAAAAAAAACAACTGTCTTCAGATGCCTGCAAAACTAAAATTGTTAATGCTGGGAAAACCTATTTGTTTAATGACCTAGCTGAAGACAGGAAACGATTAACAAAAATCAGGGAGGACTTTGCTGTACAGTAAGCAGAGCAGGATACAGACCATGAGGTCTGAGCAGGAACAGATCTTGTCTACCACTTCTAAGGACTTGAATACCTGTTTGTGAACTTTACGGTTTACTATATAATGTGTTGTTAAAGAGTAGCATGTACGCAGCGCCTTCTGGGAGTTGGATGCCATGGACTGGTAAGCAGTAAAAATTGTTTCTCTTTTAAAATGGCTGTGACTGCATGGTCGAGTACTCAGTATCTGTATTAGTCTTAGGTCTGAAGAAACACATAGCATTCAAGAGTTGTCGTAATACAATGGCAAGAAAATTTCCTGGTCTCTGATTGGTCAATCTTGGGCTGGATCCGTGATGTTATCCCAATACAACATCAAGGGTCTAGTCTCAGCCTCACTGTGAACCTGGAGATGAGCTATATGATGAGCAAGATGACCACTTTTTTTTGCATCTCCTCTTAAGAAACAAAAATATTTTACCACACTAAAAAACATTCTTTAAAATTATTTTTTTATTTTATATATAACAACGAGCTGTTGTATAATAGCAATAATGCCCTCCAGGGTGTGTGTCATTTGGGATAATGTCACGCCTCAGTTGTTGGACGCACTCGGCCTGCGGCCTCGTGCCCAACCACCTGAGGTGTGACATTATCCCAGTGCAACACACACCCTGTTGGGCATTATTGCTTAAGTATTTGTTACCTCTTATTGGGGTCCTTATATGATTCATTGTGGTCTAAACATGTCCTGTTCCCTCAAGGATGTGAGTGCTCTGTAGCATGTTATAGATATTTCTATGCTTTAGCTACCTAACAAAATAATTAGATGTTCAGTTCACTAACTTGCTGTTAATTTATTTAGCTTGTGAGCTAAATGGGGGGAAGGAGATCCTTTTACGGAGTCTCACAAATATGTACGTGTTTATCAAGTTATTATTGCTTTTGTGGGCTACGTATAAAGTCATTTGTTGACTTTATTTGGGTTTTATATCCAGGAATATTGCAGGTATTTGTCTTTTCAAGCATTAGCCCATGGTCATGGCTGCATATTAGTCTTTGATGCTATTATTTATAACAATTAATGATCTCAGTTTGAAAGATCCCCTGCAATCTGTAACAATAATAATAAACATTTATAAAAGCACCTTGCCAGGAGATCAAGGGGAGCCCTGGCTGGTCTAAGGGTACTTAGAAATTCACTCTCTGGGTGGGTTTTGCGAATCGTGATTGAGGAGCCTTGGCAGCCTGCATCTGCTGCAAGCCCATTGTGCCTTGCTGCAGCCCATTTCGTGGTGCACAGGCAGCGTAAGCCCCATTTGGTGCAGGCGGCATGCGGGCGATGCAGGCTGCCTTTGAGAATTGCTCCCAGCACATCTTTTGGCACATGGGGCACTTTGTGCCATTCCTTGGGGTACAAGCCCCTTTCCCTGCACTGGGAGCTTTGAGAATCAGGCCCACTGTCTTCACTCTGAAGAAGAAGGGGTGATGCCCCACAAGTACATGCTGTTGATCCCAACACTATCTTGCTACTAAGGGAATGGCTGAAGTGAAAAATAGAAGCATAGAAGTTGACAGCAGATAAGGACCATGGGACCCACCTAGTCTGCCCATTTTGTTTACCTATTTCAAATTACAGATCCTAGCAGATCGGCAGCTTATCCTTTCTTTTCTGTCCCGAGGGTACCCTTATGTCTATCCCATGCATTCCTGAATTCCCTAACTATTTTTGCTCCCCCCTCTTCCTTTAGGAGGCCATTCTAAGAATCCACCACTCTTTCAGTGAAGAAATACTTCCTCAGGTTACTCCTGAACCTTCCCCCCAACTTCATTTCGTGCCCCCTTGTTCTTGCACATCTTTTTTGAAAGATGCTATCACCTTGTACCTTGTTTATAAACTCAAGGATAATTTTGCATGGCCCGCACAACATCATGGGGCACCTTGGAGATGAGCGAACTTTGGACCTTGCTCGTGCTAGCTTCCGTTGGCTACGTATAGGGAGTGATGCTAAACAGTACTACAAAAACTGCAACAGACGTGTGTGACACAAAACTCTGCCGCAGACAGCAGCCCCTATAGTGAACATAGTTATAAGTGCATCCATGGAAGTGGTATGCATAGTTTCTCAGCTTAGAACCAGATTCTAAGAACATTGCAAACATCTTAGTAGTAACAGATCACTTCTCAAGATATACTAAAGCTCATTTGATGAAGGACCAAATGTCAATAACTATCGCAAACGTCCTAGTAGAGAAGGCACACAGGATCCAAGATAGCATGGATTCACAGTGGGAAGGTCATGCCAAACAGTCCAATTGATTTCTTTGATTGGGTGACTAGGGAAGTTGACCGAGGGAAGTGGTGGATGTGGCCTACCTGGATTTCAGTAAGGCCTTTGATACCGTTCCACATAGAAGACTTGTGAACAAGCTGGGTAGCCTGGGAGTGGGTCACAAGGGATCCACGACTGGTTGCCGACAAATATTTTGTCGAACGACTGCACAGCAAAACCGGCAGGTCGACCACTTTTCATGGCCGGCTGCCGGTTCCAAAGAAAACAAAGTATTTTCTTTGGGGTGCTTTGCCCCCAAACCCTCCACACAGGGGGACTGTGCCCCCCCACTAAGGATTATCAACTGTGGGTCAGAGCTGAATTGGGGGGGGTGCAAGACCCCTGACAGACAATGCCAGGTTCCAGTGTGGACACTACAGCACGCGGCACTCCAGTAGTCGCAGTATCGCTCACAGCCAGTGTCACTGTCGGGGATATATGGGTCAAGGTGGTAAACTTGGTTGAGAAACTGGTTGTGTGACAGAAGACAGAGGGTGGTGGTAAATGGAGCTCAATCTGAGAAAAGAAGGGTGACCAGCAGGGTGCCACAGAGGTTAGTTCTGGGGCCAGTCCTGTTTAATGTCTTTATAAGTGACATTGTGGAGGGGCTGGAAGGGAAGGTGTATGTTGTATTTGGTGGCCGAAAATACAGTAAGTACCTTAAACACATCAGGGTCTTGGTAATAAGGAAAACATACACCACAGAAATTTAGACCTTCTCTGTTTATTTCCATGTAGCTCAGATACAAGGGGACAACTGTTCTCAAACACACACACAGGAAGACTCACAGGAAGTAGATTTCTTAAAGCTGTACTGTCTAACATTTCTTAAAGCTGCACTACACATAACAGTTTGCCTCTCTGCAGAAGACACTAAGATCTGCAACTGGGTGGACACTCCGGGAGGGATGGAAAAAATGAGAGACCTAGGTAAATTGGAGGAATGGTCTAGAGTGTGGCAGCTGAGATTCAATGCGAAAAAGTGCAAAATCATGCATTTGGGTTGCAAGAACCCAGGGGAGGATTACACGAGGGGGGAGATGCTGATGGTCACCAAACAAGAAAGGGATTTGGGGGTAATCATATCTGATGACCTAAAGGCAACCGAACAATGTGCCAAGGCTGTGAGGAGGGCCAGTGGATGCTGGGGTGCACAGGGAGATGTATCACCAGCAGAAGAAAAGAGGTGCGGATGCCACTGTACATATCATTGATGAGGCCTCATTTGGAGTACTGTGTCCAGTTATGGAGGTTGCATCTCCATAAGGACATAGACAGGGTAGAGGCAGTTCAAAGAAGGGCAGCAAAGCTGGTGCAGGGCCTGCACCAAACAACATATGAGGAGAGACTGGGAGACCTCAGTATGTATGCCCTGGAGGACAGAGAGGGGAGATATGATAGAAACCTACAGATATCTAAAGGACATAAACAAGATACTGGAGGGTAGCATCTTTCAGAAAAGCAGATGTTCAGGAACAAGAGGGCATGACATGAGGTTGGAAGGGGATAGACTAAGGAGTGATGTGAGGAAGTATTTTTTCATAGAAAAGGTGGTGGATGCATGGAATAGACTCCCAGTGGAGGTGGTCAGGGCAAACATAGTGGGGGAATTCAAAAATGCATGGACAGGCATAGGGGAACTCTAGTGAAAGGAATGAGAAGGTAAAGCTGGAGATCAAACGCCATCTAGCCGGAGCTGGTCGGAGGGGTCCAAAGGGAATCTGTAAGCAGCAAAGCAGTAAAAGGAGCTGAAGTTGAGAATAAGAACAGAGCTGAAGGAGGAGGGCAGAAAACACACCAGGCATCAGTTCCGGTCTAGCCACAGCTGATCGGAGGGCTCCACGGGGGATCTGCAAGCAGAGGACAGGTTACATTTTGAGCTACTGTATTCTTGAGGCATAGTTTGGGGGGGTATATTGTGGTATTGTTCTCAGGGGTAGCACATTGAGTTTGTGTGTGGGTTAAAGGGGAGCCTGCTACTGCAGTTCAGTTAGCAGTTGATTGTTTTCTGCTGGGGGCTGAGCAAGCAGATAATCCCACCTACCCACCCACCCACCTGAGGGTCAGCCACATTTATAGGTAGCAGTGTGGTACTACTTCCTGCCTGGAAGTAGGAACAGATGAAATACAAAAGTAGACAACAACGCAAATCAGATATCTGAGCAAAAAAAAAAAAGTAAATAACTGCAAGGGTAAGGTAAAAAAAAAAATTTTCTCTTCTTAGCTTTTATTCCCCTTCTTTTTTCAGGGGAGGATTTCTGCCGCTACGTACAGGAAGATCTGCATTACAGGAGCAATGGACGTGGTTAGTTGCCAGAGGTGTGGGACACTTGTGCTCCGAGGACTACTATGGAGTGTGACAGGGAGCGCCTGCCACTCTTAAGGACTGACCTTTTCTTAAATTTGTTGCAACAGTTCTTCTATTTCTTAGCCTAATCTATCCTTTACAGTTTCTAATCCATAAGGTTGGTCACCTATAGGCACCCCTTCCCTTTCTTTACTATGTTATAGTGTCCTCTTTAATTTTCCTTTTCCCTCTCAGGTCCTTGTACTGGGAAGTTATTGTGATGACCTCCAAGCTGATGTAAAACAACAGGCTGTGTTTATCGTTGTTGGATTTAGTATGTAGTAGCACTACTATGTCATAAAATACCTTGATGTATTGTATATGAAACCTGTAAATGTTGAAAATACCATGGCACTAGGTGTTTTTGATAAAGGTAAAAGGTACTAGGTGACTGTATTATAGAAATTAAGTTAGTTGTGCTATTTAAAATGCATGTAAATTGCTGTAAGTTGAACAAGTTTGAAATTTCATGGTGATTTGCATATATCCCATGATACTTTACATCATAGAAGTATGTATTATGTTGTGTTTCTTTGAAACTTGGCTATATTGCCAATGCCCTTTCGGGTAACCCTTATTTCAGCGCTACTGCACTGAGGTTCTTTGTCTTTAGCGCTTTTTTTTTTTTTATTTGAGCCCCCACCACCCAAGCAAACAGGGCCCGCATAGGGAAGGCTGAATCTCAACAGTTAAGTTAGATCAGAGCTCAGTGAGTCAGTAGATGCTGGCTAAGTGCAGAGGAAGGACATGCAGTCTGTTACTGCAAACTGATGTATTGAAGGAGGGATATGCCATTGCTGATGGTTATCTGCTGTATTTTGAATAAACATCACACAGAGATTGTGTGTTGAATCTGATGTTTGGTATCTGGTCCATCTGTTATCCCACAACGCCTCCATAGTCTTGGTATTAGAAGTGGGCTAACTTGCTTGAAATATCTGGACTGGCCTAAAAGGGACGTTTTCTAGTAGATATCACTTAGATATCCCAGGTGGACCGATGTAGTAGTCGTTGCCAGAGGAGAACACGGAGAAGAATGTCCATGGAGTTGTGACCCAGAACCATGGCTGACAGATGGAGAGAAGCTGCTGCCTGGACTGGACCTGAAGACAATGAAGAGATGCAGAGGAATGAGGAACTATTATGGGGTCGAGGCAGACCGACTACACAGAGAGGCGGGACACTGGTGCCAGGTGCTTGAGACATCCCTCTGCTGGAGTTTGTATAAAGAATCAGAGGAGGATTTTTCATGGTCTCGGCTGGAGGATGACCTCCTGTCTCAGCAGGATATTCCTGTGTTGTCTGTGTTCTCAAGATGTTACCTGTTGGAGGTCAGAGATGCAAGTGTGGAATTTGAATGTGATACCCTGGTTAAGACTGTGCCTAATGATATTGTGCTAGGGTTGAAGACTACAACCAAGCAAGAAGAAGCCTATGTGGCTGAAGGGACTTATTCTTATATTGATACTGCTAAATCTATTAACCATATTGACTGGGGTATACTGCAGGCTAAAAGATGCTAATGTTACCAAACTGTTACAGTATGTTAAGGTCAAGGAGGGTATGCAGATTAATGGTGATGTGGGGGGCAAAACAATGGTGGTATGAACTAAAAAAGGGTGTTCTGTACTACATGAGGCCCAACCCCCGTACAAAAAGTGTGGATGCCCAGGTAGTGGTGCCTGAGGCCTACAGACAACAGGTAATGGAGGCTGCTCACTCCATTCCTTGTGCGCCATCTGAGCCACTGTGGGCTATTAGCTCGATTAACCCCATATTATTACTGGCCAGGAATATACAGATAGGTGACAGCCTATCTTAAGACCTATCTTATGTACAACCAGATAGAGGTACCTGCTGGGGATAGCAGAGGATCTAGTACCAGTAGTGTGGAAAGAGTGTCCCAAAGGGTAGAGGTCATTAAAGAAAAAAATGGCACCCTTGGAAAAAGGGAAAACTCCCACATAGGTCACAAGGTACTAGAAGATAACAGATGGCTGAAAATACTACAATGATTAAAAGGATGTTTATTAAGACACCCCAGATTTAAAAGGTTTAGGAACCTGCTGTTTAACACTGCAGGGTATTCAGCATGGGAGGGTCCTTGGTTTCCTGTAGGTTTCTGTAGAGGCCCACCTGGGGATAACATGACCAAGGATTTGGGGTCATAGGTTATAAAAGGTTGAAATAGGAGCGTAGAAACTACTATTGCTCCTTCCGTATTCCCGCAGACACTTAGTGTAAGACAGAGGGGTCAAGGTAGTTGCAGGCACAAGGCCAGATGTGGCTCTGCAATGGTCCCTTTATGTAGGCAAAAATGTCACATGCTTGGTCAGGCGGCAGGCCTGATGTCAAAGAAAGAGGTACCCAAGGGCAGACAAGGAGTCTGAGGTGGTACGTGTCATGTGTGTTTTATTATTTTCTGAGGAAAAACCTACAAAGGAAGAGGTGGGTGAAGAAAGGATTGGAACCTGTGTTGGGACAACACCTAGAGCATCTACCCTCAGGTGTCTGTATCAGTAGCGAGTGAAATGAATGAATCAAGAGACATAGTGGGCTTATATAGAGGGGTTAAACCTAGGACTGGGCCCCTGCTTAAAATTGAAATGTCTGGTAGGGTTGGAGTAGGTAATTACTCACCCCAAAGATAGTCTTTCTATGGTACTGGACTTTACAGTTGTCCAAATGTTCAGTCAGTAAAATATGACAGACTTCCCTGAAAGGAGATAGTGCTGGGAAGGTAGCGTTAGTCTCTGTTGAGAAATGTGTTACACCTCAGGGTAAAGAATTGATGATATCCACTATGTTTATGATGGAATGTTTATTGTTAATAGGGACCCTGAGACAGAGTTTATGAAAATGGATGGGTAGAAGTTCCATCCCTTCTTGGGACAGGAAGGTGGTAAGCAGCCTGCAATAACTGCTTCCCTCTTAAGGTGGGGGATATGTGTCAGGGTGCTCCTGCCACTCTTGAGG
This sequence comes from Neoceratodus forsteri, assembly GCA_016271365.2. Taxonomy (NCBI): domain Eukaryota; kingdom Metazoa; phylum Chordata; order Ceratodontiformes; family Ceratodontidae; genus Neoceratodus; species Neoceratodus forsteri. The sequence continues at coordinate 120,202,768 of JADMNL010000030.1, read as the reverse complement.
ACTGACCTTTTCTTAAATCTGTTGCAACAGTTCTTCTATTTCTTAGCCTAATCTATCCTTTGCAATTTCTAATCCATAAGGTTGGCCACCTATAGGCACCCCTTCCCTTTCTTGACTATGCTATAGTGTCCTCTTCAATTTTCCTTTCCCCTCTCAGGTCCTCGTACAGGGAGGTTAGTGTGGTGACCTCTGAGCTGATGTAAAACAACAGGCTGTGTTTATCGTTGTTGGATTTAGTATGTAATAGCACTATGTCATAAAATACCTTGATGTATTGTATATATCTTATGTTTATGAAACCTGTAAATGTTGAAAATATCATGGCACCAGGTGTTTTTGATAAAGGTAAAATGTACTAGGTGACTGTATTATAGAAATTAAATTAGTTGTACTATTTAAAATGTATGTAAATTGCTGTAAGTTGAACAAGTCTAAAATGTCATCGTGATTTGCATATATCCCATGATGCTTTGCATTAGGGAAGTATGTGTGACGTATTGTTTCTTTGAAACTTGGCTATATTGCCAATGCCCTTTGGGGTAATCCTTGTTTAGTGCTTCTGCACTGAGTTTTTTTGTCTTTAGCGTCTTCTTTTTTTTTATTTGAGCCCCCACCACCCAAGCAAATAAGGCCCGCATAGGGGAGGCTGAATCTCTACAGCTAAGTTAGATTAGAGATCAGTGAATCAGTAGGTGCTGGCTAAGTGCAGAGGAAGGACATGCATAGTCTGTTACTGCAAATTGATGTATTGAAGAAGGGATATGTTATTGCTGATGGTTATCGCCTGTATTTTGAATAAACATCGCACAGAGATTATGTGTTGACCATTAAGTTTGGTGTTTGGTCCATCTGTTATCCCACAACCCCTCCACGTGGAGGATTGGGCACAGTCCTATGTGCAGGAACCTGAATGAGCTCCAGGCTCAGCTGGAGGAGGCAAGAAGAGAAATTGCCAGACTGCACTATCAACTTTACTGGGGTACAGTCCCCCATCCCCTTCCCCAGAGGCCCACTGGCCCAGGGGGGTGGAAAGTGGTGGGACAATAAGAGAGCAGACAGACAAGAATGAAGAACAAGAATCCAAATTGGCCAGCAGAAATTTTGACCCCAAATCGCTTTGCAGCCTTGGAGAGGATGAAGGAATGGGCCCAGAAAGCAGAATCTGAAGCAAACACTATGGAGGAAACAAGACAGAATGGAGGAAAGGCCACAGAGGGATGCAAAGGGAAGCAGAAGAAAAAAGAACCAGAAACAAACACTCATTCTGGGGGACTCTATGATAAGAGGAGTCAAGTCCTGGTAACCGGTTAGACTAGCGCTACAATAATAGTGCAGGGAAAGAGAGCATGGTCTGAAGAGAGCTCCCACAGACAGTGACGGAGGTTTAATAGCGCTATGCAGTAAGTACTCTCAGGTCGCTGTCCATGGTGCTAGGGAATAGCTGAAGGGCAGAGGATTTCAGAAGGCTGGCTGAGCTGCTCCTGTGGTGGGGAGGACTAAGGCATAGAGCAACTCAACAAAATGGTGTTGAAGACCAGGGTTCTAATCCTTGTCTCCCTTTGTTGCTGGACTAGTGTTTTTTTGTTTTTTTTAATAAAGGACAATTGAAACAGTATTTCACAGCCCCACACATTTGTTTTTCCCCATGATCCGCACCCCACTCAAAGTGAGAATCTTGTAGTTAGGGAGGGGGCCCCCTGCATGGGGGTGTGGGGGGGGCAGAGCCCCCACATAAAAATACATTAAAACAGTGTGTTGACGCTCTATGATGTAGTGGCATTCTGTCCTTCCGCTGTGGTGGAGAGCTCTGTCAATACAGCATGGTAGTGGATGGCGCTGTTATTGACAGCGCTCTTCTGAACCAGTACCTCGAGTCCCACTTGGATGGATCTGTGGTACAAGTCCAATGCCTCCCTAGTGCCTCAGCCAAGGAGAGACACCCCAAAAATTGAGAGGATAATGGATCAGACAGATGAAGGAATAAACATCCTTATCCATCTCGGCACCAACGACCTAATGAAACAGACAGTAGAGGAAGTCAAGCTAAACCTCAGAAAGTTGGGGGAGTGTCTGAAAGTACAGACAGCCTCGCTAACCTTCTCGGAGGTCCTTCCAGTATGGGGAAAAGGTGACATGACCAGGATCACGGAGGAGGAAATCGAGGATTTCAACAGTTGGTTATGGGAATGGTGCATGGAAAAAGATTATCATGTCATAGGCGACTGAGGGGCTTCTGGATAGAAGACGTTTCAAGTCAGACGGACTTCACTTAAACAGGCAAGGAATGAGTGCATTGGGACAGAAGTTCGAAGTTCACCTCAGGCGTTTAAATTAGGTAAAGAGGAGTATGGCACTAGAAAACCTATCAGCGATAGTTTAGAAGATGGGAACTTATTCGCCATGCCCCCACAATCAAGATATACTGAACTGTACCACAGGTACAACTAGAATAAGAAGAAAGGTGCTGAAGAACCCAAAAATGGGTTCAGAATAATGGGAAACATAGGAATCTACCAGGTGGAAGAAGCAACAATTCAGTCACAGGCTCTTGGCCAGGAGTATGTATTAATGCCAGAAGCCTGGGTAACAAGGTGAGTAACCTTCAGGCATGGATGGTGGAGTCCTGTATGGATCTTGTGGCAGTCACAGAGACCCGGGCTTCTGACAGCAATGAATGGGATCTCGCAGCCCCTGGGTACATGTTCTTTAGGAAAGACAGGAGGGGTGCCAAGGGAGGAGGGGATGCACTCTATGTTAAGGAAGGGATAGAGGCCACATCCTGCGAAATGAGCCTTAGAGAAGGAGTGGAATCCCTGTGGGTTCAACTTAGTTCATCCGCAGGAAAGAAAATCCAGGTCAGGGTGGTATATAGACCTCTGAATCAAGCAGAGGACGAGGATAAGGAGCTTTCGGAGGAAATCAAAGAAATGTCACTAAAAGGAGAACTAGTGGTAGTGGGGGACCTTAACATGCCAAATGTGGACTGGGGCATCCCGGTGGCTAGATCATCAAGGATAGTCCAGAATGTCACTTCACTCCAATGTAGAAGTAAGACAAGACAATATAAACTTATTTCAAATCCAAAACTTTTATTTTGTCAATTAAATATTCGACAGACATAAAGCATGTCTCACCAACATGGAAAATGCTCTCCTACCCAGCTTTTCCCAGTGCTTCGATCAGGGAGTGGTCTTCCTCAGGGGGTGAGGTCTGTTTGAAAATATCTCCCTTAAGTAGCCATTTTTTTAACATTTCCAAGAGTTCCCCCTAGTGGTTACTCTAGTTTATTACATACATTCAAGTAATACGTGGCTGTGGAGTATTAAAACCTCTGACCATACAAAATGCTCTTAAATATAAACAAAATTCATCCAATTCATTATTCTATTGAATATGTTCATAATATTTTTTTTACATTACTAAAGGAAAAGATTATTAAATATTTCTTTTTTTAAGCTATTTTTATATATAAATTCACCAAGTATGCAGGTTATTCCAAGTTAATCACAACTTCATTTGTTTTTCAAGTTCCAAAAGGATTCAGATATGTATTGTTACAACATTAATCATAACATTGTATACATTATTTGATGTTCAGTTTATTTAGGCCACATTTTTGCCAACTTATTGCACCAAAATTCTACTGCTTGCTCTCATTAATCATATTACATTTTCATCATAATTTCTTCTAGCATAGTGTACCATTAAACATCACATACAACTGAATTAGTTAATGTTGGAATCAGTTTCATGCATTGTTAACTCAGTTTGTTTTTACTTTACTTGGAAGTTCTTATCTGGAACAGTGATCACTCCCTTCATTTTTCATGGCATAGTTCTGGGGGATCCACATATCATAGTCCTTCTTTGCAAGGTTTAAGAACTAGGAAGAAAGTGAAGAGCAAAAATAGTATTAGTAACCGAGACTATTTCATCAGTGAGGAAGAACTTAAAATGTTATGAGAAGATAGTCCCACAGTACCTGCATTGTACACAGTACCAAAAATGTACAAAAACATTGAAAATCCCCCTGGTCGCCTGATAGTCTCAGGCATAGAGTCCATAACTGACAAACTTAATCAGTTTATTGATTTCTTTTTAAAAAGGTGTTTGACAGATGTTGCATCCTATTTGAGGGACACCATGGACGTATTAAGCAGAATAAGAGATTTTGAGTGGAACTCTGACTACCTGTGGCTCTGCATTGATGCAGAATTACTGTACACAAGTATATTGCATACAAATGGTATCAGAGCAAGTGTCCAGGCTATGAGGGAAAAATCCACAACATTTGAACTTCCCAATTGAATTCATAGAGGCAGCATTGGGTTTTGTCCTAACACATATCTTTTTTCAATTTAATGGGGAATTCTATTTGCAACTTCAGGGCACAGCTATGGGGGCAGCAATGGCCCCCAGTTATACAAATCTCTTCCTAGGGGCATGGGAAAATATAATGATACATTCAGAAACTAATAACTCTTTTTTCAAAACTATAAAGTGATGGAATAGCTTTATTGATAATATAGTGTATGTGTGGGAGGGCCTGGAAGAAAAAATTGAAACATTCATAAAATGGTTAAATGACACAAATAACATCAACCTGAAGTAGGAGTAGGGCAGAAATCAACATTCTAGACTTTACATTGTTTGTAGATGAGAACAATAAAGTTCAAACTAAAAATTACAGAAAAGGACTGCAACCAATAATGTACTGAGAGCTTACAGTTCTCATCCACAAGCACTAATAAGATATCTCTGTCCTCAATGGGATTCCGGTGAGCAGTTTCAGCTCTGGGCCAGTCTTTTAGAGCAGGGGGTATGGTGTCTGCCCAGTTGTTCTGGCTAGTGGTCCTGGATCCAGAGCCTTCGGACCTTGGGCCCGCTGGTCCGCGGCCAGTTCTGCCAGGCCAGAATGTGTGTGGTTCCCTCTGTGGTGCTAACACCATCGATTCCGCCTCCTCGTGCCTACCCCCTCTCCCTTTTTCCTGCAGTGGCCAGCACGGGTACCATTGCTTCATGTGGTGCCATGTCTGGTGCAGGCACTTTGGGTGCTGCTGCCTTAGGGGGCACCATGTGGTGTGGTGTTACCTTTGTGGTTCCTGTGCCATTCATAGTGCTGTGTGCTGCTATCGGTGGTGCCATGCAGTGGCGTCGGCGGTGCAGGGCAGTGGCGTCAGTGGTGCGGGGCAGCGCCGGTGCTGGGTGTGGCGCCATGTGTGGTGCTGGTGCCGCGGATGGTGCTGATCTCCTCCCTGATCCAGGTGGTGGTGTCTCCCTGGTCCTGACCTGCCTTTGGAGGTTCTTTTGTGGTAGAAGTGGATCTGGATGAGTCTCTCCCTCTTCTGCTTTGTCAAAGACACAGTGGATGACTCATTTTATGGGGTGGAATGCAAACCCTCTGTATCAGTGTGATGGAAGATCTTCTTTCCAGTTCCCTTTCCTCAGGGATATGGGGTCCTCCATAACTTTTCAGCATTCATCTGTGGACCAAAGCAGACTCCTACGTCTTGAGTTCCTACATTCCTCAGTATGAGTACACCCTGTGGAACACACTTAATGCAATGGTCAAGAGCCTCCCGAAATCTAACGCTCCATTGCTAGGGGCATATAGCCCAATAATCAGCTAAAGCTTTTATGGACACCTACATCTCTGCCACTAGGGCAGCTGCTGCTGGCAGCAGGTGGTTAATGTCTCTTTGACTGTGCTTATCTGTTCAACTAAAGGCCTCTCAGAACATTAGGGCTGCCATTTAAACCACACGACATCCTCGTGACAAGCAGTCCTGTCAAGGTAGTGGCCTAGATGCCCTTTTCAGGAACCAACTCCTCAGCCTCTAAGAGAACGCAGCAGAGGGTACAGGATCCGAAACTGCCTTATACTAACCTCTGTGGATCCAGCCCAGACCCACCCCAGCTGTCTGGGGGGGCATCTCTCGGTGGTAGGAGGGGCGTCTAATTCGGTCTTCATGCAGCAAACTTGGCTGGTGTTGACACTATTCCACAGATCACCACTATTCTGGGAGAAAACCTAGAATTTGTCACGAAATTCAAGTATTTGGGAGTGTGGCTTGACCACAGATTTTCCTTCATGGATCATATCGAGAATTTGCTAAAAAAACTAAAGTACAGGCTTGGTCTCTTTTTCAGTATTAACCACTTCCTTACTAGAGATGCCAAGCTGCGGTTGGTACAACCAATGTTCTCTCCCTGGTTGACTATGCTGACTTCCTTTATAGTCAATGCCTTGTATCTTATCTTGCTAAACTAGACACACTGTATCATAGGGCTCTGAGGTTTATTACTGGCTTACCTTTTTCCTCTCACCATTGTGCCCTTTACGCTGCAGTGAGGTGGTCCTCTTTTCAGTATAGGTGGAGCAGAAATGCTGCACTCTGGACGTTCAGAGTTATTATGAAAAAACATCCCCAATATACCTCTGATTGTCTTCCGTTATGCATGTTAGAAAATTATGCACTGAGAAGCTACTCCTCTATTTCTCTAAAGGCACTTAAGCTTAAAACACGCTTTGGAAGAGTGACCATAAGTTATGCGCTGCCATCTGTATGGAATAAACTACAAAAAACATTGAAATTGAGTACTTCTGTCAGTCTGTCTACCTTCAAGACATTATATGCCCATTCTGTTAAGGAACCTTGCAACTGTTTCCTTCATTCCTAGTTAGCCTCTGCAACTGCTGTGCATCTTGATGCTGCCTGGCTCCTTCACCATGACTTGGTCTAACGGTCCTCCCTTTACATTTTTTTTTTTTACGTTTATCTATGTAACCCCTAGGTGGTACTATCCCATGGGCTACTACCCCTGCCTGCTTGGGTAGTAGCAGGTTAAGGGGCCTGAGTTCTGAAATGGGTACCTCCACCCAGAGGTCAGGGTTGGTAGTGGTCAAGCTAACCTGGGCACAGCCCTCTGGGATACTGTAACCATCCTCTTTCCTCTCTAGTGGCCTGAACACTGTACAATAATCACTTTCACAATAACCCTGGTACACCACACAAGTACCCACACTGTTTGCACTTACCACCAGGGCTGGTTCCTCTGGCTTGACCCTGGGGACCCCCTGTAAAACAAGGTTAAGCACAGCAAATAGCAACAGTACAGTACTTTGAGCACAAACTGGAACCACAGTCAGATTACATGCAGAAAAAGTTAGATCTGATTTATTCAGGGAACTTGAACAAGGGAGGGACAAAATCAGGTTAATTAGCTTAAAGGTTATATCAATCAAGCAGTTATGCATGCGCTTTGAGTCCCCCCACACAGTCTACCTCTGGGTACCCAGGTAGAGAAGAGATGGGCTAGCCAGGACAGTTGCCCAGGGTTTGCAGCTGGTTGGGGCCCTGTGATGAAAAACACAACATGCACAGTACACAATATTTGTAATCCGGTGCCAGAGGGCTCAGTTCGTAAAGGAAACGAAACAACAAGACGATCAAATGACACACTCAAATTAAGCTGTTGTTGTAAGGAGCTACCATGGTATTTACTTATGATACCCAAGACAGGACACAGGCTGGACGAAAATCGAGACTGCAGGTGGTTGATCTGGAATGCCAGGAGGAGCAGGGCCCACACAAATCGCAGAGGCGTCGTTCCTGTTCAAGCGTGGAGCAGGGGGCTGATCCCCAGGCAGGTCTCTCGTCGATGGCTTCTCTGTGCAGTGGGTAGTCTGGCTGGGCCAGTCTGGCAAAGCCCAGACCGCATGGAGACAAGTTCGAAAGCAGTCCGTTTTGGGCTGGATACAGCTTCCGGCAAGCAGAACACAGTTCACACAGTGGGGAACTAACTCACAACCCACTAGCAGCTCATAGCACATTTACATGTACGGGAATTCTACTGTACCAGGCAAAGCGCTCCACGGGCACAATCACAAAGTCTCTGCACACACTGGGAGCTTAGGGGTAGCTGGAACTCCTGATAGGCAGATCGCATTCAGCAAAAAATATTTGCTCTTCTTCAGGTTGAGCCTGGCCCACTTCAGTAGCTTACTTTAGTCACACAAACTTGGATTTAGTCCAAAATAATTCTCTTCTCTCCCTCTCAGGAGCAGCATGCAGACATGGAGGCCAAACTCTCAGCCTTTTCATAGTTCTCTCATGCGAATCCACTCAGGATTGCTCTCAGAATCACTACAGCTCCTTTTTGCTCAGCTTCCAGCTTAGTTCTCACTGAAAACTGCAAACAGCCCGGGACTTCCCCGAGATCCAAAAGCTTTGATTAGCTGATCTGGCTGTCAGTCAAAGCAAGAGCTCCCCCTTCAGTTCCAAAAAAGGCACAAAACTCAAACCACAGTTCCTATAGATTTTGAATTCAGGCAGCTCCTGTAGTCCGGCTACATTTTAGATCCCACCAGAACTGATTGGTCCAATTTGCAGTCCAGGACCAAGATAGTGGAGGCAAACAAAACAGTCCATGCTCAAAGAAAGCAGGTTAGACAAACTACATTATCATTTTCATTCTAAATGGTTTTCAGCAAATAGTTACATTTTTCAACAGAGCTCCATCTCAGATTATTTATGCTGCAATCAAGCAGCTCTTAAAGAGACAGTGCACAGAGGCTACACAGGCTCTGGCAATCAAATTCAAACTGCCAAAATGCAGGACACCAGCCTGGCAGTGTGCATTTAGACAAGCTCAAGGGAGACTTTTTGGGAACCCCCATTTGTGGGGGGGGGGTTACACCTAAATCCTACTTGTATATTATCACCCCTGTCTGTTCTCCATTTGTGCTATCCCTTATGCCTTCTTCCCAGCATATTGTAACTCCCACGAGTTCCTGTATCTGTCTGGTTGACTCTGGTCCCCCTTTCCCTGTTGTCCCTGTTCTGTGTCTTCTTGTGGCCCTTCACGTCTCTCCTCCTTGTACCCTTCAACTCCCCCCTGCCTGCACTCCCCCTGCCTCTGCCTTCCTCATAGCATACCGTATCCCCCATTCCTTCCCTGAATACACTGACTGTCATGTTTCACAATGCATTGTATGTAAGCTATTATCGTCTAACTGTTATCCATGTATAGTTCACCCAGTTATTGTTGTGGACACATTCCTATATCTATGAAGGCATTGAACTGCTGTACTCCATTTGTGTCATTTTCAAGCTACTGTGAAATTCTGTTGTAAACTATTATTTGGATGCTTATGTTGTTGACTGTTTAAAAATGTGTATATCCTTTGTTCATGATCTAACCAGGTCCATCTTGTAAATGAGTCATGCTCAATGGTGTTCGCCTGTATAAATAAAGATTTGATTGATTGATTGATTTACATCCAATGAAAGTCCATTACAGCGGACCTACAGGTCATCAGGATTGTCCAAGAGGGATACTCCCCCAATTTCGCAGCTTTCCCCAGACCTTCCACCCAGATAGCAGCCAGTCTGTCGGCCTCCCAGTTGCACTCTCTCTGCTTCTGCGATACAGAGCCTCTGCGGGTACTGGGCAGTAAAAATCATTCCGCAGCAGAACGAAGCACAGGTTCCTATTTCCATTGCTTCTAGTTCCAAGTTAACAGATGGCATGCGCTATCTGTTGACCTTGGAAGGTTCAACAAGTTCCTGTTCAGGGGAACAGTTCCCTAAATCTCGGCATCCAAGTCTTATTTCCAGCTGGCCCGGTGGCACTGAGGGTTGAGGCGCTGGATGCCACACCTCGTGCCACGCCGACGACCCAGGTTCAGGAACAAGCCTGAGTCATCGGGGGTTGGAAGGGGAGAGAGAGGATCGAGCATCCGAAGGACAGCTCTCCTCTCTCTGGGGAGGGATCCAGGCTTGCCCGGCACTGCAGCAGCCCCTGGTGGAGACCGGAGGCACTGCGCATGTCAGGGCAGCAAGTAGTGGGGCGGAGCTGCAGTGGGTGTCACCAGACGCCATTGCATGCCAAACGCCGGGGAGGTCAGAAAAATCACGTAAATACCTCCGCCATCTGGGTGAGGCGACGGCAATCTCCAGTGGACGAGGCCCACATGCCATATGCCAGTCGCACCCCCCGACTCTATCCTTCGGGGACTCCTGGTCTCTTCAAGGGGCTGGGGAAGACGGGAGTCTTGAACCCAATTCAGTAGTTGGGGGAGTTGCGGTTCAGGCGGGCGGTCATGTGCCGTAGGTCGAATGAGGGAACCTAACAGATGCCCCAGTAGGTGGGTGAAGAAAGAGAGTTCCAAAAAAAAAATAAGGTCTTTCTTCCCAGACATTTGGCTCCTAGCCAGCCCTTCCAGTTAACAGACACAGGAAGCGGTCACCGCAGCTCCTCAATTGTTCTCTCCAGGTTCAGGGAAGGTGCCAGTTCATCTTCCCAACAGCTCCTCTTCTTAGGAGACCTCCTGGATACCTCCAATGCATCAACTTAGTTCCAGAGGACAGGAGAAATGACATCTTAGATGGCTCATTACAACATGGAAAATGATTCTATTTGGCCTCCTATTTGGTTGAGTGGATGCTGGGACTCTCATTGTCCTCCACAGCAAGCAGTGGTCTCCGACCATGCATCCACAATCTTTCGTACAAGATGACAGAGCCTTGAACAAAAATCTGTGGGGGACTCACTGCCAAGGCCTCCACACTCAGGTGTGGAGCCAGAAGGATCCTCATCTTGTCATAAATTTCTTAGAAATGAATGTTATCTTATAGGCAAAGTCCTGGAGTATGCCCCCTGCCTCGAATTGTTCCTGCTTTGGAAGGACAACAAGCTGTAATGTATTACATCAGCAAACAGGGTGGGGTGTCCCCCTGCCCTCTCTGCAGTAGGGCCATGAGGTTGTGAGAGTGATACCTCGAGTACGATGTGTCAGGTCAGATTTTGTACAGTCACTTTTGACGAATGGGGCAGTTTGAACCTGGTCCTTTTGTGTCCCCTCTCAATGCAAAACTGCCTCTATCCTGCTTCAGAAATCTTGATCCCGTTGTTTTCTGTCAGGATGGGTTAACTGCAATATTCAAGATGCTCCCTGTATGTTTTCCTCCTCTACCCTTAATTTAAAGTGTGCTGATCAAGTTGTGTGCACGGGGCAGGATGATTCTCATCGTCCCAGACTTGCACCGGCAGATTGATTTGCACTGATTTACAGTCTGTCAGAAGTTCCCCCAAAGTGACTACCTCTATGAGTGGACCCTCTGACACAGGGACTTTAGTCCATCCTAGCCTTTGCTCCCATCATCTCCATGCTGGGTCCGGAGGAAATGGAAGTGGGTAAGCTCTGTTTTTTCCGAGACCATCGCAGATGTCTTTGAAGTCATGCATAGGCCTTTCACCAGGAAGGCTTACGTGGCTAAGTGGAAACCCTTCTCCATCTGGCGTGCAAGTCCTATCTGGACCCTTAGGTTGCCCACTAAGTAAGGTGATGGAGTGCCTCTTGGACCTGTCGATCGCAGGCCGGCCATACTCAGCAGTGAAGGTACACCTCTGCGCATTTTTGGTCTATCTTGAGCCAGTAGACATCTTATCACTGGCTCAATTACTGTTAGTCAAGTTTTGCTTTGTTAACTCCAGAAGGAAGGGGAGCACTCCCTTCACTCTCTGGATGTTAGGATGGTTCTGCAATTCTTCATTGTCAGAACGAAGTGATACATATCCGAACAACTACTGTATCTTCAGCATGCCTCGGCTGGGTCAACCTCTTGCCATGAGATGTTTCTTGCTTGGTTAGTAGCATGTCTCCAACACTACTAATCCACGTCACAGGCAAGTTGAAAGTCTGGATTCACACCACTCTATCGGAGCGGCTTCCTGGCACAGATTCGTAATGTACCCATTGCAGTCATCTGCAAGGCGGTGAGTTGGAGCTCAGTGCATACGTTTGTAAAGCACTATGTTCTGGATGTCCATACCAGATAGCTCTCTTTCTTGGCATGGCAGTTCTTTTGGACTTCCGTTCTGAGTGAACTCTGTCTCCGACCGCCTACTCAGGGTGGGTTGATTTTTAGCTTGGTACTCTACCATTAGTGTGAATGAGTGGTGGAGACTTGAGTCCAGGAAGATATGGAAATTACGTACTTACCATAATTCTTGATCTTCTTGGACGGAGTCTCCACCACTCATTTACATGCCCACCCACCATCCCTGGAGCTCACTCATTCTGCTTTTGGTCTTCACTACCTTGTTGTTCAAGCTGTGAAGACATTGTTCATTTGACCCTTCTTACAGGGGTCATCCGGGCCTGCACATGCCCAGAGGTCAGGGACAGGTTTTCTTTCATTAGTTATGCTGCAACTCCTTGGTCAAAAAGGTACTGAGGCGGTTGGAGGGTCAACGCCGAGACACCCTATACGGCGCAAGCTAGCCTCACAGTGCCACGTATACGTGGTCCTATCCTGGCACCGGCCCTCCTGAAGATTTTTGGCTCTCGAGGGGTCCTAGCACCTCCTGTGTACTCCCATTAGTGTGAATGAGTGGTGGAGACTCCATCCAAGAAGATCAAGAATTATGGTAAGTATGTAATTTCCATTTTTTGAGGCTTAGAAGAACTTGCTCCAGAAATGAGGACTTTGAAAGGGAAGCATCTGAAATGATGCACAGATTTGAATCCAGGGGACATGACAGAAATATTCTCTTGGGAGCATTAGAAAAAGATAGGAAGGAGGAGAGATTGCAACTACTGAAGCCAAAAGAAGTGAAAATTTCGATGAAAGAATGCCTGTAACATTTGTTACACAGTATAGTAACCAGGCAGGTCAGATAGGTGCAATTGTTTGAACATTCTGGCCCATTCTGCTCAATGACATATTACTACCAGAACAGACAGGCACAGCCCCCAGAATAACTTTCTCGAAAGCTGAAAACTTAAGAGACAAACTGGTTCATAGTCGATACAGCACAAAAAAAATTGTACCAAGGATGTGGTTGCCATCTTACCCACTGGTATGCAAAGAAGTGGTAAGTGCAGCGTGTGTACATACTGCAGTCAGGGAAAGGAATTTAATTTAGCTGGTTACGACTAAAAAGTGAAAATAAAAACTTTCCTGACGTGCAACAGCACAGACATTGTTTATGGCATATGGTGCCCATGTAATTTGTTGTATGTGGGGTGTACAGTCAGACCAATCAAACAAAGAGTGCAGGAGTATATTAGAAATATAAAAGCAGATCTGATCAACAAGCCCATAGTCAGATATTACATGAAGAGACACAACCAAAAAGTTGATAGCACAAAATACCTGGCGTTAGAACAGGTAGAAAGAAGCCCTAAGGGTGGAGACAGGCTGAACAAACTCTTACAGAAAGAGAGCTTTTGGATATTCACTTTGAACAGCCTACAACCAAAGGGCCTGAATACAGAATGGAATCTCAAACCTTTTTTGAAGAAAAAATAGTCTTGGTTACTAATATTATTTTTGCTCTTCACTTTCTTCCTAGTTCTTAAACCTTGCAAAGAAGGACTGTGATATGTGGATCCCCCAGCTCTATGCCGTGAAAAATGAAGGGAGTGATCACTGTTCCAGATAAGGACTTCCAAGTAAAGTAAAAACAAACTGAGTTCACAGTGCATGAAACTGATTCAAACTTTAATTAAATTGTATGTGATGTTTAATGGTGCACTTTGTTAGAAGAAATGATGATTAAAAGGTAATATAATTAATGAGAACAAGCAGTAGAATTTTGGTGCAATAAGTTGGCAAAAATGTGGCCTAAACAAACTAAACATCAAATAATGTATGCAATGTTATGATTAAAGTTGTAACAAAGCTTCCACTGTGGGGAGCGGCAACCGAATAATCTGCTGGTGCCTTCGGGTGCCTAGAGAGACTGGGATCATTCACCGCATTGTCGGCTCAGCTGGAGGACATTGGAGGCTGCTGAAGGAGACAACTAATCGGGAGCAAAGGCGGGACTTTTTAAACTCACGGCTGGGCTATAAATCAGCAAACCTCAGTGGAGTTTCCTTGTGGAGTTCTACTATTGGGTGAATAGACGCTGGACCAGGGTAGGCCAGTGGATGTCCTCTTTCTAGACTTCAGCAAGGCGTTTGATTCAGAACCTCATACTGTGCTGCTGGATAAGCTGGGGGAAATGGGGGTGGGGAAACAGATGGTCAGGTGGATAGGAAACTGGTTATCTGGGTGTACTCAGAAGGTGGTGGCTGGGGGGAAGTCTCGTCTCCTAGGAGGGTCATTAGCGGGGTCCCTCAGAGATCGGTTCTGGGCCCACTCCTGTTTAATGCTTACATCTCAGACATCAGAAAAGATATCAGGAGGGAAATAAGCCTCTTTGCAGACAACTCGAAGCTGGGGCGGTGGTGGTGGATGGGGAAGAGGCTAGAGTAGCCCTACAGGAGGACCTGGAGGCTCTGGAGAGGTGGTCATGTACCTGGAAACTGAAATTTAATATGGGGAAATGCAGGGTGCGTCACCTAGGGCCTAGGAATCCAGTTCATGTGTACACCCTGGGAGGGGATACACTGCAGGCTTTGAGTCTGGAGAGGAACCTGGGGGTGGTAGTGGATGCCAAAATGAATAACTCTGAGCAATGTAGAAGGGCTGTGGCCAAGGCAAACAAAATGCTAGGTTGTATCGCCAGGGGGATTACCTCAAGAAACTGGGATGTGATTCTTCCTCTGTATAACTGCCTGGTTAGACTACACCTTGAATACTACGTGCAGTTCTGGCATCTGCACTTAACTAAAGGACATTGCACTCCTGGTGTGGGTCCAAAGGAGAACAACTAGAATGATTTGAGTCTGGGAGATAGGTCCTATGGGGAGAGACTTGAGGAACTCAACCTGTACTCTCTGGAGGAGAGGAGAGACAGGGGATATATTATTGAGGTCTTCAAGTATCTAAAAAGGGTAAACAGGGTAAGCCTAGCTGGGGTTTTCCAGCAGAGGGAGGGGCCACAATTGGAGGCTGGAGGGTGGGAGACTCAGGGGAGTGAGAAGGAGGTGTTACTTCCTGAGAGGGTGGTGGAACCATGGAATGCACTGCTTGAGGAGCTGGTGGGTGTGGATTCTTTGGAGGGGTTCAGAAGAGACTGGGATAGTTATAGGAAGAGGGTGAAGCTGAGTAATGCTAACACTGGGGGGGGCTTCAGACAGGGGGTGGTGGGCTCCAAGGGGGGGGGACGTTGAGGGCAGCAACGGTGCCTATCATGGGTATTGACTCTTGAGCAGACTCGATAGACCATAAGGCCTACTCTGCTGGCATTTTAGTATGTTAACAATACATATTTGAATCCTTTTGGAACTTGAAAAACAAATGAAGTGATTAACTTGGAATAACCTGTATACTTGGTGAATTTATATACGAAAATATTCTAAAAAAGCTTAAAAAAAGAAATATTTAATAATCTTTTCCTTTAGTAATGTAAAAAAGAGATTATGAACATATTCGATAGAATAATGAATTGGATGAATTTTGTTTTTATTTAAGAGTATTTTATATGGTCAGAGGGTCTAATTCTCCCACAGTCACTTATTACTTGAATGTATGTAATAAATTAGAGTAACCACTAGGGGAACTCTTGGAAATTTAAAAAATGGCGACTTAATGGAGGTATTTTCAAACAGACCCCAACCCCTGAGGAAGACCACTCCCTGGTCGAAGTGCTGGGGAAAGCTGGGTAGGAAAGCATTTTCCACGTTGGTGAGACAAGCAGTATGTTTGTCGAATAATTCATTCATGAAATTAAAGTTTAAGATTTGAAATAAGTTTATATTGTCATGTCCTACTTCTACATTGGTGTGCAGTGAAATTCTGGACTATTAGCAAGTACTGGAGCTAGCAACTCCCCTTTCACTGCACCCAGCTCCTAACAGAGTGCACACAGCAACAAACTTGTGGGATCATCAAGGTGGTAGAAGCCTTATAGGATTGCTTTCTCACGCAGTTAGTCACTAATCCTACTAGGCAGAACAACCTCTTGAATGTGGTCATTCACTAACTCGGAAAAAATTGAGGCAGTCAGAGTTGGGGAGATGCTGGCGAACAGTGACAATAACTCGGTTTGGTTTAAAATAGTCCTGAAGGATGTCAAATCCTAGTCAAGGGCAGAAGTCTTAAATTTCAGAGGGGCAAATTTCAATAAAATGAGGAAACTAGTAAGAGAAAAACTAAGATTCACCAACATTTTGTAGTACAAGACCTTTGGGGAATGATTAAACAAACCATCACATAGGCCACAAAGGCATGTACAAGGACAGTGATCAAAAGAAACAGACACAAACACCCCATTTGTTTCACGAGTCAAGTTAAGCCAGCCATTAGGGTCAAGAGGGGAAGCATTCTGCAGCTTCAAAAGTAAGCTGGGTAATGAACTGTGGGAGGAATGCATACTAAAGGATAACGAGGCTAAGTAGGCAGTGAGACAAGCAAAGGTGGCTGTGGAACTTCAGATAACTAAAGGTGTCACGGAGGGGAACAAACAGTTCTTCAGATATTTGTAAGAAAAGATAAAGAATGGGGAAGGGTAGTTAAAATCAGGAATGGGGACAGGATAATGGAAGAGCACAGGCAGAAGGCCACTGTTCTGAACCAACACTTCTGTTCAGTGTTCACCAAAGAACACATTGGCCTAATGCCTGACTGCAGCATTACAGTACATGGCAGGGGAGTACCAAAAATGGAAACACCAAGTATTACCGCAGGCAGGGTCAGAGAGGTGCTTAAACATTTAAAAATAGATAAATCTCCTGGTCCAGATGAAATACATCTGAAGATAACTAAGGAGTTAGCAAGTGAATTAGCAGACCCCTTAGCAAACCAGTTTAACCATTCTCTCCATATGGGAGTTGTGCCAAATGACTGGAAAAGAGCTGACGTGGTGCTTCTGCATAAGGATAGTAGCAGGGAAGAGGCCGGTAACTACAGGTTGGTCAGCCTCACATCAGTGCTAGGAAAGCAAATGGGGGCCCTGATTAAACAAGATGTAGTAGACTACTTGGATAAACATGGCCTATAGGATGACAAACAATACGGTTTCATTACAGGCAGGTCTTGCCAGACAAACCTGATTACTTTCTTTGATTGGGTATCTAGGGAGGTGGATAGTGGCCAGCCAGTGGACCTTCTCTATTCTGACTTCATCCAAGTCTTTGATTCAGTGCCACACAGATGCTTGCTGAAGAAGCTAGAGAATCTGGGCATAGCAAGCTGCATTGTTAAGTGGGTGGGAAACTGGTTGGATGGAAGGAGGCAAAGGGTGGTGATCAGTGGGGAGATGTTAGAGGAGGGAGAAGTGATGAGTGGGGTCCCATAGGGCTAGGTCTAAGGCCCAATCCTGTTTAATACGTTCATCAATGACATAGGAGTAGGTATCCAGGGCAAGATTGCACTGTTCGTGGATGACACTAAATTAGGGGGAAGGGTAGACAGTGAAGAAGCAGTGAGATTTGTACAAAAAGATCTGAAAAGGGTAGAACAATGATCTAGTATCTGGCAGCTGGAATTTAAGGCCAAGAAATGTAAAGTGATGCATATTGGCAGAAATAACCCTAGAACAACCTACTGGCTAAACGGAGTCAAACTTGGTGACTCAAAAGAGGAAAGGGATCTAGGAGTTGTTATTAGCGGCATCCTTACACAAACCAGCCAGTGCAACACAGCATATAGTAGGGCTGCATACACAGCATATAGTAATGCTGGGATGCATGGGGAGAGGATTTGACAGTAGGTATAGGGAAGTAATACTTCCACTGTACTGATCTATAGTGAGACCACATTTGGAATACTGTGTACAGTTTTTGGAGACCACAACTTAAGAAGGATAGGGACAGGACAGAGACCATTCAAAGAAGGGCAACCAAAATCATACAAGGGCTTCAGGGGATATCGTATGAAAGGCAGATGGAGGCGTTAAACATGTACTCCCTTGAATCTAGGTGAGAAAGGAGGATATGATAGAAACCTTTAAGTACATGATGGGTTTAAATTAAGTATCCTACATTGAACTATTCACCAAGGCTGCCGGCTCAAACATGAGGGTATGGATAGAAACTAAAGGGTGGGAATTTCAGGAGGCATCTTAGGAAGCACTATTTCTCGGAAAGGATTGTGGAGCCATGGAACAAACTACCTGTGGAAGTGGTAGGAGCTAGGACCATCTCAGGATTCAAAAGGGGTTGGGATAAAGAGTATACTAGAAATAAATCTGCAAGGGAATCTACCAGCTAGGACTCAGGATCACCTAGGATCTTGGGATCTCAAGGGCAGACTTGATGGACCTTTGGTCTCCTTCTGCGGTCACGTTTCTATGTTTCTATCAAGTAGGGTCTATGGCTTTTGCAGTAGGGAGGGAAAATGGGCAGACTGGATGGGCCTAGCGGTCCTTATCTGCCATCAATTTCTATGTTTCTATGTTTCTTTGTACACTATGGAGCTCCACATCAGATCCATTCAGATCAAGATTAAGATTTTGAAGGTCGTCTAGTAAAAGTAATGCTCTAACTCTGGGAATAACCTAGTCTCAGACTACCCCATGTCACCCTCAAGGTGATCCTCAATCTGAGTGGTTCAACCAAACCCTGCTAATAATGATTGGTATATTGGACCCAAGGAAAAGATCAAGTGCAGTCCACAAGTCAGTGCACTAGTCCATACGAGCAAGTAAAGTGACACCACTGGATTCCCTCTGTATTGTCTTATATTTGGCAGGGAAGCCCAACTTCCTGTGGACTTGTGTTTTGGTGTCTCTGCAGATGGAGCTAGTCCAGAGAATAATAGTACATACAGATATTGAAAGACCAGTTGAATGTCACCTACAAGTTGGCCTCAGACACCACAGCAAAGTGTAACAAATCCAATAAAGATAGGTATGACAAAAGAGTGAAGGCACATGAACTGCTGCCAGGAGACCATGCTCTGTTCTGAAATATGGGATTGTCATGAAAGCACAAAACTGCTGACCATTTGGGCAATTCCCCATATGTTGTAATGAAAATGGTGCAAGATATGCCTGTGTACAAGATTCATCCTGAAGGAGAGTCAAGTAGATACCAGACTAGCCACCAAAACCATTTGTTGCCTGTTGGACAGTTGGTCACTAGGTCGAGTCTGAAAATGGACCCTCAGTCCAGTGCTCTTACCCAGTTAACAAATTAAATAAATAAAAAATAAATGTAGTGGACTCTGTAGAATCGCCAAAACCCCCAACTACTCAATCTGCTACATGCAAACAAAATGCAAAGCATACGACAAGGCAATCAGAAACTGTTCCACCCACCACTGGTGCTCACACAGATCAGGATGACTCAGACTCTGAATCAGAAGGAGTAGTGTACTACCCTACCAGGGATCTTGCCAGACTGTTCAGACATTCAAGCAGAAAAACACGTAATGTGACAAATGTGCCTCTTGCAGAGCCCACACCAGCAAATGTGGACTCTGAACCAACACAAGATGTACCCTTGGATGAGGGGCCTGTATCTGTGGATGAGCCAGAGGAGGAAAGTGGAGAACCTGTTGAGCCAGTAGAAACAATAGAGGAAGTTGAGGAACCCATTTTGACTGAAGATGCCTCATTGTTAGTCAATGAACAGGGAGTAGGTACCCCAGAATCCAACAAAGAAGCGAGTGTTCCACTCCTTCATTCTGAGAGTGCTGGCAAACCTTTGCTCAGGTTAACCTATGACTCTACAGGTGCCCCTCCTAACTTGCCAGTGCACATGGTACGTAGCGGTATCTATGTCACACCCAGACTTATGCCTCGTATTGTCTTTTGCAAAGCCCAGAGTGAGAGGCACAGTAAAGGGTAAAAAAGGAGGTTGAATTATATTGTTATTGCATTGATCAGTGTTACACTATTGCTCAACGTTATGGAATTGCGCACATGACAGCTGTTTTGTAAATAAGAAAAACCTTTTATTTTTGTTGTTAGACTAGCTGGATTTGCCTAGACTAGGATGTACTGTATGCCTACTTCAGTCAGGAAACAACTGTCTAGATAGACTGTGCGTGCTACTTGTCTTGTGTTGTATCACTGTTTATTGTTACAGATGGACTCTGTAGATGGACTTGATGTGGATGTCAAGTGTTTAGGCAGAGGAGAGTGTAACCTCCCAACAATGGTGGGGGCTTACCTGGAAGGCACAGGGTCATAATGTCGCAAGACATTATGCTGCAGCAATATACCACACTGCCAGTATAGTGCGATACATTGCAAACAGCATAATTCTTGTTTTTGGCCCCCAACTAATATAACTAACTCTGGGAGGGGGTTAACACTTAATATCACACAAAGTGCGAAAACAAAATTCCATGTGTCTGGAAACGGAAATCGAAAACCTGGTCCCAAACGCACTGTTTGCCTCCCTTGCTGCCAGTGGCTCATCCCATCGAGCCATGGCAGCTGCTTTGGTGGACCCCTGTCCCAGCAGGATTCTTATCCTGCACTGGGAAGAGTGAGAGGGTGCACTACCGTGCATACTTCCTTTTGTGGTTTTGCATCCTCTCGCTCTTATCTACTGCGCTGTTCCTACCT
This sequence comes from Neoceratodus forsteri, assembly GCA_016271365.2. Lineage (NCBI taxonomy): Eukaryota > Metazoa > Chordata > Ceratodontiformes > Ceratodontidae > Neoceratodus > Neoceratodus forsteri. The sequence goes on along the minus strand of JADMNL010000030.1, from coordinate 120,182,353 downwards.
TGCGATCGTGTCATATGCTGTAGAGTGTGAGATATTTTGACCTGGTAGGACCTGGAATCCTCAGTTTTGGATGACTGCCTGCCATCTTTTTCAGCACTCTATCTCTCCCTCTCTCTCTCTCTCTCCGGCCCCAGGACTTCAGCCTGTGGGAGGACCAGGGGAGCGAAAACCATAGAGCTGCTGCCTGCTTGGTGGTTCAGGAGTCACTGCACAACTGCATGGAAAATGTGCACGTTTCAGCAGCCATCTGCTCGAACATGTAAGCTGTTTCAGAGCAGCTCAAACTTTGTTGTATGGCACTAAGCAAACCCGCCCAAATCTTGAGTGTTACAGCTGTGACCACCACAGCAGGGCACTTCCCACTAGTGTCCTCCAGACCCAGGGACACCAGCAGCCATCAGGAGATATGGAGACACTAGCAGGGGGAGAGAAATGAAGGACCAATATGTGTCTGGCACCACTGTGCCTTGAAGTACAGTGTGGTTGCTAGCCACTTTTGAAGAGAGAATCTGCCTGCATGGGAGGAACTGATAACAGATTCCCCAACAGACTAGTGAAATCCACAACATACAGCTGGCAACTGAATCTCAAGGTACAGGTGTTCCTACAGAACTGGGGCAGCACTGTATAACAGCAGGGCAGGAGCTCTACAAAATAGGCTTTATTTGGAATCAGCTCTTTCTTCAAGATGAAGAACCACCATTTTGCTGACCCCTGACTAGTGTTGTGAAAAATTTAAAAAATTTCACCCAGTGAAATATTTCATGTAATCCCCACATTATGCAAAATATTTTGTGGGTGCAAAATGCAAAATCCCCATGGTGAAATGCAGAATTTCGCCACCCGCAGGCGAAATTCTGCATTTGAGAGCCAGGGGAATAGCTTGCTATAAAAAAAATTAAAAAGTGTTTCCCCCTTCCTGAAGACTCCACATCCCTAGTGTCTAGCGGTCCCACCCCTCCAGCCGATTGCCGGCCCACAATAGGAAGAATCCCCCCCTCCACGCCGAGATTCAGCCCTGTCCCCCATCCACATAATTTGAAATAAACATAATCTTCCTGGTGTCCAGTGGCCCCACCCGACTGATCGCCAGCCAAATGAAGAATAAACTCCCCACCGAGATTCACACCACATCCCCTCTTGTCCGTAAGTGCTATCTTCCGTAATAATGAATATAAAAAATGTCCCTGGTGTCTAGTGGACCCCCCATCCTGTCTGGTAGTACTAGTAGTAACACCCCACCCCACCCCATCTAGTACCCCAGGCAGAGTCACGGCACAGCCCTCTACTCGCTTCCATGGCCAGTAGCCTGACTGAGCTCTTTTACGAACTGAGCCAGTGAACCTTTTCAATGAATAGATGCATGTGCTCATTCATTGAAAAAGCTCACTCGAGCTCATTCATAAAGAGCTCAGTCCGAACCATGAAGCAGTAGAGAACTAATAATCTCCTGCGGGGCACTAGATGGGGAGTGCGGGGTGGAGTCAGGTTACTACTAGTAGTACTGGACAGGGTTGGGGGTCCACTGGACACCAGGGAAATTTTTTATTTTGTATTATTACGTGAAGATGGCACTTACAGACAATGGGGGGGCGGGTGTAAATCTTGGGGTAGGGGGGTTATTCTCCATTTGACCAGTAATTGGCCAGGGTGGTGGGGCCACTGGACACCAGGGAAATTATGTTTATTTCAAATGATGCGGATGGGGGAATGGGGCTGAATCTCGGTGGGGGTGGTGTAATTCTTCCTATTGTGGGCTGCAATCATCCCGGGGGAGGTGGGACCACTAAAAACTAGGGATGTGAGGTCTTCAGGAGGGGGGAAATACTTTTTTTTAACTTTTAACATTACATGAAATTCTGCATTTTGCACTGCCGAAATTCCAGTGAAATGCACAGATTTCACAAAATATTTTGCCGGAATTTTGCTGGAGAAATAAAATGTTGCTGCATCTCTACCCCTGATCTCACATCAACCAGTCAGAGATCAGGGATCTTGGCACATGAGCCTACAGCGTTACTAGAGAATGCCTGTGGTGTATGCTTGGCACCCTTTCCAACAGCCAATAGGGCATCAAGTGAATGTTCTGAATACCAATTCTGTGGACTGACAGCCTATTGTGCCAATCACAAGCTACATTAACTCTGGAAAATGTTGAGGGTACTTCCAGAAAGAGGAGGCAGCAGTAAGTCCGCAGAGAGTGAGGAGGGCTAGGACTGCTGGTGAGAGCCATCCAGGGAAGCCTACCTTGGCTTCCACAGCCAGCTAATCAGGGAAGGACATCTAAGGTTTCAACAGAACAGAGCCTGAACTATATGTGTCTACTGATAGTGTCAGAATGACATTTTCCTGTCAAGGAGCCTGTGACATGCCTTGAGAAAAGAAAGTAAACACATGCCACAGCTTCCAGCCTGTGGGCATCTGAGTACAACTGTGAGAGCAAACTTACATCAACCCTGCAGACAGTCTGGGAGAAGGCTGGTTAGTGCTAATGCTGGGTAGTAGCTAATGCTCCACACTGGGATCTGAAGCCTAGATGTGAGTGTGAGCCATGTGGCCCCTGCTTCTGTGACTGGTCTCTATTGTGGAGGAGACAGAGGAAAGAGCCTGACAGGTCCAGTATCTACAGATGCAGACAGTCTGATATACATCTGGACCCGAAGCATCTTCATCATTGTCCCACAAAACTGCACCAACTGAACCATCAGCCTGAGGGGACCTGCACCTGCAGAAAGGAGGAATAAAAGCCCCAGTTGACAGAGAAGCTGGTGCACCAGAACAGTAAGTTCTCTCAGGGCTTACCCTGCAACTGGGAAATTTGTACAAAGTTGCCACCAAATTTACATATTTTGCCAACGGACCAGGAGTTACAAATACCTCATTTGTAGGTTTTGCCATTTAAGCAATTGCATGGCCTTCAGAGTTTTGGAGAGGGAGGTACCTAATCCAGTTAACAGAAGCACTCTGGATGGCAGGTGGGGGGGTTGATCCCAGTCCTTTCACAGAAGAAAGGGTTCTGAAAGAACTCCTAAAACTGAAGGTGGACAAAGCAATGGGGCCTGATGGGATTCACCCCAGAATTCTAAAAGAATTAAGTGGGGAACTAGTGACACCACTGACTACCCTTTTTAACAAATCATGGGAGGATAGTGTGGTACCTGAGGACTGGAGGAGAGCAGATGTGAGTCCCCTTCACAAAAGTGGGAGCAAGACAGAGGCAGAAAACTATAGACCTGTCAGTTTGACCTCTGTAGTACGGAAAATGATGAAATCACTTCTGAAGGAAAGAATTGTTGAGTACCTAGAGGTCAGTGGGGCACAGGACCCAAGGCTGCATGGATTCACCGCGGAAAGATCATGTCAGATGAATCTAATCGATTTCTTTGACTGGGTGACCCAAGTAATAGACCAAGGAGGGGCTGTGGACATGGCCTACCTAGACTTTAGCAAGGCATTTGACACAGTCCCACACAAAAGATTAATAAACGAATTAGCCAGCCTGGGAGTGGGTCCCAGGGTGGTAACCTGGGTAAAACATTGACTGGACAACAGGACACAGAAGGTAATAGTAAATGGAGCCCACTCTGAAGAAAGGGGGGGGAGGGGTTACTAGTGGGATACCACAGGGTTCAATACTGGGTCCAGTCCTTTTTAATGTCTTTATAAGTGACACTGCAGCAGGACTGGAAGGAAAAGTATGCCTCTTTGCAGATGACACAAAGATCTGCAACAGGGTTGATACACAAGGGGGCTTAGAAAGGATGAGAAGGACTTGGCAAGGTTGGAGGAATAGTCACAAGTATGGCAGCTTGGATTCAATGCAAAGAAGTGCAAAAGAATGCACCTGGGAAACAAAAACCTAGGGGAAGAGTACACAATGGGGGGGTAGTAACAACAACAAAAATGGAAAGGGACCTGGGGTAATCATATCAGATGACTTTAAGGTTGACAAGCAAGTGTGAGAAGGCAGTAGGAGGGTGGGTGGGGGTCCTGGAATGTATAGGAGGGCGTCGCCAGCAGAAAACATGAAGTTGTTATCCCTCTATACAGACAGTTGGTGAGACCCCATCTGGAGTACTGCGTCTAGTTCTGCAGACCCCATCTCCGAAAGCACATAGGATGGAGGCAGTCCAGAGGACGGCAATTAAAATAGTGCAGGGTCTGCAAGAGAAGCCATATGAGGAGAGACTAAAGGAGCTTAATATGTACTGTATACCCTTGAGGAAAGGAGGGAAAGAGGGGACATGATAGAAACTTTAAAGTACCTCAGTGGAATCAGCAAAGTCCAAGAGGGTAGCATCTTTCAGAAAAAGAGATGTGCAAGAACAATGGGACACAATTTGAAGATAGAGGGGGGACGGCTCAGGGGCAATGTGAGGAAATATTTTTTTCACAGAGAGGGTGGTGAACGCATGGGACTGCCTTCCTGAGGAGGTTGTGGGGTCTAAAACTGTGGGAGAATTCAAGAATGCATGGGACAGACATAAGGCAATTCTTGTTGGGGTTGGAAGAAATAGACCGTTGGTTAACTAGGATCCGCAGCTTATCCAGCAAGTAGGGAAATGGGCAGACTAGGTGGGCAAGGGGTCCTTATCTGCCGTCACAGTCTGTGTTTCTATGTATTCTAAAGTGCACCACCACCACTGGCCAACCAGTGCAACATTACCATACCTGCACTGTTCCTATGGCTGGGTACCCAATGAAGCACCAGGAGCTCCCTTTAAGGTTTAAGGGTTAAACTAGCTCCAGTGGGTAGTGCCTCCAGTGCAGGTGGGCTGGTAATACGTAAAGGTTTACAGTTTTATTTGCTATTGCTTTGTCTTGCCTGTTGGGGAGTGGGCACTGTTACTGTTTACTGTATTTGAAGTAGTTTACTGGCTGATCCTCGTAGGGCACTTAATTTTGGTCCTGCATGTACAGTTCATGAGTTTCTGCCAAACCAGTTTGCTCTGCATTCTCCCGTCCTCTGTGAATATCCCGCAGTAAATACGTTGTTGCTATGTTACATTTTGTCTCATCAGTGTATTATTGGTGCAAGTCACTAATTGCATTTTTGTTGAATTTAAGGTTGCACCATGACCCTGCATGTGTAGGAGGACACAGTGGGAAGGTGGGTAGGCACTGCATCCCAGGGGGTTGTACCGCTCTGACACCACGCCCACTTACATTTTACTCTGGGTGGAGGCACCGAGCTAAACTTAAAAAGATCTGGATTCAAACCTCCCCAATCTGAAACATCAGAATCCATGCCCCTCAACTTTGTTTGAGCCCACAAGGTAGGTGTAGTAACTGCAACATCCGTGGCAACCTGGTTACATACAAAGTTGCCAGTTTTTTTTAACATGACAGGGGCCATAGCATAAATTAAACTGCCTTACTCGAATAAAGCAAGAAGCGCGGTATTACAGTAATCACCAGTAGCCTGTCCTCTTGATTCTAGTTGTCACTTGCTTGACATACAGTCTGTTGCACTTGTTCTACTGTGCACTTCAACTGATGTCATTTCTATTTTCTTTAAAGGACAACATGTTGATAAGGAGACCCAAATATTTACATTGATATGTTATTTGCATTTCAACATCTGAGCCATGATCCATGACCTTAACAGAAGGAGTTACAACAATGATTCCCATGCTACTCGGTAAAATGCAATACGGTTCAGTTGTCCGTTCCTCACTCATGGCAGTCCCTGTCAGGACAATGTTACGACTGGAAACGTTGAGAATTCAGCCACCCTGTCTTTCGACCATATGGTTACAGCAATAGGAAGTTGATTTGGGGAGCACCCAGAGTGATGGTAGCTGTCTCTCTCCCTGCTCATCTCTCAGTGCTCTGGCATCTATCACTTCATCCCGACCTCAGCTTCAGTCTAGTTTCCTCCTGTAGGTAGGTGGGTCCCAACTTAAAGAAGCAGCAGAGGTCCAAGGCAAGACGTGTACGTAGAGAGTTCTAGTCCTACCCCATTCAATAAGAATGGCAGTGTCAAAATGTTTGCAATTCATTTCTGGACTCGAAGGGCTGAAATTCCAAACATCTGTATTTGCCTCAAACCCCGGGTGCATCTAATATATGGTGCACCAGGCTTGTGGCAAAAACCTGGGCTTTTCCATTCCATGCGTCATACTGATGCCCGCTAGATCCCTTTTCTGTTGTCTATTGTGCCTCAGTGCTGGGGCTTCCTGCAAATAGCTTATTTATTTATTTCAAATTCAGATTAATGCCTTTCAGGTGGGGGCTCGTTTACAAAGGCTCCAAGTCAACAAGGAATACAAGACATTTACAGGTGATGAAACACTGCAGAACAGAAAGACATCAACTAACAAGTGGTATTAGTGTGCAGTTACAACATTAAGCAAGGTACAAGAAGTAAGGAGAAACAGGACCACACTTCCAGAGAAACATATTAATGCAGCACTAATTAAGTGCAGTACAGTGTTTAACAATCATGTTACAGTTCAGACGGGGTGCTCCCAGTCTGCAGAAATGCATGTTTTAGCAGCCAAGGTGAGGCTTTGTCAAGGGCAGGTAGTAGGTGGTGGGAGGTGGGAGGGGGAAGTGGGCAGTTGTGGAACAGGAGGGTGGAAGTGAGAGAGGGTAGTGTTTGATGGGTTTGAGAACCGCTGTCAGAGGCCATGGATTAAGAGAAACACTGGCAGTCAGATTTGCTGGCAAGAAGAGACCGAAGCCCATTTTGCAGCCAAACTTTGTCACAGACTCTTGTAAAGGAGGTCCAATGTCTCAGCTGGGTCTGAGATTATAAAATTGGGTGCCATTGTGACATTTTGTGTTGGTGCAGCTGTGGCACTACAAGGGCGTGACACAGGACTTGACACAGACCCTGCAACAACCTTCAAAACTCACCCCGAGATGTCTATCTTGCTCTGGCAGGCAGTTAGGGCACATTTAGGATGTGATGCACATTGCCAGGATACTACCCATCGCAGCGCTGAAACTGTGGTATACTGGCTCAAGAGAGTAACAGTCATTCATTCTTTATTATGCAGTGATTCACCAAACCAAAACCCAAAATAACTTAACAGGATTTGCCAGTTTCCTGCAAGAAAATACTGTTTGGATCAGCAAGAGTGAAATCTTGTAACATTCATACAGAAATTCACATGGTAACACAGTAATTTAAGGTCGGATGGGACTCTAGGTTCTTCGCATCCGTCCCCTACTTCATAAGCAGAGATGAAATAAGTATGCTGTTTAAAAATGTACTACATTATTTGTTTAAAATTTGGTAACCAGGAAAGGCCCTCTGAGCCAAAGTTCCTTTCCAGATGCATCCAGGAACGCAATTTAAAACAGCTGACTATCAGGACATTCCTTTTTTATATTGCTATAGACATCTTTTGTTTCCATATATCTTTTTTCCTGCTGGTCCACTCAGGAAGGCTCCTTGGTCCTGGTCCTGTCCCTGTCCCCTCCACCTAGCATTCTACCTCAGTCATGACCGGGACCCTGAGAGCCCCACAGGTTGCCCCCCCGTGATGGGGCCTGTTGGGGGAGGGCCATCCTCCCTCCACCTGGAGTCGCACATCCAGTATTTGGGTCCCGCTCAGGCAGCAGTGCAGGGCAGAGGACCAGCGGGCAGGAATTAATGCAGCCTGAGGTGACCACTTTTCCTTTTTTACCTGAGTTCTCCTAGCCATGGCAGCACAGGAAATGCATGCACTTGGCAGCACGCATGTGCCCTGGAACCATGGCTCCCCATCCCCTGACCTCAGTCTGCCACTTGTGTATCAGTGCTACCACCAGGCCTCCATCTGCTGGCAGCCAAGAGCCGAGTCTACCCACCACCCTGATCTGGGTGAAGAGAGCTGCCAGATGGCTGCTCAGTCCAGTCCAGTTCTAGGCCTCACCACCATCGACATCTGGCAACGTGAGCTCGTTCCCAAACATGGGTAGCCAGCATAGTGAAAGGTAAGGCGTTCAGTGCCTCAGCTTTCTGCCCTGTACCTGGCTATCCAAGCCCTGTCCAGCACACCATATCTGTTCGGCAGTAGGGGTTGGGAAACCCCCACCAACCTGTGGGAGGGAGGGGTAAGCCCTGGGATAAGACATGAACAGCTAAGACCTGGAGGATGCCTGGGTGACGGGACTGGGGTTACTGTCAGAAGGGGGCCAGTCAGGACAGAGGGGCGGGGAAAAAAACGTGAATATAAAAAAATTATCAATACAGTTCCAACAAAAATTAGTAGCACAATAATAAATATAGTAACAACAGAGCAATACAAAATTTGCGTGTGAAGCAAGAAGAAATAACTTCCCCAAAAGCCTTCATAAAGGCTGTAGATTGTTCAATAAATCAATGAGTTAAATTTCGACAAGGAACATTTGACATATGACAAATAAATTATTTCTGTAGCAACAGGGTGTACTGTCATACACATGTAACCCCCCCTGCAAATGGGGTTCCCAAAAGACTTCCAGGAGCTTGCTTGAATGCTCCAAGCCTGAATGGTGTTTGGCGTTTAAGCCATTTATCAGTGAGTGTTTTTAGAGCCTCTGGTACTGTCTCTTTAAGAGCCGTCTGCTTGCAGACATAATTAGTTTGTATGGGGGGACTGTGTGTTTCTCTGTTTGAGTACCACTCGAACTGCTGCCAATTCACTCCATTTTGCAGTCACTAGGAGTACAAAGGAACCTATCTGAAAGATGTAACTGTTTGCCAGAAATAATTTAGAGTAATAATGAAAATACAGTTTGTCTAACCTGCTTTCTTTGCAGTCAGAACTGTGTTTGCCTAGTTCCCATTCTAGTTTTGAACTGCTGAACTGGACCAATCAGTGTGGGGTAAGCTAGCTCTAAAATGGTGCCTTGGACGAATCAGAACTTGGACTCATAATCTGAGCCAGCCACAAGAGGATTGTATGGGCAGTGACTCTGGGAGATGTAGTTTAGACTTCAGTGCCTTTTGGACCAACAGCAGCAGTCTATTGTGGGTGACAGCCAATCCATTCAAGAACTGGGAGGAACTCAAAGGAAGTGCCAGTTTGTCTGTTGGAGTTTCAGTTTAGCTCTGGCAGTGAAGGGAAAGGAACCCTGTGCTCCTTCAGTGCACAGTTTTAGTCAAAAAACATGTGTAAGGTCCAGAGTTCGGTCTGCAGCTTGTGTAACTGCTTGTTAGGACTGAATCCGTCCTGTGAAGAGAATCAAAGGATATCTGAAGAGTAGAAACCAGGCTCACCCTAGAAGACTGAGGAATTATGAATTGCACTCGGTCTGTCAGGAACTGAATTTGCTGTGTGTTCTCCGGGTATTGTGCAGTAATTGCGATCGGGATACAGATGCAGCCTGCCTGGTATAGTGCTTTCTTTTTACCATATAAATGTGTGAAGAGGTTTGTGTACCTCAAGTGAATCCTGCTGCCATTACGTGACTTTTGCCTGTGACTGTTTACCATATAAATGTGTGAGGAGTCTTTTGGAGCTCAAGAGTAGCCAGCTGACATTGAAGGACCCTATCTTGTTTGGAGGTCGTGAGTACTAATTCAGGGTCGCCCCTGTTGAATTGCTACATTAAATCCAAATGGAATTACTGTACTGCTGACTGTTTAATTTTCCTTTTCTCTGTGAAAGGGCCCCTACCAGCTGCCACGGTTTGGACTAGCCACTAGGGCTTGGGTACCCAGGACAGTAACTGATAGGGATAGGCCTGGCACAGAGCCCTAGGTAGATGAGTAGAGTGATAAGCTAATTAACCTGATTTCCCCTGTCCTTGTTATATCCCCCTAAATAAATCAGAGCTGCTTGTTTCGCAAAGTTATACTGCCTAGGTATTTGTCTATGTTAAAGTACTGTACTGTGATTGTTGCACTGTATCTTATTTACAGGGAGGTCCCAGTGCCGAACCAGTCCTGGGGTAAGTGTATACTGTGAAGGTAATTCTGATATGTTGTGTGGGCCACTAGTGGGAAGAAAGGGGGGTTGCAGTGTCCCAGAGGGCTGTGACCAAGTTAGTTTAACTATTGCAAACCCTGACCTCTGGGTGGAGGCACCCGCCATTGGATCCAGGCCCCTCAACCTGTTAGTGGCAAATCAGGCAGGGGTAGTAGCCCCCGGGATAGCGCCATCTAGGGGTTACACACAGGATTAAGTTATGTAAATAGACGAAGTCTAAGGGAAAACAATCCTGTTTGTTTTTAATCTATGTTTTTACTTCTGACTCCTCTTGGCCTTCCGTTGTCAAGCCCCACACCTTGGCCCTGTCACTTCACCATGTCCCTGTCTCTCCACTCCTGTTGGGCTACTTTGGCTTACCTTCCATGGCCGGACCATCAACGGGGTTCCACAAGCTCCTTGGGAATGTAATTCCTCTAGCCAATAGATGGGGGATTAGCAGCTGAGCAGGCAGATGCTGGGCCAGGAGGTTGTGGTGTCCGTTATGTTGCCTGAGTGGAGATTTACCACTTTTTCTGCTCCTTTCCCCCTGAGGATGCAGTGCGAAGACACTGGTGGACGCACTCGTGCTTGCATGCCGGCAGATGCACATTGACATCAGAGTTGTCTTCTCCCCTTTTGTCACTGCCTCAGCTACTTTCCTCTGTGGTCACCCATGGAACAGTATATCAGTGGGGTTCAGCGCCCTCTCTCTCCAAAGGGAATGTCCTCTGGGATGTTTAGCCTTCCTCCCCTGGCCTATTCGACTATTCCAACTTGTTCCTGAACTCCAAGCACTGGCGTCACATGCGATAGCCCTACAATTGCACCAACGGGCAGACCACTAAACACAATCCTGTTTTAATAAACGTGGCCTTAGTAATAAGAAATGAAAGGTCCTGAAATTCCAGTTTGTAGGCATTTTCAAATAACTGAATTTGTCTGACACCAACTTTCATATTTCTCTTGAAACCAAAGAATCTCTTTAGAAGAAAATTAGTCTTTTTCTGGCGTTGAGAAAAATGTAAAAATAGGTATTTCCAGTTTAACTTGCTTTGACATGTTTATAAATCAGACCTGTGTAATTTATTCTACCAAAGAGTTTCCAAAGCAGCTTAACTTTAATCTCGTCAGGTGTGAGTGCATGTGACAAGTGCATCAGACAATTTGTAAAAGTATTTACTACAGTGCTTTGTCAGAGAGCGCAGTGAAATGTCAGGTGGGGTAGTTACGGTGAGCTGCTGTCTAGCCAGAGTGCCAAAAATTCTGTTTGAAGACTGAGTATGTTGAACGTTTTGGGATTTTGCACAAAATAAAAGAAGCCGATCAAGCTATGTGTTCTAGTGCATTTTATTTCAGCTCTGCCAGGAAGTCTCAAGTGTGGTTGAGTGAGTGCAGACCTCTTTACTTTGATAAAACTGTTTATTCTGGGGCTAGGCAGTGCCCTTCCTGGTGTGCTTCCATTTACTACTGTTGCAAAAAAACAAATATTCTGCTATAATCTGGAGAAGCATAGCTGCTTCTAAACCACCCCTTTGATTGACTAATCATTGATTACATAGAAACATAGACAATGACAGCAGAAAAAGACCAGTGGTCCATCCAGTCAGCCCAAGTTCCCTATTTAGCCCTGGGACCTACTGTCCCTCCAGAGTCCTAGCCCTTCCCATCCTCACCCCCCATTCTCCTCCCTGATTCTGTCTCCCCAAGCAACCACTACACCCTTCATTCTGTCCCAGCCAAGCTTGAAGCCACTAACCGTTTTCACACTCACCCCCCAGCTGGCAGAGTGTTGCACTGCTCCACCACCCTGTCTGATTGGTTTTATTCTGCTCAGTTGCACCCTAGCTTTGTAGCAGATTCAAGTTGTATGTTATTATTACTACAGAGACCACCCTTACAGTTGTAGCATGGCCTCACATGCATCCTTGGAGTATAAGAAGCACAAACTGATGGTGAGAGGTCCTGATGCCCTAAGAATGTGAGACCACTCGTACAACCATAAGATTGGTCTCTGCAGTAGTACTAACATTAAAACATAGAAACATAGACAATGACGGCAGAAAAAGACCAGAGGTCCATCCAGTCTGCCCAAGTTCCCAATAATCCCTGGAATGTACTGTTCCTCCAGGGTACTAACCTTCCCCGTCATCTCTCTATTCTCCTCCCTGGTCCTGTCGCCCCCGGTAACCACTGTTCCCTTCACTATGTCCTAGCCCTGCTTGAATCTCCTGTTTTCATGCCCACCACCTCAGCTGACAAGGTTCCAAGGTTCCACCACCCTTTCTGTAAAGCAGCACTTCCTCACATCCCTCCTGACCCTACCTCCAGTTAATTTCCATTCGTGTCCACATGACTGCAAATTGGTATTCAGGCTAAATAGTTCCCTTTGTTAACTTTGTTAATTCCTTTAAGGAACTTGAAGGTCTCTATCATATCTCCCCTCTCTCTTCTAGTCTCCAGTGATTACATATTTAGTGCCTTGAGGCGCTCCTTATAGGATCTGCCCTGCTGGCCCTGAATAATTTTTGTTACTCATGCCCTGTTGTGTGTTACTGCTTTCTTAATAAACCTCATTTTATTTATTATACTGAAAAACCACAGTGAGCTGATTTAGCCCCTTTTCACATGTGTCCAGTTATTTATATACACCATACATATCGTCCTGCACAGGAGATTGCTAAATAAACTGGGGAGCCTGGGAGTGGGTCCTATGATGGTAAAGTGGGTTGGGAACTGGCTAAGGGATAGGACTCAGAGGGTGGTGGTAAATGGCATGAAATCTGAGGAGAGGGAGGTGACCAGAGGGGTGCCACAGGGGTCAGTGCTGGGGCCAGTCCTATTCAATGTCTTCATTAGTGACATTGCAGAGCATCTGGAGAGAAAAGCATGCCTCTTCGCAGATGACACCAAGCTCTGCAATGGAGTGGGCACACCAGAGGGGTTGAAAGAATGAGAAAGGACCCAAGCCTATTAGAGGAGTGGTTAGGTGTCTGGCAGTTGAGTTTCAATGCTAAAATGTGCAAGATCATGCACCTGGGTCATAGGAATCCAAGGGAATAGTACAGGATGGGTGGGGAAGTTCTGGCCACCACAAGTCAGGAGACAGACCTAGGGGTTATCATATCTGATGAACTGAAAATGACCAAAGAGTGTGAAAAAGCAGTGGGGAGAGCAAGCAGAATGTTGGGGTGCATAGGGAGGGGCATAACAAGCAGGAGGATAGAGGTGGTGCTGCCACTGTACAGATCACTGGTGAAACCTCAGCTGGAGTACTGTGTCCAGTTCTGGAGACCACATCTTTCAAGAAGGACATTGACAAAATAGAGGCAGTCCAGAGAAGGGCAACAAAGATGGTATATGGACTGCACCAGAAGCCCTACGAGGGAAGACTTAAGGACCTTAATACCTATTCACTGGAGGAAAGAAGGGAGAGGGGTGATATGATAGAGACTTTCAAGTACCTTAGGGGAATAAACAGGCTACAGGTGGAAAGTGTATTTCAGAGAAAACTCTGCACAAGAACAAGGTGGCATTATATGAGGCTGAAGAGTGGAAGGCTCAGGGGTAATGTTAGGAAGTACTTTTTCACTGAAAGGGTGGTGGAGCCGTGGAACAGCCTTCAAGCAGAAGTGGTGGGTGTGCAAACATTCGGGGGTTCAAGAGTGCATGGGATAGAGATTAGGGTACCCTGGAGATGTGTAGAGCGACAGGCACAGATCAAATAGGATCTGGGGCTGCAGCAGTGAGTAGGGAAATGGGCAGACTAGGTGGACCCTATGGTCCTTATCTGCTGACAGATTTTATGTTTCTATACATACATGGAGCATAACAAATGACAAACAGTTGCTGCAAAGAACTGCAGCTAGACTGTAAGAACAATAATCTATAACAAGCAGATTTAAAATTTGCAACAAATTTACAAGAAGAAACACATACAGGTAGTTGTTGTACTGAGTGGTCATCATACGTGACTTCCTTCTACAAGCTAGCCAATTTAACAAGGCCTACATTAAAGCAAACAGAATGCTGGGGTGCATCAGGAGGAGTACTGACAGAGAAAGAAAGGAGGTATTGCTACCTTTTTATCGATCACTGTTGAGGCTGCACCTAGGGTAGTGTGCCCAGTTCTGGAGTCCTCCCCTGAGGAAAGATGAGGACAGGTGGGAGACGGTGCAGCACAGGGACCAGAATGATTCAGGGCCAGTAAGACAGATCTTACGAGGATCTGCTTAAAGGGGAATTGTCAGCAATAAGAGCCTCACATCCACGTGTGAGGCTGATCCTAATTAATCCTTTATGTGCAGCAGCACCTGTATTCACTTACTGATTACTGCAGTGTAATGAGATAAATCAGGCTAATTTTATTGACTTGTAAGATGACATTTTGTGTAACCAGACATCCCAGAATCCCATGCCGCTGTCATCAGAGGAGAACTGCAGACCTGGGAGATTCAGATGCCTTCAATAGCCTGCAGTGAATGTCAGAGGTTTTTGTAAGCTGTAATCTTCAATTTGTTGGACTGCTGTTCTTCTGGGGCTAGGTACAGTCACAGAGGACTGTACTAAGCCCCATGAGCACAGCAGGACCAGCAAACATCTCATTTCGCTTACAACATCTTTAACATGTATACTGCAGGCTACTGAAGGCTATTGAATCTCCCAGCTCTGCAGTTCTCCTCTGATGTCAGCAGCAGGGGATTCCGAGATGCTTGTTTACACAAAATAGTATCTTGAAAGTCAGCAAAATTAGCCTAGTGCATTCTACTATGATGCAGTAAACAGTAAGTAAAAAAATGTTTCTGTACACAAAGTGCAAATTGGGATCAGCTTCACACTTCGGTGTGAGGCTTTTATTGCTAACAGTTCCCCTTTAAGGCACTGAATGTTTGTACTCGCTAGCTGGCCTGGTGGCACTGAGAGTTGAGGCGCTGGACGCCACATCTCGTGCCATGCCGGTGACCCGGGTTCGGGAGCGAGCCCGGGTTACTAGGGGGAAGGAGGGAGAGAGAATCGAGCACCTGGAGGACGGCTCTCTTCTCCCAGGAGGGACAGGGGCCCCTGTTCGGTGCTCGGCTGGTCTCTGGCAGAAGCCAGAGACACAGCAAGCTCTGAAGTGTGAGAAGGAGTCAGGAGTGGCAGATGTCAGTACCAACGACTTGATGTCAGGGTGCTAGCCACTCCCTAGAAAATGGGAAAATATCCTTCGGCTCCGGCGGAGACTGAGCACCGGAGCTTGCCCTCGATTTGCGGCTGCCCCCCTGGCACCCAACCGACTGACACTATTGAAGATATCAGGGTGTTTCGGCCTGCCTTGTACCCGCCCAAGGGGGTAAACCGAGGCTACATGGACGACGGAGGACTGTTCAGGTAGGAGCGGACCATAGGGGGATGACTCCTTGGTGCTCTCGAGGAGACCACAGCCAAGGGGAGGAGAGGAGGAATAAATAAGAAAGTAACAAAAAAATATATATATACTTGCTGGAGGCCAGACTGGAGAGGGGGGGATATGACAGAGATCTTCAAGTTCCTGAAAGGAATGAACAAGGTGAACTGTGGGAAATTATTCAGCAAGAATAGAGGATCAAAAACACAGGGGCATGAGTGGAAACTGGCGGATGGAGGTTCAGGAGGGATGTGAGAAAGTTTTATTTTACAGAGATGGTGGCATGGCTGGGACAAAGGGCTTAGCAGTTTCTCAGGATGGTAGCAGTAAAATGGAGAGCACGAGGGTGTGGACAGTGTGGGCTAAAACTATAGACAACAGTTCTTGGGGTAAGATAGGTTGTTATGTGTAGACCAGATGGACCAATGATCTTTTTATGATGTCATTGTCTGTGTTTCTGTGGCTGCCCTGTATACCCCGGACCTCTGTCCCAGACCACTGCTCATTAAAGGAATGTTGAACATTCTCTGCATTTGTGATCTAGTACCCCTGGTGTTACCAGATGGGGAGAAATAGACTGGATACTGGGGGACAGAAGCCCAAGACTTTTATGGAGAAAAACTAAAACCTTGTGCTTGATTTTGTCTCCCAAAAAGTGGTGGCCTGTTGAGCTGCACAGAATAAAATGGTGAGTTTTGAAGGGTTGATTTGTTCGGAATCTACACTAAAGGTATAGAGCACACTAACCCTGGACAGCACCCCCTCTCCAGCTGAAAGATAGGCTAACATGTTATAAACATTTAGAGGTAACAACAGGCCATCTACCAATACCTTCCTCGGTTCAGGAATGAGACAGTTTTAATTCTATAGCGAGCCCACAGTCCCTGATGCACTGTCTTACAAAGAAGACTAACATGTGGTTCATAGGAAAGGGTGCAGCACAGGGTCATCCCATAATATTTAAACTTATTTACCAGTTCAGTCTGCTCTGCATTTCTATATGAACGTTATTACTACTGCTGTTCATCTCTTCCAGTTGGGCCTTACAGTCCTGGAATTCAGCTTCTATTCTGACTTGACTGGCGCAGAATTCAGCTTCCATTCTGGCTCCACTGGCCTGGGTTTCAGCAATAAGGTGATCCAGAATACCAGTTCTTGTTCCTGCTTCCTGCTCCATTTTCATCCTTGAATCCTTTAACTCAAATGTCAAGAAAAGCAGTCTGTTATCCCACGTCTCACATCAAAATGTTGGGAACTTGGTGAACTGCTTCGTTCTCTGGATTTGTTACACTGCTTTCTTGACAGTGAGTGTAAAGAAGGACACCTCGTATGCATTTTATAGCAATAGTCGATATCAGCAGGCTCACTGGTGCAGTCTTAGAGCTACCATTCATGACACCAATGACCTGGGTTCGGAATTCGCTCAGGCCGTTGGAGAGCCATTCAGGGAGGAGGACTGAGCATGACAGAGGGATGATCTCCTCTTCCGGAGAAGTAGAGTTACTGCCTCCACTGCTGTGCCACCACCTGGGTGACCACAGGTGGTACTGCAGTGAAAGGCAGAGTGGGAAGGTGGACGTCAGCTGGGCTCATGGCTGAAGCCATTGCATGCACCCCTGCATTGAGCTCCATGTGTGCTGACATCCAAGGGGTGGGGAGATAGTCAGAAAAAGGCCCCAGCATGGTGACAATGAACCTCGGTACACCCAGGCCCCGCAGCACCACTGGCCGCACCTCCTAATGCTACATAAAGACTCAGGATAAATCCCCCCACTTCCCTTCTCCACCTGCCAGTTAAAGCCAGAGCTCAATACAGGACAGTGTTGGCAGGTAGGAATGTCACAGTTTGGGTGTGCCTTGGGCGTTCCTGTGGGATACAGGTGTTGGTGACTGGAAGGGGACATTAACAGAAAAAAAAGAGTCAATATTTATGGTAGTTTTAGGAAAGCTGACTAGAATTGTTTCTGACTCCCGGCTGACTCTAGAAAAATGGATGATTGATGTCTATTGGCAGCTTGGTCTTATCAGATGGCAGCTGGTCTTTTCAGATGGCAGCTTGATCTTCTCAGGTGGAAGCTTGGTCTTCTCAGATGGAACCTTGGTCTTCCCAGATGGAAGCTTGGTCTTCTCAGATGGAAGCTTGGTCTTAGAAGCTGTACTTCTGTAGCTTGGCGCACACCTCAGGATTCAGACAGGTCGGCGACGTAAACTACAGAACCTCATCCTATTGGTGTTAAGCTTGGAAATGTTAAACACTCGACACCTTGACATCAAAACCAGGAATCCCCAGGACCAGCTCTGTCCTGGCGACCAGTGGGGCATCTGCTTGGCATGCTGGTGAGCTGGGTTCAAGCCCTGAGCCTGAGACATCAGGCGTGAAGGCCAGCAGGGAGGGTGATAGAGCACCCTTGTGGATGCTCTCCTCCTGGGGAAGAGTGCTGCAGAGCACTACTTCAAAAGTGACAGCTACAGTAGTGGTGTGTGAAGCCTTGCTGGCATAGGACACCACACATCGGTTGGCTCTGCCTCCAGTCATCCCTGTGGTGCATGCCACTGGGGTTTGGGGAGGAGCCCAGAAAATGGAAAGCTAGCACCCATCTTGGCCTGCTGGATGATGGCTGCCTAGTACCTCCACACCACAGTCCCCCTAATGCACCACTCCTTCCCCCCCAGCCCTGCGTACCTCAGAGGACCTTGCAGGAATGCTACTCTCCTCCTCTCCCCCCCAGTGAAGGGTGGCCTCTGGCAGGAATAAGCTGGGCCCTCTGAGGATGCAGGGACAGCCTGGGGAGGAAGGTAGCAGGAAGCGGCAGTGAAGAGTGAGACTGCAGGCAGACAGGAATGTTGAGCAGCCAGAAGTGGGAGGTCAGGGTGCAGGGGAAGGCACACATTAAAAAAAAAAACAGGAATCCTCAACTGTTTTATGCTTACAGCAGTTATATGAAACTCTAGCAACAAGGAGCTAAGTGACTCACTGTCACAGATCTCATTCCTATATGATACTCTAGCAACAAGGAGCTAAGTGACTCACTGTCACAGATCTCATGCCTAGTTGATCATATCCCAAGTCATGGCAGCTTGGTGACCTCATGCAACATCAAACCCAGTGTAACAGGTCACCTCGCTATCTCCTCACATTTTGTGCTCACTGTTTTTTGGACACCAAGGAGGCAGGGTGGCTGTATCACAGCCTGTTCTCAGCAAAACTGCATAAAAATCATAGGTTCATAGCCATCCCAGTGGCTTGGAGGGCTGAGGCGCTGGGCACCTTACCACCTGCCATGCCTGCGACCCGGGGTCGGGAACAGACTTGGGTTGCTCAGTGGCTGGTGGGGAGAAGAAGGATTGAGCATCCCTAGGACAGCTCTCCTTCCTTGAAGGGGGGGTCAGTGTGGTGCAATGCTTGACTGCTACCCAGCAGTGGCTGGACGGCAGCCCATGTTACGCCATCAAGAAGGACACAAAACCATCATTCAGGATGCCAGGGTCGTCTCCGCGCCCTTTGCACGTCCATGGTGGAAAAACACCCCAGGTGGCAGGATGACACCCAACCCTTAGCAGGCCCTGCACCGGTGACTGGGCACACACCACAAGTCCTGTGGTAGAAGATGCCAGTGCAGGTAAGTCTCAGAGAAGCCAGTTGATGGGGAGGGGATTGGTCAGAAGGAGGCAGCCAGGGGAGAACAGGGAGATAAAATGCATATGGAAAAATCCTAGGTTAATAATAATACAGTAAGAATATCTTTATTTATTGAGCACCTTTCAAATTATCAAGGCGCTTCACAAAATTTAAAAAACAATTCATTAAAACACAGTATCAAAATCATAGCAAATCAGGAAAAGCCTTGTTCCACAAAAATGTTTTTAGTGCCTGCTTAAAGGTCCCGCACTCCCGCAGCTGATGGGGCAGAGAATTCCAGAGGGTTGGGGCCACAAACATAAAAGCGCGGGCTCATAACAATATGTTAACAGGTGATGTTGGACTAATATCTCATGGTATGGGACATTTCTTCTCTGTCATTTCCAACCACTTGGCTTCACTTTGTGCTACCAAAACCCAAAGCACTTGAGACAACATCACCAGATATGACAAAGATTCTGCCTGTCCCATAGCACCCTTGAATATCTAACCGCCTAAAAAAAATGTGTTCCTAGTATACCAAAAATTCACACAGATCCCATCATTGAGATGGCCCTCGTTTTGCCCAAGTGGGTGGAGTTGGGGTGTCCCTACCTTTGAAGATGGGGCAGATTTTGGCCCACATAGAGATGCAGCCATTGCGATGATACTGACCCAATGCCAGCTCCATGTAGAACAGGGGGATGCCTCCGAAGACAGCCATTAGTGTGTAAGGGATGAGGAAGGCACCTGTAGGGAGAACAAGAAGAAATAAATCTGGTGTTAGAACGAGCAGAATTCCCTCTTTACTCTGTGCTCATCAGATGCATAACTCACATGCACAGGGACATAGACTCCCACCCCTCATGTATTATGGTGCTGTCTTGGCAAGTGCTCTCCACCCCTGACCTTCAGGAATATATGCTACAAAGTCTCACAGTGTTTTTTTTATTTTTATCTCTAATGTTCTTTCTTAACATTTTTGTAGTTCTAACTACTGGAATCCCTCACATATGGTTTTACTTTTAGCATCATTCTCCATCGAAATGGATGCCCTGGAGACAAAACAGTTCTAAGAGTTAAACTTAGAATTAGAATGAGTTCTGAAAAACTCTGCTTCCCACTCCTACACTGGGAGTTGTCAGATTTGTTTCTCCATTCAGAGAGAAAGTTGCCTCGAGTATAGCTCCGGTCCTCCAGTCGTATAATTATTTTAAAGAGTTCCACCAGGCTAGCCCTGAGCACCACATATTTTGGTGCCTTACCTGAGCGAAATGCTGCCTATCTGAATTTGCCCTGAAAATTTGCGGTAGTGTTGAAGAAAAATCACTCGAAAATTCACATTTACCGGACCACAGTTACTTCCCGGTCTCGTAGATCCACCCCCACTCTGCCCCCATGCTCAGCCACTGTATGATGTAAAGCCAGGGAGAGTGCAGGGATGAGCTCCATTGTAGTCTATGGGGGCAACTTTAAGAACGTTTTTAGTTTTTTTTTTAGCAAAACAATGCAGAATTCACACACACAGACAAAAAAAAATGAAAGCTGTGATTTGAACACAGGCGATTTGATTTATGCTGTTGGCAATCTGCCTTTGCCAAGAACTGACAAATGACTTTTGAAAATATTTTTAGCCTGTGAATGTACTAGGACTCTCTGTCATTCCAATTACAGCGATCCTAGTTATAAATGAAAACTATTCTGCATTGTTTTGCCAAAAAAATCTCAAAGGGCAAATAAATGAGGCTTCTTATGGCTTCTCAGTCTGCCTCCTTGTCACAAAAAAATAACAATTAAAAAAAAGGCTCTGAGGGAGTTCCTAACGATGGTGGAAAGCATGCATCAGAGAGTTCTGTCGCCTCATGTTCAATAGCAGCAACAAAACCTGTAAAGACAAGAAAAAAGATAAAGCTGTTCAGCCATCTGAAAGGCATGGTGAAGATGGATCAGATATAGGAGTCCACAAGGGGGAACCCTGAATCTGTTGAGGGCAAAAATATAAATAAAAGAGCCTCTGAGTAGGCGCTGGAAACGGTGCCTACCAAACAAGAATTTAAAGAATAAAATGTAACTGCCACTCCTTCTGAACGGAGAAAATCAATCAGGCCAGAGGACAAAGAAAATGTGCTCATCAGAGGACACATCAAAAATGTAGCAAATTTTTTCAAGCCACCCAGACTACTGGAAATGTTTTATACCTGATGTTTATTGTGATTGGAAATTTTAATAATACAAATGCCCCCACCCCCACTCCCTAGGCTCAGGTCCCAGCCAATCTGTCTGCAGAAGAAAAGGAAGAAGAATATTATGTACAAGAGGAGGAAGGTGATCCCATGGAATCAGAGGGTCCACCTGAACAAGATTGTGGTTGTCCTTCAGGGCATAAAGGGGACTATATTTCATTTTCTTCATTCGTTAGACATTATGCTTGATACTCTAAATATCCGCCTTCAGGAAACTGATGAGGATGAAGATTATGCTGATTTTATGGATATGATGGGTATGGCTCCCTCAAGGAGGTTGCTAGTCCCCATACACAAGTCCCTTAGAAAGATCATATCAAAAGTCATGTCTGCTTCTACTTCAGCTGCAGCCGTCGACAGAAAGATTGATGGAAATCACCAGGTGGACAGGCAAGAGGTAGAGTACCAATTTTCCCACCCTGATCATCAAGGTGTAGTTCAGACTGCTGTATGTAAGAGAGCAAAAATCACTCTCTGCATAGCCTCTGAAAAAGGACTCCAAAAAATTGGATGCTATGGCCAAAAAGATTTATACTACAGCTTCCCTGCTCATTGGGCAGGCAATTTATTCAGCATATATATAGCACAGTACCAGAGAGCACTATGGAACACAATTCTGGCATTTGCTGAAACAACATGGTCTGGTGCAGGATTGGTTGACACTGCAAGACCAGCCCTTGATGCCATTAAATACCATTTCCACACTGCTATAGACATGAATGACACTGCAGCTAGAGTTCTAGCCAATGCAGTGTACTTAGGAAGATTATTCTGGATAAGGACTACCATCCTTTCCCAGGATAGCCATACCAAAGCCATGGATGTTTGCCCTCAAAGGAAATTCACTGTTTGGTGACAAAACCGAAGCATATATGAAAAAAGTGGATGAATACACAACTACTTTCAAGAGTGACAGTGAGAGAAAAGCCTTCTGCCTCCTATAGCCCATTTGGAAGGAGAGGCAGAGGCAGAGGCAGAGGTTACTTCCCAAGAGTTTATACTGTATACACCCCTATGAGTATCAGCCACAAAGGGGATACTACAGGGGCGGGGTAGAAGGGGTGCAAAGCATACTGTTGCTGCAGCACCAGCACCCAAGCCCCAGCCAATACAAAACCCATGACAATTCTGTCCAGGTTGCCCATCCATTGCCAGTGCGGGGAAGATTGGCTCAGTACCTTCAGGAACAGGCAAATATCATCTCAGACAAATGGGTTCTGGAAGTAGTGGGTCAAGGACTGTCTCTGCACTTCAAAAAATTCCCAGAAACACAAGTGTTTCCATACACTCCAACAGAAAGAATTTTGCTTGAACTGGAAGTAAAACAATTACTGATAGCAAAAGCTGTAGAAAAGGTCCCTGCCTGTCAGTGAGGCAAGGGCCTGTTATCAAGGTACTTCCTGACCCACAAGAAAAATGAGGAGTGGCAATCCATTTACATCTCAGTTGTCTAAACATGCATATAAAGAAAGAGAAATTCAGGATGGTCACATTGAGAACAGTGATACCATCTCTGCAGTCAGGACACTGACTGGGATCAGTGGATCTGAAAGATGCCTATTTTCATGTCCCAGTCAGGCCATCACATTGAAGACATCTCAGGTTCAAGCTAGGAAACTGTCAGTACTAGTTCACAACTCTTCCCTTTGGCCTGTCCTCAGCAACAAGGGTATTCACAAAGTGCTTGGCGGTGGTGGCATCACACCTGAGAAGACAAAGTGTGATAGTTTTTCCCTACCTGGATGACTGGCCAGTTTCAGTGGGAAATAGAACAGCAGACAATGTGCTCTTTACAAACTGTAAAATGCACCTTAGAATCTCTAGGATTTCTAATAAAGCTGCAGGAGTCCCAATTAGAATCTGTCCAAGTATTGGACTCCATAGGAGCAGAGCTAAATGCCTTACAAGGGAAAGCTTTCCTCTCTGCAGGCCAGAGTTACAGCTCTGATAACAACAGCAGGGTCCTTCACAACAGGTCAGCCAAGATCTACAAGGGACTTCCTGCAATTATTAGGACATATGGCCGTATCCACAGCTGTGGTCCCATGGGCCAGGTTCCAAATGAGAGACATACAGTACCACTTAAGAAACAACTGGTCTCAAAGGTGGGATCCACTCTCAAACCTTGTATCTGTGACAAAAGCACTTGTAAAGTGATTAGAGTGGTAGAAGAAAGAAAGAAAGCAACCTCAGAGGGGACAGTCCCTTCCTTCAGCAATCACCAATAAAAATCCCTACCACAGATGCCTCATTCTTGGTGTGGGGCGCCCACCTACAGGATTTCACTGTGCGTGGCACATGGAGCCCACATGAGTCACTGGAACACTGCAATGCAGTTTTGCACTTCCCAGCTATAGGGTCAGACTGTCCAAATCAGGACAGACAACACCATAACAATGTATTGCATGAACAAGCAGGGAGGAACAAGATCCTCAAAACTGTGTACAGAAGCAATGAGGATCTGGGATCTGGCATACACCCTGGAAGACAACATCCATGTGATGCATTTACCAGGCAAATACAATGTCTTGGCAGATTCTTTAAGCAGAATCAGTCAAGGAAACCATGAATGTACCTTGATCAGACAGGTTCTGGCCACAGTGTTCAGAAGGTGGGGCACTCCCAATGTAGACCTGTGCATTTCTTCAGAAAACAATTAGCTTCCACAATTTTGTTGCAGACCACCAACCAGAAGGACAGTCTCAGAGGACGCCTTAGTCTTGAACTGGATAGGGAAGTTCTTGTATGTCTTCCCACCATTTCCACTCATCCAGAAAGTCCTCCTGAAACTCAGGAGGGAGTCTGTAACAATGATCCTGATAGCCCCAGACAGACTTGGTATTCAGTTCTGCTGATCCTGTCCAGCAAACCTCCAATTGGCCTACCACATTGCCACAATCTGCTGACCGTGACTCAAGGCAGTACAGCATTTTAAACCTCAGAACACTATGCCCAAGGGCATGGTTCTTGAGGAGCTAGAATACTCTCAGAGGAAATTCTGAGGGTGCTTAGAGTTTCAAGGAAACAAGCAACCAGAAAAACATACTCCTCAAACTGGAAGAGATTTTCTTACTGTTGTGCCTTCAAAATAATGATCCCAATAGAGGCAGGTTTTCCTACATTTCTGGAATACTTGGTACACCTACAGCCATTAAGCTTAAGGCCATCAGCTCTGAAGGTGCACTTAGCAGCAGTGTCAGCCTACATATCAGCAGAGCAGGCAAGGGAAAGTCACTGGCCTCTCAACTCAATTTTTCGAAAGTATTTAGTCACTTACACCCACCAGTAAGGGGCCTAATCCCACCATTGTGTCTCATTGTCTGCCTTGCAAAGCTCAAGGAGGCTCTGTTTGAGCCTATGGAAACTACTGACTTAAAATATGACACCTGGAAAACCATATTCCTGATTGTCATGACTTCTGCTAGGAGGATGAGCGAACTGTAATCCCTCTGCACTGAGCCAAACTACATTATATCCGTAGAGAGAAGGCAGTTCTTAGAACCAATAGGGAATCCTTACCTAAGGTGCTGCCTGAATTCCACTGCAACCAGTCAGTACCACTTCCTGTGTTTTACCTAGAACATTGCAGTCCAGATGAGCAAAAACTGCACAGCCTTGCCTTGAAATGAGCTCTGAGCATCTATATGGATAGGACAAAAGATGTCAGAGCCAAAAACACTTAACGTTTTGTTACTTACGGTGAGGTTGGGAAAGGTAAACTAGCTTCCATAAGGTCTGTCTCCCACTGCAAGTCTCTTGTATCCAGTTGTACTATGAAAAAGCAGGGAAAATGCCGCCTAGAGGCTTAATATCACACTCAACAAGGGGCGCCTCAGCCTCTGTGGCATCCTCAAGGGGCATCCCTATATTAGAAATCTGCAGAGCAGCACTACCTGGAAAACAATACACACTTCACAAAGCAGTGTTGTCTGGACGTGTACTCCAGAAGGAATGCCAGCCTTGGAACTGCTGTATTGCAGAACCTTTTTTCAAACAGGTTCTGAACCCAGCTTCCCAAGGTACTGCTTTATAGTCTGCTACGAGTGAAACCATAAGTGAGGGATTCCTGGGGTTAGAAGAAAAATTGCTTAACATAGTAATGTTTTTTCTTCTCAGGGATCCTGCACTATGGTTTCACTCTCTCACCCTGCTTCCCTTTCGAGAACCTGAAAATAATTTCTCACAATAATCACTTAGTTGTTCTTGGGCTGCTAGAGCATTACTGTTGTAGTTTTTAGTACAATTATAAGTTGAGTTTTCTGTATAGTTACATTTTACATGTTTGTTCTTATTAATTGTTTTTTTTTTTTCCAAAAATTAGAAATGTGTATATATTTTTGGTAGCCTTTTAGCTAGAGTTAGTAGCCACCTTCTTCTCTGGTTATAGAAACACATCTGAGACCTGCCAGGGTAGAAGGTGGGATCAGAGTTTTTCAAAATACATTCTAAGTTCAATTCTTAGAATTGTTTTGTCTCCAAGGCATCCATCTCCATGGAGATTGATGTTAAGAGTGAAATCATAGTGAGGGATCCCTGAGAAGAAACAACATTACTTCAGTAACTAATTTTTCCTTCCAGAGCAAAAAGAGGGCGCGCATGGTGCAGGACATAGGTCTAGCCACAAGGGGTTGCATGCAATCGAACAGAGTAAGATGTAACTGCACACTGAATCAGTACAAAGAGGCAATACCAAAGAATTTAATCAGTAAACATTTTTTTTTGTAACCGATCTGGGCGGACGGTCAGACTGATGGAGGCCGGTAAAGCAGAGGGGATAAAGTATAGTAAATAAAAAAAATCGGCAAACATTTTATTAAAGTGCAACTGTGCAGCAGTGCTGTACATGGACAGGTATGCCACGGTTAGTGTAAAAAGTGCAAGTTATAGCAACTTTAGATCATTACCAAGTCTGGGCCTCTAGTAAACCCCCATCAGAGCTTCAGCTTGTGCTGAGACTCCCCGAGGAATTGCTGAGGGGGGTTACTAGAATCTCAGACTTGGTAATTATCCAACTTTACATAACTTGCGCTTTTTGTGCTAGCTGTGGTATACTGTGTATAGCATTATAGCACAGCAGTACTTTGATAAAATGTTTGCTGATTAAATTCCTTGGGGGTGCCTCTTTGTACTGGCCCAGTGCACAGCTATATTTTGCTCTGTTTGACATTTATTCACAGAGCAGGGTATAAGAGTGTTAGTTTCATTATCATCTTGATGGTGTGGGTGAGGGATTTTCTCCCCTTTTTTCCTCCTCCAGTGCTCATGACATGCACGTTCTGGTGCTTGCCCTTTCATCCTCCCACCACCCCAGGGGCACTACACATTGCCTTCTGTGGGCCTCACATGCACACAGTGATGGCAGAATGCATGTCCCTAATAAGGGAGATGGCTTCCTGGCCCACTGTGATGGGCAGCTCGGCGCCAACCCTCCTAGGCAGGGAGGCACTGCCATCCACATTGTCCATCCCAGTTCCAGCTTCTCACCTGCACATACTTGTCTGTGCTGGGGAACCTGGGTCACCTGCACAGGAGTGTGACGTTCTTCCTCCAGGCCACCAGATGGACCCTCACTCCAGTATTTCTGGGAGCTCCAGAATCATCCTTCAGTTTCAAGCCTAGTGCTTTCCCCGTCCATGGTAACCCCTGCCCGGCACTCCTAGATGCCAGCCACCCATCTCTTCTAAATATCTGTGGCTTTGGGACTCATTGAAATCTAGACTGCTGGACCAGACTTCAAATGATAAAAACTGGATTAGCTGGTCAGGCCAGACCAGGCACAACTTGTATGGTCTGACTGTTCTGGGTGGACCAGTCGGTCCCGTTTTTACCATTTTTAGCCATCTGTTACAGCAGTTCCAGATTTCATCAAGGGTGAGAGTCTGAGTGAAATCTAGACTGCTGGACCCAGACCAAACCTTTTACTGTTTTGATCTTGTCCAAACCTTGCAGTCTAGATTTAATCCATACCCATCACCCTACCTGAAATCTAGACCAGCAGGAATGGACAGGCTAAAGTGGTAAAAGCCAGACTGACTTTGCCCAAAACAGCCAGATGGTGCAAGTTACACCTGATCTGGCTGGACCAGCGGGTCTGGTTATACCATTTTGTGTCTCATTCAGTCTGAAGTTCGTCCATACCCCATGGCTTTCCCCTCTAAGGTGGGACCTGAACAGGTTAACTGTGATCAGGAACAGGTCCTGGTAAAGGATGGGGGTGGAATGTTCTGGGAGAGATGGTGGGCCCCAGCAGATATTGGGGTTGTGGGGGCACTCCTTTTCCACCTGCCTTTCCATTCCATTGGGATCTACCATGGTCACATCATTGACAGACTGCCAACAGCCCTGACCACCCTGCTAAACCATACTTCTCCACTGCACCGCTAGAAGCCCTGACAACGCTGCTAAACCATACTCCTCCATTGCACCGCTGCCACCTGTGGCTACTCAGATGGTGGTTAAGCAGTGGGCACTGCAACCCTCCCTCCCCGGAGAAAAGCATCTTCTGCAATAACCTCCTCCCACTGGTTTGCAGCAATGAACCGGGCTCAGAGCATGAACCCAGGTCATTGGAATGGCATGCAGCTCACATCTACAGCACTGTTGGGTCATGGATATTTAGCACCAACAATATCCATTTTGAACCCTAGGAATCCCTCACTTGCACGTTTACACTTTATGCAGTCATTTCAGCCTAAAGTAATGCCCCAGAGACAGAACCAGTGCAAATTTTAGAATTTGGAATGTAGGTTCAAACTCAGCAACCACACTCCACACTCCACTCTGGCCATTGCTCAGATCTATTTCTCTGCCTCAAGAGAGCAGCCGCCCTTATGTCGGCCTGGTGGTGCTGAGGGTTGAGGCTCTGGACGCCACACCTTGTGCTGCGCCAGCGAACCGGGTTTGGGAACGGACTCAGGTGACGGGGGTCAGCAGGGGAAGGGTTGAGGACCGAGCACCCAAGTGGTGCTCTCCTCCCCGGACTCAGGAGTAGGGTCGGCCTGGTGAGCCAGAGACCACCGGTGGAGACCGGAGGCACTGCAACAAGCCGGGCAGCACGTACTAGCGTGGCCGATGCAGTCAGGGTTGCCATGCGCTAAGAGCATCGGGGCGTGCCCATGCACGGGGGGAGGTAACCGCAAGGAAAATGGAAAAACCCGGTCCTAGGGGTAGGCGACGGCACCAACACCCATGCCCACAGCCAGATCCGACCTGGCCGACCTTCAGGGTTCCTCTGTCAGGGGCCCACACCTGCAGCTGGAGTCTATGTAAGTAAGTGCACCCAATATATGAGGGGCAGCCCCACCCTGGAAAGGTCAAACCGGGGGTGCCAACTGTGGGTGGGGCAGGAGAGAGAGGAAGGTTCGGTCGGGGGGACCTCGGGCGGGGCAGTACCTGGTTGGATGCCTGAGAGAGGCTCCCAGGGCCGTGACCAGCAGGGAAAAAGAGTTGGAAAAAAAAAAAAAAGAGAACAGCCGCCCTGTCATGAACTCTGGTAACAGCTGGTTCTCCACTTGGGTTTTTATTTTTTTAGTTACATGAAAAAAAGTATTTAGCTAGTTTTTGGTTACTCTGCCTTTAGCTAGGTTTTTCTGCAAATTAAGGTTTCTCTGGTTCCTGTTTTGATTACTAGGAATGAGAGAATATCCTATTTTACTACTGTGACTATTTTGGCTAGTAAACCTTGTTCCTTTTGCGAAACCTTTTGTGGTTTACTATCTTTAGCTCTCCAGTTTACATAGAAGGGAGTGGTTTGCTTTCCATTCCTGTCTGTGTGACGTCACCTTAATTAATCAGTTCTGTTACAGGGCAGGAGCCACGATTTGACCTTTGGCGCAGTATCTTCAGTACAGGAGCTGTTTTTTACTAATGAACCCTTGTGCTGTCTCATTTGTTTTTTGGAATCATTTTGATTATTTCAAGGTTCTCTCTAATTGGTATGTCACAGAGACCTTGTGGACCTTCAGAAATTTGTACAAATTCTTTTCAGCTTCTGGCAAGGGCAGACTGTCATGAGCTTTGTTTAAAGTGTTTAGATACACACAAATACACAGAAGGCAATGACAGATAAGGACCGTGTGGCCCACCTAATCTGCCCCTTTTACCTACGTAATGGATTACTGCAGACCCTAGCTGATCTGCGGCTTACCCTCTCTTCCATATTGCTAGCGTACTCTTATGTCTTTCCCATGCATTCTTGAATTCCGTTACTGTTTTTGCCTGCACCACTTCTGCAGGGAGGCTGTTCCAAGCATCCATTACTCTTTTTGTGAATAAGTACTTCCTTACATTGCCCCTGAGCCTACCCCCAGCCTCATATCATGCCCCCTTGTTCTTGTACACCTTCTTTTCTGAAAGATGCTACCCTCCTGTACCTTGTTTACACCCCTGATATACTTGAATGTCTATATCATATCCCCCCCTGTCCTCCAGGAAATACATATTGAGGTCTTCTGGTCTTTCCTCATATGACTTTTGGTGCAGTCCTTGCACCATTTTTGTTGCTCTTCTCTGGACTGCCTCTGTTTTATCTATGTCCTTCCGGAGATGCAGCCTCCAGAACTGGACACAGTACTCTAGATGGGATCTCACCAGTAATCTCTACAGTGGCATAACCACCTCCTTTTTCTGCTGGTGATACCGCTCCCTATGCACCCTAGCATCCCACTGGCTCTCCCCACTGCCTTCTCACATTGTTTGGTTACCTGTAGATTATCAGATATGATTATCCCAGAGCTCTTTCTTGACTGGTGGCCATAAGTACCCCTCCATCTTGTACTCCTCCCTTGGATTTCTGTGCCCCAACTGCATGATTTTGCATTTCTTTGCACTGAATCTTAGCTGCCACACTCTCGACCACTCCTCAAGCATGTTTAAGTCCATTCTCATTTTCTTCCACCCCCCTGGAGTGTCGACCCTGTTACAGATCTTTGTGTCATCTGCAAAGAGGCATACCTTCCTCTTCAGCCCCTCTGCAATGTCGCTTATGAGGACATTAAAGAGGACTGGCCTCTGCACGGATCCCTGTGGCGCCCCGCTGGTCACCCCCCCTCCTCGGATTGAATGCCATTCACCACCACCACCCTCTGTGTCCTGTCACTCAACCAGTTTCTTTTTTTTTATATTTCTATTTATACCCCTGGAGTACAGTGTACAGTTCTGGAGACCATACCTACGTAAGGACATAGACAGGGTAGAGAAGGTTCAGAGGAGGGCAACAAAGATGGTGCATGGATTGCATCACAAGTCCTATGAAGACAGGTTGAAGGAACTGAACATGTACTCCCTGGAGGAGAGGAGGGAGAGAGGGGATATGATAGAGACATACAAGTATCTTACAGGGAGGAACAGGGTGCAGGAATACACTATTTTTAAGTGAAAAAGATGTTCCAGGACTAGAGGGCATGGCATGAAGTTGGAGGGAGGACGATTCAGGGAAACATGAGAAGAATTTCTTCACAGAGCGAGTGGTGGACAAGTGGAACACCCTGCCAGGAGAAGTGGTGGGGCTGAAACAATCACGGGATTTAAGAATGCATGGGATAGACATAAAGGAATTCTGGAGGTCAGGGGTAAGGGGCAACAGACTTTTAGGAAAACAAACTGAACTTACAAGCTCAAATGGGCAGACTGGGTGGGCCATAGGCCCTTATCTGCTGACACTGTCTATGTCTCTATGTATCTATGTAACCCCACTCGGCCCATGGCCCTGTCACCCGACAGACCCACCCGACACCTCAGCCCAGGAGGACCTCCCCCCATCCTGCCATGGATTACCCCCCCAGGTGGGGACAATGTGGGGAGGGAGCCCAGATCTCAACCCCCAACCCTGAACCGTACCTTAAATCTCATTGGGGTCCCTCGTCCAGGCCGAGTTGCTGATGGGCAAGGGTTCGTATCCACCCTCATGTTAGTGTCATGCCAGGGTGAAGCATTTTTTTTCTTGTATGCCCCCCCCCGGTGGGACGTGCACTTGACGCCAAGGCATAAGCCGGCATTGGTCATGCCTCCCCCTCTGTTGGACTCAGGCAAGCTGTTCCTCGGCCACCACCAGTGGCTAGGCTTGCACTGAGTCAGGCACCCCGCCCCCAGAGGAGATGAGCAGTCCCTGACACTCAGATCTCCTCCCGCTGGCCAGCCCTCTGACGCCCCTAAGCCCATTCCCGGATTCGTTACTGGTGTCGCGAGCGGTAGTGCTACTTTTGCACTGGCAGGACGGCTTAAAAAACTTTCACCGGCCCAGTGGCACTGAGGGTTGAGGTGCTAGATGTCACACCTCCGGCAATGCCAAACAAGCCCAGGCTGTCAGGGGTCAGCGGGGGGAGAGCGGGATTGTGATGGTTTTCCCTACCATTGGCTGCCACCTGGTGGAGGACGGGTGGCAGTTCGGGCAACGGGGAGTCTGGCGACAGCCATGTGGTGGCATGGAAGGGGCTGAGTTGGTACCCAGCATGCGTCTGCACCTCCACACGCATGCACGGCTGTGTCTGCCGGGGTCCTGGGATCGGGGAGAAAATGCTAAAAAAAACGTAAATTAAAAACAAAACTTTTTACAGTTACTAGGTCACATGCCCACATCCATGGCTGTAGGTCCAGGGGCCACGTTACGAATGAGAGATACTGAATACCACTTAAGGGACAACTAGTCCCAAAGATGGGATCCACTTTCAAAGCTAGTGCCAGTGACAAAAGCACTAGCAGAGTCATTTTAGTAGCGGAAGGAAGAAAGCAGCCTCAGAGAGGGCATTCCCTTCCTTCAGCAGCAACCAACAAGTATTATTACTATAGATGCCTCACTCCTGGGGTGGGGTGCCCACCTGCAGGACCTCACGGTGAGTGGCACATGGAGCCCACAGGAGTCACTGGTACACATCAACCTCCTGGAGCTCAGATCAGTACTGCTAGCAATTTAGTCTTTCTCCTCCCAGCTACAGGGTCAGACTGTCCAAATCAGGACCGACAACAGCACATCAATGTACTATATAAACAAGCAGGGAGGAACAAGATCCTCAAAACAGTGTACAGAGGCAGTGAGGATCTGGGACAAAGCATATTTCTTACAGGAAAACATACTTACAGTGCATCTGTCAGGCAAAGACAATGTCCTAGCAGATTCCCTAAGTAGAATCAGCCAAGGAAATGACAAATGGGCCTTAACCCAGCAGGTTCTGGCCACAGTGTTCAGAAGATGGGGCACTTTCAAAGCAGACCTGTTTGCATCTTGGGAGAACCATCAATTCCCGTAGTTTTATTGCTGACCACCAGCCACAGGAACAGTTCTAGTGGATGTCCTGGTACCGGATTGGACAGGGGAGTTCCTGTATGCCTTCCCGCCATTTCCGCTCATTCAGAAAGTACTCCTGAAACTCAAGAGGGAACGTGCAACAATGATCATGTTAGCTGCAGACTGGGCCAGATAGGCCTGTTACTCAATACTTTTGGTCCTGTCTGATAAGAATCCAATCAGCCTGCTATTCAGTCACAATCTGTTGACTTTGTCCCAGGGCAGAATAACATTCCCAGATCCCAGGACCCTGTACTTGAGGGCATAATTCTTGAAGAGTTAGAATTTTTGGGATTGGATCTCTCAGAAGAAGTCCTGAAGGTGGTTAAGGTTTCAATGTCACCCACTACCAGGAAAGCTTATTCCTCTAAATGGAAAAGGTTTTGATACTGATGTGCCCCCAGAATACTAAACCCAATAGAGGCAGGATTGCCTATAGTTCTGCAATACCTAGTACACATGCAGTCATAGTTCTCCTATGAAAAAGCTGGGAAAACACCACCAAGAGACTTAAGAGCATGCTCTAAAGGGGTACCTCTGCCTCGGTGACATCCTCAAGGGATATTCCATTGCAGACATTTGCAAAGCGTCTACCTGGAAAACAGTACACACCTTCACGAAGCACTACTGTTTGGACATATAGTCCATGTGGTCTCCAGCTGCCGTGTCATCATGTATGCGGATGACCTGGTTCTCCTGGCCCACTCCTGTGATACAGCCACACTAAACCGTCACTTATCTGAAGACCTCTGGAACATCCAGGCATGGCTCTCCAACCATAAATTGGTCCTAAATCAAAACAAAACCCAGGCTATGCTCTTCGGTTCCTCTGCAAAATCGAGCCTCTTCAACTCCCCTACATATCAACTACGAAGATGGCTCCCCTCCTCCCTGACCTCCCTCAAATATCTTGGAGTGACGCTTGATCCCCAATTGGACCTTGGTAGTCATATCCATAATGCCTGCAGTGGGGTAAACCGCAAACTGGGGATGGCCTACAGGGCTCGGTACAACCTCACTCCAGCGGCTCACTTAGCTCTTGCCAGGGGAGTACTACTTCCCTCCCTCAGCTATGGCTCCCTCATATTTGCTCATACTTCTAAGACCCTCCTAAGCAAGTGGAGCACAACGTACAACAACATCTGTCGTTTTGCCCTGGCCGCCCCCATCTCACCACATCACTGTGAGCTCTCTGAGAAGCTTGGCTTTGCTATCCCCAGCTCAATCACCTTAACTTTGCACTGGGTGCCTCGTGAGTAAAATGCTTAGCTCCGGCACCCCTCCGGAACTGGCCTGGTTTCTTGCTCCTGCTGACCTCTCCCCCTACCTGCTTAGATCCCAAGGCCCGGCCTACTAAGTGCCTACTTCCGCACCAACATGGGGGACCGGAGTTTTGCTGTCCATGGCCCCAGGCTCTGGAACTCCTTTCCTGAAAGAGTCCGTACTGCCTCCTCTCACAAGAGTTTCGGACCTCCCTGTGGGATCATCTTAAGGTGGCTTCTGCTTCGAATGTCCTAAGCCTCCTTAGCCTCCCGGTGTCCACTGGTGCGGCT
The DNA here is from genome assembly GCA_016271365.2 of Neoceratodus forsteri. Classification (NCBI taxonomy): domain Eukaryota; kingdom Metazoa; phylum Chordata; order Ceratodontiformes; family Ceratodontidae; genus Neoceratodus; species Neoceratodus forsteri. The sequence goes on along the minus strand of JADMNL010000030.1, from coordinate 120,148,387 downwards.
TCTTCTCTCCTGCTCTGGCGTCCACGACTCTTGCGCTATGTCCTCGTCCAAATCCCCTCCCTTGCTTGACCGATGCTATGATGTTACTATGCTCATAATCCTCCACCAGCCCTGTTGGTCATTGAATTTATCTCTAATTTATACCTTGCCCCAGCACTGTATCTGGGTGTACCTTCCACGTAAATGTAAAAACTGTAAAAATTGTCTTTTCTCCTGTTTTTGTACCTGAATGTATTCGTCTGAACCAATTACTGTATCAATGTACCTGTTGTACCCTTTTGTACTCTCCCGGGTCGTTCCTGAAAATAGGCATAAAACTTGTCTAGTGTACTTACCCGGTAAACAAAAACAAAATAAATAAATAAAGAAGGGAGACCAGCTTTGGAACTTCAGCTTGCAGAACTGTTTTATTAATTAGGATCTGGACCCAGCCTTCCAAGGTACTGCTGTGAAGTCTGCTAAAATGTAAACATTAAGTGAGGGATTCCTGGGGTTAGAAGCAAAAATTACACTCCACAGTAATGTTGTTTCTCCTTAAGAGATCCCCACTATGTTTATACTCCCTACCCTGCTGCCCATTCCAGAACCTGAAGTAGGTCCACATAAGAATCAGTTCTTCTTCACTGAGGTTGCTTGAGCATTACTGTTGAAGTTCCTACAATCGTAAGTTCGTCGTTAAGGTTTCTATGACAAATTTCTTCTCAAGTCTCTTTTAGTTTGTTTTGTGTTCTTTAAATTGTTTAACATTTTTTTTAAATGTTGGTAGCCTTTTAGCTAGTTTCACTAGCCACTCTTCCATTCTGGCTTGGAAACAGCTCTGAGCAATGGCCAGAGTGGATAATGGTTGCAGAGTTTGAACCTACATTCCAAATTCAAAAATTTGAATAGATTCTATCTCCGGGGAGTCATTCTCAGCCGAGATGACTGCATAAAGTGTAAACATAGTGAGGGATCCATTAAGAAGAAACAACATTACTATGGTGAGTATTTTTACTATTGCCAAAGCATTATTTTGTAATCTTACAATAGATGTTTTACCTGACTGGGCTGCTGACCCAGTGCTAGAGCTACATCTTCCAGCGCCGACAACCCTGTTTTGGGAGTGTGTGACAGTCATCACAGCCAGCCGGGGGGGGGGGGGACACTGAGTGTCCCTGAGGATGCTCTCCTCCTCCTCTGGGAAAGGAGGGTACTGCGCTCTGCTACAATACTGCCACCTGGCTGACCACAGGTAGTCGTGCATGCTGGAGCTGCTCGGGGTGGGTGACTACCTCCTGATGGCGATGTGAGCACACATGCATGTGTGTGCCATTGCTGTCCTCACCCACAGGGCACCCATGGGGATAGTGGACAAAAAAATTGGACACAACACCCTGGCCACAGCTGGTGACATGTGACCCTCCGCGGGCTCTACACCATCTACTAGGACACCCATATTGAAAATGTAGTGAAAAACTTGGGAAAATGATTGGGCATGATGTACCACCTTAAATCCTGTAAGTCCAAATACACATAGCCAAAGCCATGGTCCTTCCAGTCTTGGACTATGGAGAAACTTTTTATGCTGGGGCATTGGGGAGGGATTTGGCAAAGCTGGCTGTAATGTACAACATATTTACCCGCTTTATCCTCGACGCACCCTGCAAACCTCACCACTTTTTACTATACAGGGATCTGGAGTGGTTGTGACTAAGTGAGCACAGACACCTTCATTCTTTGATCTACATGATGGCGATAATGATTAAAATTCAATTTTTATACAGGAACATTAACATTAGTGCTATTGCTCTGTTTACAAGTAAAGGCATGTGTAAACTGAAAAACAAAAATTCAAAGAATATAAAAGAAATAGCAGTATAATAAAACCATAACTACAAAGATAATTCACACAAATGACATTTTTTCCAAACATTGACAAGTATGAGAACTCTGATAGGTAATTTGTTTCTTGAATATATTCAAAGTTGCTGCTATTCAACAAGTAGATAAAAGCTTGTTCCAGGAATTTGTTGTACTAACTTATAATGTATTTAAACAAATTTAGCATGGGTAGTTGGAACAACCAATGGATTTTCACGCGTTGACCTTGCAGGCAGTGTTGGAATTAAACTTTATGAGCTTTGGGAGCTACGGAGACCCGTAAGGGTCATATTATTTAGATAGATGTTTGTCCCATTCATCTACACTAAGAGAGGTTTCCTCCTTCCGGTGACTGAGGATCAAAAGGCGCTTTTACACACAGATTTTTAAAACTAAATGAGCATTACCTGAGTGGCGCCGTTGTGCTCTGTTGCATTTTTAGGATCCCTTTACACTCTGTGAGTTTTCCGGCAGCTCCCACCTCCATTTGTGTTTCGGCACCCCCACAGAGCTTGCTGCTCTATTGCTGTTTGTGCACCGCTTCAGAAAGGCTGTTTTACATAGCCCAATGAAACGGAACACAACAGTGCAAACCGCGAAAAGCAGAGATTGTGGTTTGAATGACGCCTGCCTATGGAATGAAACAGATGCACTTTACACACAAGGGATGTAACGGAATACTGTTTCCATAACAGTTATTCCGTTACATAAACCTGTGTGTAAAAGCGCCTAAACACTTAAAGCCTAGTGCTGCTATCAGAAGCCATCTCTTTTCTGTCTGTTTTAGACTGAACAGATTACTTGTGTCCCTAATATAAAATCTTAACAGACAAAAGGTAAATCTCTATTCAGAATTTGCTTGCAAGTTTCCCAGATAATTGTCTAAATGCATTTAACATTTAGTGCATTCCCACAACATCTGAAGTAAGTTAGCATTTGTACTACCACATTTCCAACATTTGCTGTCTGGAGACAGGCCAGGTTTGTATAATTTGTCAGGGGTATAGTACCAATTTGGAGTATTTTAAACTGAACTAGGCATCCTTTGAAATCCTTACTGGCTTTACATGAGTTCTTCCACATAAGATCCCAGGAGGTCAGAGATATTACATGATTTAAAGCTATTTTCCCATAACTCTCTAGTCTTTTAAGTCGTGCCCTACATCTATTGAAATTTTATACAGCTTGCCAGCACCCCCCGCCCCCCCTTACTCATAGCGATTATGTTTCGGTGCCCAAATTCCTTACTTAGTTGTATTACATATTTGTCATCCAATATGTATTTCAGCTTGTCTCTTATCTGTAAATAATAATTTCAATGTGTGGGAATTATGTAGTGCTTGTGAGAACTTGTACTTTGTGAACTTAGTTTGGCCTTTCTGATTCCCAACCTCAGTAGAGGAGCTGGGCGGCAGAGCAGAAATGAAGGCCCAGCACTAAGGGTGAGAAGAGTGCTGGAGGAGGAGGAGGAGGAGGAGGGGAGGATGGAGAGTTTTGAAAACGAACTAAGCCGTAAGGTGAGATGCAGACAGGTTTGATTAGGGACAGTGGACGCAGTTTTTCCCCTGCACTAAACCACTGGCAAAGCCCTCCCACAAATTGTGTGTATGGTTGCTTGTATTTCTCCCTGAGTTCTATAAATGACTAAATAATTCCAGTCCTGGGGTTTATTATATCCTTTAGTAAGGTAATGCCTTTATTTTCCCATAGTGTATTAATCACATTTTTTTTTGTTAACTTTAACTCAGATTCCTCCATAAAGGTGCACATTCAACTGGTATTAGAGAGAGAGGGAGGTAGGAGTTTGGGGAAAAAAATTAACAGATTTATCAAAAGCTTTCAGGTAAGGGTGAGAGCCCAGAGGAGCAGGGTATATACCCATAATGATATGAAATAAAGAAAAGGGTTTAGTAATAGATTCTTCATATCTGACCTGCAGTGGTTTGTCACTGCCAGATATAAAACAATGGCTAGTCTGCTTACATAGAAAAGCCTGGTGATATAATCTAAAATTTGGAAGGCCCATACCCCCTTTTTATCATGTCCTTCTCAAGTTTTCTAAGACAAATCTTGTTTTTTTTCCTTTCCCATAAGAAGGTTGATCTTATTAAACCATGTGGACTTTATATTCATTGTGATATTATTTAACATGTACAACATTTTTTGTGTTGTCATCTTTTTAAGAGCATTCACTTTTCCCCGGAGAGAAAGATCAAGCTTGCCCCATTTTTCCAGATTAATACTGATTTTGTCAATCAAGGATTGCATGTTATCATTAACTAAATTAGCTAGTTTATGCGGGACCTGTATGCCATAGAGCAGAGCAGTAATACACCCACACCACGGTGGGCGGTACTGGGCAATCGGACCGCCCAGGGGGCGTAATGAGGGCCCGGCGCTGCAGGTGGAGGGACTTATAGCCCTGGAAGGTCCGGTATTGCCCATACCGCCTAACCTGGAGGGCATTACGCGCTTTAGAAAATGGGAAATGTAAAAGAAAATAAGTTTAGCAAAATATTTTTTGTAAAAAAATTAGTTTAAGATGTGTTGTGACATAAAATAGTTCCTCCACCTATGCTATCCTAGAGCCTCTGTATTTGAAGCCTTTGGTCCTTGTTGTCATGGTTATTTCTGCCCCCCCCTTCCCCCATAGGTAGAGATACCATCATTGCTCTTCAGAGCAAGTTTATGTGAGGTCACGATCATCAGGTGAATGGAAAAAATGTTCTCTGTTGCTTGTGTTTTGCGTTCCTCTTTTAGAGTTTTGGTAGGAGCACCGCTACTGCAGTGAGTCTGAAAAGGGAGTGGAACATAGGGAGCTCACCAGCGACTATACTGCCTGACGCATTTAGAGCTGTGGTGGTGCAGAGACTGTGAGTGCACTCTGAACAAGGAATGGAACATTGGGAGCTCGGCTGCAATTATCTAACATACTCGTTCAGTGAGGTACAAGTTGTGCTTATGTTTTTTATTTTTTTTTATCATAAACATGTGGGTTTGTGAGTTCACTGCAACACTGAACACAAGGAGCAGAACATTGGGAGCTTGGCGGCAATTATCTGGTACACACTGGTTCAGTGAGGTGCGAGTTATGCTTATTTTCTTTACCGTGGACATATGTGTTTCTAAAAAGACAGACGAGGGAACAGTGTGGGAGAAGGCTGGTAGGGCGGGTGGCCGTAGGCTTTTTTTGTGTACCTCGGTGCATGTAACGGTTGTTAGCTGTTGCCAGGAAACTGGGGGGATATCGTGGACTCTGTCATTGGCTCTGTAAAGAAGCAGAAAGTAGGAAAATTAACATTTTTAAGATATGTGCTTTTTGTAGTTGGCAAAATAAATAAGTAAATGACAAATACTTTTGTTGAGGTATCTTGTGTATGGCCAACATGAAGGTCTCACTAAGCGAAAAAAAATGGCGGCAGTTTGAAATTATGTGCCCAGTGCATCAGCCAATGACAAAGCAGGCTGGGCACAAGGATATTTGGCTGGGCATGAGGCATATTTGGGCTGGGTCTTTTTACTTGGTGGGCATCTACTGAAAGTTAATGTACCCCTGTTGAAGGGGCACTAACCAATCAGATTCCTCCAAATAAAAAGCCCATTTTCTAATATGTAATATGATCTCCTGCCCATTTTAAGTTATTCCTTAAAACACATTCTATCTGATGCTGCCATTTTAGGTCAGGTTAAGCAATGGATGGTTCTGACACCATATGACGCTAATGGGTAGAATGGGTTTTAAACATAACGAGTGAATGGTTTCTCTATTGCCATTTAGCAGGAAAACTTCAGATTTTGGCCAATTTATAGACAATCCAGATATTTGTTTTAAATTCCTCCAAAAGATCCATGGTGGGCTTTAGGGGTTTATGTGGATTAGATAAGGACAACCGTAAATCATCAATGTATGCCAAAGCTTTTCTGCACTTGTTAATCCTAATGCCTGATATGAGTGTATTTCGTCTGATAAGACATACATTAGTAGTGGTTCTAGAGCTAAAACTAATAGTAGCAGGGATAGGGGACGTCCCTGCCTTGTCCCCCTCTTGAGCTCAAATGCTTCTAAAAGTATTTTAATAGTGTATATTTTAGCCACAGGAGAGCAGTATATTGTGGCCACTGACAATATGAATTTAGCTCCCAGGTTGAAAGCATCCAATATTGCATAAAGATAGCTCCGTGCAACAGACTCAAAGGCCTTGTGAGCATCTAAAGGTAAGAGTATGGACTTATCTTTTTGTTTAGAGGCAGACCAAATCGTTGATAACAATCTTCTAATATTTTCACAACCAGATCTCCCATAATGACACCCACTTGGTATCTATGTATCAGATTATTGAGAAGTTTCTGTAATCTGCTAGCTAAAATTTTTGCCCAGATTTTGTAATCCACATTTAGAAGGGATATTGGATGATAACTAGCTGGGTCTAGAGGGTTTTTACCTTTTTTACGAAGAACAGTAATAATTGCTTCTGATGTCGTTGGGGGCAAGCTCTCTTTGTTATAGGCCTCTTTACAGACCTTTTGGAGTATCAGGGTTGTTTCTTCCATCAACAAAGCGTAAATCTCAGCAGGCGCGCCATATGCACGAGGGGCTTTAGCTTTAGGCAAATCTTTGATTACTCACTTAATTTCATCAGCTGTAATTTCTCTACCCAGATTCTATTGGTCTGCTTCTAATGTGAAGACATGAGATAACTTTTTTCTTTTAATTGGCGTCCCCAATCCATTAACATTCCATGGCACACATTTAGTACTTGCATTGTTGTTATTCATCATATAAAATGGGGTGTCTAGCGCCCTTTGTTGAAATATTATTTAAAAGTGTGATGACGTGCATGGAATTTACAAATGTGACAGTCATTTCAAATATTGCAGTTATTAAAATAAATGTTTCAGGCTGAGTCGACTGTGTCCTGTGTGTGATGTACTGTAACCATGTTATTAGATAAACATGTTAACAATACAATTGTGAAAATTACAGCAGCAGTGATTCAGACGTGACCTCTAACCATACCTCTTTATGTCTCACCACAGTAGCATTATGCAGTTTTAAAAACCATGACATGTGTAACTTAAGTGTAATTATAAACAACAACTAATACTGTAACTATAAATATATGTTAAAATAAGAAAAATTGTGACCATGTTTTGTGTTCTGTCCATTATACTGTCAGTTTAAATCAACGTAAGTCAATGTAAACCAGTGATCCATAATGGCTAGGAAGTACCTAATGCCACTGTTTTCCAGATCTCTGCTTTCGGCTTGTGCCTGCTGGTTTCTCATTTAGGAAAGCCAGCAGCCAGCAGCCAATTTGCGAGTAGAACCTTTTAATGTAAAGACAACTTCAACAGACCACCATAAGAGCATACTCTGTTTAATAATGTTAGTAATCCGCTTGGGGGGAGAAAAAAAAAGAAAAAAGGGGCAAGAAAGCATATAGTGACAAATAAGTGATTACAGCATTAATATGAGTGCGTCAAGAGCTGACAGTCTGCTCATGCATACAATGTGCATTAGCTGACCAATCATATCTAAGGTAGTATATTATCTTTTGCTCATAATTGCACAAGCTCTTCTAGTACTGCTATGCATCCTTTAAGGCTTGTGAACATATTTTGGATGAGTTACACACTCTGGTATGACACAGCCCTAGACGCTTCCCCCTATTCTCTAATATTGCACAGATGATGACTCCCACCTCGTCCGTGTGCTGAGTGGCCATATAGTACCTCCACCTTTAGTGGTGTATTCCTGCACTATAGCCAGGAGACATGCACTGTACACATTTTTAAACCCTAAGTGAGCACATGAGTTAGTTTAAACATAGATCCACCTTCTTGTTAAGAAGAATTGTTTTAAGCAATTACTTAGTCTCAGCCCACTGATATTAAGGCTAACCATTGTATTATTAGAAAGCATGAAGATGACGGGGGAGTTGGAACTTGTGTTGAAAGAGTATCTTCTATGCAGAATACACAGACTTGAGTGTGTATAAGTATGTCAGGACAATAAAGGCCTTATTTACACTGCCAACTTTGTGGCACTTCAACCCATGCGCATGAGTTGATGCACTGCACAGTTGGCAGTGTAAACACTGTCAGGAGTGCCTTAAGTGCATGTCAGATCATTTTTTGATCTGACTCAGTTGTGGGTATCAGTAGCGGAGTGAACACATTAAATGGCAGTGTGGACGCTCTGCTGTGCTCGCTCTGCTACAAAGACTTCTTTTCTTCAGTCTTCGGTGAATTTACAGCCCCTCCACCGAGTGACCTGCAGCACTGCGAGGGTGGGCTGTATAAACGGGGAAGCAGCCAGTGCATCAGGGAGGGAAGCTGCGCACATGCCACAGTGCTGCCACCATGTAAACATGGCTAAAGTCCATTGAGCTGTGCCCAAACCCTAATAAAGTTCCTCTTGAATTATTAAGAATGAATCCCCTCGTGAAGAGACTGACCTGGGAGGAAATAAAATGTATTCAGTTGTGCCCTCGATTCCATGACAAGAAAATGAAAGCAGTCTTAGATTTATGTTATGATCCTGCAGCACTGTTTTCATAAATAACTTACAGTGAATAACAAGAAACATAAGCGAAGTAAATGCTGACCGATTAGTAAAACAGTCAACATGAAAGAAGTCAATTCAGATCTAGCCTGTGCACATTTAGACTTATTGTTCATGTGTAACTTCCTGGATCAACTTCTTTTCACCTTCGACATCATCAGGTTCACACAGGGTAAACGAGTGATCTGATTGATTCAGAGTTTTACCCAAACTGATTGGCTGAGGATTCTCTTCCTCCCCGAGAGGAAATCAATGTTGTTAGTCATTAAGGAGAAGCGAGTGTCATGTGCAGTAAATCCATGAAACGTTTTCTCACCATGCATCCTCTTGGAGCTAAACACTGTGGTTTTAGGATGACCTCTGGTGAGACACTTCCAGTTTCTGTTAATAGGCTTCCATTCTTTGTACTGTGCTGTGCTGTGAGAGCAAGATTAGGCTTTATCTTGGGACTTGCAGAGTTAACACTAGAATTTTGGTGTAGACTGTTTTGGAGCCTTTGCCATGGAAACAGCTTGTGCAGAGCTATCAACATTAGAAGGTTGCGAATTTTTAAAAACGTGGCAGTTATCAGATTTTTTTTAAGCTTTTTGTCAATGAATTCCAATGCAGATTCAATTTTTAACCCTTAGGCTGCCAAGAGAATTAGAACGTATAGGAAGTCTGGACTGATATATCAGTCCACGGCACAGCAAGGGTTTTTAAAAGCATGTGTACCCCCATTTTGTGTAATTAGCAGGATCACTGGATATTTGATCCTGTGGGGAACCCCTAGCTTTTACAGCACATCCCTGATCTCAGTATAAGCCCTTCTTTGCTTAACCACCTCCACTGAATAGTCCTGAAATATCGATATGCAGTTTCCTTCCCAGTACAATGTTTTCCTTTCCTACGCTATCTGTAAAATATCCTCCTTCATGGTGAATCTCAGAAGATTGGCCACAATGAAGGGGGACCTTGCTTGGGTTTTGGGAATAACGTTCTGTGGGCTCTTTTTATTTCCAATGGTCAGCTCCAGTTGTATTCTAACAAACTGGGTAAAAAAATCTGGTGATTGTGTAGAATACACTAGGGGTGCTAGCTGCACACTTGAGCAGACTTAGAGAGACCGGGTGGTCTGTTTCTGCTGGCACATTCATATGTTCGTATGTACTGGACCACTGCTTTTAGCGCAGCATAAAGCTACAGAGAATACAGTGTAGTTTCACCGCGTGCTTGCTGCGCCATACTGTAGCTGCGCCAGGCTACGTTTGTTGCATGCTTGCTGTTCATTTAGTTTTTGTCAGTTTATTTGAGTTGGGGGCTCTGTCACACACCCCTTGTTTTTCTACGTCGGAAAGTGTTGGGGCAAGCCCTAACTCAAACAAAAAAAAATAACCGACAGTCCAATGTGGTGTAAAGTGTGCGTGAGGTTTGTCAGTTTATTTGAGTTGGGTGTCTCTGCCTCCACATCCCCATTGTTTTTTAACATTAGGGAGGTGTGGGGGACGAAGACCCCCAACTCAAATAAACTAATTAAAAATAACCAATAGGCCGACTTGACGTGAAGCATGCCAGTGGGCAAGTAATGTAACTGGCGTGATCCGATAATCTGGCAAAAACTAAATCAGCAGCAAGCATGCGACAAAAGTAGCCTAGCACAGCATGTACACAATGAAACTATGCTGTATTCTCTGTAGCTTTACGCTTCACAAAAACGGTGGTCCAATATTCTACACAATCGCCCGTTGTTATACAGTCATCTTCCTTGGCGACTAGCGCATGGCCACCAGAGTCCTAAACTCTATCCCCAAAGTAGTGCTGTCATGCTGTAGTAGCAATTTCAAATTGTTGTTTTGCTGCAGTACAGGCATCACTACTGCAGCACAACAAGTTAGAATTCCTTTGATGGTAAACTCACTCATGCCATGGCTGCAGTCCCTAGTACCGTGTGTCAAAAAGTGACAGAAATTACACATAGTGCTAGCATCAGTCACAGTGGCAGTCATGTTTTTTTTCTAAGACACTATCCGATAAGTAGCAATTTATAATAGAGCAGGAAAAGCAACAGACAATAAAAAAACAGAAAATTACATGAAACTTCTGAAAAGTTTTCTAACAGATTGTGGAGAAAGCCACCGCACTACTGACACACCTGTAAACAAGCTTGGCAATCTAATTGCTGAATTCATTTTTAAGCTTCTAAAATATGTGGATCAGTGTGAGCATTCTCTATTTCTACAGTATTGCTGCTGCAGCTTTGGAGGACAGCACTGCTGCTCAGATACTGAGTATCTGCATTGCCTGTGTTTGTATCTGTCATCCTATTTTGTGACCCCCAATGGTACTCGGCGCTTAACACCCTCAGGAGCTCCAATGGTACTGTTGACCCACACACCAGCACTAACCTGCCTCTATGTAGCCTTGGTTTGCCCTCCCCCCAGGTGAGGTCATGGGGGGATGTACCCCTGACCGGGGTTGTGCATCGCCTGGATATACTGGGGTCCATCATCATCATGACCGTTTGGGCCATTTTCTCTGTTTCCCCACATCCCTCTGGTGAGATGCTGGCAATTAGGATGCTAAGCACAGGCATGTGCACAGAGCACGCTGCCGCCTATTATCAACCACGTCTCCCCACCTCCATGGCACACGGACTTGTAGCTCCACCTGTAATCAACCAGGTGGCACTGCTATGACTGTGTAGCTCTGCCTCCCTTGCTCAAGCCTCCTCTCCCTAGCCGACTGCCATCAACCCATGCTTATTCTGAACCTGGGTCATCAGCTTTGTGAGTGGTGCCCTACCGCTACACCAGTGGCTGTCTCCCCATACCTTATAACTATGATCAGTGTTTGAGAAAAAACGTATAACAACTTTCCAAGCAAATGGGGGAGGGAGGAGGGAAGGAGGAAGATGGGGAAGGTGAGGGGGCTATAGAGTGCATCACTGACAATGGTAGGCAGACAGGTTGGCCAGTGGTTGATCGATGCAGTACGGCAGGAGGTAAGGACAAGATGAACCCTAAGACCCTTATGCTATCTTGTTACTATGTTATAATGTAGACCCATTCACAGATTTGTGAGGAGGGGTATGCTGTGTATGCTGGTCTAAGTTGTCCACGGACAGAGTTTGCAATGGGGAAAAAGCATAATGTTATCCATCAGGACACAGACTGCGCTGTGTATACTCCCAGATGTGTGGTACTTTACAAAATACAGAGAACATACTAATCCCTGGCAGGTCATGTAATAACTCCAACTGACACAGTTGAAATAACATTCAGGCTATCACCAGAAAACACTAATCATTAGCGTTACAGCTACCATATGCAGGATGGGGAAGGGGGGCTTAATTTTTGTGATGAAACCAACAGAGAGACTGATTTAACACACCCGCTTTTCTTGTGTGGTGCAGGATGGGTTTTTTGTGCATACCGTATTTAATATTACTGTATTTTTTTTTCTTTTTTTACAACTTATTTACCCAGGATAGCCCAGCTAAGCTGCATCATCTTGTTTCTGGTGGGGTCCTGTACTTTATGCTGTACTTTTATTGTCTTAAATTTATTTCCACCTATTAACTGTTTTTTTTTTTTTTTTTATCAATTATGTTATTTTTTGCACTTCCCTTCCTTTTTTCCTTTTTGTACGGCCTCCTCCCAGTTTACACCTGGAAACAAGCCCCAACTCACTGTGCCTTACTTGGTCACCAACTTTCAAATATTGGACATAAATATAAATGATATTTAGATTATATGTAGACTGTATGAGAGTGTAGCACGTTGATACAACATCAGTACCAAGGTTCTAACAGACAAGCAAAAATTATATCAGAACTGAAGTATACGCTTTATACCACCAGGATTTCTGAATTAAAATTAATGACATTAGGAAGACATGGGATCAGAGGTGACATGCTAATGGTGTCTGATATAATGACAGACGGTACAGACCACTACTTAATATGCAAAATGAATTTCAGTTTTAAAGGGAAACTCCAACTGAGTCCCTCAGTGCAGCAGTGGCTGCAGAAATGCCCGATTAGGGCTTTCAACATGAAAGTGAATTTTTTTACTACCTGGTGCCCTGGAATTTTAATAAAAAAGATCCGCTCACTCCATCATGGCGACAGACCTGCAGGCGGACATCTCGTGCACCTCGGGTGACTTCCACCATGAAGGTTATGCTAATGAGGGTTACCAACAAATGGCAGATGTTGGTAGCCCTCATTAGCATAACCTTTGCGGCGGAAGTCACCCGAGGTGCGCAAGATGTCTGCCTGCAGGTCTGTCGCCATAATGGAGCGAGCGGATCTTTTTTATTAACACTTCAGGGCACCAGGTAGTAAACATTTTTTATTTCATGTTGAAAGCCCTAATCGGGTGTTTCTGCAGCCGCTGCTGCACTGAGGGACTCAATCAGAGTTTCCCCTTTAAACAAATATCAAGAAACACCACAGGTTGGTGGAGCACATATTTAATACACAAAAAAGAAGATTTTTCTTTACTCAAAGAGTTGTAATTCCCTGGAACAACTTACCAATTGAACTCAATACCAGCAAACCTAAAATAAAATTTAAATTTGACACATACATTAGTCAAGGTGGGCTACCATGGTGCTGTTGAATAGTATGGAGTAAAATGGGTTAACGCCATTATGTTCCTATACATCCTAAGTATGATGCTAACAGGACATTAATTTTCAGTGCACTCTTAAATTACAGTACTCAAGGAGCTGCTGAGTATTTGTGATGGTAAATGCAGCTTTGACTACTTTGCCACTGCAGAGTCTCCATGCTGCGTGACAATGGCCTAGGTGCTTTTACAGAATACTGGTATCATCTCATAAATTAATGTAGGTTTCAGGTTCACTGATGCTTTATTTAAGATTATTTAAGCTACAAAGACTAATGTAGGCAACTTTATCGGAAAGTTGCGGACTGGCTGGGGCAGTTAAGGGTCTCAGCGGAAGCGGATCACACTTTTTGATCCATCCAACACAAAAGGCAGATCATTGGAATAAATGTTAAGGAGCGTACAACACAGACAACATCCATGTCATATTCCTCGTTCCTGATTAAAGGGTTCAGGTTTGCATGTCAGTATCCTTAATGTATTTCTTTAATGATGTGACAGGTTTTCCCTCCAGTTCCAAACTGAAGGAATTTTAAAGAGCACCTTCCCTTCTCTTTTTCAAAACTTTCCCCCTGAAACACTAAAGGACCCTTACCTGCCCCAAAGTGATATGCTACAGTAATGGGAATTTTGCAGTGCCTATAATTCAGGAGAGAAGGGATCATATTTTGGCTTTTTTAGGTCTTGTTAGTTGAGTGGCAGCCTTGATTTGTTCAAATCAGCACTACAAACCAGTAAAAAAGTAGTTTAAATGGCTCCTTATACAAGAAAATGGAGCGTGCCCCCATGCTCTCCACTGTTTTAAATCACAAAACATGCGTGTGTGTGTGTGTGTGTGTGTGTGAGGGGGGGGGATGTGAGGGGGGGGTCTTCTAATCAGGAAGTGGAAGAGATTGGGCTGTTGGCTACATGGAGCCAAAATATGATCCCTTTCCTCGTGAATTACAGGCACTAAAAAATTTGCATTAATGTAGCACTGCACTTTGGGGCAGATAAGGGTCCTTTAGTGTTATTAAGTTTAGCATTAGAAAAGGTGCTCTTAAAAGAGTCCAGGATGCCAAATTGAATCAAAGTATTTTTCAAAGTCAGTAAAGTAGGCATGTATCTTCCCTATGTGGGTATTTTGTACATGTTTGTTAAGTGTTTGCAGTGTGAGGATATGATCAGAGGTTCGATGTTTGTAGAGAAATCTAATCTGGCTTTGATGTATAATATTATTACTGGTTATGAAATGTAACATCCTGTTATTGATGCTACGGAGCTGTTTGTTTATATTACTCCCAAACGCAGATACCTCTGTAATTGTTTGGATCGACTTTATCGCCACTTTTGTAAATTGGAGTGTCAAGTCTTTCTGGCCATATTTCTGGAAAGTGTCCAGACTGAAGAATAACAGTAAACATTTTCAATAAAGCTTGCTAACTGTAATTAACCTCCCTGCAGGGCCGGCTTTAGGTTTTGGGGGCCCCAGCAGGATTAGTGAGGCCATGGGGCCCCCCACTTGACTCACGTCACCCCATGTGTTTGATTGTAGCCCATACATGCACCATTTCATTTTATTTTCAGTAAAATCAGTGGCATATTTAATTTTTTTTTTAGGAGATGGCAATGTTAGTCCTTGCCTCTGTTCTTCCTATCCCATCAATTTTTGCCCATCTGGCTCTTACTTACTGGGTCATAGCATGGTAAGGCATTTCATGACATCATGATGCCACGGCAGAAGGTGATGCATAATCCTGTGTTGTTGTTTTAATAAGATAATAAGGTTTAAAAAAACATTTAAAAATGAATGAGGTAAACTGCTCTGGTTGGGGCCACCCCATGAACCACAGGGTTCATTGGTACCAAAAACTGACTATGTCTTCCTGTACCTAAATTCTTCTCTCTCTTTCACCCTGTATGACTACCTAAACTGCCGGACCCTTCTATCTCTCTTAATCTAGTGTCTTGTAAAGTACTTTAGAATATAGTGGGCATGAAAGGTGCTATATAAAACCAAATCCGTTTCCTTTCTGTAACTACAGCCACTAATCTACTATCAGCTACAGGAAAAAAAGTCATGTGCATTAAGAGGCCCCTCCCCTCACTGTGGACCCCAACTCCCTTAGCCTCCAGCCCAAGGGACACTGAATAATGTGCAAAGCTAAATTCTGGGATGTAGCAGAGCAGCAGTGTTTGGAAAACTGCTAATGGCTCTGCACACCTGGGTCGCTGCCAGCCCCCTCTTCAAATATGAATCAAAGGCTTTTGTGAAGTCTGTAAAGTAGGCATGTGTCTTCCTTCTGTGGGTGTTTTGTACATGTTCATTAATCTGTGTTTGTAGTGTGAGGATATGATCAGAGGTTCAATGTCTGGGGAAGAATCTAATCTGGTTTTGATGTATAATATTATTACTGGTTATGAAATGTAACATCCTGTTATTAATGCACCGGAACAGTTTGTTTATATTACTCCCAACGCAGATACTTCTGTAATTGTTTGGATCGAGTTTATCTCCACTTTTGTAAATTGGAGTGACAAGTCTTTCTGGCCACATTTCTGGAAAGTGTCCCAACTGGAGAATGACTGAACATTTTCAATAAGGCTTGATGACTCTCTACTTAACCTCCCTGTACTTAAATTCTTGTCTCTCTCCCTCTCTCTCTCTTTAAATTATACCTCTTCTCTCTTCCTCTCTCTTGCTCTCCCTTCTTTCTCTATCACGCTCTGTCTATGACTATGTAACCTGCCTGAGCCTTGTCTTTCTTATTTAATGGATTGTAAAGTGCTTTGGGATACAGTGTGCATGAAAGTTGCTATATAAACCCACATTCCTTTTCTTTCTGTAACTAAAGCCACTAAGCCACTATCAGGTACAGGAAAAAAGTAATGTGAATTCAGAAATCCCAACCCTCGCCGTGGAACCCCACCTCCAGCCTCCACCCCAAAGGACACCGAATAATGTGCAAAGCAAGGTTCTGGGATGTAGCAGAGCAGCAGTGTTTGGAAAACTGCTAATGGCTCTGCACACCTGGGTCACTGCCAGTCCCCTCTTCAGATATGTGTGCTTCTTCCTAAATTTGTGTGTTAAGTCATTTTTTGGCAAACATATCTGCAGTCTGGTGTACTAGTTAGTAACTGAACCAGCTGAAATCAGGTTAAGGTCACATATTACCTAGCAATACAGCAGAGGTACATTGCAAATTGGGTGAACCAACCCAAAGAAGCCAGCTGGGTGGACCTGGAACAGGGGGGCACCCCGGGGAGGCTCACAGCGTACCTCCATAGCCAGGGTATTAGGGCATATAGGACTGGGGGCCTGGGCGACCCATTAGTGCTGCACATCTTAGAGGCCTGGGGTCAACTTAAGAAAAATGCAGATCAGCACAACAAGGAGAGACACTGCTATTGCCAGTAGCAGGAAGCCCCTTTTTTTTTACCACAGTTGGAGGATAAGGGATTCCTGGACTGGGAAAGGAGGGGGGGGTCCAGAGTCTAGGCAATTTGTTGGTACGGGGGAACAATGTTCATTTGAAAATATGCAACAGAGTCTCAATATAGATGGGAAACACAGATTCCGATATTTCCAGATTAGGGCCTTTGTAAGAAGTTTGGGGAGGGAGAAGCCTGAATGGTTTGTATTGTATTCCGTAGAGAGCTTGGTGTATCAAGCTAAGGTGGACTCGAAAGGATTCATTGGGAAGGCGGCTAGGAGAGGGAAACAGAGATTCCTGAACATGATAGGGAACACAAGGCTATTGTGGGAGAGAAATCTGGGGAGAACCATCTCTGAAGAGAACTGGGGAGTGGTGCTGCCCCTACATGTGGAAATCATGGTTTGTAACAAGTACAAAAAGCACATTACAAGTTTATACACCGGTTGTACTATCCCCCTGTTATAGTACACATAGCGCACCCTTCGGTATCACCTCTATGTGGGAGATGTGGACAGGAAAAGGGCACATACATTTACTGTTTCTGGGCTGGTCCAGTGTTACAGATGTTCTGGGGAGAAGTGGTTGCAGAGGTAACAAAGATGCCAGGCATGGATATGGAGAAGGACCCCCAGCATGTTTGTTCGGAGTGGAGGTAGGGGAGCAAGGGGAGTGGGTACCTTTCCTCCAGATGGATATAGACACTGTATGTATTAGCCCGTCACTATATTCAAAATACGTGGGTGTCCCATGCTAGGCCCACAATACAGCAATGGCGTAACTTAACCCTGCAGACTCTGGCTCTGGAGAGATTGACTCAGGTGGTCTGGGATAGAGAAGAGTCATTTATCAGAGGCTCCCTTTCTGTCTTCACTCAGCCCAGGGAAAGCAATGGTACTAAGGGAAGGGTTGGAAGGATAGATGTCAGGGGTATACATATTAATATATAGGTGATGCCATGCACAGGTCGGAGCAGGGAGGAATGAGGAACCAGCGTATAAGATCAATTATGAATGAAACCAACCATGGAACATAATGGTGGATTGTATGTACACGATTGCACATGTTTATTTGTATGTTTGTCTGTTGTATGTTGTATTTACTCATATTGAAAAAAAACCTAATAAAACTATGATACAAAAAACAAACAAACCATAATTTCTACCCATAAGCTAGTGTTGGCAAAGGGAAAGGAATCTAAAAAGGGCCTGCAGTGCAATATTGCAGTAAACATAAACGACTAGTTAGCATCCCTTATGTAACACCACTGTGAGTATAAGCACTTGATAAAGACCTCCTGGGGAAACATATTACGCTCCCAAATCTCTGTTTTAAAGATGATCAGAGCCTGATCAGAACATGATAAAAAAAATTCTAATAAGGTTCTTTCACAGAAAATGGCACAGGTTCTCGGAGGTTCTGAACTTTTCTGAACCGGTTCCCGCATCCCTAGAAAATAATAATAACCATTAAAATAAAAAAAAAATATATAACCATTGTTATGTAACATTTGTTGTTGAGCTGTCAAAAACAAAAACAGAAAGGGCAACTCTAAAGGCATGCACCTGTGGCACACTCTTGGAACGCCGGTCTTGTTTTGTTTTTCATTTCTTTTTCCATTTTTTTTTAATAGAGGATTACAGCAAGATCAAAACACATGGGTTGCAGGAAATGATTATCTGAGGTTTGGTTTTGCTATTTAAGATTTTACTAGGGTATAATTATGGAAGCTGAACAGTTATATAAATAACAAAAAAATGTTCTCATTAAATACTGTACATAGGAATGCAGGGAAGGGTGAGAGCTCTGAAAACGCATCTGAGTCACAGAATCACCACCCCTAGCTTGACAGAGCTCCTCAATGGATTTCTGATTACCATAGTTGTCAGTTGGATCTGATCCAGTTGGAATAGGTTTTCGGAAAGCTCCACTTCCAAAACGCCATCCCCGAAGTCCCTTCCAAAGCTGCAGCACAAGAAATTCAATATTCATTTCTTTATCCTCTCTCTCTTCCACCTGATTTCTTCACCATTTTCTTACCCTGTTCCCTACCCTGACAACAGGGGTCATCATGGCTGCATCCAGCCTCCAGCAGGAAGTGCTGGCGAGCGACTGCCTTCACAGTCTTTGTCAATACCTCTAAGTGGGGCTCAGAGAGTATGTGCCAAAGTCAGATACCATCTCTTTTGCTGGATTTCAGATGCCATCAAATATTGATTGCATCCTACCATGAATCCAATCACCTCGGATCCCACATATAGATCTGATCAGAACCACATATCCAAACATCTGACCTTGGAACCCCAAAATCCAACTAAGGACCCGAAATCCTAGCATAGTCAGATGGAGTCAGATTTGGAAGACGGATAGCAGGACTATCTGTTGGAGGGCACTCAGACCCCACAACCATCTGAGCACCACAAATACAGTTCCTTTGTCAGCTGGCTGCTCAGAGGGCCGCGCTCCCTACTTCTGAGATGCTCTTGACCCCCCCCCAGCCAATCACACTGTGGGACTCCAACACTCACACATGAACTCTAGTCTCCAGAGCTGGAGCAGCATTAATGGAGGACTCTGGAACCATGCAATAGTGTAGCGGTATATCACAGAATTAGAATACATTGCAATATACCATTGCTACGCTACTAACGTGACTCAGCACTACCGTTGTCAGCTCATGCCGTCAGCCAGCTCGTGGTTTTAGCTAGCTGTCTAGCAGTCAAGAGTATTTCATCTTTTAACACAAGTCACTTAACTTCCCTGTGCTCCCGGGTTGCACCTGTAAACAAGCTTTCAGCTTAGTGTGCCACTTCTGGCTAAACAATTAAAAAAAAAAAAAAAAAAAACATTTGGGGGTTGTGGAAGGTGGAGCTCGCCATTATAAAAACACAATATATATATTATACCATTACGAATGCACATAATCAGTTCTGCTTCCATGGACAAAGGACTATGCCCCCCCCCCAAACCTCCTTCCCCTCCAGAAAAGTATTGCGTGATTTTTGGCTGGGGTTAGTGGCATAGTTCCCCCATCCATAACATTAATTATAATTACTTACAGAGCTTTTATAATGGGGACTCCACCTCCCATGCCCCCCCAAACATTTGTTTCATTAATTATTACTTCTAAGCTGACTACTTGTATATGACCCAGCAATAAAAAATCAGCAGATCAGTCGGAGCAGGGTTGGCAGTGCGCTTAATGGTGGAGGGAGTGTAAGGACGAGGATGTGGAGGGAGCATTGACGTGGCGATGTGACGTAGGATGTAGCATAGTTATCAAAAGAGTGTAAGTGGTTCTGGAGTCCTAAACTAGTGCTACTGGAGCCACCGTTCATTTCATTTTTAGTTGTATCCCATTCTTTTGCAGTTCACCATCAGTTATAGCACTGATACTGGCTTCTCTGTGTTCCCTGCTGCTACTAGTACCATCCAATATTTAGGCACTTCTAAAGGTTATTATACCAGGTATAGACTCAGATCCTACTTATGTAGGTGTGAATAAAAGATTATGACTACACATAGCACTTATTACAGCAAAGAACTTAATTCTGAGACACTGGTGACAAGTTGAGAATCCAACATTTGGAGAAAAGAGAAAAGAAATATCACAGAGAGCAAGCTATGACAGAATAGCCAGTGTCTTGCATTCAGCAGTAGACACGTTTTATGAGATCTGGGTCCCCTTCTTACATTAACAATTTTGAAGATTACCTGACATATAATCTCACAAACAGTTTATCACAGTTGTACTGTTTGTTTTTTAGTTGAAGAGCAACTCTCCATTATAATAAAAAGCTTAAAAACATTAGGCTTACACTAATTATTGTTTCAACTTTATTGTTTTCTGGTTGTTTATTTTCTTTATAATAACTGGTGACCCCCATTATCAACCCATTTTCAAGTGCTGTGAAGGCAGGTTGATATGAAAAAACTCGTATCAACCCGCGGGTTTATACGACTTTTACAGTCTCGCACCGAGAAGCCTGCACCGGTCCATACAAATTAAATACAGTAAGGCATCAACAGACGGTTGGTTCTCTGACCACATATTCTCACTCACAGCATAACTTCAATGTTAACAGAAACATACAGGGCCAAGTAACAAATCGTAACCATTTTGTTATTGAGAAATTTAGTATTTACCACTAGGAAATCTCTCCAGTAAAAGCGTACTTTCCCGACTGCCATCATTGTTTCCACAGCCGGCTTGAACTTTCACCTCGGTTCAACAGCGACTGTAATGACCCGACCCATCGAGATGACGAAACAACACACACACACTGAAGCTAAAGGACTTGGGCAAACAATGTAAATAACTATAAAAAATGCGTATTTTTTGTTTTATTTTTATTTTTTTTACTTCATTCCTAAGATCGTGATTTACTTTACCAGACGAACAGATGACCATAACATAAGGTAGTCTTTTTTTGCACTAGTTATTATAAAAAATAAAACATATGTAAGTGGTTGTCATGCAGTTTTTTACACACCCTTGGTGTGTGATCATAGTGAAACCTCTCGAGCTTCACTCTCAAGGTTTCTCTATTATCACACACCTTGGGTGTGTAAAAAACTGCATCTCAACCTCCTACATATGCATTATTCTATATTTACTTTCCTCTGCTGTTGGTCTGCTAAACATTGTAGGTAATGTGGCACTAATTTCATTGGGCCTTTGAAAACATATCTGACTCTCCCCTGCTAACCACACATTAGCTGTTTTGTGACATCACAATCTGCTACTATGGTGAGCACTATTATATCATAAACGAAGGTATTGAGAGGTTAACAGGAGAGAGGAAATTTTTTTTTATAGAGACACTTTAGATAGACTACTAAGATATGCAGTAACCCTTGGAAAGGAACATTGAAAATGAAAAAAAAAAATTCACAAGTAAATTGTAATAGCTGAAACATCTTATTTAAATAAGTACCTGAATTCATTAATATTGGGCCCTATGCACTATTGGTGTGAAGTGGCTACATGTGCGTATGTGGGGCGAGTAGCCACTCTGTACCCACTTCACCCCCCACGTGGCATGCACGAATGGGGGGGTGCAGACCCACCACGCCCGATCCCCATGTCCACAGACAGCTCTATACTGGGGGTGTTTCAGGGGCATGCCAGCACTACATGGTATTCACTAACCCATGTAGTGCTGGCCACATAGGTGCAGAAGGTGGCGCAGGGTACGCCAGGGAGACCCTACCATAACCCACTGTGCGCCCTCACAGGCACAGGCCTGGAATTGCCAGGGGACTGGGACAGGGCACCCCGTGCTGCCCTTGACTGCTGGGCAGCAGAAAGAGGCAGGGCGGCTGGACGGGCGAGTGCCAGGATGTTTGTTGTGCGGCGGCACCTGGACCGGTGGGTGCCGCACGGGTCCAGATGCATGCAGTCAGAATGCACAGCCCCAGACCTGTGCCACCCTATGCGTGGGATCAACTATGGGTCCTGGGGGGCATCCCATTGGATGCCCGCCTGGGATGACGACTCCTCCCCTGGCCGCCCTGTGGAGTTCTGCATGCCGGGAGGGAGGAGCCATGGACAGGTGGCTGGCATTGGTGAATGCTGGTATGGGCGCACCTGTCCACATGGCGCAGGGTCGCGGGTAGGATACATGCATTTCGTGAGTACCTATGCCCCATTTGTGCATAGAGGCCATAATGCACAGACTACAGGGAGGGAGTGTTCTGCAAATAAACAATGCTTTTTAACATAGGAGGCAAAATTTAAACATAGAAACATAGAAGTTGTCGGCAGCTAAGAACTTCTAGGCCCATCTAATCTGCCCGTAGGCCCTATACATGTATGCGTCCACTGACCCTAAGTGATCAGTGGCTTTTCATCACTCCCACTCCATGCAAGGTTCCCTTGTGCCTGTCCCAGGCATGTTTAAACCCCACCACTGTGCTTGCCCTCACCACCTCTTGTGGCAGACTACTCCAAGCGTCCACCACCCTCTCTGTGTAAAAAAAATCCTCACATTATCGCTTACTCTTACCCCCTCCAATTTTCACATTGTGCCCCCTGGTGGCTGCTGGCTTAAAAGTTATGTCTATCTCTGAATTCTTTATTGAGAATCAATCCATAGAAATTTAGTAGTAGAAACACAAGTCAATTATTAAATCTAGCCGTTAATATTCCTTTGCAAAGTGATTTTTTTTGTCTTCAATCACTTTTTAACCCCCTTTGAGTATTTATTTGTATTTATTTAGGTATTTCACATGAGGTTAGCTTAATTTAGGTTAGCGATCTAGTTTTTTAAGGGGTCCTCATAGACAGTTACAGCAGTACAGAGACAGTACATTAAGGTTACAGATACAGCAAAAGACTTAAAGTTAAAAATGTTTCGCTGGCCTGGTGGTGCAGACGGCTAAGGTACTTGTGCCTTACAACTCCCACGCCGGCAACCCTAGTTCGGGAATGAGCTTGGGCTGGGAGTCAAAAGGGGAAGAGGGCTAGGTGGATTGAGTGGCTGCTTGCAGCCTCCTCCAGATTTGGGGTGGTGACTGAATTGGCTCTTGGCTGCCAGCAGGTGGAGGCCTGGTGGTAGCGCCAACACTTGAGCAGCTGACTGCGGTCGGGGTTGGGGTGGCATGGTACCAGGACAAAATTCCAAAAATAAGTGTTCTCCCTGCTCTCACAAGTGGTACTAGGACACATGTGCGCCTCCATGCATATGCATAACCCATGCTGTCATGGCTACAGATAAAACCAGGGTGGAGGATGGAGGATGAGGGACTGAATGGAGCCCTGCCAACTGTTCCAGGATCTGCGCCATCACCCAGCACTTGGCACCAGTCCAACCTGGATTTGTGTACTGGGGGGAGGACGGACCTCCCCTCTCCAGCCCCACCACATGGGGCAATTTGTGGGGGAACTCAATGACCAACAAGTGAGTGCTGGGGGAGGCGGCTGGGGAAGGTGGTTGCCAGCTTAGGACAGCAGGGACAGGGCTGAACAGCCACCTCTCATGTCTGGGAGCAGAAAAACTTCTGTGGAAAAAAGTTATAAAGGTTTACAATAATGAGTACATTCTTGATGGTAGCAGGTTTGAGACATGGAATGACAGAAGCAGTAATCTATAGAAGGGGATACGAAAAAGAGATGGACTAACTGAGGAGAGAGAGAGAGAAAGGGAGGGAGGAGGTATCTGTCTGGAGGGGATGGAGCAGGATATGTATTAGCAGTCACAAGGATTTTTTAGGTGTTGAGACAATGCCTTCGTCAAGGTAGCCCTGCTATGAAGCGGACAACTGTGGCAGTGACAACCCCCTTCCCCTTCACTCCTTGTATTTTCAGACTCCAATCCTACCAACCTAATTCACTGCCAGACCTAGTTAGATGGTATTTAGTCTATAAATGCTGGCCAGATATTCAAAAGGAGTTGCTCCATGCTTAACAGGGTTAGCATGCGCAGAAATCTACATTAGCCAGTCACGGATATTCAGCAGGAGAGCGGTTGCTCCACTGGCAACAGTTTGCGCAAAAAGAGCAATGCAAAATGAATGCATGCTCAACAGGAGGGGAGGAACTATATAACTCATGCAACCCGATATTCAGTTGGTTAGGCAGAGTGTGCATGCACAACCCCAACCCGCGCCTGCACAACCTTGAGCCAAAAAAATCAGAGTTGAGGGCCACCCACAGGTGAGCTGCTGTATTGCAGGGCGAACACAGCAGCTGCCACCCTGGCTGGCCCCAACTCGGTCCCTGTGCCCCCACCAGCCCCGATCGCGGGCATGAAATGCATGAACCCCCGCCCACATCTCCCACAGCCCGATCGCGGGCATCACAGTTACAGAAACCCCCACACTATCCCACTGCCCGATCGCGGAGCAGTACAGTTATGAAACCCCCCACACATCTCCCACAGCCCGGTAGCGGGCAGAGCGTATATGAACCCCCAGTGCCCGATCGCGGGCAGAATGTAACCCTCCCCAAACATCTCCCTGGTGTCAGTGTTTCCCCTCACCCACCCACGAGCTTCTCCACCCGCCCCCGCATCCGGGGCGGGCGACAGCATCCCACCCTGCTGCCGCCTGCTCGCCGAGCCGGTGACCTGTATAGCGTTTAGAGTTATGCCACGTCATGCGCAGGTTTATATCCGCATATGACAGTTCGACGTGAATGAACATCATTCACAAATCTGACTGTCATGACGGTATGCGGGCTGCACGCCCATTGGCTGTAGCTCTGCACCAATGGCGTGCAGCCCTACCGACAGTCAGTCGGCGGGCGGCGGGCGGCAGGCGGTGGATGCTGTCGCCCGCCGCCGCGGGGAGCGGGTGGAGGGCTTCGGTGGTGGGGGGACACCAGACACCAGGGAGATGTTTGGGGTTTGATGTGACATTCTGCCCGCGATCGGGCTTTACGGTCCACTGGACCACCAGGGAGATATCGCTGGGGAGGGTTAGCATTCTGCCCGCGACCGGGCAATTGGGGTTCATGAGCACGTTTGCCCGCGATCGGCTGTGGAGATGTGTGTGTGTTGGGGTTTTATGTATTTGCACCACCCGCGATCGGGCTGTGGAGATGTGGGGGGTCATGTACCTGTACTGCCCGCGATCGGGCTGTGGGATATGTGTGGGGGTTTCGTACCTGTACTGCCCGCGATCGGGCTGTGGGATATGTGTGGGGGTTTCTGTAAGTGTGATGCCCAGCGATCGAGCTGCATTGTGCGATCGGTCCCCGACGGCTGCTGCCTGGCAGGTGGCCAGAGCAAGTCCTTGGGGATCGAGCACCTACATGCAAATGGCATGCAAATGTGGAGTAAATAGATGCAAATGGCCCCCTGCACCTTGCATAAATTATGGCCCATTTGCATGTCACCTTTGAATATCGGAAATTTGAGCATGGCGCAATGGTACTTGCACCACCGCAAGTTTAATGCTCAACTCTGGCAACTGCGGTGGGCGCAGGTTCCACTGCGCCATCTTGTAAGTGCTGTGGCTGGGGTGATGTTCAAGAGTTGCTCAACAGCGCAACTCCTTTGAATATCACTCCGCCACACCTGTGCAACTATTTTGAGCAGCGCAAGGGCTTGCGCCTCAGAATGGCGCAGTTTGAAAATCTGGGCCGCTGAGTATAAGCGTGTTCATATGCCAACCAACCATCCATCTACACACTAACTTTCCATTATGTGATGTGCTTTTACCATACAAAAACCCACTAGTGTGCCAGGCTAACATGCTAACTCACCTTTATATGCCAGGCTGCTACCATCCACAAAACCCACTAGTGTGCCAGGCTAACACACTAACTCTCTTTTATATGTCAGGCTGATGCCACCCACAAACCCAGTAGTGTTCCAGGCTAACATGCTAACTCTCCTTTTTATGTCAGGCTGCTACTATACACAAATACACGCGAGTGTGCCAAGCCAATATGCTAACCCTCTTTTATATGCCAGTCTGCTACCATCCATAAAATAACACTAATGTGCCAGGCCTACATATTAACTCTCATATGACATACTGTTACCATTCAAAACCCACTGACTGATACCGCCACTGAAGCCAGATCATCTCCTTTTCTTTCATGTCATTAATCAAAAATGTGAATGTTGCTCCACATGGTGGTTGACAGGACTGCACTCCTGGGTCAGAGCATGTCCAGGTGCATCAAACATCTAGCACTGTTTAAGGTCGAGTACGGAAACTTGATGAATGTTTCCATGTGGCAACACAGTGCCAATCTGAAAACTGAAGGACCTTTTTATTAAAACTTACAAACCAACCACTGGAAAATCGCTGGCAGGCAGAGAATAAATTGCTGGTGGTTAGGTTCTTATTAAAAAATGATCTGAACTTTTTAAAGTGCTTCTAGCGGAGGAGAGGATAGAAGTGGTTCCACATTGCGGATGGCAGAATGTCACCAGTCTCTGGAAAGGAAACATCCGGGGCTGGTTAATGTTAGTTACAGATACTTAACTGAAATGGGTAAACTCCACTCCAACTGTAAACAGTTCAGCATGCAATGGGACACAGACGCTGAGACTGAAATGTTGGGTGTTAAATTTAAATGATAGTGGATAACCCACCAGCATCTCCCCTAACCCATTCTGTATAAATATCAATGGGTAATAAAGCAAACCACTTTTTTTATGGTGTTGAGGATGGCACTCCATTGGAATAGGTTACCTGAACTTAGCTAACCCACACGGTTTACTTTAGCCATTGCAGTGAGTTTCCAAGTCACTAACCCTCAGATGAGGGGAAATCTGATTTTAAACTTCTAAAATCAGAAAGATTTCCACAGTACCCGCATTCATGAGCCTAACAAAACAAAGATCATAGAAAGGTAGGGCTAGATCCTTTAAAAGGCAAACAGGATAGTTTTGTTCCTTGACTCTGATGATTTTGGGTGAATTGGAATGCTGCAATGAGAAGCAGTAGGTTGTCAGAAAAATGGGCAAAATCACAGAGACCCCCCCCCGAAAATAGGGAGACTTGGATGGTTCATACTTCCCCCATGCAACTAGTCCCATAAGTCTACCCCCTTCTTCTCCCAGAGGCAGAGTTATCATGCCTGTAAAGACTGGAGAGGGACATGTCTCCAAAATTCACATCAGAGTAATACCTTTTGAGTGAAAGAAGCCTATAAAAGTGCCACTTAGTGTTCCCCTTGTGTGAATTGTGTGCCCCCACCCTAGAAATTCTCATGGCATGACATCCCTCTCAGATGCCTTGCCCACACTCTGGGGCATGCCAAGGTAGGTCTTTCCCTTCGCAGGCACCGCCCACAGCATGCAGCAACTTGGACTGGAGCTTGGGGGTGACACCATAAGACCTGCAGGTAGAGGACAGGGCAGGTCCTACCAAAAGGAGGAAGTTGAAAGAGGCTGGTCAGTAGGGGCAAAAGCATAAGTTTAACAGATTCAGAGGTTGCGCAGGTAGACTGGTCCATTGCAATAATGAACTTTCTAGGGGAGAAGAAGAACATGGAGCACCATTCTACAGTGGGAACCAGTGTAGCCCATATTATAAATCACTAAGGTGATTTCAGCCACTCAGCATGCAGAACCACTGTACCTCTTTTTCTGTGTACAGTGTAGTCTTGTGCAGGACCGGTAGAAGGGAGCACTCCACTTCGGTGCCAGTGGCTGGATTGCACAATACAATAAGAAATAAATACTTTAAACTTATTTATTCATTTTCATTCTATTTTGATGCGGGCACCTAGCCCCCGACGGGCTTGCCAGAGCCCGGTGACCTGAACTCTCACCCGGGGAAGCCCCTCCCCGAGTGGGGCCGCCGAAGCGGAACTGTCGTGGCTGGAGGGCCAGGCACCAGAGCTGGCTCATACGCGAGGGCCAGCATTTTTACTGGATTTCCTCCCAGGAGCTGAGGGACATGCAATGCTGCTAACGTGAAAGTGTCTGTCCCCAGCTCCGCCCTATTGCAGCGCGATGCCTTGTCCTCCAGTCTCTGCCAGGAGGCAGTCAGCGCCGGCACTGGAGAACCCCCCCTCCGGAGGAGAGCAGTCCCCAGATGCTCAATCCTCCCTCCCTTCTGACCCCGCGGTCCATGCCCGAGCCTAACATGGGTCGCGGTGTGGCACGAGGTGAGGCCCAGCACCTCAACCCTCAGCGCCACCGGGCCAGCATACTCTAAACTTATTACAAATCATTTAAACTGAACTCAGATGATTTATAATAAGATAATAGGGTCTCCGAGGGATGTCTCTTATGGTATAAGAGACTCCTCTCATGAGGTTTGGGCAGACAGATCCACTCAGCTTCCCTTCACGGTCCTCTCACCCAAACCTCATACTGTGATTCTCCTCAGAGTGTCTCATACCATAAGAGACATCCCTCTGAGGCTGTAGTAACTTATATAATACTGAAGGCATATGCTCGGTGGGCCAATTGAGGTAGCAAACCTCACAGCAGTGTTTGAATTAGAACTAGCTTAAGGCACTGCAGCTGGTATGAGGGGAGACCAAAGTAAAGGGCATCACAGCAATCCAGAGAGTAGGTGATGAGAGTGTGAACTAAGGCAATCAGGTTTTGTTTGGCGAGGGATGGTTTAAGGTGAACAACGTCTTTTTTGTATGATGAAAACATGCGTTGGAATGACGTACCATCAGAGCAGCGGCAGGGTTACTGCTCATGAGGCAGGGGACCCAGGTTCAGGGATGAGGCCAGGGTGTTAGAGACCAGTTGGGGAATTGGGTGTCCCAAAGGATGCTCTCCTCTGGGGATGAAATAAAACAGTCTCCGCTGTTATACCACCACTTGGGTGAGCACAGGTGGTGGTACACGTGGAGATACTCACAGGAGCAAAGATGTAGCCAAACTCTGGAGTGTGTGGCCCTGCACAGCTTGCACATGCGCCCAAGGAATCCTTGCCACCTGCGTCCTGAAGGAGGGGAAGAAATGCAAGGTGGAAAATTCTGGAGCAGAGAAGAATGATGTCAGCAATCTCTGGCCATGTCAAGCTTGACCGCCCTTCAGCCTCCCACATTTCATGGACCTCCAAGGGGGGGGGCACTGCCTCCACCCTCCCCATGGATTCCACCATGCAGAGGCTTACTGTGGACCCCACGGAGACTGTGTAAGAGACAGAGATGGAGTTAGGAGGTAGGCAGGCAGAAAGAGCAGCACTGGTGATGGGGGGGAGAACAATTTTAACAATGCTTTGGCAACAGATGAAACGAGGCCTACATTACTTGTCATCTAACAGGAAACTGATAGTTCTACTTTCTTAAAAAAAATCTAATGAGTGGTCAGTCAAATGAAGGAAAGATTTACCTAATAATATAGATGTTGACAACAGAAAAGGGCCTAATGGTCCCTCGAGATTGCCCGTTACCTGCCTGCATCTGCCCCTGCCTAATGCTGGGCTGGAGTTTATTTATTTTATGTATATATGTTTTTGGTGACCAGGTAAGTGGGCTGATCCACAGGACCATTTTCAGCCAAAACCCGGGCCACAGATCGCAACAAGAGTAAAAAGAAAACATCAAGAATGAAAATACAGTACATGGGAGGTGTTCAGTACAGATGAGATTGTACATAAGCATAAAAAAAAGAAAGAATGCACACAACTATGATGGTAGCAAGCACAGCAATGTGCAGTTTGAAGTGCAGCACAGTGAGATTACATTATAGTACAAAGCGGTACAGTCAGCAACTCATTACAGAAACAGCAGACATGCAAGCCTGACTAACATGAAGGAGTCTGGAGATGCTAACTTGGTGATAGCAATTAGTACTAAAGCAGGTAAAACAGTAGGTAGCACAGGGCACATAGGTCATGCATTAAGAAGATCGAGAAACAGGAAGTCCAGAGAGCCATAAATTATTTGATACCACTTTCCTAGTATCCAGAGGGGTTTTCATACACCCGAGTTGACAGTGGGGCAGCTACACATGTACTCAGTAATGAGCCAGGCTTTCAGGTTAGTTTTGAAAGACAGGTGGGAGGGGGATGAAAGGATGGAGGATGGGAGGTGGTTCGAGAGGGAGGGGGTGGAGACTTAGAAGGCATTACGGCCCATGCATGTTAATATGCGGGGAACCTCCAGAGGGGAGATGGAGGAGGCCTTGAGTTTCCTGGCAACCACTCTCTGGATCACTCTTTAATGCAGCACTCTGGACACTTAGAGCCCTCAGTGGCACACTCCCTCAAAACATCGTCAACTATCTGTCTCCGATTGTGCCCAGGAATTATTTCCTTAGAAGCTGCTCACAACTCCTGCTAAATATACCCAGGGCACTCACATGAGTCAGGAGAGCTGCCTTTGAATTTCTCACTCCTATCAATATGGAATAAAACCCCAAAATACTTAAGCTGAAAACCCCAGTAAGTACCCTTTTATTGAAAAGGCTTTACCGTGATGGCATTACGGAAATTTGCAACTGCTTTACTAGACACTAGCTAACCTCTCTCCCTCAAATGGCGGCCTGCAAACGGCGGCCCCCCAGCTGAAATGTGTGCCTCTGCCTCTAGCATGCCCACCAACAGATCCACAGGATTTATTGCCGAACTCCCATATCTTATTCTTTGACGCTCTGAACAGCTGCAGCCTGATTCTAGCACATGCTACCACACTTGTGGATAATTATCGTCTTTCGCCCCAAAAAATATTCGGTCCCTCGTCCATCCAACACCTCCCTCTGCCCCAACCTCCAGGACCCTCCCAGTTATGCCCCTGCTACTATATTCCTCCTCTTGCACTTAGTACAATGGCAGCTTTTCTCCTCCATGTGTTGCCGCGTTTTGGGGCAAAAATCTCTTTGTCGCCTTTCGTACGGTCCTCCACCCTCCCAGTTCCTCACTCTGCTCTAACAATTGGGTCATCTTTGCTTGCATCCCTATTCCCCACCTCTCCCTACATTATGTGCTTGATATCTTCTGTCTGGTATGCCTGCCCTCTCCCTAACATTTCCCACTACAAAATGCACAGTTTTGGGGCTTGGATCCAGCACAAGTTCATTATCCACGACTCCTTGTAGATCTATGTTCAATGTATATTACCTCTAAATGTGCATTTTTACTATAATAGCAGCTATTTTTACTGTTTGTACTATTGTAACTTGTCTTTTTGTATTATTACTGTAGGACCACAGGTCCACCTTGTAAATGAGCTTGCTCAATGGTGCCCGCCTGGATAAATAAAGATATTGATTGATTGATTGATTGATTGATCAGTAGGGAAGAGTAGGGGGACTTATTATGGTTCCTGAGTGCATTGTCCACCAGGCAACTAAAGTTATAGTCAAATCTACCTTGAAGAGGGAGCCAACCTAGAGACTGAGTAAGCGTGCAGTGTTGGGTAGCATAGGGAGCTTGAAGGACAAAGTGACAAACTGAATTGTATGTGGTGGTAAGGCGGGATCTGAGAGAAGTGGGGACATGAGAGTAGACTGGGGACAGTAGTTCAGAAGGGGTAGGAGATTGCCTTGTGCAATTGCTAGGCGAGCCTCATCAGTCAGAAATTGCTTAAGGCGGTAGGCAGCACCTAGCCTCTGGTGAATCTTCCTCACCGTGGGGTTAATGTGATCTTTGGAGGTGAGAGAGGGAGAGGGTCATACCTAGATATTTAAACGTGGGGACAGTTTCAAGGGGAGCACCTGCTGGTGTGATTACAGTGAGGGATGAGTTAGATTTAACAACCTTTGCGATGAATGGTTTGGAACCAAAGAGCATTGCTTTGTTTTGTTTTTTCATTTACATGTAGTTTACTGGAGAGAAACCAACTATACGTGGCACCATAGTTGGGAGAAAAAGGAGGCGGAGATGGACTCCACAGATTTGTCACTGTGATAAAGTATTAGGTCATCTGCATATAGTGAGGCATTACAGTTTATACTAGCAGCGGGAGAGGGTACTGATTAAAATAGAGAACAGGAGTGGGTCAAGGATAGAGTCTTGGGGAACCCCAGTGTGAACTGGTAGGAAGGCAGATGAAACTTTCCCTGTTATCACTGCCTGGGACCTGTTTGAGAGGTAGCTGTGGAACCAATCAGTGGTTTTGGGGGAGCAGCCGAATTGAGACAGTGTGTTATGGAGAAGTTTGTGATCGACAAAGTCAAAAGCTTTCGACAGGTCCACAAGCACCACGCGCCTGTAGCCTTTCCCATGTCCATATTCCTGAGGACATGATAGGTGAAGAGAGTCCAGGCAGAGGAGGTGCTTGCTGTGATGTCTGCGGAAACTGTTCTGAAGTGGACATAGGAGATTGTACTTTTGTAGATGTTCAGACAGTTGGTGGTGGACGACTTTTTCTAGTAGTTTACTTAGGTGTGGGAGGAGGGGAGATGGGCCTTTAATTCTCTGGGGTGTGGGGATCACCTGTTTTGAAAACTGGCAACACAAGTGCATGCTTCCAGGAGTCAGGTACTATAGATATTATGAGAGCAAGATTGAATAAATAGGTTAAGGGGCTGATGATGGCTATAGCTCTGACTGTATTTTGATCCCACAGCCCGCTCATCCCATCCACTTGACTGCTCTTTCTCTCTGCCCTGTTTCGGACTAGTACCCTGTGCCAATCCCACCTGTGTTTGAATCTGACAATGGACTCTACACTAACCAATTCTGGCAAATTTATTCCACTTCTCCACCCCCCATTTCTGTAAAGCACTCCTTCCATCCTTCCTGACTTGTCCCCAGCAACTTCTTTTCATGGCCTCTTGTTACCCTGCCCTTGTGTCTTATGAACAGGGCACTGCTGTCCACTTTGTGAATATCCCTTAGGCATGTAAAGGTCTCTATCATGTCCCCCCTGGCCTCCAGCATGTATGTATAGAGACTCTCTGGCCTCTCCTTGTATGTCTTACCCTGCTGCCCCGGACTCATCTTCAGGGCCATCAGTGATGTGCTGCCAAATTTTTAATAATAAGCTCTTATGATTTAATAACTGGATCTCTTCCCTTCATTTTCCATTCTTTTTCTGTTCATTTTCTTTATGTTCCTGACTCTCCTCAGCTCTCTGGCCCCCTCTGGAGCCCCCACCACACCCCATCCCTGTCACCTCACCTGCTCCTAGGACTTACCTCTCCCCATATTACCCCCATAGTTTGGCCACCCCCCCATAGTGGAGCCCTACAGATGGGCCAGTTCCTTTGGTTGCCTATATCCAGTCATTCGGGGAGATGCCCAGGTCGGCAAGTGCAGAGCCTGTGGGTGTGGGAGGGCTGACATGCGCACGGGGGGGGTGGGATTTTCCTTTCTCTGTTCTTTCCCTGCCCCAAGATACAGGTGGTTTGGGTGTGCATGTGCCTGCACACAAGTCTGCATAGCACAGCACCAGCCTGTGTCTCCCCTTCCCATAGCTGCTCCATTGCACTGCCACCTGTAGTCACCCAGGTGGCAGTATAGCCACAGAGCAGACTGCACTCCCTCCCCAGAGGAGGAGAGCATCCTCTGAGATGTGCAATCCTCCTCCCTGCGGCTGGCCCTTAATGAGCCACGCTCGTTCCCAAACGTGGGTTGCCGACATCACAGGCAGTAGTGCTACCACTGTGCCAATGGGCCAGTCATTTTCCCATTTTAATGGGGAACAAAATTTAACAACCACCTCTGTAGAGCCTGTGAGAGCCCCCATCCATCATCACCGGTGGACCTCCTTTGAACAGCATTCAAGAGGCCCCTATCCTTCCTCAGATGTGCGCTCCAGAACTACGCACAGTACTCCAGCTGAGGTCTCACCAAGGATCTGTACAGAGCCAGTATCACCTCCTTTCTCCTGCTAACAACTCCCCCCATATGCCAAAGCATCATATTTGCTTTCCCTGCAACTTTTTGGCCTTGGGCATAAGACTTTAGACTGTTAATAAGAATTATCCTGAAGTCCCTTTGCTCCTCCAACATCTGCACCACTCTCACTCCCCCCAACCAGTACTATATTTCTGGATTTCTTTTGATAATATGCATGACTTCATGCTGTGTTAAATCTGAGCTGACATACCTTGGACCACTTTTCTAGTCTGTCTCCTCTCATCTCCCAGCCCCCTTACACTATATCCACCCTGCCACCGATTCAAGACTGTGTGAAACTATGTATCTCAGAGGTAACAAAGTGGCTAAGCTTGAGAAGTGCCACCTCTGGAAACAGAGTCTCTAGCCTCTGCAGTGGGGGCACCATGGGCAGACCTGCATAAAAGAATAACGTTAGTGGGCGGACACTTGGCTGCTGTGGCCCTATTGCCTAATCTCTAAGAAACACTGTGCCTCATTCTTGATGCAATATCCTTGACTTATTGGTGCAGCTCCAAGACGTAATTACTTAATTTGCTGTGAACACACCCCTTGTATTGTATGATGCCCCCTTCCTGTCCCAATCGTCTACCAATTGTGTACTCATCTGTTGTACCCACAAAGGCATTGTTTGGTTTACCTGCTGCTTGTTACTGTTGTAAGGTGCAAAGTATAATATGTATTGTTATACCTGTCGATTTATTGTGTTACTTTTGATTAATCCTGTGTTGCCCCTGAAAAAGAGACTGTAATGGTCTCAGTGGGCCTACCCGGTTACTAAAATTAATTAAATAAATAAAAAACATGAGCTGACACCTTGGATCTATTGGACAACTTCAAACACAGCAATAATTCTTGTGAGAGGAACTTGTGATCTTTGCAAATAAAGGGAATTTTAAAGGGAACATAAACAATGTTGTATACATTTTTAAACATAATTTTAAATCTGGGCATGTGTGAAGTCTGTTGTATCACCCCAGTGTGTTGTGTTGTGTTTCTGTTTTAAAATAATCCAATATTTTCCTTATTTAGCACCTCATATTAATTCAGACTTTTACCTACTCAATATTCAATTTTTTTTATATTACTTAGCAGTTCCTGAACTCAGTGACATCAGCTGAGCTGAAGACTTCAGTTAAGCGGAACACAGTGACATAAGCTCAGGTGAGGTCACTGGGTTCCACTTCATTGTAGTTTTCAGCTCAGCTGATGTCACTGGGTTTTGGAACTGCTAAGTAATTTTTAAAAATGAATACTGAGTAGGTAAAAGTCTGACTTAATATGGGGCCCTAATAAGGAAAATATTGGATTATTTCAAAACAGAAACACAAAACAATACACCGGGGTGATACAACAGACTCCGCACATGCCAACATGTAAAATTATATTAAAAATGTAAACAACATTGTTTATAATTTATTTTATTTTATTTATTTGAAAATGAGTAACTGGGAAAGGCATGCTGAGCCTAAGCTCGTTTCCAGGTGCGACCCAGGAGAAGGGAAAGGGAATACATTTATAAAGCATCCGCTGTGGTAATAAAGTAGCACAATGTAATGTGCACACAGTGTACAAAACAATAAAGTAAGTGCAGTAACAATCAAAGGTGCCAAAAGGCGATGATACGAGCAGCTCCGATGCACAATTAGCGTGACCAGAGCAGGTTGGAAAATGACAGTGCAGTAGTAGTTGGGAAAAATGATTGATTCGGTCAAAGGTAGAACCCGAGAGGAGGCCCAACCACAGGGGGTTGAAAGGCTCCAACAGGGAAGAGTCAGGTAGGGGACTGACAGGGTTGGGGTGGGGGTGGGGAGTGGGGAGGAGTTTTAACTGATTCCAAAGGAGATGGGGTAGGGGGCGAGACAGAGAAAGGAGGGGAGCAGGCTCCAGAGGGAGAGGAGACAACAGGAGAAGGCTGACTGCCCCGCAGAGGAGTGGGGGTTGGGAAGGGAGAAGGTGCAAGGATCCCTGGAGTGGAGGGAGTATGAGACAGAGGGAATGGGTGAGAGGAATGAGGAATAGGTAAGAGGGGAGGCACCCAAACCAGTGTTTGGAGATGAAGGAGGCGCAGTGGGACTGACGACATGAGGGTAGAGGGAGGACGGATAGAGAGGCGTAGAGGGAGCAGTGGCAGATATGTATGGGGGAGTTGGTAGTAAAATGACAAAAGGAATTTTACAGAGAGTGTCCAGTCTGGCAAGGGAAGAGAAGGGGGTAGTGCCGCGGTCCATAGCCGCATAGTTGAAGATTGGGAGACCATTTTTGTAAGCAGCTCCTGGCAGACCTGGGGAGATTCCTTTAAGGGGCTGAGGTCTGTTTGGGTACACAGAAAAACAGAGGGGAGCAGAACTGAAGCATCAGGCAACTCACTGGCTTGCCTCCATCTGGGATGCAGAACAAGGAAGGACAAAGAAAGACAGAAAAAGGGAATTAGGTATTGATGTGGTGAGGCAAATTCAGAGCTTGTGGATAATGAGAAGGTTTTATTTTGAGCTGTAGTGGTATAGAAGTGTAACCCCCCTGCAAATGGGGGTTCCCAAAAGACTTCCAGGAGCTTGCTTGAATGCTCCAAGCCTGAATGGTGTTTGGCGTTTAAGCCATTTATCAGTGAGTGTTTTTAGAACCTCTGGTACTGTCTCTTTAAGAGCTGTCTGGCTGCAGACATAATTAGTTTGTATGGGGACTGTGTGTTTCTTTGAGTACCACTCAAGCTGCTGTAATTCACCCCATTTTGCAGTCACTAGGGTGCAAGGGAACCTGTCTGAAGATGTAACTGATTGCCAGAAATCATTTACAGTAATAATAAAATTACAGTTTGTCTAACCTGCTTTCTTTGCAGTCAGAACTGTCTGCCTAGTTCCCCATTCTGGTTTTGAACTGCTGAACTGGACCAATCAGTGTGGGGTAAACTAGCTCTAAAATGATGCCTTGGACGAATCAGAACTTGGGACTCATAATCTGAGCCAGCCACAAGAGGATTGTATGGGCAGTGACTCTGGAGATGTAGTTTAGACTTGATTCCTTTTGGACCAACAGCAGCAGTCTATTGTGGTGACAGCCAATCCAGTCAAGAACTGGGAGGAACTCAAAGGAAGTTGATTTTTGTCTGTTGGGAGTTTCAGTTTGAGATCTGAAAGTGAAGGGAAGAAAACTCTGTGCTCCTTCAGTGCACAGTTTCAGTCAAAAAACGTGTGCAAGGCCCAAGTTCCGGTCTGCAACTTGTGTAACTGCTTGTTAGGACTGAATCCGTCCTGTGAAAAGAATCAAAGGATCTCTGAAGAGTAGAAACCAGGCTCACCCTGTAGAAGACTGAAGAAATTGTTGAATTACACTCGGTCTGTCAGGAACTGAATCTGCTGTGTGTTCTCCTGGTTATTGTGCAGTAATTGCGATTGGGATACAGATGCAGCCTGCCTGGTATAGTGCTTTTTTTTTTTACCATATAAATGTGTGAGAGTCTTGGAGATCAAAAGTAGCCCTGCCTGACATTGAAGGACCATATCTTCTTTGGAGGTCGTGAGTACTAATTGGGGTCGCTCCTGTTGAATTGCCACATTAAATCCAAATGGAATTACTGTACTGCTGACTGTTTAATTTTCCCTTTCTTGTGAAAGGGCCCTACCAGCTGCCACAGTTTGGACTAGCCACTAGGGCCTGGGTACCCAGGGACAGTAACTGGTAGGATGGAGCCTGTACAGAGCCATGAGTGAGATAGTAAAGTGATAAGCTAATTAACCTGATTTCCCTGTCCTTGTTATATCCCCTAAATAAATCAGAGCTGTTTGTTTCAACAAAGTTATACTGCCTGAGGTATTTGTTATGTTAAAGTACTGTATGTGATTGTTGCACTGTATCTTATTTTTACAGGATGTCCCGGTGCCTGAACCAGCCTTGGGGGTAAGTGCATAATTGAAGGTAATTCTACTATTGTGTGGGCCACTAGTGGAAGAAGTGTTGCAGTGTCCCAGAGGGCTGTGACCAAGTAAGTTTAACTATTGCAAACCCTGACTTCCTGGGTGGAGGCACCCGCCATTGGATCCAGGCCCCTCAACCTGTTAGGTGGCAAATC
This sequence comes from Neoceratodus forsteri, assembly GCA_016271365.2. Lineage (NCBI taxonomy): Eukaryota > Metazoa > Chordata > Ceratodontiformes > Ceratodontidae > Neoceratodus > Neoceratodus forsteri. The sequence continues at coordinate 120,110,656 of JADMNL010000030.1, read as the reverse complement.
AGGCAGGGGTGGTAGCCCCTGGGATGAGCGCCATCTAGGGGTTACATTTTGGAGGCTCACCGCTGGGATTGTGTGTCCTCTGGTGCACATATTTACAAACCACTGTTAGGGAAAAAAAAAATAAATAAATAAATGGGTACCCGACAGAAGTGGCTGTGCACCGGCTGGTGGAGTGGTGTACTGGGAGGAGATCGACCCCAAAATGCTATGCTTATCCTGGACATCCCCTGGGTATCAATACGGACACTGTGCAGGAGTACTTTCCAAGGTGGAAGGTTTACAAAATCCTGTGGTGGTGGGTCGGCACGCTAATCTGCTCACCCACACTTTCCTGGCCCTAGTAGAGTTTAATGATCCATAGATAGCTCAAGTACCACAGACCATTACCCCAGAGGGAGCCTCACTGCTTGGAGAGTGATAACTAAGGACAGTAAAGACCGGGGGAATGAGCCCCCACCACTATCTGAAACTTTTGAGGAGAAATTTGCTAAATGGTTGCTGGGAGAAGGGAAAACTGTGGAGACTTGAAGAAACTATTCTTGCCACCTGGGGTGTTCCTCCCCAACACCCTCCTGCTCCAGTACCCGTGGTGGCTGAACCAATGCAGACTCCTATTTCTGCACCTGCCATTAAATCACGGCTCTTACGAAGGTTGAGGATCTTCTCTAGCTACCTCCCCACCCCCCAGGGAGGATGACTGGGAGACCTGGATAGACTATGTTGCCCCAAATTGCTAGAATTGGCAATGCTCGGAGCAGCGAGAGGGTTGAAGTGAGCCTCCGAGGTCCCTGCCTGGCTACCATCCTGTGGCAAGCGGGCCCAGTAACCCTGAAGCGACTGCACAAGCCTATCTTGAGGCCTTGGAGAATGTGTAGGGAGCCCAGATTCTGGTAAGGACCTATGGTGGAGAGTAAGAAATGCCCAACAGTACCAAGGGAGTTGTTGTCTGTGTATGTCTCTCGGCTGGAAAAATTATTTAAAGAATGCCTCAGAAAGGGTAGTTTGCCAGCGATTGAACTGGACCCAACCAGACTGGACAGAATCCTTAAGTCTGCCCCTTCTCAGAACTGCTGTTGCTTCAGTTACGCCTGGCAAATCGACTGGAATCCCCACCCTCCTCATGATGAGTTAATGAGAGAAATTCGAGGAGTTGAGAAAAGGCGACCTCGGGAGGACCTGCACCAATAGCTGTGGCTATGACCCGAGTGACTGAGGGTGACCCATCAAGTGAAGTTCAGGGGCAGAGGTTGGCAGTAAATGAGTGCTCTGACAAGGAAAAAGATATGCCACAATGGGGCGAACTGTTGAGAGAGATCCGGGAATTCAAAAACAGTCCCTTTATGAAGGCCACGCCTGCAAGTACGGGCCCTGACCTATATCCGACTGCATCTGCTATGGGGTGGGGTACCCACCCATGTATCTCCTGCTGATAACAGCTCCGAACTCAATTCCTTGACCATGGAAGTGGAGAAACTGACGAGATGTCTCCAAATGCTTATCACGCCGCAGACAGAGATGGCACCAAGGTTTCCAGTTAGTAATACCCCCGCCCTGGCTCCCAGTGTGGCACCTCGGCCAGCTCAAACTCCAGAAGTATGTTTTGCTATAATTGTGGGAAAGATGGGCACATGAAAGGGAATGCCAGTCCCAAAAGACACTGACAAAGTTGCATATAGGCTACAAGGAGAGCTTGGAGAACAAATCAGTGGTTAAGAGGTGCACGACATGATCCCAGTGAGGGCACCAAAATGCTAATTCACGTCCTTTGTGGCAAGGTCAGTTGCCCAGGCCCCCACTACCGCCTCTCCAGACTGGTCCAGAATAGTGGGTCCCTCCATGGAGACCACTGTAAGGTGAATGGAGTGTCTACAAGAGCTGTATTAGACAGTGGCTCCCAAGTGACAATTATGTTCCAAGATTGGTATCAGAAGCATTTGTCAGGCGTACCCTTACAACCATTAGAAGGACTGCATGTATGGGGGTTAAGTGAGAAGGCCTACCCTATTCCGGGTATATCCGAATTTGGCTGTCTTTCCCCACCTCCGTGGCTGGAGTGGCCGAACAAGTAGAGACCCTAGCCTTAGTGTGTCCCCCACTGGACTGTATGATGGTGTCCCTTTGTTGATTGGAACAAATGCTCATATGTTCAGAAGGCTGGCACAGTTGTGTTATGAAAAACAGGGTCAAAGACTAGTAGAGCTTTAAGAGTTCGGCTTTAATTAAGAAGGCCTATGAGGCACAGAGAGATGCTGAAAAACAGAACCAGAGGAACGGTCGGAATTGTATGGAAGAAGGATCCTGAGTCTCTGATCCTGGCACCAAATGCCCAGTGTACCTTACAGGGAGAGTCCGTATCAGAAAGGATGTTAAGAATAAAATATTAATGTTGGATGCACCAGGCGATGGAAAATTGCCAGAGGACTGCTGGTCAAGCCTAGTATTTTGCCGCTAGAGCCCATGCTTATGCCAGAAGGGTAATGGTCCAAGTTCATAATGTGTCTGAAAGAGACATTCGAGTAAACAGAGGTTGCATCCTGGCTAATGTGCATTGTGCAGACACTGCAGTGCTACCCAGCAACAAGAGTTCAAGGAAGAATGACAAGTAGCATACAACTTGTTTGATTTGGCGACTCCCGCTGCCAGCTGAATGGAAAGTGAGGATCAGTGAGAAGCTTGCCCAGAGACCAGGTGTTTTCTTTAAAGGAATGGGATGTAGGATGCGTGCAGAGAGCTGAGCACAATATCCGGCTGCATGACGAAAGACCATTTCGTGAGAGGTCTCGCGCCTGGCACCTGCTGACATAGATGATGTGAGGCGGCATCTGCAAGAGATGTTAGCTGCTGGTGTAATACAAGAATCCAGAAGTATGCTTCCCCCATTGTGGTAGTGAGGAAAAAGAATGGAACAGTAAGGATGTGGTGGATTATCGCACCTTAAACGCGGACTATCCTGATCAGTACACAATGCCCGCATTCAGGATGCTTTGGACTGCCTAAGCGGGAGCAAGTGGTTCTCTGTGCTGGATCTCCATGAGTGGGTACTACCAGATCCGATGGCCCCAGAGGACCGTGAGAAGACAGCCTTTATCTGTCCGCTTGGCTTCTATGAATTCATGAGGATGCCTCAAGGGTTCAGGTGCCCCAGCCACTTTTCAGCGATTGATGGAGCGTGCAGTGGGGACATGAACTTACTAGAGTGCCTGGTATACCTAGATGATGTTATTGTGTTTGGCAGCTCACTGGAGGAACATGAGAGCAGATTATTAAGGTATTGGACCGACTGGAGGACTTTGGCCTTAAACTGTCCATTGATAAGTGTCAATTCTTTCAAACATCAGTAAAGTATGTGGGACACATAGTATCCACCGAGGGAATAGAGACCGACCCAAGTAAAGTTGAGGCCTTGACCACCTGCCACAGCCCAAAAATCTAAAGAACTGCAAAGATTCCTGGGATTCTGTGGTTATTATCGGCGCTTCATCAAGGACTATTCAAGAGTGATCCGCCCTTTACTTAACCTTACTCAAGGGTATCCCCAACCCACAAAAATACCAAAAGTCAGCGTCCTCAAGACTGAAAGAGTGTATTTTCATCCAGTGAAGTATTTGGGGCCCGCTGGACTCCTGATTGTGAGACTGCTTTTCATGAGATCATATATCAACTTACCATGCTCCAGTGCTGGCCTATGCCGATCCAAGAAAACCTCGTCCTGCACACTGATGCTAGCTTGCAAGGGTTGGGGCTGTGTTGTACCAAAACACGAGAATGGCCTGAGACCAGTGGCCTTTGCCAGTGAAGCCTGACCCCATCCGAAAAGAACTATCCTGTACATAAGTTAGAGTTCCTAGCTTTGAAGTGGGCTATTGTTGACCAATTCCATGAGTACTTGTATGGGGCTAAAATACTAGTAAAAACTGACAATAATCCTTTGACCTATGTGCAGACCTCAGCTAAGTTGGATGCCACTGGCCATAGGGCTTTCTGCATTATCTACATATGACTATGCTCTCGAATACCGAGCAGGTCTGAACCACATAGATGCTGATGCTCTCCCGGAGGCCTGTTCCCCAGAATGATTGGGTCGATTGGCAGAACCTGACATTCGAGCACTCTACGAAGTTTGACAGGGAGGAACAAATGTCCACAGACGCAGTGGACTGCATGGTGGATTGCTGGGAGCCTCTGAGAATTGCATACCTGCTGCTTATTGCCACTTTTCTGCAATAGACATTGGTGCACTGCCTCAGCTGGACAATGACAGTATTCGCGGCTCAATCCGATCCCATGATCAAAGCAGCTTTAGAAGCCCTCTATGCAGGAAAAGATGTGTCAAATTCGCTCCACTGATTTGAGAACTGCACTGTTATACAAAGAAGGTCCTAAGTTGAAACTGATCAATAAACTGTTATATAGAGAAACAGTAGACAGAGGGGACAAGTAGACAAACAACAACTAGTGCTGCCCACTGCCTTTCGAGACTCAGTACTGAGGTCCTTGCACAACCACATGGGGCACCTTGGTATAGACAGAACACTTGACTTGGTGAGATCCAGATTCTATTGGCCTAAGATGGGGGCTGATGTGGAGCAACACATTCGAACTTGTAGTCGCTGCTTACAGAGAAGCTTTGCCCCAGAGGGCTGCCCCCTTGTTAACATCACCACCAGTGCACCCATGGAGCTGGTCTGTATTGATTTTCTGAGTTTGGAGTCAGATCAAAGAAATATCAGTAATGTGCTGGTGGTCACTGACCATTCACGAGATATGCCCAAGCTTTCCCCACCAAAGACCAGAAAGCATCCACTGTGGCCAAAGTACTTGTAGAAAACTTTTTGTTCACTATGGGGCTCCACAAAGAATCCATTCTGATCAAGGGAGAGACTTTGAGGTCGTCTGATCAAAGAGATGCTTTCTCTGTGGGAGTGAGAAAGTCCAGAACCACTCCTTACCACCCCCAGGGGACCCACAGCCTGAACGTTTCAACCGCACTTTGCTAGATATGCTAGGCACCCTGCACCCAAAGGACAAGCCTAGATGGAGCCAACAAATTAGCACCCTGGTACATGCTTATAACTGCACCAAAAGTGATGCCACTGGATTCTCCCCTACCGCCTGATGTTTGGAAGAAGCTCGACTACCAGTAGATGTGTGTTTTGGGGTCTCTCTGATGGGGTTCAAGCTGACAACTATTTACAGTATGTGCAAAGTTAAAGGCCCAGCTAACTCATGCGTACCAACTGGCTCAAACCATGGCTGCCAAAGAAATCTGGCCAACAAAGAAAGGTATGATAAAAGGTGAAAGCACAGGAACTCCAGGAGGGAGATCGGGTATTGCTAAGAAATCTGGGACTGCATGGCAAGCACAAGATTGCTGACAGATGGCACCATCTCCCTCACATTGTAGTGGGCAAACTAGATGATCTGCCAGTGTACAAAGTAAGGCCTGAGAATAATTCAAAGATGTAAAAACAATGCATAGAAATCATTTACTGCCCATTGGACAAATCCTGATTGAGTCTGAGCCCCAGAAGATGCCCCCTCTGGACCAGTGACTAGAGCTGCTGCTAAGAAAAGATCAAGAAAGTCTGCACCTACAGAAGCAAAGTTAAAGTGTTCCCCTCCACAAGTCCCAGTTGAGCATGACTGTCAGTCCATATCAGAAGAAAGTGAGAGTGACTTTGAATACTATCCTTCTTACGAACTGAGTCAATTGTTTTGGGGCAATCCCCTAGTCAATACTGGAGACAAAGCTGGGCCTTCTGGACTGTCTAAGCCCCCAGCTTCATCCCTGGAGCCAATGCTCCCAGAAAGTGAAGTGCAAAGCATCAGATCAGATGAAATGGAATCATTGTGCATGGTTGAACTGTTTGAGCTTTCAGGGGAGGAAAATGATAGATTGGGGCAGACTGGTGATACACCAGAACAAGAAGAGTATTTTGAGTGCCCTGACAGTCCACTGCCAGTGTCCGAAAGCTCTCCATGCGAGCCAAATGTTGTGGACTCAGAAACTGTAACTCCTGGAGCTGAAAGTGCCCCAAGTTCTAGCCTCTCTACCCCCATGGAGACTCCCCTGACAAGTGAGGACAATGCTGAAAATGAGGCTCAGAGTGCAGAGACTGTAACAGTTCCCCCTAGAAAGACTGGTCGAGCTGTAAAGCCTGTGGTGCACCTCAGTTATGATTCCCTTGGGAGGCCTGTGGACTTGCCTCTCAATGTTGTCCATAAAGAGTGTATGTGTCCCAGGCTCATTGCCCAAACTGGCGTTAGTGCTAACTCAAGTTACTTGTGTTGCCCTCTAAGTATGGTGCCCTTGCAGCCCCAAGGTAACTGATAGGAAGGTCCCTCTCTTCAGGTTTCATGTACAAGAGGTAATAACTTGAGTTATGGTACAATGTGTATGTAATACTGTGTAAAAGTGGCGTACTGCAATGTTTCAGAAATGTGTTCTTGGTAAAATGATGTATTGACTGATGATTACATGTGTGAGCCTAATGCAAATGTATATGGTTGCAGTTGAAACTTATGGGTACTTGCTTGAGCGGACGTCAAGCTTTCCCAAACCAGGAAGGGTGTAACCCCCTGCAAATGGGGGTTCCCAAAGACTTCAGGAGCTTGCTTGAATGCTCCAAGCCTGAATGGTGTTTGGCATTTAAGCCATTTATCAGTGAGTGTTTTAGAACCTCTGGTACTGTCTCTTTAAGAGCTGTCTGCTTGCAGACATAATTAGTTGTATGGGGGACTGTGTGTTTCTTTGAGTACCACTCAAGCTGCTGCCAATTCACTTCATTTTTGCAGTCACTAGAGTGCAAAGGGAACCTATCTGAAAGATGTAACTGATTGCCAGAAATTATTTACAGTAATAATAAAATTACAGTTTGTCTAACCTGCTTTCTTTGCAGTCAGAACTGTCTGCTAGTTCCCATTCTAGTTTTGAACTGCTGAACTGGACCAATCAGTGTGGGGTAAGCTAGCTCTAAAATGGTGCCTTGGACGAATCAGAACTTGGACTCATAATCTGGAGCCAGCCACAAGAGGATTGTATGGGCAGTGACTCTGGGAGATGTAGTTTAGACTTCAGTGCCTTTTTGGACCAACAGCAGCAGTCTATTGTGGTGACAGCCAATCCAGTCAAGAACTGGGAGGAACTCAAGGAAGTGCCAGTTTTTGTCTGTTGGAGTTTCAGTTTGAGATCTGGCAGTGAAGGAAAGAACCCTGTGCTCCTTCAGTGCACAGTTTCAGTCAAAAACGTGTGCAAGGCCCAGAGTTCCGGTCTGCAGCTTGTGTAACTGCTTGTTAGGACTGAATCCGTCCTGTGAAAAGAATCAAAGGATCTCTGAAGAGTAGAAACCAGGCTCACCCTGTAGAAGACTGAAGAAATTGTTGAATTACACTCGGTCTGTCAGGAACTGAATCTGCTGTGTGTTCTCCTGGTTATTGTGCAGTAATTGCGATCGGGATACAGATGCAGCCTGCCTGGTATAGTGCTTTCTTTTTTTACCATATAAATGTGTGAAGAGTCTCTTGGAGTCAAAGTAGCCCTGCTGACATTGAAGGACCCATATCTTCTTTGGAGGTCGTGAGTACTAATTCAGGTCGCTCCTGTTGAATTGCCACATTAAATCCAAATGGAATTACTGTACTGCTGACTGTTTAATTCTCCTTTTCTCTGTGTGAAAGGGCCCCTACCAGCTGCCACGGTTTGGACTAGCCACTAGGGCTTGGGTACCCAGGGACAGTAACTGATAGGGATAGGCCTGTGCCACAGAGCCATAATAGATAGTAAAGTGATAAGCTAATTAACCTGATTTCCCCTGTCCTTGTTATATCCCTAAATAAATCAGAGCTGCTTGTTTCAGCAAAGTTATACTGCCTGAGGTATTTGTCTATGTTAAAGTACTGTACTGTGATTGTTGCACTGTATCTCATTTCACAGGAGGTCCCGGTGCCGGAACCAGACCTGGGGGTAAGTGTATACTGTGAAGGTAATTCTGATATATTGTGTGGGCCACTAGTGGGAAGAAAGGGGGGTTGCAGTGTCCCAGAGGGCTGTGACCAAGTAAGTTTAACTATTGCAAACCCTGACCTCTGGGTGGAGGCACCCGCCATTGGATCCAGGCCCCTCAACCTGTTAGTGGCAAATCAGGCAGGGGTAGTAGCCCCTGGGATAGCGCCATCTAGGGGTTACAGAAGAATCATTTATTTCTTGTTCAGCTAGTGTAACATTCCACCTCTAAATCTGAGAATAAATCAGTTTAAATTTGTGTACTTTTGCTTACTGTTTAAAACCTTTATTTTCCCAACGGCCGTCGGCGCAGCGGTTGGATTTCCGCTTGCGGCACCAGCAACCTGGGTTCGGGAACGAGCTTGGGTCACTGGAGGGCTGGCTGGGGGGAGGCAGCTTAAGCATCCCACGACTGCTCGCTGTCTTCAGGGAGGGAAGGGGCTGTGACCCGGTGTTGAAGTGACCACTGGTGGAAGCCAGGGGTAGAGCAACACATCGGGGTCATTGGGGTGGTGCGTGATAGACGTCGGCTCTTGCCTTGACGTCCGGACGTCACGCACCTTAAGAAAGCCAGGAAAATCACTTGCTGGCAGCTGGATGATGGCTCTCTGTTCCCTGAGGGTCTCCAGTGCCTTCCCAGGGCCTCCTGTTCCTCGGCAGCATCCCTGAGCCCTAGAGAGTATGTGCTGAAGTGCACCTCTCCCAGTGCCTTCCCCTCGAGGAGGGACCCGCCAAGCAAGGATATGAGGATATCCGGTGGCTCTGTACTCGAGGATCAGAGGAGGGCTGGGTAAGGACAGTAGGGGTTGGGGGGAACTTGGTAGAGCCGAAAGGAGTGGTGGACCAGCCAGCATGGGGGGTGGAAAAAATAGATTACACAAAAAAAAACCCTTTATTTTCATATTTTTTTCTGATTGCACTATTCAAAATAAACAACTATTTATTAAGATGTAGTGACAGGTGGTGCAATGTGGAAAGGATAGTTTTTGGGTCTCTGAGGTATCCATCATTCTATTGAAGAGACATGGAAACATAGACATTACTGGTAGACAAGGACCACTTGGTCCACCTAGTCTGCCCTAAATTCTCTACCTATAGTGCCACCGGAGACCCTGCTTGGACTCTGGCATACAAACCCCCCCCCCCCTTGCTTCTCAGATTCCCCTGTGTCTATCTCATGCATTCTTAAATCCTGTGACCATTCTAGTCCCCACCACTTCTGCTGGGAGGCAGATAGCTATGCTATCATAGCTAATCAGAGCGAAGGAATCCTTCCTTATACTGGGAAGCGATATGGTAAAGAGTGGAAAATAAGACGGCACTTCACATGAGATCTGAGCAATCAGCCTTGGTTTGACCTAAGGGAACTGGTGACTGGGCTTATGGATCCGGGTGTTTGGGGCGTGCCAGCTATGCAGCAGACAAAACTGGGCAAAATGGGGTGGAGTTCTGTAAAAAGCTGGTGCGAGAGGGGTGCTGGCAGGGTTGTGGACACGCAGTCTACATGTAGTGGCAGCATATGAGATCTGTGTGAAGCGTGCAAGCATCAGCCTGCAGCAGGCATGGGTGTAGTGATTACCCGATTGGGGCTTATGTAGAAGTACACAGATGCCTAACATAAATCCACAGAAATGACAGAGAGGTAATATTATCATTCCAATTTATAAAATGTCAAGAAAAATTCTAGAAATGTAATTGGCTGTGAGACATCACCTGACTGTGCATTAAATCTCTATAAACATATGGTCAGGTGCTCAGTTTCATTTTTCTCCCCCCAAAATGACATGGAGCCATTTTATAAGTGTAATAATTTCCTCCAGGGTTTGTATTATAGGATTATAATGTATGACCGGTGTCTACTAACCCCTGTTTTCAATGAGTTTATAACCTGATAATCCCATTGTTATGACATCAGTATGCTGTAAACCTTGCTTAACCCTTGCTGTACTGCAGACTGATATATCAGTCCACAATTCCTATAAATTCTAATTCTGTTGGCAGACTAATGGTTAACTATGTCATAATGATGGGATTACAGTATAGAATATGAATATACAAACATATGAAATTTGTCAGCAGAAAAAGGCCATTTGGTCTGTTGAGTTTGCTCGATTTTGCAGCTAGCAGCCCTATTCTGCAGCTGCCCCTCCCTCCTCACCCCCCTTATCCTCCCTCTTGCCCTGTCCCAGCCCCTTTTGAAGCAGCCCACTGTTTTACACGCTACCACCTCTGCTGGTAACACGATCCACCCTGCCACCACCCTCTCTGTAAAAAAGTGTTTCCTCATTTCCCTCCTGAACCTTCCCCCCCTCCATGTCACCCCCTAAATTCTTGGAAAGGAAAGGTGATCTGCTGCTTGGACATTCATTCAAAACACACACACTGCATTCAGACAGTTACAGACCCACTGCAGTATAGATCGCAATGGCTAATTTCAGCACTTCAGTTGCTCAATATTCAAACCAGGAGGCATTCATAACCGAGCAGGAGAACAAACGCACATTGAAAAAAAATGTTTTTTTTTCCACAGTGGCTGGTTTTCCCATACACTATAAAATACACTGTCTAAGTAACGGTGGTCAACCACAGATGTAATCACCTCTCGTGGTTGCCATGACAACTGTAAACCTCTCGAGCTGTGCTCTCGAGGTTTACTTGGTTGTCCTGGTAACTGGTTGAGATGATTACATTGTGGTTAACCACTGTTACTTAGGCATTATCCTCTATATAATTACTGGTGACCCTACATAGCAACCTGATTATGAGCACTGTCAAACGCCATAATAACCTGGAATCCAGTTATTACGTTTTTTGATGCCATAATAACCCCAAATCCAGTTATTATAGCGTTTGCTTTAAAACTCCCATCAGTGGAAATCATCCTGTCAACTTATTGGCTCATATTCTGTGAATGGGCGGGCTACACAGTTACTTAAACATGGCGGCTCCATTCCTGCTAAGCAACGAATCACCACAGCAAAGGACACCTTTCTTTGTTGTAACTGTAAGTTATTTAAATTTTTTAGTTAAAAGTTATCCAATTGATCCTGCCTTTCAAATTAATGAAATGTATCTGGTTGATCCTGCTGTGTGTCAGACTTGGGGAAACCGCGAGTCTGACCCAGCGCTGATCTCCACTGAAACTGTGCCTGTTCTCCTGACTTCCAAACCGCAACTGAACTGCACTTCAACAATTTTTTTTAAACACTGTGTTGTCTATACTGAAGTGAGTCTGCGTGTGTGCCAGAGAGTGACAGAGAGAGTGTGTGTGTATGTGTGTACGAAGGAGAGAGACTCTGGAGAAGACCGAGGAGCAGCAGGAATGACACTGGCTATCTCAGGGAAACTGTCTGGGGGACCGTAGTCTAGGTAACAAGCTCCCTGAACTGGTGGCCTTGATGGAAGAGGGATGCCTGGATATCATGGCAGTCACAGAAACATGGTACACAGAGAACCATGACTGGGATGTCAACATACCAGGGTACACAATCTACAGGAGGGACAGAGAAGGTAGAAGAGGAGGAGGATTAGCTCTCTATGTAAGGGACAGAATCAAAGCAACGGAACTAAAGGGTAAACAGGGAGGAGAGGAGGCACTGTGGGTCACCCTGGACACTGGAAATGGCACCACAATCTGCACAGGGGTTGTATATAGACCCCCGTCTCAGGGGGAGGAAATAGACAAGGAAATGATAGAGGGCATCCTTAGGATGGCAGAGAAAGGGGAGATACTGCTGATGGGGAACTTGAATATGCCAGATGTTAACTGGAGTACCTTTGTTGCAGCCACATCCAAGAGCAGGGCCATTCTTGATGCTCTACAGGGGGCATGCCTCAGACAGCTAGTTTTGGAACCCACTCACAATCTTAGACCTGGTACTCTCAAATGGGGACAGAGAGAAGATCCGAGATCTAGAAGTGGGTAGCCATCTGGGAACAAGCGACCACCAAACAGTGTGGTTCACGATAAAGTTAGCTGTAGAGTCAAGCCATACAAAAGTGAAGGTACTGGACTTCAGGAGGGCTGATTTTGTCAAAACCGGAGTGTGCCTCAGAAAAGCACTGGCAAACAGGCAAGAAGGAGGGATGGAGCAGCAATGGGGAAACATCAAAACTGCCATCACAGAGGCAACAAGCCTTTGTGTGAAGCAAATAAATCAAAATGAAAGAAAAAACCACTGTGGTTCTCAAAAGAAGTGGTGGAGAAGGTTAGGGAGAAAAAGATAGCATTCAGGAAGTATAAAGAAACACAGAATGAGCAGGACAGAGAACTGTACCAGCTAAAGCAGAAGGAAGTGGGCAAGGCAGTCAGAATAGCAAAGGCCCAAACCGAGAAAAAGATAGCCAACTCGGTTAAGAAGGGGGATAAAACCTTTCATAGGTAAATTAGGGAACAAAGAAAGACTAAGGCAGGGATACTGAGGCTGAATAAAGAGGAGGGTGGTTGGGCAGAGAGGGACAGTGAAAAAGCAAGGATACTTAACAGATACTTCTGTTCGGTATTCACAAAGAAATAGCAGGGGGAGGTAGGTACCTAATCCAGTCAATAGAAGCACTCTGGATAGGGGGGTTGATATCAATCCTTTCACAGAAGAAAGAGTTCTGAAACAGCTCCTAAAACTGAAGGTGGATAAAGCAATGGAGCCTGATGGGATTCACCTCCAGAATTCTAAAAGAACTAAGGACAGAACTAGTAACACCACGGACTACCCTTTTTAATAAATCATGGGAGGATGGTGTGGTACCTGAGGACTGGAGGAGGGTAGATGTGATTCCCCTTCACAAAAGTGGGAGCAAGACAGAGGCAGGAAACTACAGACCTGTCAGTTTGACCTCAGTGGTAGGGAAAATGATGGAATCTCTTCTGAAGGAAAAAATTGTTGAGTATCTAGAGGCCAGTGAAGCACAGGACCCAAGGCAGCATGGATGCATAGCAGGAAGGTCATGTCAGACGAATCTAATTGATTTCTTTGACTGGGTGACCAAAGTAGTAGACCAAGGAGGGGCTGTGGACATGGCCTACCTAGACTTTAACGAAGCATTTGACACAGTCCTGCACAAAAGATTAATAAACAAATTAGCCAGCCTGGGAGTGGGTCCCAGGGTAGTAGTCTGGATAAAACATTGGCTGGACAACAGGATGCAGAGGGTAATAGTAAATGGAGTCCACAGTGAAGAAAGGGGTGTTACTAGTGGGGTACCGCAGGGTTCAGTACTGGGGCTGGTCCTTTTTAATGTCTTTATAAGTGACATTGCAGAGGGACTGGAAGGAAAAGTATGTCTATTTGTAGATGACACAAAGATCTGCAACAGGGTTGATACACAAGGTGGGGTGGAAAGGATGAGAAGGGACTTGGCAAGGTTGGAGGAAATGGTCACATGTATGGCAGCTTAGATTCAACGCAAATAAGTGCAAAGTGATGCACCTGGAAAACAAAAACCCAGGGGAAGAGTACACAGTGGGGGGTGAGATACTGACAAGAACAACAAAAATAGAAAGCGACCTGGGGGTAGTTATATCAGATGACCTAAAGATGGGCAAGCAATGTGAGAAGGCAGTAAGGAGGGCTGGGGGGATACTGGGATGCATAGGGAGAGGCATCACCAGTAGAAAACAGGAAGTTGCTGTCCCTCTGTACAGACAGTTGGTAAGACCACATCTGGAGTACTGCATGTAGTTCTGGAGACCCCATCTCCGCAAAGACATAGACAGAGTGGAGGCTGGCCAGAGGGCAGCAACCAAAATGGTGCAGGATCTGCACCAGAAAACATATGAAGAAAGACTAAAGGAGCTTAGTATGTATAGCCTTGAGGAAAGGAGTGGGGGGGGGGACATGATAGAAACTTTCAAGTACCTCAAAGGAATCCACAAAGTCCAAGAGGGTGCCATCTTTCAGAAAAAGAGATGTGCAAGAACAAGGGGGCACAATTTGAAGATGGGGGGTGGCTCAGAGGTAACGTGAGTAAGTATTTCTTCACAGAGAGGGTTGTAGATGCATGGAACAGCCTTCCTGTGGAGGTTGTGGAGTCAAAAACAGTGGGGGAATTTAAGAATGCATGGGACAGACATAAGGCAATCCTAGTGGGGGGTAGGAGGAAGTAGGCTGTTGGTTAACTAGGATAAGCAGCTTATCCATTAGGTAGGGAAAAGGGCAGACTAGGTGAGCCAAGCAGTCCTTATCTGCCATCAAATTCTATGTTTCTATTCTATGTTTCTAACTCCTTGCACCAGCAATTATAAAAAATAAAGGATAGACAAGTGTGTGTTTAAGGATTTTTTACACACCCTCGGTGTGTGGTGGCCTCAGAAACCTCTTGAGCTTTGCTCTTGAGGTTTATGGGTCATCACACACCTCAGGTGTGTAAAACAAATCCATAACACACCCTTGCCTATCTATTATTCTCTATTTATGGCACTTCCCAGGGGCGTAAGGACACTCATGCCTTACTACACCCCTGGGGCATGCATTAAATATGGAATAAAGTACGGGTCGGTGTGTGTGTGTAATGAGAAGTTTACACACACCAAGGAGTTAGATGCCACATAAACCCTGAGAGCGAAGCTCAAAGGGGTTGTGCAAGCATCTAACCTGAGGGTGTGTGTAAACTTCTTTACACACACCGACCCATATTTTATTTTATATAATTGCTGAGTTTCCCTTTTTTTTGCCTCAGCAATTATATAAAATAAAGAGATGTTTCAGGCTGCCATGGTGTGCTTTCAGCACAGTCCATGGGCATCCTTATTTATTTAAATATTTTTGTAGGTGTTTGTGCGGCGTTTGCAGCTTACAATGAAGTTTTTTTTTCTCTGTGGTATTTGTTTGTTTATTTTGGAAATTACTTTCCACTGAGTCCGTGAGTGGCAGTTCAGTCTCCCGTGGAAAAGATGATGGCAGCCAGTGGTCCAAAGGAAGAGCTGAAGCCGGCGCATGGACACAGTGAGGGAAACCGTGTGTGTGTTTGCTGTAATGAACACTCTTTCATTACGGCAAATTATGCCACTGTTTCCCCTAAGGGAAAAAAGGGAAACCAGTTATTATAATCCTATATATATATATAATAAACCAGTTATTATAATCCATCATAGCTTGTTGTGGCGTATTACTTACTTACAAATATATATTGTAAATCATGACCTCATTCTTAGCCAATCAGGATTGTTTCTAAACATTCCAGGTACTCATGATCATAAGAGGGTGCCTCATGCAAATGATTCAAAAATTCTGAAATTCTAAGTTCAGTTGCCAAAATCTAGTGCCCACAAAGGGAACTCTCTAATATTCTGCAAAGTAAAACATTTTCATTTTAAATTCAAAGTCAAATTTTTTTTTAAACAAAGGCTTTTAACATGATTTATAATAGGTTTATATGTACACTTCCTGTGTCTCTTATAAGAGTTTCTTCTCAAGTCCTTAATGTTCCAGCAGAGCTCAGCTTCTCTTCACCAATCTCTCACCCAAAGAACACGAGAATGCACTTTTATAACCATGAGAGACACAGAAACTGTACATATAAACAAATAAACGAGGCCCAATGAACAGCCCATCCATGTACCAGCTGATTAGTCTGACAGATAATGTACAAAACATTTTTTTTTAAAGAGCAACAATCAAGGTAAAAAAAATCTCCCCCCCCCCCACACTGGTGCCTTACCTGATTTGGACTTAAATGTTCCAGATCTTAAATTTCTCTGTTGTCTACATTTGAAAGTGGAAGGGATTGTAGTTCATGGGATCAAGTCCAAGCCACCATTAAACTAACAAGGCTGTTGTTAGTTGAGCAGTGGCTTTGATTTGACCCCAGTGCACCTCTAAAACATATAAAAAAACCCAGTAATGTTTAAACCCGTCCCCACTGATGTCAATGGAGTGCACCCCCATGCTCTACAAACTATTATGCCACAAAACAAAGTCAGACTGGCCCACCAGGATACCTGGAAATTTCCCAGGTGGGACCCCCTCTGTTGGGTACCTTGCCACCTTCTAAACTCTAAGAATATTTGTTTTAAAAATCTAGTTTCTAATTAAATGGGGTATCTGGGGCACTATATGTAAACGTAAGATTTAAACACAGAGCTAGTGTATCAGACTGAAATAGGATACTGCTATGAGTGTGATACCCTGGGTCCTCCTCTATTGATTTTTCCAGGTGAGCCCCCATACCGCAGTCTGACCCTGGCAAAACATAAGAGCATGGGGGCAGCACCAGGAGTGGCATTTTCAGTTTGCAGTACCAGGAAGGGATAGGAATCTGGTGGCTGGCTGTTCCGAGCCATGAATTTTGATCCCTTCCCCTTTCAAATATAGATGCCAGAAAATGTACGATGCAAACTATTTAAGTTCAAAACAGGTAAAGTACCAGTAGGGGCCTTGATAAAAGCACCCAAACTGGTACTCTTTAGTGATTAAATGAAAATGCTAACCTTATAGAGGCTCAGACGGGATTTAGAGCGGCTAGCTCAATAGCTCGTAATTGTGATGTACTAGCCCATATAACTGATAAATAATTGTAAGATTAAAAAACAAAATCGGTATGTTATATCTGTGAACTTCTCATCAGCATTTGTTAAAATCAACAGAACCATATGGGAAGAGATGAGAAATGTAGCAGTGCCAACTGACCTCCATACAATTGTAATTAAATTGTAAAGAGTACTAACATATGGTCTAAAGTGAGATATTCATTTCAAAGATTATGTGCATTGGAAGTCAGAAAAGATCTGGAGGTTAATCAAGAAGGAATGCTTGCCCCAACACTATATACATATACACACACAGACATATGTAAATATATATATTATATATATATATATTTATAAAGATATCTACATATATATCTATATACTCATACCCCTACACTATATATATATATATATATATATATATTATTTATATGAAGTGGATGACTCGGCTGCATCCTACATGTGTACGTGTTTGGCACATGCAGATGATGCAATATTGGTTTCCACTTCAATACTAGGATTGCACAGGAAATTAAATGCATTTATGGGAATATGTGAAACATTATCAATGAAACTAAACAGAGAAAAAAACTAAACCCTGTGCTCTTCGGTACATCCATCTTGAAGTACAATTCTTTTTTAAATAGAACAAAATGGGGAAATGTTAGATGTTATGATTATCTTGAAATATGGTTTTCATCAAACATGAAGTGGAATAAACATGAAGATGATGGAAAACAATAAATTAAACCAGCCATTACAAGCAATTGTCAAATTTAATTTACAGTATGGTGGGAACTGAGTTATAGGTATGCCAAGAGTTGTAAATGCTAAATTGAAGTCCATGGCTCGTTAGTTACGTTTGTTTACTGTACAAAATCTGTAATTGTTCTCCTGTCGGTCTCTAACCCCATTTCCTGGATGCAATAGTTGAAGAGAACTAAACACTCTTAAGCTGCCTTTCCATAAATACATTTGAATTTAATAGAGTTGCTATGTCAGCAGGAGATCCCTGCCTCACAGAAGGAGTTTAGTTTAGTTTCATGTTGTATTGAAGCCAACAACCATTCAACAGTTATGGCAGCATATTGTAAAGCTTAGCAAACCTGCCCGCAAAGTCAGGTCCGTTGCACTCAGAGTAGTCAATTAGTGTGGTGGGTGGGAGGTTTATATTCAAACATACACAAAGCTAGCTAGTGCAAGCACTGTTCGAAAATACCCCATGTAGGAACACTGCAAAGAGAGGCACAAACTCCAGTGTAGTCACCTGACACACCAGCGGCAAGCACCTGACTGAGCTCCTAACTAGAACAAGCTAAGGATGCTGAACAGGCATTTCCACATTGGTAAACATGGGCTACCTGTTCATGAGGTGCTAATGTGTTTGTGACTGAACACAAAATGCATATAGTGGAATGTTAAAATGATAATGGCCTTATTCTTTAGGCAAAATACTAATACCTCTTTACAATATGATCAACATCCGTCCACGTCATTATCAAGGCATCTTGCTTCTCACAGTGACTGGAGGCTGTGCTCTGCTTAGTACAACAGCGCAATCCATAGACCCCGTGAAAAGGTGATTTGTGGGGGTGCATCAACGTTTTGACTCAGTAGCACAGAACAGAAGCAAATGTTCCTTTGTTTGTATGGTTTAAAGAACTACAGCCACACAGAAATACAAAATCACACATACCACCATAATGCAAAACAGCATGGGCTATATATGCAAATCACCACAACATTTTAGGTTGGCTCAGCTTTAGGCAGGAATGCATGGTGCCGAAAGGCCTCTCATACAATCTGCAAAGGGTGCAAACAGAAGACGCAGACGTGTTTCGTCCTACCAGGACTCATCAGTGTGCCTTGTCTGTATGACACCCCAGGGGACTGAACCAGCTACCCTAAGTTGGTCTATAAGGTTTGGGTTGTGCTGAACCCAATAAAAACCAAAAACAAGCTAAAAGACAAAGAAACTTAGTTCAAAAGCACTGAGGCAAGGGTTACCCCTAGGGGTATTGGCCGGGAAGCCAAGTTTCAAAGAAATACAAAATCAGATTCGGAAATGGAAAATCCAAAATTTGATGGATGCAAAACAGAACAGATTCTACAGAATCCGAGCATTCCTAATCTGCATGTGCCCCAGGCCTGCATTTGGGGTGTGAAGTAAAGTGCTTCTTGCATAGTACAGCTTGTGGCTCACAAACTACCAATGGACTGCAAGCACTAACGCAATGTGTGCCACACTTAACTTGCCAGGTTGCTGCTCTTAATCGCTAAACTAATTAGTAACAGTAGCATTTCCAAGGTGCAGCTGAAATCCTTGCAGTATAAAATGTTTACTGGAGTACTCACATGTAGCTGATGAGACTGTGTCCCGAGCATGTTACAGGGTCTTCTATCAAGATTAAGGGGTCATAACCTAGGCTGGACACTTAACTAAACTCAACAGGAATAATGACATTACTGAGAATTAAAAAATCTAATAGTATACAGTAAAACTATCTACAATGTTCTCTAAAATGTTCCCCAAACTTTGGAATTCTCTCCCCCTTTCTGTCCGCTTTGCCACCTCTCAACACTCTCTGTCCTCTCTTCTCCACAACTTCACCCTGCACTCCTGCAATTGCATGTGTTACCATACCTTACTCTGCTCCTCTGCCCCTACTTTCTACCTCCCAATAGTCTCCCTCTCCTCCAATTCCTGCCTCCAGCCCTAGCTTACATCTTCTCTCCCCTGCTACCCTACCACTCTAATCTATACTCCCTTAACTCTCACTAATTAGCTCCCCCTACCTTTCTTCCTGTATAATTGCACTTTGTATCACAAACAATGTTTCTTGTTATCCGATAGAGTACATGCGTTGGCCTTATATCGTAGAAATTATTATTTCTGTTTTTTATAAGATGCTTGTGTATGTTAACCTGTTTTGAATATGTAATCGTTGCCTTGTATCCTCTCATTGCCCTACTTTACCCCGTCCCCCACAGGACGCATCTGGAAATGAGCTGTTGTCAGCTTAGTAGGTCCTTCCTGGTGAAACTTTTGAAATGAAAAAATAAATAAAATGAGTAACACAAAACACCGAGCATGCAACTGGACAGAATATGCAAATTTAACACCCTCTACTGTGTTGTGTGTCATTGCTTTCATATACTGTCAACCACTCCCTGCTATTTAAACAGTTATCTTGCTTTGATCTCTCAGATGACGCCGCATGTTGGTTCCAAAGCTACCTTAGTGACCAAACCCAACAGGTCAGAGTTGGTGAGTCCCTCTCACCCTCTCATCTGATTCGCTGTGGAGTTCCCCCAAGGGTCCATCTTGGGTCCCTTGCTTTGCAGTATTTTTTGAACAATCTCCCTGCATCATGCCCTAATAGACTCCTGTTATATGCAGATGAGATGATGCAGTTATTTTCACCTCCCACTCTGACCCCTCCCTCCTACAATTGCAACTGCAGACAAGCTTTACGCAAGTGGAGACATGGTTTAAATCTCAAAAACTCATACTAAATCACAAAAAAACTACAACAATGATGTTTCATGGCATCCATAACAAACATAAAAACAAATGTCTATCTATCACAAACAGTAAAGGGACTTTGCTCGAACATATTCAACTGTTTAAATACCTGGGGGTTACCCTCGACAGCACCTTGTCTAACTCTGAACACATTGAGAGCATTGCAAGATTGTGAACACCTGCATAGGACTTCTCTTTAGACATAGGAGCTGCCTCAGCAATGAAGCCCTAAGCACTGCCATTCAGAGCTCTGTTATATCAATAATCAACTACGGGCTTGTGATCTACGGCTCTGCCACTGACACTGCACTTCGACAAATAGCCATTGCCCTTAACAAGGCATGTCGTCTACTGACCTCTGCTCCATGCCTCTCACATACCTGTGACATCTACAAGCAAGCAAACTGGCTCCAACTCCCCGGCAGACTCAAGTACCAGACCTTTATGCTAGCAAAAAAGATTACTTTAAATCTCCTATCCTCAAGGGTTCAGTCCTTACTGGCTCCCAGCTGCGGCCCCCACCTAACCAGGAACTCAGAATATCTTACTTTTTCTGTTCCACGCTGCCGCATTACCCAAGGACAATGCTCCTTTACATACAGAGCCTCATCCTGGTACAATTCGCTTCCACCTGCTGTTACCAATGACACGACCCTGAGCACTTTCAAGTGCTACCTGCATCAGCACCTTGTCGCAGTGGCCTCCTGTGAATGTTTCTCCTAACTAAATTTACTCTCCTTCCCTCTAATTCCCCCCCAAGTCCCTCCCACCATTACCCCCCACTATCTCCTATCTCCTCCCTTTTTATATCCCCACTATTATCTACATTCTCTCCCCATAGCTTTCTCTGCATGTATCTACCATTTCTCCTAGCAGCTTCTAGTTTATTCTAGTGAACCATATTACAACTGTTTTTTTATTGTACATATGTTCTTGAATAATATACACAAATTACTGTAACTTAACATACATACTATGAATCATTGCACATATTACAGTAATTCCATATGAAAGCTTTAATGCACCCGACAAAGCCTATGGGTGCTTGAAACTACTGTACTTGTTATTGTCCTCACTATGTTCTGTATTGTTTCCCCGACGTGGAACCTTTGTAAAAGAGCCTTGGCTCAGAGGTGTCTTCCGAAATGATAATAATAATAATATACGGATAGACTGGAACGTAGTAACATTTTATTGTAGTGATGTAAAGGACCTAGGGTCCATCTTGTCTGCTGTGACACAGTCTCCTACTTTGTACATATTTTGTTGCTGTTTGACTGTATGGTAACCACCCTGCTGCTGCTATTTGGTTCTCCCCGCCCCTCCTTGTAAACTAGGTGTAACACCTGAATGGGATTGTCCTGGCATGCAAAAATTCTAATAAATAAATAAATACCCACATATCTAAGCTTACAGAGATTTTATAACTTACAAGAAAACATTTAAGCAATAAGGCACAACAAGGTGTGGATTATTGGGGATTTACCCATGCCTTGTGTGGTGTGTCACGGGCGCAGCCGAGTGACTTAACCACACAAGAAGTGGGTAAATCACCCAATAACTCGCACCCTGGAGTGCCTTATTGTGATTATACAATGGATCCATGTGTAAAATTAATTTAAAATGTTATTTAATTATATTTTTTATAAATGCCATTCCTCAGCCGTGGGTTATGCAGGATTTACTCACGGTCATGTGACATGTTTTGACCAATGATGTTACAGGATTTTCACACACTATTGTATAATTAATATTATGACATGGGCAGAAAGAATGCTGAATTCTGATTGGCCAAGAGTTGCTTTTTGCTGGGCCGTTATCCCAGCACAATGGCCCAGCTGAAAGTAATATGTTTAAAAATGCATAAAATTTCCTAAAAATGACCCATTTCATAATTGCAATAAGGCACTCCAAGGGGTGTGTTATGGTGGGCTAATGGCCCTTCTTGGGTGGTGGAAGCCCTCGGCTACGCCTCATACTTCAACCCACCCCGAGGTGGGCCATTATCCCACCATAACACACCCCCTTGTCATGCCTTATTACTTAAATATACTATTTAGACACAATTCAGCGTATATGTTCTGTTATCTCTGCATGTATATCATGGGAGGACAAACACATTTACAGACTAATGTGGAGTTTTTTTTGCCTGTTAACATAGCTACTAGTAAAAGAAAATTGAAAAACAATATTTTGGCAAATTCAGCTTGTAGTTTATGTACCTTTTATTCATTTACCTACCATCTGTTGTTCATTTCCAGGTTAATTTCAATGGTCTGTGTCCCCCAGAGTTCATCATCTGCGGATGCTGCTTGATCCTTTGCTGAGGTCATAACCTTCTGTTTGTGACATCACAGTTTGTTTTTTGCTAGGGCAATGAATATGATATCACAAACAGAAGAGTGTGACTTCAGGAAATAATTAAACAGCAAGAGAAGATTAAGTGTAGGTGACAAGGACTCTACTTCCATGTAAATTAACCTAGTAACAGAAAATAAAAACAAAATATAATAGAAACAGAAAATCTAATATCTAATATAAGCTGAGTTGTATCT
Source organism: Neoceratodus forsteri (assembly GCA_016271365.2). Classification (NCBI taxonomy): domain Eukaryota; kingdom Metazoa; phylum Chordata; order Ceratodontiformes; family Ceratodontidae; genus Neoceratodus; species Neoceratodus forsteri. Next base: position 120,088,109 of record JADMNL010000030.1, on the reverse strand, counting down.
AAATATCATGTTTTTCAAAACTTTTCCAAAAAGAGACAAAATCCCTTTAACTGCCAGACTGTTATCCCAAGACAGACAGGCAGATGGGCACAAATTTGAGGTTGGTTATGGACCTCTGTTTCTAAACTGTGTGTCATGGAGGCAAATATTTGTCACTTACCCCCTCCGTTTTGATAACATATATAGGGAAATCTCCAAACGTTGCCAAGATCCACTGCATAGCCAATGACTGACAGTAGAAAGTCCATCTTTTTACTCCATGTCTCTCGGTCTTGCTCTATGACCTGAAGCTGCAGCGCTTCGCCAGCACAGGGGCTAGTGGCTGGAACGTGCTGACTGTCCTCCCCTTCCGAACTCCCATTGCAGGCAACTGGGCTCTGGACTGCCGAATACCCATTGGAGATCCTTCCCGGTTCCCCTTTTTCCCCCTGACTGGGGTGGACCTTATTCAAATCCTCCACCAGACGGAGGGCAGATTTTGAGTTTTTGATCAGAAGTCCATTCTCTTTGCAGTCTGCAACCTCTTTACAGTCTGAGGACTCTGTGTTAGAATTGAGTGGGAAGGCCTCACTGTTCAACATTTTTCTCTCCATTCCGTTGGTTATGAGATTACACGGGTTCCCATTGGTGAAAGACATTGAGCAGGTTTTGCTGTTGCTCGCTGACGACTGAGGACCTCAGGCTCCAGAGTTCGAGATTTGTCTCTGGTCCTCACACACTGGATTGTCAATCTAAATCTGGAGAAGGAAAACGATAAGTAACATGAGTCAGGTTGTTCTGCTGGAAACAAACCAAATGTGATGTTGTTTTTCTATTTGCTAATCCTATGTTTCCCCTCCCCTTGTGTCCAGCTCTTATTACCATTGCAGGGACTCCACCCGGTAGTGACAGAGCTGCTTCTCCTACATGTTTCTAGACAGAGGTGCCCTGTCAGCAGACAAGACATTTCAAGGCTGTTGAAATGATTGCTGTCTGTCCTCCCACCCCCACCCAGCCAAACACCTGTGTGGGGAGAAGATGCTCTATCCAGCCATGAATTTCACACTTGGGGTTCAGATGAAGCTTCCTCGTGCACAATCACCTCTTGGGCTACTGTCAGAGAATTCCAGCACCAGAATTTCCTGGGGAGGTGTTATGTCTGTTCCCCCTACTTGGGTGCCTCTTATAAGGGAAGAGTCAAACCCTCCTCACCAGTTACATCTAAAATAATTTTTTTTGTTTACAGAAGTACTTCGAGGAATTCATATAGAAGGCTTGATTTGTAATAACTAGGAAGTGGTTACAGTCAGACCCCCGAGAATGCAGAGTGGGTAGAGGTGATCTCTCAAACTCAGACCTTAGAGAGGATACCCTTTATGGTGCAGCATAGGATCCCAGCATACACCAACTGATGGACTCATCGGGAAATGTTCAGGTTGGAGGGCCAAGACTAGTGTCAAACAGATCTATCAGGCTAAGGCCTATAGTCCCATTAGATACATTGCTGGGTTCCCCTGGTTTATGAGCAACCTTTCTTTATAGATCACACTGAGTGACATAGATTATCATTTAGACCTCTGACAGACACATTCCACTGATATCTGTTTATTGTTCTGTTAATACTGTTTTATTGGTTACAGTCAGACTTTGTACATATGTGGTGCCACAATATCCCTTGTTGAGTGTTATATATATGTTAGACATGATGTATGATACTGTACTACGGCTCATATACAGTTGGAAAATTAAATAAAGGAGTACAAAAAAGGCTTGATTTGTAAATAGATTCAAGGCTGAGTAGTACAGGGATATTCTTAAGGAGCTTGGGCCCACAAGCGTTATGTAGCTGCAGGGGAGAGGTATCCACCCAGGGCAGACAAGTACACACCAGCACATAGACACACAGACACACACAAACAAAGACAAAACAAAAGGGAGTTAGGGGGCAAGGAATGGTCAGTCGGGGCTTTATAAAGTTACGTGGGAGCAACAGGGCTGACTAAATGGACTAGCAGTCTTTTTCTGTCCTTTACCCACTATGTATTCATGAATTTATACACACACATATACACATACACACACGTATACACACATATGAACACACACACAAACACACACACACACCTCATACAAATACACAAACACACTCAGAAATACAAACACAATGCACACACGTACACAAATACACAGACACACACACAAATATACACACATACACATGCACACACACATATACACACACAGCTCACACAAATACACAAACATACTGAGAAATACACACAAATACACACACACACAATACACACACATATGAACTCAAATACACTCACAGACACACACATATACATGCACAAATACACACACTCACAAATACAAACACACAACTCACAAATATACAAACACACTCAGAAATACACACACAAATATGCATACACACAAATGCGCGCGCGCGCTCGTGCACACACACACACACACACACACACACACACACACGAAATGAAGAACCAAGCAGGAAACCGAGGATATATAATATTCAATTTTATTTTTTAGGTATGATGGGGAGATAAAGAAGTGTGAGATGGGAAATGTTGGTTCCTGACAGTGTCAGTCCTGTTCACTCTGTCACTGGACTTCCTAAGTCCATGTTTACAAGGGTCAGTGTTTGCTGTAATCTATGGCCTCATGTAGTTTGGGGCTAGTACCTACATGGGCTTGTGGGGCTCCCAAAATAGAGAGACAAAGAGTGCCAGTGGATGAATAGGTCAGCGTGGGGGGGGGGGTTATTCCCTCCCCCTCCTTATACTGTAGCACAGTTCAATGGCACCATTTGCCTGCTTGTATGGGGGGGATTTGGGACTCCTCCCTTACCCCCTGTATAAGTGGGGCTGGCCCATGTCACATTAGAGTCGAGTTAGCAGGAGCTGTGGGCAAGTCATTAATTATCGGGCCTCGTGATCCTTTCCCTTGTCGACAAATCTATTGTTCTGCAAAAACACAGAAAACCTGTTGAAGGACCTTCTCATCTGCATAACGGCAGGGCTGCCACTTGTGATGCTGATGACCTGGGTTTAGGAATGAGCCACAGGCACTGGAGGGCCAGTTGGGGGAGAGGAGGACCGAGTATCCCAGAAGGTGACCACGATCAGTGGTGCTGCTCTGGAACCAACAAAACAAGGAGGGATGATGCCAACTGGCTCTGACATGCATAGTCATGCACTAGCATACAGGGATGTCACTGAGACTGGGCAGTTGGCATCATGGGGCAGGAAACAGAAACCCCAGATACATGCCTTAAGTGGTACACAGAATAATAAAAGGGCACTCTTGGCTCTGACATGCCAACTGCTATCCATTTCTCAAAATGGAGTTGTTTGATGAGGAGCACGGTGACCAGCTCCCCATGGACCCCACCTCTTGGAGGAGGAAGTCCAGAGTAAGAGGATGACGTGGTAACTGCCAGAGAAGGAGTGGGTGGGGCTGGGAGCTAGACCAGATGGAGAGAGGCCACTGCTAAGTAAAGGGGCAGAAAAAATGTAAAAAAAAAAAAAAAGAAAAAGAAATCTTTGTTGATTGGTGAAGTGGAAATATCTGCATTATGTTACGGAGAAGTATAAATCTGGGCCCCAGTTCCGATCTTGGTTAGAACTTCTTTATTCTGATCCGAGAGCAGCAGTCCAGACAAATAAACTAATCTCAGACTCCTTTTCAATGGACAGAGCAGCAATCCAGAGAAATTAACTTATCTCAGACTCATTTTCAATGCACTGAGGGGGCAAAACAGTACTTCCAACTTTTTTTTTTTATTTTGGCCCCTGAAACCCTGGGCTTGGATTTTCAAAGGCACAAAAGTTAAGCATGTGCACAAAAACAAGTTGCACAAGGGAGAGTGTCAATGCACCACAATGTTTGCCGCATGTGTGCAGTTTTCAAAAAGATTGCGTTTTTGTATCCTTTTCCACATTTTGCAGCAACTTTGTGCTAATTTATGTGCATAACTGCTATGCCTGGTATTACCATGTGTAGTATCTGTGCAAAAAAACAGAAAGTGCCACCCATGTGCAAAAAATGCAGAAAACACTACATACGCAACGTTGGGATGCATTGGGAGAGGTAAGGAGCAAGTCAGTGTGGTAATTCCCCCAACCCGGAGAAAGTGTAGAAGGCCTTGGCTAGTCCACACCTAGACAGCCACAAAGCTGATTAGTTGCTAACAAGGCAAGAGTTATGAGAGAGACTGGGCATGTTCAAATTAATCAGCCTAGAAAAGCGAAGACTGAGGGATAACATGATCGTGGTGTTACAGATACTAAAGCGGGAGAGACTGGGGGTATACACAGATGTTAAAGCTGGTCAGTGAAGCAGAAGTGCAAGGGACAAATTCTTGCAATGAATGTTGCCTCCAGGGCAGGCCTACGTCCAAGGCAGCACTGCCTTGGAGGCAAGCATTACAGATAGGGGCTGCCTCCCAGGCAGGGCTTTAACCTCTACAGCTAAAGAGCCGAGCTTCACTGCTGTTCCATTTTTCTGGTGTAGTGGAAAGAGCTATAGCCTGATAAACCAGAGACTGTGAGTTTGAATCTAGACTAGATCCCCTCAGTTTTCTCGTGTCAGAATTTCACTAGAGTGGTGATCCATGGCGTCACGGAGTTAGAACGGTAAACATATAGCAAAAGGGACTTATTTATTTATTTATATCTAGGATTACAACACTCCTTTGAGCCAAGGCTCTTTTACAAAGGTTCCATGTCCGAAACAGTACAATATGGAAAATAAGGAAGCATCACAGGTTAATAATGGAAGAAGAACAATGCAGTAGACAGGATAAGCTGTACTAGTGTGAGATACCATAGGAGAAGACAGGGTAAAATACAGGATTGGGGAGGAGAGGTGGGAAGAGGGAACAACAAGGGGAGGAGAGGTATACAAGGGGAGGAGGGAGCAGACAGAGGCATTGTCAACAACACAGAGCAGAAAGTGTCATAGTCAAACATAACAGGGGGAAGTGCTTGTGGAGGGATGTCGATATGCGTCTGAGGGCAGCAGCAGAAGCAGAGCTGTAGATGATTATTCCATAGTCTATGATGGAGACCACAGAGCTCTGGACTGTGATCTTCAAGGCTTCTGATGTAAGATGTTGTCTGTGCCGGTATAGTAGGCCTAGATGCATGTTAGCAGTTTTGGCAACACTGTCAATGTGGGCCCCATAGGATAGATTTGAGTCCAGAGATATCCCAAGGTATTTAAATGACTGCACCTGCTCGAAGGTGTTTCCAAGACTAGTTGAAATAGTGAGGGGGTGAAGCCTATACTTGTTTTGAGGGCTGTTAAAAAGCATTGCCTTGGTTTTTTTATGGTTAAGGACCAGCTTATGCCTACTAAACCAGTTTTCCACTAAGGCAAAGCCTTGTTGAAGACTGAGTTGTAGAGGTTCAGGGTCCTTGTGGGAGGTGAAGATTACAGCGTCATCAGCATAGAGGATGAGTTGTTCAGGGCAGGATTTCGGAAGGGTGTTCAGGAAAAGGCTGAATAGTAGAGGGCCCAGAATAGACTCCAGAATGGACTGGTTTAGTATCTGAGTGAACACCTGCAATTTTTACTCTTTGTGACCGATTTTCCAGGTAGCTATTGAACCAAGCTACAGTGTCAGAAGAGAGCCCAGTAAACTGGAGTTGTTCAATCAGCAGACGATGGTGGACAGCGTCGAACGCCTTAGTCAAATCGACAAATACAGCCCCGGCTAGATGACCTTTATCCAAGGTGCTGTGTAGTGCTCCAGTGAATTCCAGTAAGGTAGATGAGTTCCTATGTCCTTTTCTGAAACCACATTGTTATGTACACAAAAGATTGTATTTATCCAGGTAGTCCGTAAGTTGGCCGGCCACTACGCGTTCGAGAGCCTTGGAGAGAGGAGGTAGTATAGAGATTGGTCGATAGTTCCCGTGGATGGTCTTATTCCCACTTTTGTGGACTGGTGTAACTGTAGCAGCTTTCCATATGTCAGGGAACTGGCTGAGGCTAAGGGAGAGGTTGAGAATTTGTGTTAATGAGCCTAGGACCTCATCAAGGGTAAGGGATAGCAGTTTGAGGTCCAGCGAGTCCCCACTAGTTCTTGACTTGGAGATTGCTTTGGTGATGTATTTCCAGGTCTTAAATGTGGGGAAGAGTAAGTGCAACAGTAAAGTACTGCCTCCGAGGCAGGCCTACCCTGGATGCAACCTTTTTGAATGAATCTGTCCTTTGCAGCAGAAATAGAAGACATGTACTCAAACTGGGGGAACAATGTCTGGGGAAACATTAGAAAGTGATACTTCACATTGAGGGTGATTAGTATATGGAACAGCCTACCCCGTGAGGTTGCTGGCTAGCACTGTTCAGGCTTTCCAAGCAAACCTAGACAGATTCCTTTGTTGAAGGTTATATAACATGAGTAGGAGGTACCATTCATACTAAAAAGCTGGAATGTGTGTCTGCACTCAGACTTGGTATTTTTACTGATGTGTTGCAGGAGGGGCAGAGAAGCTGCACCCTAAGTCCCATTGGTATAAGTTAATAGGGCCTCTGAGGGATGTCTCTTATGGTTAGGGTTACCAGATTTTGGGATGCCAAAAGAGGACACTTAATCCCTCACCTGATGAGCCCTTGTGCCTGACCCCGAGTAAATAGGTTTAAAGCCTCCACTGCCTTCACAGCTCATTTACAAGGAGGTCCTGGGTAGGAGAGAGTAAATAATAATAATACAACAGGATACAGAAGGTACATGAAGAATATTTGGCAACTGGAAAAGAGAACATGTCCTGGTGAGCATGTCTAGTAACTCTACTTATGGTACAAGAGATTCCAAATGGAAACTGAGATTTGGTCAAGAGAATCATGAAGGGAAGTTGAGTGGTGTGTCTGCCCAAACTTCACTAGAGGAATCTCTTATACTATAACAGACATCCCTCGGAGGCCTTACTAATTATTATAAAACACCCAGGGACACTGCAGCCCACCTCACTTCCCCCTTCCCTCCTCCCTGGGATAGGTTTGGGGTGGGGGGGGATCCAGACTGCAGTGGTGCTTCCCCCTTGCTTCGCTCTACCTGAGTAGCCATAGCAATGACTATAACTGTTCATGCTGTTTAGGATGTGGAGAGACTACATCTGTCAAGTCATTAAAACCCTACCTCGCCTCCCCACGCTGTCTCTTGAGGGAGGATGAGGTCATAAAGAACGACTCTCCTTTCCCTGAATGGCTTGATATACAGGATGCTTGGGTCCACACATATGGATTATGTAAGCTTGAGTTATCATGTAAGACTGTGGATGTTACAGACATATAGAAGCTCAATAAAGATCATATTATAAATCACTCAAGTTTAGCTCTAATGATTTATAATAAGTTCAGAGGTTTTTATTTTATGTTATTGTGCTGTCGTCCCCCTGGTGCTGAAGTGGTGTGCTCCCTTCTAACACTCCCGCATGAGAACATACTATACACAGAATAAAACGTACAGTGGCTCTGCATGCTGACTGGCTGAAACCACCATAGTGATTTATACTCACCTGTATTTGTTTGCACAGTATTTATACTGTTATTTTGTATTTTGCCTAGCTGAGGTATTCTCCAATGGACCCTCCCACAGGTCACACCTGGAAGCCAGTCTTAATGCTGTGCACCATTCTCGGTCTCCAATTTCAAAATAAGTAAAAATAAATAAATCACTTTATTCACAGTAATACCATGTTACTATGAGTGAGGACCCCTGTAGGTAAGTGTTTCCCCCTGTGGCCTTCTCAGTCTTGGGAGAGGGTGCATAATTGGCTCATTAAACCCCCAGCCTCAGACAGGGAAGGTCAGCTTCACATAATGGCAACCTCCAGGTGGCAGCCAGCCAGCGAGCCTCTTCCATATCATTTGATAAAAGTGTTTAAAGGAACTGACTCTAACCTTTGGGTTTTTTTACACAACGGCCCAGGGATAGACCAGCATTTTATCTCAAGTAATGAATTTACAAAGCAGCTTAATCAAACTGTCTGGCCCACTGAAAGCCTTAATGGTTGCATTTCAGTAAATAACTTCCCCATATTCCATCAGAGGCATTAGTTTCTAAATAAAACCTTTCTGACTGTGTCCTAACTCAAGTGATGTTTAACCTAATCAATGGCCCCCTAACATGCACTCTCTGTTATTATTATTATATTCAGATGTTTTGCAGAGTGTGGTGGTGCAGAGTGCCCCTCCCTCGGCCCTGGTATTAAGCATATGTCATACCTGCTGCTACTGCTGCTGCTGAGGACTACCAAGAATTTCCACTTTATGGAAACTAAGCTTCACATTTTGTATCTATGAACAAAAAAAATCATCTGATTTTTGTTTTGCAGCTTTTAGCAGTTCGTTTTGTAGAAATGCGGTAATTTTTTTTAAATTTACAGATACTGCTACTCATTCTCTCTGTCAGCCCCCTTCATCTGTCGACCCCCAGCTGTACCACCCTCTGTCCCCAGGGCTCCCACCACTTTTTGCCTCCATGAGTAAGTGGGTCCTGGTATATGGTGCAGAGTGTGTGTGATTGGCAGGTTCATACTGTCGCCGGAGAGTTTTTCCTCCATTTTTCTCACTTTTTGCTTAGGTCGACCCACATGAAATGATGCGCACGCACAGCATAAAGACACTGTGCACTCTCAACAACTGTGTCCAGCCAACAAACACGTACAAGCACTTTTGGTGCCGCCAAGCCTCTGACACATAGCACCCAAGCAGCAGTGGGGCTGCCCCCAAGCAGCAGTTTTCTCTGCACACTCAATCCTCCTTCTCCCCAGTCAGCCCCCTCCCGAGCAACCCTAGTACAATCCCAAACCCATGTCGAGGGCATTGGGAACAGGGAAGTGTGGCACCCAGCAACTCATCCCACTGCACCACTCAGCTGCCCTGGAAAATGTTTTTTAACTTTTTGCGTCAATATAGTGTGTTCCACTCTAGTTAAAATAAGCCAAATTATTTTTACAAATACAGTTCCACTCCAGCTAAAGTAAGTCAAATTATTTTTATGAATACAGTTCCACCTAACAGTCTGAAGCTAATGTTTTGTGGTTCAGCACCTCTTCAGAGCTTATTAGTGGTGGCTCCAAATTATACACAGTGCTTCTCACACTGTGAAAAGATAATCGCGTTCCATTTCCCTTGTTTTTCTGGCCTTTGCCTTCAGCTTGCCTGGCCCTTCCCAAGTCCTTTCAATATATGCTGTGATTCCTCATATGATTTTTTGAATTCTCACAATTGCTTTTCTACAGGGAGCCACTGCCTCCTGCACAGCAGCACAACTGAGACATACGATGTCTATTGCCCCCCCAACTGGTTGAAGGAGGTGTTCTTATTGCAGAATGACCCCCACCCTGGAGCCTGATAGCACAGTCTCTGTTTGTTTGTTTGTTTTTGTTTTTGACCAGGAAATGAGGGCAAGGAAATGTTTTCCTGTTTTCCAGACTCATTTGGGAGGGGAGGGAGGATAATATAGGAAGTATAGATAATGAACCTCTGCCACGCTCCTACAGCTCCCCCTGCCCGGGCTGGGAAGTGGGATTGTGGCATAAACCTTGATCTCCCTCACAACAGTACAACCCACTATCAATGGCACCACTGGGCAAGGGAGTGAGCTGTTTCTGCAAAGATTCAAAGTCCCTCGGTAGAGTTGTTTTTTTTTAACTTAGAATTATTACAGAAGCGCAGCATTTCGAGTTCTAGCTGGTAACAGTAGGCTGGAAATGTATTTACTTCTGAAAGACAGGGTTAGCTACTCAAAAAATATTTGCACTGGGACTGGCCTGTCAGTGCAGTGACAGTGTTACCATTTGTGACGCTGGCGACCTGGGGTCAAGAATGAGCCAGGGTCCTCAGGGATAAGCCAGAGGGAGAAGGACTAAGCATCTTAAAAGGACACTGTCCTCCTCCTCCAGGGAGGGTGAGCAGCCAGCTCCGCTGCTGTACTGCCACCTGGGTGACCATAGGCGGCAGCGCAAGGGGAGCGGCTTAGAGATGGGGGAATGCTGGCTGGTCCTGTGCTGCTCTCGCTTGCATTGGTGCACATGCACACCCTTTGCTTCCTGCATCTGGAAGGCTGGCACAGGAAATGTGGAAAGTAGATCTGGTCAGTGCAGGATAACATACTGGCCTCCCACAGGCAACACAATGGGGACTTGGCCGTCCTCCAGAATCTAGATCTGAAAACTGTGGCCAGAGTAGGGTGCCCCACCACCAATGCCATGGTGCGTGTGTGTGTGGTTAAATAAGTGGATAAACTGGAGTAGCAGGTAAGCCCACAAGAAGACGGGTGACAGGCTGGGGAGCCATGCATGAAGGGTGTATGACTAGAGAGGGAAGGGGCACAAAGAACATAGGAAAAAAAAATCTACATATCATATATATATATTTACACTGACAACACTGATTGTTTTAGTAAACTTTAAAATATTTTTTTAGGGGGGCCACTTGATGCTCTGACATGCCGGCAATACAGGTTTGGATGCGGACCTAGGAGCAGGCTCAGCCAGCTGAGGGGTCCAGTGCGGTGCTGCCATGTGGCATGGTGCCAAGTTCAGACACCCCAGTGGCCTCTAAAGTGAACAAGGGAACTTGTGCCACCACATAGAGACCTCTGTAAGCATGCGTGAGGGCCTCCCAGGTCATGGCACAGCACTGCACAGGGAAGTTGGGATTGCAGTGAGGAACAGGGAGGAAAGAGACAAACCCTGGAGTTGTAAAGGTGACAGTCAGTGGTGCTTTTGGGCCATGCTCCTTGGGGACCTCTATCACTGGGATGGTTAGGGTAGGGACAGACAAGGCAAGGAGGTTGCCGGGCTCCAGCCCAACTAGAGGACTGTGTGGATGACTCCAGTAAACCAAAAAGCAATATGGAAAAAAAAAAATAAAACTTTTCTGGGGAGAAAAATAATAAATGAGATTCTTGATGCATCTCTGTACGTTTACCTGGTAAAACAATTTCAATTCCTTTGCTTCTTTGCAAGGTTCAGTTATATGGAAACATGGTCTTTATCCCCTCTAGCTGACCTGCTACTGCTGTTTAATTATTTGCTGATGTTACTCTTCTGTCTGTGACATCGTAATAATTTCCCCAGCAAGAAACTGTGATGTCACAAGCACAACATTATGGCTTCAGCAAAAGATTCAACAACTAAAACAGATGGACTATAGCGGAACAAAGATCCTGTTTCCATGCAAACTTCCTAGTAACAAAGAATAAGTGGAAGGAAAATGCAGACAAAATATCAGATATCAATCAGTCAATCACTTTATTTAATCTTTAAGCTGAATGTGTCTGAATGTTACATTTTTCAAAGTTTTCTCAAGAGTAACAAACTGACTTTAAATTATTCATTAGTTGTCGTAATGCAGCTATAAACTAAGTTCTTCCATTGTTGTCACAAAGCAGCTGTAAACTGACTTTGAGTTCTTCCGTAGTTGTCACAATGCAGTCATGTTCTGATATAGAACTCTATGGTTGAAATAGGGGAAATACAACTTGTCCTAGCTGAAGATATCATATTTATCTTCATGAGAGCCCAATGATATTATTATATCTCATGAGTGGTGAAGCCACGAGAGACATTTTAATATGATTGGCCTTGAATGAAGATAAATATGATACCTTCAGTCAGGTCATGTCATGTTCTGTTTATACAGACATATGTTTTGGGATAAACATGGCTGGGAATGTGTAAAAGTGCTTGTTACTTTGCGGTGTGTGACTAACTTTCTGCTTCATTTTACAGTTACTGCAGGGTTTGGAGCTGTGGAGTAGAATTCAGAAGCTAGCCAATCACAGTTTTTATTTGTGCTTGGGTTCACCTAGTTCTGAAACAGAAACACAGAAACTGATGGCAGATAAGAGCTGCTGTGCCCACCCAGTTTGCCCATTTTTATTATCTTCATTTTTGCTGCCAACCCTACTTGATCTATGGCGCTGTCTCTTCCCCCTGTCCTTACCCAAGCGATTCCCTTGTGCAAATCCCTGGCATTTTCGAATGCCACCATTATTTTTGCCCCACTACCTCCACTGGAAGGCTGTTCCAGAAATCTACCACCCTTTCTGTGGAGAAGTACTTCCTCACATCTGTCCTGAATCTACCTCCCTCCAGTTCCATAGCATGTCCCCTTGTTCTAGAGCACCTTTTTCTCTGAAAAATACCCCCTCCTGTACTTTGTTAAAAGGACACTGTCAACCCCCTCTCTCCTCAAATTGTCTTTTGTTTAAACAAACTCTGGTCAGAGCCGATAAGACTGCTCATTGAGGCAAGAGCGAGTAAAAGAATACTTGGAGCTTTCACCACGCTCTCGCCACACCAGAGTCTGCCACTTCCAAGACAGTGGCACTGACAGAAGTGTACATGTGTAATACTCGCGCATTTGCAGTTTGAGTCCATGTCACCATGTTGGGCACGGCGGGCGTCACTTCAGAAGTTGCCAAAGAAAAAGTAATTCCCTAAGAAGGGGGTGTGTTTATGTGGTCCGCCGAGGGGAAGGGCTGCATAAACAGCACCAGTGGACATTTACCAGAGGACTGTGGAAGCACACAGGACAGTGGTTCAGTCACGTGCATCCACAGTGCTCTTCTAAAGATATAATGCTTGTGTAACTTGATTTGCTTTGTGGCTTTCTGACTCTCTATCCATGGGATATACCACCCTGTAGGGGTACGACACAAGGAACCCTAGAGGAGGGTTCTCTCCTACAAGTGCCATGGGAATGATTGCGTCAGCTAAAGGTAGGTTAGGAAGAAGCCCACAGGTAAGAGAGATGAGCCGCTGGAGGAGGAGAAGGGGTGGATGGTGGGCAACTAAAAACTAATCCTGGAAGGACCCAGGATGAATGACCTCTTTTAAGCCCAATGGGGGAGTGACATTGTTGCTCCGGCCATTGAACCTCAAGCTTAAAGTCCTCCCATTCAATGTGCTTACACAACTGGATGAAATAATGCTTGTGTAACATGATTTGCTTTGTGGCTTTCCGCCTCTCTATCCGTAGGATATACCACCCTGTTGGGGTATAACACAAGGAACCCTAGAGGAGGGTTTCCCCCTACAAGTTGCTGGTTGCTGAAACTTATACCCCGTTTCAGCACCTTGGCCCCTAATCCCTTAATACTCCCCACTCTTACTGCCCTGATACCTTTTTTCACCCTTCCCCTTCCCACCTTCCTTAGTTCCCTCAAGGTACTTTGCCCCCTCTTCACCTGCTGTGCTCTCCTAGTCCTACTACTTGTTATTTTTTTTTTTGATTGCTGGAGATATGTTGTGGACAATCTGCCGTAATATATCTGTAATTATGCTTATGTTTCTTGTGCTGGTTCTTGTGTATATATTGTCATCATTTATCAAATATGTTGTACTTGCTAATACTACCGCTCTCTAGTTGACACTCTTTCTGAATACTGTAACTATTGTGAACTTTGATGTCTTATTTGTATTGTACACTGATCTCGAAGCTATCCAGGTCCATCTTGAAAATGAGTTTTGCTCAATGATGATCGCCTGGTTAAATAAAGATGTGATTGATTAAAGTGCTATGGGAATGATTGCATCGGCTAAAGGTAGGTTAGGAAGAAGCACAAAAAGAATACCCAAAGGTGTAGAGCATCGAAAAGGCGGGGATGATGAATGAATGCTGAGAAGATGATATGGGCTGACTTCCTAATGAGAGAGGGGAAAGCCGGGGCCACCATCCACCTCCATCCAACAGCTGAACCTAACTAATTAACCGAAGATAGCACTAACTTTAACTAATATTATGACCATTGGCATGGAGAGGACAGAAAACAAAACCTTTGAGGAGGAAACCTCTGGGGATTCAAGGCCTAGGTCGCCTTCCCTCCAGGCTGATGACGTTTGATTTGAGGATGTACGTCGTTAATGAGAAAGGTTCGGTAACAAAAGGGATATGAGTAGGGAGGATGATGACGGAATAGGGAAAATCCCCAAAAGAAAGCACAGATTGAAGAGGGAACATGAGACTGTGCACAGATTGAAGAAGGAACATGAGGCAACGATGAATACTGATGATGATGATTGCCACAGGAGGGCGACAGGTCGATGAGGTAGCATAAGATGCAATGAGAGGTATGTTTGATTGAGTGAGGCGAGTAAGTAGACACTGAGGCCAAGAAGGCATGATTACGCAATGTGAACAATTAGACCCTGATGCTGTGGTCACTGAGGTAGCATAGGATTCAATGATAGGAATGCTTGAGTAAGTGATGTAAATAGATAAACCTTGAGGCAAGTATAAATGAATGATGACTGGCGTAATGAACTTAATACATGTGGCAGGATGGCCGTGGGTCGATGAGGTAGCATAGGAGCCATGATAGGTATGCCCCAAAAGAAATATCAATTGCAGGCCTCGATTGGAGTGAATCCTTGAGGGCTGGTAGGGAATGCGAAGAGGAGGCGACAGGAATCAACTTAAAAATGAACTTGTACGAAGGTAGTATGAGTAAGTAGGCTCCTTGAAAGGAGGTAGACTCTGAGGCCAAGAAGGCAAGTCTGGAACCAGAGGGTATACGAACCAGAGGGTACGCTCAGGAGGAGTGTCAGAGGAGCAACTCAGGTCGAGCGATCGAGGAACAAAAATGGGACGATGTATGATGAGCAAAATCGGATGACGTACGATGAGGAGGGAAGCCAAGAGTGGAGAGAATCCAGGATGGCTGGGACAAGAATAGGCACTAGGCCGAAGAAGGTAAAATAAGGAACAGATGAGGTACAATGATGGATGGAAGCCACTGAGGCTGGTATGGGAAAGTGAGGTATAAAAGAACGAAGGATGGTAGGGAGGTCAATAAGGTAGCATAGGACCCAGCCGGTATGGGATAAGAACTGCCTACATGGATATCGAGTCGATTCGAGGTAGCAGAGATGGGAGTAGGTTGATTCAGGATAGGTAGGCCCAAAAGAAATAGTGAGAGCAGGCCAGACTCAACTGAAGGCCAGACGGAGTCAGCCAGAGATGGCCAAATGAAGCGGACGGCAGAGCAAGCAGGCAATGAGAAGACCAAACGACAAGCATGCAGGGGGGAAGTGAAGGCTCGAGCGCATGATAGGAGTGAAGTGGACGAGGACGGAGAGAAGCCATGAAGGCCAGAATGGGTAAATATTGATTGCAGACCTGGATGGGATGGAATCCTTGAGAACTGGTGAGAAGATGGAAGGCATGCAGTGTCAGACCATTACGCACAGATCCATGTAGAATTCAGAGGAGTCAGAGGTATCCAGATGGGCTCATGAAAAGATTGAGGATGATGCAGAATGATGATGATGATCAACGCAGGAGTGCAGCAGAGCAATGCGAGAAGATTTAGGAAGAGGAAACAGGAAATTAACTGGAATGATGGCGGAGAGCAGCCAGCTAGCCCATAGCAAAGGGCAACAGACAGGAAGGCACATCCCAGAACGAGGATCGAAATGAGTCAAGGTAGCAGGAACTTGAGAGCGGTACGATCGAGTAGTTGCTGTGATGCAACAGACCAGCATGAGGGTTGGAGGAGCGGGCTGTTAGATGAGTGAGGGAGACCTGGAGAAGGCATGAGAAGCTCGAGGGAGTAGGCGGGGTGGAGGAAGCAGGGAGCAATCAATGTGAGGAAGATTCAATGAGAGATCAGATGGGCGAGGGATATCCAGACACTCCCAGGAGAAGACTGAGGATGATGAAGACTGATGATGATGAAGATCGCTGCTGGAACGCGGCAGGGCGATGAGGTAGCAGAACACCAAAGGAGAGAGAAGCTTGATTGAGCGTAGGGAGGAAGGAGACCCAAAGGCCAAGAAGGCATGCTGGAGGAGAATGAAGACTGATGATGATGAACACTGCAGAAGTGCAGCCTGTCGATGAGGCAGCGGAAGATCCAAGGAGATATGCTTGATTGATCAATGTGAGGAAGCAAACTCCAAGGTCAAGAAGGCAGGCATAATTAAGGAATGGAAATTATGAGACCCTGAGGTCAGATGGAGTGAAGCAATATACAGGTTGATCTGTCCAGAACGTAGGGACAGAGAGGAATGCCGCAGGAGAGCGGCAGGTCAATGGAGTAGCGAAAGATCTGAGGAGATGATAGACCCAATAAGAGGCATGCCTGAGCTACTGATAGGAGCAAAATAGATGATAGAGTGAATCCTTGGAGGCTGGTATGGTAGCAAACGAGGTATGACATGACGAAGGACAACAATGAACAGAATTCCTGGAGCAGAGGAGATGAGAGGTAAACTTAGGGAGCGATGCAAATAGATGAGCAGGACAAGGTGAGGCAGCATGGAGAAAATCGGTCCCACCAATGAACAGCTGTCAAGGGATACGGGCAATGTCTAGAACTAGACGCTCAAAAGTAAAAGAGGATGAACCTTGAATGACGACGGAGAGCAGCCTACCAGCTCCCAGTGAAGGGACAATGGACAGGAAGGCATGTTGTGAGTGGAGAACAGGTAGACAGGCATAGTGAAAGCGAGGGAGGAAAGGACAAAGGACGATGATGGAGGGAAATCCAGAAGCTGAGGAGTCAATGGGAGGTACGCTGAGATATTGATGTAAATCGATGCACAGGCCAAGGTGAGGTATCGAGGACCTGTAGAGGAGCGAGGAGGGTCGAGAAGGAATGGAGGCTGAACGGAGAAGGAAACCAGGAATCAGGGGAAGTAGGAATCAGGCAAACAAGGGGAGGGCAGGAAACCCCCAATGTGAAGAAGGAGGCCAATGAGGCATGTGAGGAACCATAGGGTATAGCATAGGATGTGACAAGAGATATACCAGGCAGGAGAAGACTGATTGTGAGAATAACTGCAGGAGCAGTGGGTTGATGAGGTAGCACGATTCGATGAGAGGTATACTCAATGAAATGATGTGAATAGATAAACTGTGAGGGAAGGATGAGTGAATGGTGACAGGAGTCATGAAACTGATATGTGGCACGAGGGCCATGGGATGATGATGTGACATATGATTCATGATAGGTATGCCTAAAGGGATATCGATTGCAAGCTACATAGGGTCAGCCATAGACAGTGCTCGAGAAAGCGATGTAAATAGGGACTCATGGTGTAAGAATGAGGGAAAGATGATCACAGTCAGGAACCTGATATGTGCCACAGGATGGCAGCCCAAATGGTGACCAGAGTCAGGAACTTGAGGACTGCGGCAAGAGGGCCGTGGTTCAATGAGGTGGCATATGATGCCTAAGAATTATTGAATGCAGGCTTTGAGTGGAGTGAATACTTGACT
Organism: Neoceratodus forsteri; assembly: GCA_016271365.2. Lineage (NCBI taxonomy): Eukaryota > Metazoa > Chordata > Ceratodontiformes > Ceratodontidae > Neoceratodus > Neoceratodus forsteri. The sequence continues at coordinate 120,070,868 of JADMNL010000030.1, read as the reverse complement.
GCCAGTATAGGATGAGAACTGCAGTATGTTGAGTCGGATGAGGTGGCATATGATTTCATGATAGGTATGCCCAAAAGAGAAATTGATTGCAGGCCAGACGGAAGCAGCCAGAGACAGCCAATGATGAGGAAGACCAAGCGGAAGAAGGCAGATGGGAGCACTGCAGAAGAGCAAGGCCATGGGGTAAAACGGAAAGGCCAAGGAAACCAGGGAGAACATGAAAGGGGCTAGAATACCACAGAAATAGAACAGAGCAGGACACACACGGCAGGGAACTGATGCAGCGAAGTCCAGTCCGAATACTAGGATGGAAAGAGAACAGAGTCAGGAATTGAAGGAGCAAGGCCCAGCAAGGAACACAAAATCAAAGAAATGCCAGCAGCTGGAGGTGACAGACAGAGGGTGAGCCGGGCTAACTTGCAGGGAGGCAAACACCCACTAAGAAAAGCAGCAATAGAACAGAAAAGCACAACAGCAACCAGAGCATGACGTAAGACCAGCACCTAGCAGAAGGAAACACATTGCAATAAAAAACAAATGGGGAAGCTGCCTCTAAGGGATTCCGTTTAGAGCCAAGGAGTGCCCCAAGCAAGGCAGTAATAGGCATCACCAGCAACTGCGATGGACGAGGAAACATTGGCGACACTGAGAAATATGGCAGGGTAGAACGAGAAGACCCTTATCCCAATCGGGGGAGAGCATTCCTGCTCAACTGCTATGAATGTCGCATAGCACTATGATTGTCACACTTCAATTTACCCTTGCTTCGCATGGGTTTACTGATGTACTGAAAATGGCTAAGCTATATCTGGACATACAAAGTATTAAATCATAGAATGAAGATACAAACAATGCTTATCACTAACAATATGGGGCCCACTATTGGTAGACATAGTATGCTTTAAAATAAGAAAGTGCTCCACATGCTGACCAACAGCTATGATGTCTGAAGGCCAGCGCTGAGATTAGAAATGCTGAGAGGGTGAGACGTACTGGTGAGAGCAGGCATGGGAGGTCAAGAAAGCATGGAAGGAACAAGGTCATCGATTTGCCCCAAGCTGTGATGAGCAGGACCGAAAGGAGCGATGCAAGTATAGGGAGGGAACGAAGCCAGGGACAGGCTGAAGGGCATAAGCCAGCAGCAGCAAGTGAGCCTAGACAAATAGGGGAGTCCGGAAGAGAGACCGAAAGACAGACAGCGGCATCCACCTGAAGGTTAGTGCAGTGAATTTTCAGCCCCGAGTTGCACACTACAAGGAAAGAGGCACTTCGTACTCAGTAAATGGAGAAATCTGATGCCTGGTAATGTGCAGAACAGTAATCACATACTGAGGTAAGCAGAACAAATGTATGTCCCTGGGAATATCGAGATCCTTGGTAAGGTCCATGTAGTTGAGTGGTTGCTAGGGCAGAGGGAAGCAGAAAGAAACGGGCCCAATGGCGGGGAAAGGTAGAGGCCCAGGTTGGCAGGATACCAAGAGGTGGGGTCAGAGCAACAGAGCTGTGAGCGGCAAGCTCCTGAGTTGGACCCCGCGGCAGGAAAGTGAGGTCCAACTCAGGGGAGCAGAACAAAATTGGACAAAATAGCGAGAGTAGAGCAGACGCGGGGGCCGGGAGGTGGGTTGAGAGACAAAAACGGTGGGGGGGGGGCATACAACAGTGGAGATCAAGAGGACACGAGGAAACAAGGGAAAAATAGAAAGATGGAGGAAAGAGAGGAGCCTAGGCAAAATGGGGAGAGAGAGGGAAGGAGGAAATGAGAAGAACGGGGAAAAACCCAAAGGCATCGGAGATGAAGGCAGAGCAGTGCAAATGGAGAGGGGGTCGAGGTGCAGCAGGCAGCATGGAGAGCAGAGCCTCCGGCTGCAACTAAAAATGAATCCTGGAACGGCCCAGGATGAATGACCTCTTTTAAGCCCAATGGGGGAGTGACGTTGTTGCTCCGCCCATTGAACCTCGAGCTTTAAGCCCTCCCATTATGATTGCTCACATTCTGTAGAAATTGCTGATGTAGCTGGTTGTTTGATTCTGATTCATTTTTTTTCTTTTTAAAAGTGAAAAACAGACTGACCACCATACTGGTGTTACCACACAAAAACAGGTTTGTTTACATTCCTTGATCAACACCCACTGCATCTTTTGTGGACTTGGAAACACCCCCAACACAGTCTAGCCACACATGATGCAGTGGGAGGAAAGGAGACTATTACACTGCATGGCTGCACTGCTTGGGGGTGTTTGTAATGTCTAGGAAGTATGCAATAAGAGCTGATCAAAGATTGGAAGCAAAACAAGGTAGGGTATAATTACACCATTACCATGTACAGTATTTCAGTTCTACTAAGAAAGGAATCAGATAAAACAACCAGGAACACGAATTACTTTTAGAGAAGGTAAGCAATCATAAAATGTGAGTTTTCAACTAGAAATAACATGATGCAAAAAAGCTTGACAGTGTCCCTTTAACCCCTATGAGGTATTTAAAGGTCTCTATCATGTCTCCACTCTCCCTCCTTTCCTCCAGGGTGTACATATTGAGTTTCTTTAGCCTCTCCTTATAGGGCTTTTTTTTTTTTTGTAATTATTTCTCCCCCTGACCCAACCGGACGTTTTCTCCTGCCATCCTCCCAGCCCCATCTCCCGAACGTCAGACCTCTCTCATCTTACCCCCATGGCTTGCCCTCCATGGCAGGGTGGCGGGGAGTGACTCGACCTGCCAAGTCCTGATCCAGCGTTGGGGAGGTGTCTTCTCAGGGGCGGTGCCTGCAGAGGACGGCCATCATGCCGCTTGGCCCGGACCAGATTTTCTGCTTTTTCTGCATAGGGGAGCATGCACTGCCGACAATGACAGAGCTGCGCACACGTCTGCATGCAGCATGCTGGTTGGCTGCTCCACCTCTGTGCCCCAGTGTGCAGGACCCAGCATGCCAACACCCAGCCACTGCTAGGTGTCAGGCAGGCACTGGTCTCTGTTATCCACCCTCCCTGGGAGAGGAGAGGAGAGCCGTCCTCCAGACGCTCGATCCTCTCCCACCCCAGCCAACCCCTGATGACCCGCTCACACTGCTCACATGTGTCACTGACATGGCAGGAGGTAAGGCATGATGCCTCAGCCATCCATGCCACTGGTACGGCTCCTTATAGGGGTTTTGAAGCAGACCCTGCACCACTTTGGTTGCCCTCTTTTGGACCTTCTCCACTCTATTTATGTCTTTCCTGAGATGTGGTCTCCAGAACTGGACACAGTACTCAAGGTGGGGTCTTACCAGTGATCTGTATAGGGGCAATACCACCTCCCTCTTCCTGCTGGTGATACCCCTACCTATGTACCCTAGCATACCACTATCTCTCCTGGCTGCCTTGTCACACTGCCTGGCCACCTTTAGGTCAATCCATATGATTACCCCCAGGTCTCTTTCCTGCTTGGTGGTCATCACTACCACTCCACCCATTTTGTACTCTGCCCCTGGGTTTCTGTGCCCTAACTGCATTATTTTGCACTTTTTTGCATTGAAACCTAGCTGCCATACTCTTGACCACTCCTCTAATTTTCTAAGATCTCTGCTCATCCCTTCCACCCCCCCTCCCCAGAGTGTCCACCCTATTGCAGATTTTGGTGTCGCCCACAAAGAGGCAGATCTTGCCTTCCAGCTCCTCAGCAATGTCACTTATAAAGAAATCTACTACTACTTCTTTTTAAGGATGCACAATGATAGAGTGCAACAAGGAATGCTATCAGGATAACATAATGCATCATGAAAAGGGATTAATACAGACCTCCCCCCCCCCCCGGGGTTACGTGAAAATCCCTTTAACAGTGTCTCTCAACCTCTAGGGTAATGTCTCTCGACATCTAGGGTGATACCAGTTTCTGCGCCCTTGGAAGACAGGGACAGCTGGTCTGCCCTGGCATTCCAAAGGGGAAGAGTCAGTGTTCTCCGATGGAGGGCAGGGATTCTGCTGATCCAGAGTGGTGGGAGGCTAGTGCCTGGCACACAGTGTCAGCTCCCACTGCCTGAACGTTTCTCTTTAGAGGCTGGCATCATGTAAAAGTACTGGTTTGTGGCAGTGGCCATCGAACAAGGGCCTCAGAAGTGGGGTGTCCATCTCCAGAAGAAGGAAAGCCCATTTTGAAGAATAGTTCAGAGGTCTGTCTGTGAGGAAAAGGGTACCACAGAGTACTGTGAACTGAAGATCTGAGGTGACGTTTTTAATCTTTCTTGAATGTATTGTGTTGTGGGTGGCACTCAGCTGAGCCTACCCTCCTCAAGACAGGTGGAGAATCTAACAGGATGCCAGTTCCAGTCAGTCAGTGGAGTTTAACTCAGAAAATGTGTGGAGTGGGCAGTTCTGCCCACAATAGAGGGTGTTGTGCCTGGTAGGCACCTCAGCTATGTCCAAGTGGGCTCAGGGTCTATGACTGGGAGGTCACAGTGAAGAGTGTGGAGAAACAATAGTGAAAGGATGTACTCTGTGAAGACACAGTGGATCCCTGATAGGGCTAGGTGGACTGTTCCATCTGAAATCCGGAGCCCGGATCGAACCCTGAATCCATGGACCTGGATAAATATGGACTTCACTGCAGAAGTCCAGTTCTGGGTCTGTGGAAAGCAGGGCGTTTATTCTGCATGCCTAAGTTGCATGCAGTTATAGCTGTAGGCACCAGACAGAACAAAGAGTGAGGAGAGGAGGGTGGAGCCAAGCCCAGGAGCTGGAGGACCCAGTCACAGTCACATGGTGGGGAGATCTGAGCACGGGCTGCAGCTACTGTGGTCGGTTGGTCTGTCAGTGACTCTTTCTTCGGTCGGCTGTGTCCGCCTGTTGTTCTGAGAATGCGGCACTAGGCAATTGAGCCACAAAGAAAAAAGCAACTGTGTGGTGAAGTACGGGGATTCTTTTATGTACTTTAAAGTGTATTCTTGGTTAAAGTGCATTCTTGGTTTCACTGTGGCTGTCTGTGTACAGGCCCAGAGCAATGGCATGCTGGCAAAATAAATGTTGACTTGTGCCATCCAGAAGAGGAGACAGAGAGAGAGAGAGAGAGAGAGAGAGAGAGACTAGACTGCTGGGGGCCAAAGAGAAATGTCATAGTCACAGAAATCACAAATAAAGTGTATTCTTGGTTTCACTGTGGCTGTCTGTGTACGGGCCCAGAGCATAGGCATGCTGGCAAAATAAATGCTGACTTGTGCCATCTAAAAGAGGAGAGAGAGTGAGAGAGTGAGACTAGACTACTGGGGGCCAAAGAGAAATTTTACAGTCACAGAAATCACAAATAAAGAAATTAAACTTGGCCTTAGTGTGGCTGTGCAGTGTGTGTACACCGAACAGGACAGGCAGGCCAAATAGTGCTTGCATCTGTTTATCTGTCTCCTTCTCTCTCTCTCTCCTGGCATATTCAATGTCACGGGCCTGAGCTGGATATGTGATCAGTACAGCCCGAACATGAAGCAGCTAGTAGTTATTGCTTTTATTTAGCAGTTTTAGTGCAATTTTTATACAAATAATGCATTAAATTGTTTCCTTTGGGCCTCTGTGTTAAATATGACCAACTTTGGCCACTTTTATGCACTTTTTTGCATTTTTTCAAATATGTGTCAATAAATTAGAACTAATCAGAATAAATCAGAACTTCACCGTGTTCTGGTTCTTATTTAATAATAAGTGTCAGAACATCACCAAGTTCTCCCAACCCTATTCCCTGAGAAAACCTCACACGATCAAGTGGCACCAAAATGCTGCCAGCCAAAAGACTGTGACATTAGCCTCGTGGCTAGTGACTAGTGGAATGGGCTATCAAAAGCCCATGTCAGTTTCCATTTGGGTTCCGAAGTGAAGGACCCCCCTTGAAGTAAATGTGCTTCCTTTCAAGGCCAGAAAGATGGGAATAAAGTACCTCACCAGGGTTGTTTACAACTCAGAAGTGTTCAGGAAAAATACAATTTTTACAGTGGTTGAAAAATGAACAGTACCAGCTAGTAAAATACCACCATCATCTGAGCTCAAGAAAATAAAGGATCCTGTTGTGTTTTAAAGTTAATCCCTGTTTGCACATTACGTTTGTTCTGCTTCCAAGTTGTGCTAACCCCCTTTAATCCACAGCCTTGCCAGCCCTGCTGTGTGCCAGTGAACGCCTGGAGGTTAACCTCAATGCTCGGGAGGTCAAGTAAGTGGACTTTCTGTTTCTTTGATGTAGGATCATCCCAGGTGAGTATAACACCTTTAAACCCATAGACATACTGGGAGGGTCACCCCTACAACTACATTTTCATGATGTCTTGAATAATTTTTATCTGTCCAATTGAATTGTCTCAAGACACATGTTGTACAATGGAGCATAAACTACATCACGCAACTCAAAACTGGTGTTTACCACCAACGAGTAAATCAGAAACACAGAGTTTAGTAAAAAGTCAGTAAAGATGGAGACAGTAACAGCCTGGCAACCAGCACTTTAGAAATAAGCAGCTTCTATGGGAAAAGTGCCTTTCATGTCAGTACAGTTCTTTATCGAGCACAGTTAGCAATGTACTATACCTGGGACCCCACCAGGCTGCATTTCCAATGCATTTTGTTTATTTCTGTATGTTCAGAACTGAGCTAATCCTAGTTTTCTGAGCATTTTATCAGAGATAGCTACAGCTGAAATAGGAGAATAAGAGGCCGGTAATGGCGTTCTGTTGGCAGATTTGTACACGGGTGTAACCAAAGCCTGTTCCCAGTCAGTCAGTTCTAGATCCCCAAGACAGATCAGGTTTGTTGTTACAAAGACTGCTGGACTGGTCTTCAGTCCTCTGGTTCTCACTATATTTTGGAATGAATGTTTTTAGTTTTAGAATGTTTAGAATGTTTTTGCCTTTCTTGACCCGTTATGGGCGAATGCAAATGGGTAAGCCTATTCTGCGCTGGCACTGCTACATACAAAAACCCACGAGTAGGTGAAAGGACTGAAAAGTTCAGAGTGGGGTTAGGTGAGACGTATGCACACCTGCTGTAATAGTTTGGGGTCAGTGCTCCCCTGCTTGCTATCACTAGACATAATTTTAACAACTGTTTAGGTTTATATGTGCAAACATACTTAAATGTAGGTGTTCTAGACTCCTTGGTGCCTTGTGCGCTGCCGGTTGGGGGTTGGGGAGGACAGGGAGAGAAATGTGTGGGATAAAAAGTGAGGCATTGAGTAAGTACATGATAGTCACCAGCAATTTCAGCCCCTGTGTGATGCAGAGACCCTCACCATCACCAATGTAGGCAGCTATTGGGGTTGGTAGGTGGATGGATGTAAGCCAACCTGAAGGACCCAGGCAGCACCCGAGGACAAACAGAAGATGGAGGGAAAATAGTAGGCATTCTAGGCTAGTGTGGCAGTGGCACCACGTAGTGTTGCCGACTGGGAGATCGATTCACGTGCCACTCAGAAGCCAGTTGGAGGCCAGGCGCATCATGAAGGTGAGGTACTGGTCTCACAGTCAGACTGGTTGTGGTCCACCCAGTATTCACTCCCCACTTACTGGCGAACCAAGGAGCAGTATTGGCATCCACTGTGATCACTGAGTTTGGGGGATGGGTGAAAAGCAGGGGGTGTATAAACAGATTAATAATTTAAAAAGTCAATACTCTTTCACCCCTCATTGCCAGTGGAGATGCCATCCAAACTACCAGCTATCCCTTACATGACCCTGAGGAAGGCCTGTCCCTGCCAAGGGCAGCCTCTGACCTTAGGGGAGGAACAAAGGGGAGGAACAGTGCTCTCCTGATTCTGCTCCACTGCTGGCTTTGTCCCCACATGGGGCCTCTCTTGCTCTAGAAGAAAGATTTGTGTGCCAACTTGGTGGTGATAGCTGGAGAGGCCCTCCAGTGTTGTGCTTAGGGGGTCTGTTGGTGTGGTGGGACCAGGTCATTCGGTGTATTGGTGTGGCATTTCCACCATTTTCTCCCCATCTCCTCCCCAGACTTGCAAATGCTCATGGCTGGTCGGGGGGGGAGGGTGCCAGACAATGCGCATGGTCACCCACACTGTCAGGGTGCCTCCACCACGCCACCACAAGGAGCCTCTGGAACAGCAGTGCAAAGAGTACCTTCCCCTGGGGAGGATGCTCTAAACCCTCCTTGCTGGTCTCCACCCCTGCATCCTGGGCTCGAAGCACAAACTCAGGTCACCAGCATGCCAGAGTTATCACCGGCTCTCTATGCCACAGAGCAGGCTGCAGTACATCGGCATTTATAAACCCAGCAGTCTGTCCTTTTTACCCCAACCCAACCTGACCTCAGTGCAACAATACTCCAGCACATCTGTCAGTGTTCCTGTTTAATTTGTTCAATGTTAAGGGTCAAAAATATATTTTTTTAAATGACTAAAAGCACTTCAGATCAATTGAAGGATTCTAGTTGATGATTTTCCAATAAATGTTTTGTGAAAACACCTATTTAGTTTTTCTAAAATGTTGTATTGTTAGATAGGCATGTCCCATGATACTTCAGTGCTAGGTTGTACAATTCCTCCTTAAAGAGACTTGCCAGCCTCAGCAGGTGCACCTGATATATTGCTGTCTTACCTCAGTGGAATTATGTTTGTGCCGTTGTCCAAAAATATTCAAAGGGTTTAACTGTAATATCGCTTGTAAATTTAGTTTTACTAGGTCCCAAGGACTTCCTGGTCTGAAGAGCCACCCACGCTCTGCCCCCACACTCAGCAAAGTTGTGACGCAATCCTAGGGAGAGCGTGGGGATGCATTCCATTATAGTCTAAGGGGGGGGCAGCTTTCCAATCGTTTTTTTATATTGTAATGGTTATTTGGTGATGAATCAAGGGCACTGGTCAACTAACAAGGCCCTTGTTAGTTGACCAGTGCCCTTGATTCATCACCAAATGACCATTACAATATAAAAAATGATTGGAAAAATTGCCGCCATAGACTATAATGGAGTGTGTCCCCACTCTTTCCCTAGGATCGTGTCACAACTTTGCTGAGCGTGGGGGCGGAGTGTGGGTGGCTCTTCAGACCGGGAAGTCCTTTAGACCCCGTAAAACTAAATTAATGAGCGATATTACAGTTAAACCCTTTGAATATTTTTGGATATGGGCACATAAACTTAATTCCACTGAGGTAAGGCATCGATATATCAGGTGCAAATGCCAATTTCTTTAACTTGGTGAATCTCTTTAATGTTTGACATCCTGTTTCTTGCTTCTTTGTACGGGTACCCTCAAGGGAATTCGACGGTACCTACAGTATATCTAACCAGCGCACTGGGCTGAGTCAAAAACATATTGATTCTTAGAATTTGCCGAATCTTGTTTGAAATTTTTTATGTACTTTAAATTACTTGTGCCTTCGCATTTCAAAGAGTGGCTAATGCCTTCAGGAGAACTGGAACACAACATAACATTTTTGATTCAGTTCAGCTTGTATTTCACATTAGTTCTGTATTTCTCCTCTCCATTAGTTATTGCTGTGGTCATTTGCATGAAAACTGGATTTTGGTCCTGAAGAGTTCATCTCTTCCTGTTGCTTATTTCTCACCTGAGGTGATAACACTCTGCTTGTGGCATCACAGTTACTCCCATGGCAACAGACTGTGATGTCACAACAGAGGATCATGACTTCAAGTAGGGAAAAACAAAGGTATACCGTCAGATAAATTCTAACAGATAAGGATCATTTATTCATGCAACTCTCCTCGGTCATAAATAATGGGGAAGAGAAACTTACAGAAGATATATAGAATCCAAACTGGACTGTACCTAAATGTAATGTTTTTTCAAAGTTTTTATAGAGATGTCAGCAGCTCTTTGATGATTATTTTGTTGCCTGAGGCCCATGGTGGATTTTCAGACCCTGCTGTCCCCTGCAAAACAGTTATAAGTTTTTTTTTGTTTTAACTAATATGATTTATTCTGAGGTTTGGAAATTTTTTTTGTTCCCCTTGCTCAGGAAAATGTCAGGACAAATCATGAGATTAATGTATTTCTTCTTCTAGGCTTCAGGGCTCCCATATGTACAGGTAATCATGTATTTTACAAGGAAATGGAGCAGTCTGTATGAACAGTGTACCCACAGATGTACATTGGTTATACAGGAAAACAGAGCAATTCAAGTGCCATAGAAAGTAATGTAATTTACTGGAAAATTATCCTGGAGTTACAGTCAAAAATACTATATGGCACTGGGAGTCCCGAGTGAGGCTTTATCCCCCGGACTGCATCTCAACAGGTATGAGCCGGGGGGTGATGTGTCCTTTATACTTGGAAGAATAATGCATGAAGGCCAGCCCAGTGGGCTAATGAACAGGATGGTTGGGTTTGCACACCAGACCAGGGATATCACAGTGTGCCAGAGTAGGAGGATGTGGCATCTGAGTGGGCATCCTCCTCTGGCGGGGGGGGGGGCTCAGAGTGTGCCTACCTCCCTACAGCTGAGAGAGGGGTGGGTGAGTGGTGTGGGTGTGTGCCTGCCCACTTACAGTTGTTAGATGGACAGGTGGGTGTGTCCTGACCCCCACAGTTAAGGCACAGGGTGGGTAGTGGGGGCTGTACTGGTGTGTCTTCCCTTATACAACTGAAAGGTGGAGGGGCTGTGTTGGTGTTTGCCTGCCCCCCTTCTGTTGATAAAATGGGGAGGGGTGTTAGTGTGTTCCTGCCCCCTTTCAGTTAAGAAATGGGGTTTAAGGGTAAGGCGGGGCTGTGCGGGTATGTCTCTGCTCCCTTACAGTTGAGCCTTGGAGTGGTGTTAGTAGGTGAGTGGGTGGGATATGTTGGTGCATGCTTGTCTGCTAGTAACTAAGAAATGGCATGATGGGTAGGATGTGTCTGTGTGAGTCTGCCCCCTTACAGTTGAGAGATGGCACAGGTGAGTGAGTGGGTGCCTACCCTCATACAGTTGAGGAATGGAGTGGGTAGGAGGGTGGGATTTGCTAATGGGCATCTTGCTCTATATAGCTGAGTGCATGGGGACTGTGTTGGCGTATGCCTGCCCCCTTATGATTGAGAAATGGGGTCAGTGGGTGAGTGGCTGGCTGGGATGTACTGGTGTGTGCCTGTTGAGCGGCTGAGTGGACAGGGGGCTGTGCATATGTGTGCCTGCCCCCATACTTCTGAGAGGTTGAGTGGGTGGGCTGTGCTGGTGTGTGACTGCCCCTTGTAGTAGAGAGGTTTGGTGGGATGGGATTCATTAAGACACTCAGGCATTATTACTGAGTGCATATCTGCTGACATCTCATGGAGGGGCATAAACTGAAGGGAGGGGATATCTCCCGTTCATGAAGGCACAGGGCTATCCCCTCCCTCCAGCTCTGGAGCAGGGGGGCTGCCTGCTGGTGATGGCAGACTGGTGGGGTCTCACCATGGCAGGGAAGCCATGGACAACTGGTGGCAGAAGGCAATAAATGCTCCAACCTGGAGTTAGGTAAGTATTTGTGAAGGGGGGAACAATATACATGAGGAGAAAAGGAACAGTGTACCATGAGTCTCTCCCAGACAGGGGCCAAGGTGCAGCCAGTGACCATTGGGGTGGGGGGGGGCTTTAAATGGGGAAATGGGGATTAAGCTCACCCCAAAACCAGAAAGGTCAATAACTTAAACCTCTGGTGAGGGGAGGAAGTGTAACCTCCCCTACAAATGGGGGTTCCTGAAACGTCTTCCTTGAGCTTGCCTAAATGCTCACTGCCAGGCTGGTGTTTTGCGTTTTAGCAGATTAAATGTATTGCCAGAGAGTGCCTGTATAGCCTCTGTGTACTGTGTCTTTAAGAGCTGCCTGGATTGCAGTCTTAATTAATCTAAAAGAGAGCTCTGTTAGAAGATGTGCTTGTTTACTGATCATTTGTTAGAGTAGTAATAATATTGCAGTTTGTTCTAACCTGCCTTCTTTGCAGCAAGGACTGTTCTATTTATCTCCACCCAACTTGGCCCGGGACTGTCAGACTGGGCTAATCAGTACTGTTGGGACTCTAAAATGGAGCCTGCCTTCAGGGACTTGGTGGGGTCAAAACTTGCAGGAATTGTAGTTTTTGCATTTTGGCACCTAAAATAACCTGGAGGGGGAGCCCTTGTTGTGACTGACAGACAGATCAGTCAACCAAACCTTTTGGATCTTCGGGAAATTCCCAAGCTGCTTGCAGCTAGTTTTAGTTCTGAGTTGGGAAGTGAAGAGATAACAGCTTGAATGATTCAAGCAGCAGCCCTGGCGTAGATTCGCGCTGGAGAACTGTAGAAAAGCCTGAGTTTTGGCCTGCATGTTTGCCTGCTGTCCCTGACAGGGAACTTGTGCCTTTTTCGGATGGAATCTGAACTTGGAGAGTGAAGTGAGCCACTGAATTGTGACCAGACTCTTACCTGAAGAAGACCGAAGATTTGCTGAATGAGATCGGCCTGTCTGGACTTCCAACTACCTCTGAACTTTCGGATTGTGCAGAGACTCTGTAATTGTTACTGGTGAGCCTTTTGCCTGGTACAGTGGAATTTCCTTACATGTGAATGTGTTATGTGCTTATAGTGGGTCGTGATTTGGTTCCCCACTGTGGTTTGAACTGTATTCTGCTTGCTGGAAGCCGCATCCAGCCCCACAGACTGAATCCAAAATCATCCCCATTGTGCCTGGACTTTGCCACACTGGCCCAGCCCAACTACCTGCTGCACAGAGAAAGCTGTCAACAAGAGACCTGCCTGGGGAATCAGCCCCCTGCTCAACACTTGAACAGGAACGATGCCTTGGTGATTTGTGTGGGCCCCGCTTCTGTGGGCACTCCAGTCAACAACCTGCAGTCTCGATTTCATCCTGCCTGCGTCCAGTATTGGGTATCATGAGTAAACATCAAGGTAGCTCCCTGCAACAACAGCTAAATCTAAAGTGTTGTCATTTGATTGTGGTGTTGCTTTTTCTTTCATGAACTGAACCCTCCAGCTCCGGAGTACAAGTAGTGTGTGTTGTGCATGTTGCTTTCTTCCATCACAGGGCCCCAACCAGCTGCAGCGTTCCTGGCTAGCCCACCGTTTTCCTACCTGGATACCCAGAGTGTGTGACTGCATGGGGACTTAAAGCAGATGCATAACTGTTTGATTAATATAGCCTTTAAGCCAGTCAACTTGATTACACCCCTTCCTTGTTCAAGTCCCCTGAATAAATCAGATCTGACTTTTTTGCTGCATTTAACCTGACTGCGGTGCCAGTTTGTTCCAAGAGTACTGTACTGTTGCTATTTACTGTGCATAACCTTGTTTTACAGGGGGTCCCCAGGGTCGTGCCAGAGAAACCAGCCCTGGTGGTAAGTGCAAACAGTGTGGGTACTGGTATGGTGTACAAGGGGTACTGTGAAAGTGATTATTGTATATTGCTCAGGCCACTAGAAGGGAAAGAGGGGGGTTACCCCGGAGGGCTGTGTCCAGGTTAGTTTGACCACTACCAACCTGACCTCTGGGTGGAGGCACCCGTTTCAGAACTCAGGCCCCTTAACCTGCTACTAGCCACGTAGGCAGGGGTAGTAGCCCTTGGGATAGCTCCGCCTAGGGGTTACAGAAGGATCAAAGGCAAATCCGCAAGGCCAGTGACACCTGACCCTGCTTAAAATGATTACTAGAAATAGATCAGGGAGTGATGCAGCAGTATGTGGCATAGGAAAGATAAAACAGTGCTGTCTGTACACCTTCTGCATGCCATTTTCCACAAACAGCATGACTGGATATTCTTTACACAGTGTATCCCTCCGTACATGTAAGAAAACTAGGAGTGCAGCTATGGAAAGGCAGATGTACAGCATCAGGAGGTATATCAGAAAAGTACTGTGTCATGGCAGATAGAAAACTCCAAGGCACACAGAGTTGGTTTAGAATAATGAGCTGCTTCCATCATACAGCACTAATGGTAACTGCTAGATTAGAAATGAGTGTTGAACTTTTTGTCAATTATAAACCCAATGAAGCACTGAGATCAGATTACAGAATTGCCGTTGGCTGATCAAGTATCCCAGATAAAGAGCAACTAGGGTAAAGAAAAACACACTTGGTTGTCCAGAAATGTTGGCACTCACACGAACGGAATAAATCAGTGACACTTTTTTTGGGGGGGGGTCGAAAGCCCATTGACTCCTCCCTCCCCGATACCCCCTTCCCACTCCCATCATCAGGCCACAGCAATGGCACTGAGTCTCCCAGCATGGAGACTGGTCAAGCAGCCACCTTCACAGCCCTGGCTGATGCTGGTCCATCATGTTCAAGAGGTAGAAGATGGGCAAATGCCAGTGACCCCCATCATTGTTCCCTTCCTCCCTAGCAGCTGAGTGTCTCACCTGTCCCACATGCAGGGCCACAGTAATGGGGGGGGGAGTGGGGAAGTTGTCCGGGGCCCCGAGCTCAGAAGGGGCCCACCTGAGGAGCTGGCATTACCCCTGACATTAGCTGGTTTGGGAAACAGGGGGCCCATTTCAAGTGACTTGTCCGGGGCCCCAAAATTCATAGCTGCAGCCTGCCCACACACATAGCCCCCATGCTGGTCCCAGTATGGGAAACAGACTCTGCTCCCCAATGAGGGGACCCAGCACTGCAGCACCACTGAGCCCACCCTGACAGACACATTTAACAGTCCACTGTGAACCCTGATCTACATCCCCTCTTCATGTCTTTAACTAATTTATTAAACAGCTACCGCTTTTCTGTTCCTGCTGTCAGTAGCTGTAAATGAGAACAGGCAGCCTGTGGAAAGCAGCTATAGATGGCAGTCAATGCAGGACTGAGTAATTGTAATAACACACAGAGACTTCTAGTGGCAGTCCATGAGATAGCATGTAATAAAAGTTAATGGAGCACTGTTTGGTGAGACACATTTTACTATGCGATCATGTGAGCTCTGTTCACTAATGAGAACAGTACCTGGGTTTCTCCATTTCTAAAGCATTTTGAAATATGTTTTCTTTGAAATTGCCCTTAAAAACATAAGCTGCTGGCTGGACCAGTGGTGTGGCAGGCTGAGGCTCTGGTCACATTACTGCCTGCCACATCGGTGACCCGGATTATGAAACAGATGAGGGTCACTCGATGGCTAGCTGGGAGAGGGAGGTTGAGGAGGGGGGATCCTGTGTTCCACTCCCCAACTACCACCTGGTGGAGGCTGGGTGGCAGTGACAGTGGGGACAGTAGTCATGGGGATGACATCTTCAGATACGGTGCACAAGTGCACCAGCGTGCACATGCCTCATGCCCGCCATTGCATGCAGATGACCTGGGAGGAAAAACTGGTTGGAGGAAAATGGCGTGGCCCATTCAGCACCACCCACAGGCACTGCATGGCCCTGTGTGGCAGGCCACTAGCCAAATCATGGCTCTCTGCAAATGGTGGTTAACCAATAAGTTCATGAGATGGGTCAGTGACAGGGCTGAAGGAGTGCTGTTGGGACCAGAGAATGAAAGGAGCACGAAACTATTTGGGGAAAAAAAATAAGCTGTTGCAGGACCGGCTTGTCAGCAGAGTAGCAGGGCTGCAGCTCATGACCCCAGAGACCCAGGTTCAGAAATGAGCCTGGACTGTCGGGGTCCAGTCAGTGTGAGGAGGTTCAGGCATCCTAGAGGATGCTCTACTCCTCTGGGGAGGGAGGGCTGTATCACCCTGCTGTGTCACCACCCTGTGTAGAAACCTACGGGGTCATAATCTCTCAGATGAAACCACGCATATAAAGACTGTGCTGTCAGTAGCGCATATGGCTTTACAGTGACTGGGGAGTTACAACGATACAAAAGCATTGCTACCCCCTGTCGTGTCGCTCACCAGAAAGGAGGAAGTGGATGTAGCCACTGCTGGTCACGTGCTCAGTCGAGCTACTCCCATGGTGGAGTGATTAGAGCACCCGACCCTGCAGTGGACGGGGTTGGGAGGAAAACATGGTTTGATTCCCTGCCAGGGAATATTTCACTTTTCATATATTTTTCCTTGCCCCTGTGTCCACACCCCCTCGGAGGTGATTATAATAGTTCCAGGGGTGTGGGGGATGCGGGGTGGGGGGGCCAAGGCCCCACAAAACGAAAGGAAAAACTTTCTGGTGTTGTTGCTGCACGCTGTTTGTAGGTGTGCTGTCTTGATGTGTGCGGTTTCATCTGTGACATTATGACCCCATGCCCTGTAGGAATATGGACAGTAATGCAGAAGGTAGATGCAACAGGGAGAGGCAACACTGTGGAGCTCATGGAGGGGTGTGCACATGAGCACGCTTCCGCTGGACAACAGTCTTTGAGACGGTGTCCCTGCCAGTTGGGTCCAGCAGTCAGGGGGTAAATAATAGGGGTAAGTCCCTTCTGTCCAGCTCCATGACAGCCAGTATGTCTAAAAAGGCAGTACATCCACCCAAGCAGGATGGGGGTGGGGAGAGGGACAGAATTAAAACCAAACATAGGCTGCACTGTAATGCTGCTTGGAATACAGGAGCAAATTATGTTTTCACTGTGCCAATCACAGTAATGTCCCTTTTTATTATTCAGGGCATGAGAACTTCTTTTATTATTAAGGTGTGACAGACTGTTTTTCTCACTGTGCAGGACAAGTTAACTTCACAGTGGCAATCTGACTGTGCTTGGAGCCCTCTAACCCATCTGGAAATGGCCTATGAATGCACTGTGCAACCCCAGGCAACTGCACGTCCTGTTATGCACCATTGCTCTCACTGTATGTGTTCAAAAATGGTTCTTTGGTCACTGCAGAACACAGTGAAACTTTACAGTCTTCCCAAAACTCACACAACGAGACTATCTGGTAGGCAAAGGGAGAATATTATTCTTCTGTTCACTAGTAAGATAAACATAAGAATCTGATATGAACCCCCAATGGAATTCACCACGGCCGCAGGAGGGCACATTGTGGACTACCTGGGTGACAGCATATGAGCCTGAGATGTAAGAACAGGGCTGGGGTAGGCGAGTGGAAGGGGGCCACACAGGAGATGAGGAGAAACAGAATAAAAAAAAAATCTGCTGGCTCAGTGGCTGGCTGGTTCAAAGCTTAGATGCCGGCGACCTGGGTTCGGGAATGGACTCAGGTCACGGAGAGTCGGGTCGGAAAGGTTGGAGCATCCGTGAGACAGCTCACCTCTCCAGGGAGGGAGGGTGGGATGTGAGCTGGCACCTGCTGGCCCCTGGTGGAGGCCGGGAGCATGGCAGAGTGTCAGAGCTCTAATTTCAGGGGAGTGATGGGCGTCCGGCGTCGCCTTGACATCAAAGTGCGTCACTCTCAGGAGAAAAAAATGAAAATCTCTGGCTAGCCAGATGGCCGCTCTCGGTCTCCTGCCATCAAGCCCCACGATCTCCCACCTCAGCAGCACCTGGAGCTGATGCCGCAGTGCACTGGACGTCCCCCCACCGGTGCCTTCCCTCTCGGAGGAGGGGGACCCACCCGGCGAAGGGTTATGCCGGGCTACCTCCAGGGGGCTGCGATCTGAGGTAAGGGTAGGTCGTGGGGATGGTGGACAGACGGAATAGGACCTTGAGGGCTCAAAGGAGGTGCTGGCCGGGAGGAGCAGAGGAGAATAAAAAAAAAAAAATCTGATGGGTACTACCTTTATTGGGCTAGAGCCTAGCAGACAGCTTATAGTGATTTTCTAGGATCCAGGAAATGTTTTTAAAATGTAAAACTCAGACATAATTCAACTTATTTCGTACATTTTATATATATATATATATATATATATATATATATATATATATAGCTGTCCCGTCAGTGTAGTAGTAGCGCTACCGCCCTTCAACGCCAGCAACCCAAGTTTGTCAAATCTCTCCTCCCTCAGGGAGAGGACGATGTGATCCCCACTGCTATACTGTCACCTAGGTGACCACAGGTGGTAGTGCAGCTGCAAACACAGGGTAGGAAGGACATTAGCTGGGATCCACATGGCTTGCATGCGTGCTCGCGCTTGGATCTCCTTACGTGCCAATGCCATGTGGGAGTGGGGGACAAGAACAAGGATAAGCCCTGTAGAGAGTGGGATGTGTTCAGGCCTGCTTGGGCCCTGCAATGCCTCCCCTCCCTCGCTACTACCCACCCTCTCCACCCAGGGTTCTCCTGCCTGTACCCCTCTCTCTGGAAGGTGAGAGGTGCAAGTCTGGCATACCCAGGCCCCACCACAAGGGCTAAGCTTGTTGGATTGCACTGGGTAAGCACTAGGGATGTGGCGGGGGGGGGGGTGACTGGGCCCAACCCTGGGAACGGGCTGCACTAGTGTGGTAGCATAAACAATACATTTTAAAAATATTCTGTATTTATGTCCCTCATTCTTTATTACTGAGTTCATTTGCACGAAAACTGGATCTTTGTGTCTCTCTGATGTCATTTCCATCTCCTGCTTTTCCCTCCATGGAAGTTAGAATTCTGTTTTTGTAAGATCAGAGACATTTCCCCAGCAGCCGATTGTGATAGCAGAGGTAAAAGCAGGAGGATGCAAGGAAGTCTGAGACATAAAGATCCTGTTTACATGCAAATTAACTCAGTAATAACACATGAGGAGAGATAAATAGAAACATAAAACCTAACTTGAATTAATCCGAATATTATATTTTAGTTTGCCTGAATAGTGGAAAATTGCTTTAATTCAGCTACTGAGGCCTCTGTAGCCTACTTATCAGGTCAGAAAAGCCAGTGGGTGTTTCTCCGGCCATTTACTGGTTCTATAAATATCCTGTTTGCCTGGCTCAGTGGCGCCGGTTGAACATGTTAAATTCTCATTTAGCAGACTAAGTTCTTGCCTCAGAAATGACTTCTCTGCTCAGAAATGGAGGACCTACCAGTTAGGGAGGAGGCAGAGGGGCAGCATCTGTTCCAGTGCTTGAGCACCACTTGTGGATCATGGGGGACACTAATGTTGTGGGTAACCAACAACATCAGCCCCACCAACCCTCTGAAGGCTAGCACAAATGTTTGACTCAAGCGTGATTCACTAGGCTGGCTGGTGGGACCAAAAAGGTGAGAAATATAGCTGACACCCCCGGTAAAGACAATCCTGATACCCAGGTCACGGAGTGTGACACTGCCCCAGTCCACCTCTGGCAGCCACCTCAATCAAGGCATTATCTGACCTATTAACCAGGCCCAGCTCCCTCCCCCCACCACCATGGGAGGTGCCAACCCCCTCAAGTGAGGCTGGTGGGCTAGATGGAGGGGCAGGAGCGGGGAGAGACAGATAAGCAAGAGTCCGAACGCGGTCAGAAAAAGAGGGGAGAAAAGGAAGTAGGACTATGAAGAATAAAAAAGGTAGTAACCAAATTAAACAGCCCATTTGTTTACCAATCTGCTGCTCTGTGTTGTCCTTGTCTCCTGCCCTGAGAGTCACATTGGTTTTTAGAGCTCTACTAAGCTTATGTACAGTGACTTATTTGAATATTCCATCTTCAGTTTTAACCCTTGCGCTACCAGTCACAGCATTTGCTGAGTGAACCCTATGAAGTTTTGATTAGTTCAGCAGTGAGAGTTAAAATGAAGCAACCTGTCCATGCCAGTTGGACAGCAGTTCTCCACAAAAGAAGGGTATAGCACTAGAATTTATTTATTCACTGAATCTTAGGAAAGCATTAGAAGCTGTGAATGCAGAAACTGCAGTTTGTGAATAGTGATATCTAGACACAGACCTTGGTCTCATGAAGTGGTGGGGGGATTGGCACCATGAAATGCCAACCTTTGGTTGATTTTGTATGAATAAACAGTGGAACCCTCAACCGGTAAGTGGCTCCTATCTCCATTGAGCTGGATTTCAGAAATTCAGCAAGGACATCAAGGACATTTCCCTACTCTTCCTGAGAAGTGCCATGGGACCTGTAACCTCCACCTGCACAACCACCAGAAATGGCAGACAGGACCTCAGCTTAACGTCTCATCTGTAGGATGGCACACCCTGCCAGTACAGCATCCCCTGAGTAACACAGGGACACAGAACTTGACAGAATAAAAGGACTGCTTAGCCCATCTAGTCTGCTTGGAGGTTCCCTACCTATTGCATCTCTGCAGATCCGATCTGGTTACCATCAACCATCCCACCTTCCTGCATTCTATCTAATATACCCCTCATAGAAACACAGACAATACCAACAAAAAAAGACCAGTGGTCCATCCAGTCTGCCCGTGGTTTCCTATCTATCCCTCCCTGGTACCAAACTGTTATCCAGGGTACTAGCCCTCACTATCCTCCCCCCTGTTCTCCTCCCTGCTACTATTACCCTAAGTAGCCACTATAGCCTTCACTACATCCCAACCGAGCTTAAAACCATTTAGGTTTTGACTTCCACCACCTTGTCTGGCCAACTGTTCCAAGGGTCCACCACCATCTCAGTAAAATAATACTTCCTTATATCCCTCTTGCACTTTCCTTCTGGCAGTTTCCACTCATGCCCCTGTGACCTCAAGCTTATGCTTATGCCAAGTAACTCTTCACAGTTCACCTTATTTATTCTCCCCAGGAATTTGAAGGTCTGTGACGTATCACCCCTCTCTAGTCTGGTCTCAAGCTAGTAAGTTAGTGCCTTGAGCTGATCCTTGTAAGATCTGCCTTGCTGTCACTGTATCACCCTGGTCACCCTTCATTGCACCAACTCTAGTCTGTCCTTTCCTGAGGCGAGGACTCCAGAACTGGGTGCAATACTGCAGGTGTATCCTGATACTGATCTACTATCATTACCCCTCCCGATACATCCTAACATCCTACTTGCCTTGCTAAAAGCCTTACTGCACTGACTTGATTGTTTAAGGGTTTCACTAATGATGACTCCTAGGTCCCTTTCCTCCATCCTAGTGCTCAGTTTATCTCCTCCCATCCAGTATTCTGTCTTGGGGTTCTTGCTCCCTAGGTGGGTCACCTTTTATGTTTTGGCGTTGAATTTCAACTGCCAGGTCTTAGACCACCTCTTCAGTCTATGAGGTCACTTTGTATCTCCCTAATTCCCTCATTGCTGTCTATCCTCCCACAAAGCTTTGTGTTAACTGCGGTGAGACACCCTGTCCTGGATTCTTTCTCCAGTGTCACTGATGAATATATTGAAGAAGACTGGACCCGGGACAGATCCCTGTGGCATCCCACTAGTGACCACTCTCTCTTCTGATTTGACCCCTTTTACCACAATGCTCTGCTTCCTCCCCCTTAGCCAATTTCCTACCCCTTACTATGTCCCTTGCTGTCCCCAGATCCTCCATCTTTTTCAGCAATCACCTATGAGGCACTGAGTTGAAGGCCTTGCAGATATATATATACAGAGTAAATCCACAGCATGGCCCCCATCCAATGTCCTCATCATTCAGTCAGAGAAAACTGTTAGGTTAGTCTGATAAGACCTCCCTGCCACGAACCCATGCAGTTTACTATCCTGGAGGCCACTGCCGTCCAGGCAGTCCACTAGGTCTTCCTTGACTAGTGACTCTTATCACGTCCCTTGCTGTCCCCAGATCCCCCAGTCCTGGTGCTTGTTCTTATTTGAAAGAGACTCCCATCTGAGCCCTACTCACCCCTTTGAGGTACTCGTAAATATCTATCATATCTCACCTTCTCTCTCTCTCTCTCTCCTTTCTTCCAGGGTGTACATATTGAGATCCCACAATTTCTCTTTGTAGGGCTTCTTGTGCAAACTGTGCATCATTTTAGTTACCTTCCTCTGAATCACCTGTACTGTGTCTATGTCCTTTCTGAGTTGTGGTCCCCAAAACTGAACATAGTATTCTAAGCGTGGCCACACCATTGTGCAATGTAATGACAACACCACCTCCTTCCTCCAGCTGGAGATACCCCAGTCACCTATGAGGCACTGAGTTGAAGGCCTTGGTGATATCTAAATAGAGTAGATCTACAGCGTGGCCCCCATCCAATGCCCTCATCACTCAGTCAGAGAAAATTATTAGGTTAGCCTGACAAGACCTCCCTGCCATGAACCCATGCAATTTACTATCCTGGAGGCCACTGCCATCCAGGTAGTCCACTAGTTCTTCTTTGACTAGTGACTCTATCACTTCTCTACAGTTGAGGTAAGACTGACAGGTCTGTAGTTCCCTGCTTGCTCCTTGTTCCCCCTCCATGTGGAGTGGAACCATGTCTGCCACTCTCTAGTCCTTCAGAACTACCCGACTGTAACGAGCTATTGAACAGCCCTACCAGGGGTTCAGTTAGTTCCACTGGCAGCTCCCTGAACACCCTCAGATGCATCCCGTCCAGATCTAGGGTCCTTATCTATCTTAAGGACTGCTAACCCTTTCCTGACCCTTTCACTGGTAAATATTGGCTGCATCATCTCTGGGACTCCCTTAGTGGCTGCCTTGATGCCACTCTCTGGCGATGGCCTGCTGTCTTCTCTGGTGAAGCAGAGCGAAAGTAGTCATTAAGGAAATCTGCCTTTTGCCCATCCTCCTCTAATACACTACCTTCCTCTGATAGCTGAAAAAATTTCCCCCTCCTTTCCTCCTCTTTTCCATAATATACCTGAAGAATTGCTTTTTTCCACTTCTGACCCCCTCAGCAATACGCAGCTCAGTATTCACTTTAGCCTTCCTAACTGCCCTCTTTGCTTCCCAAGTTCTCACTTGGAATCTTCCCCATTCTTCCTCCCATGATTTTCTTTGTACCTGATGAAGGCCTTTTTATTTGACCCTCACTGCTTCCCTGACCCTTTCTGAGCTCCAAATTGGTCACTTGTACCTGGTACTTTTGGTTACTGTCCTCAGGCGTATCTTTAATGCCTCAAGAATGGCCCCCTTTACTGCCCCTCATCTCTCCTCCACCCTTCCTGTGCTGTCTACTCAACTAAGTTGTCCTGGACCAATTCCCTTATCCTGTCAAATTCCCCCCTTCTGAAATTGATGACCTCAGCTTCTGGATGGGGTTAACCCATCCCCAGGACCAGCTCAAACCAGATAGAGTTGTGGTTGCTGTTCCCTAGTGGCTCCCCTACCTGCACTGCCCCTACCATCTCTGAGTTGGTGAGCACCACTTCGACAGCAGCCTGCCTTGTGGGTTCTCTAACTAGCAGTACCAGCAGACAGTCCTGGATTGTATCCAGCAAGGCCTGACTTCTGGTGTGCCTGGCAGACAGAACATCACAGTCAATGTACAGCAGGTGCAGGTCACCCACTACCACCACCTCCCCCTTTGCCACTTCCCTGACTTGTTCTTCCCCAAGCTCCCTATTCCTTTTCATCACCTGTCCTGGCGGTCTATAGCTCACACCACCCATATTTTCTTGCCCAAGGCTGCTGTGAACTGCACCTACAGTGACTGTGTCCCCATTACTTCCCCTGATGTGTCTATTCTCCACAACCCTGATGTCATCCCCGACATAGAGAGCTAGACCACCCCGTCTACCTTTTCCTTTATCCCTCCTAAACATGGTATTACCTGGGACTGTCAGGTCCCTGACATTATCTTCCTAGGCCCAGGTCTCCGTGATGGCTATGAGGTACATTTCAGTGACTGCCATCGTCGCCTGGAGCTCACTGATTTTATTACCTAGACACCTGGCGTTGAGGCACACCCCCTTCCATCTAACCCTTGATCCCCTTCGGTTATTTACCTATCCTTTTTTCTTTTTCCTGCCTGATCTCCTTCCTTTCCTGTTCACTGCAGGCTTTGTGATCCCCCCTCCTTGGTCCCGTCCCCATGCCCAATTTGGACCTCAACCTTATTTTTGCCCACTGTGCCTCAACAAGCCCCAAGATTAGGGGAGTACTAGCTATGTTCCCTTTCTGCTCTCCTACTACCTTGGTTCCCCTACACTCAGACTACCTCCCAGTCACTTTAACTGTACGATAAAGATGTCAAGTTTCTGCCTCAGTGCGCTAGCCCCCTCTTTTGTCAGGTATAGGCCATCACCCTTGAAAAGCCTCCTGTTCCAGAAGTCCAACCACTTCCCCACAAAGTGGTATCCCTTCTCCTGCCACCAACCCCCTCCTTATTCTGTCCCTCCCCCCGACGCCCTACACTTGGAGGACCTTAGACAAGCCCAAGGAGGCTGAGCATGCCTTCAGTCTGTCTGCCAGACTGCGAAAGTTCTGCTCCACTATCTCCACAGTCTGGTTTGCCAGATCATTGATACCCAGGTGCACTAGCACCACCAGCTTCCACCCTTCTCTGCCATCCTTCCTATCCTATCTACATCCCAGATGGCCACTGCTCCAGGAAGCATCTGGCCATCTCCCTCCCATCCAATCCTCCTTCCGCTACCCTTTATAACCCCTGAGCATCGAACCTCCGACCACCAAGACTCTCCTAATTGATTTCTTCCTGTTTGTTCCCCCAGGTGCCTGTGTCTATCCCATGCATGTCTGAAGCCCTCCACTGCTCTAGCCTCCACCACTTCCACTGGCAATCTATTACTGGCATCCACTATCCTTTCAGTGAAGAAATGTTTCTCACATCACTGTTGAATCCCCCAGCTTCACTGCATGCCCCGGTCCTGGTGCTTGTTCTTATTTAAAGAGACTCCCATCTGTGCCCTATTCCCCCCTTTGAGGTATTCGTAAATATCTAGCATATCCCACCTTCTCTCTCTCTCCTTTCTTTCAGGGCGTACATATTGAGATCCCACAATTTCTCTTTTGGTGCTTCTTGTGCAAACTGTGCATCAATTTAGTTACCTTCCTCTGAATCACCTCTGCTGTGTCTGTGTCCTTTCTGAGTTGTGGTCCCCAAAACTGAACATAGTATTCCAAGCGTGGCCGCACCAATGTGCAATGTAATGGCAACACCACCTCCCTCCTCCAGCTGGAGATACCCCTCCCTAGGCAACCTAGCATTCCACTAGCCCTACCTACCTAATGCCTTGTCACACTGCCCTGCCACCTTGAGGTCCTCAGATATGATAACCCCGAGGTCCCTTTCCTGCCTAGTGACTGTTAGACCCCCCCAATCACATACTCAGCACCAGGGTTTCTATGTCCCAGGCACATTATTTTGCACTTTTTGGCATTGAACCATAACTACCATGTTTTTGATCATTCCTTGAGTTTCCCAAGAACCCTGCATATGTTTTCCAACCCTTCCTGAGTGTCCAGCCTTTTACAGACTTTGGTGTCATTTACAAAAAAAATGCATATCTTCCATTCCCGCTCTTTTGCAATATCCCCTATAAAGATATTGAAGTGGACTGGTCCTAGTATTGAGCCCTGTGGTATCCCACTTGTCACACTCCCCTTGTTAGTATGAGTGCTGTGTTAACCACCACCCTCTGTCTCCTATCCTTTAATCAGTTTCTTTTTATAACAGTCAGTTTTATTGTGGTAGCTCAGGTAAAACATTACGTGGTTCATGATGAGATTTCATACAATGTGGTGTTACATAGTATTAAAAGAAAATGGGCTCCCATGGATTTAGTAATGTCCATCATGCTGTAGAGGACTGATAATCGGCTTCAAGCTTTAACCAGTTTCTAACCCAGTTTACCACTGTAGAGCTCACTCCTGGGTTGATCAACTTCCTAATCAGCCTTCTATGCAGCACCATGTCAAAAGTCTTGCTAAACTCTAAACAGACCACATCCACTGCTCTCCCCCTGATTGATTTCCCTGGCTATCCAGTCAAAGGATTGCGCCCCCCCCCCCAAATGATTTCTGGCCATCCAGTCAAAGGAATCTATTAGACTCATTTGACATGCCCCCTTCCCCCATGAATCTCTGTTGTCTGTGGTCTTGCAGCCATTGGATTGGATATTCTGCCTTTGTTTCAGTAGTGTGTCTATCAATTTCCCCACCACTGACGTGAAACTGATTGGCCTATAGCTGCTAGCCTTCTCCTTGCTGCCGTTCTTATGTAAAGGGGTAGCATCCGCCCTTCTTTAGTCCTCTGGAAGCATTCCTGTTTCCAATAAGTTGTTGAACAAAGCTTTTAGTGGGGCAGCTAGAACCTTCATAAGTTCTTTTAGTACCCTGGGGTACATTTCGTCCAGTCCCATAGTCTTGTCCACCTTCAGGGCTGCAAATCCTTTCGGCACTCTTTCCTCTGAAAATTGACTTGTGTCTACCGCTCTCCCCACCCTATTCCTGCTTCTCCCTGGTGGTCTATCCCCTCCACCCTCCACTGTGAAGACAGAACACAAGTACCTGATTAGGAAGACAGATTTGTCTTGGTCTACATCTGCACAGTCTCCCACTCTCCACCTCTAATTCTTACTATCCCCCTCTTCTCACTTATACACCTGAAGAAAGTCTTATCCCCTGTAGTTATTCTTTTGACAGTCCTTTCCTCTGTCTGTACCTTTGCTTCCCTCACCACCTTGCCTGCTTCTTTCTGCTTTTCTAGGTAAACTTCCCTGTTCTCCTCCCTCTGCATTTCCTTATGTCTCCTGAATGCAATCCTTTTTTCTTTTAATACCCCCCATGCCACTTCCTTGGAGACCCACAATGATCTTCTTTTCACAGCGCTGTAGATCAGTACAGTCTGCAGGGTTCTATGTGAGGACAGTGATAATGGAAGAGCGACCCGCAAAATGGTGTGGGCAACATGGTGACTGCACAGTCAGCTACCGACGCAGCACAGCGAGCGTCACAATAGCGAATGCAGGAATGTAAAAAAAGAATGCGACGACACCACCACCTATGGGAATGCACGCAGACAGGAGAGGGGACCCGGTGCAGGAGACCGGAGGGAGCGGAGCCCGTGGACGTGAGGAGCGGGCGTAAAGCGTGAAGGGCAGGGGGGCATGGTACACAACAACCCTAGGAGCCAGGAAGGGGGGGGAGAGACACCATGCACATGGCAGGCAGCAACAGGGGCAGGAGGGAGAGCCACAGGCACATGCTAGGGGGACATGAAGGCACAGCAGACAGGGACACTACAGTGATGCGGATGGGTGGCAGTGGCCAGGGACTCACAGACCAGTGGAGGCAGGAAGTGCAGTGCGGAAGCATGGGAACAGGAGCACATGCAGGTGCCACTAGGTAGGACCATGGCAGTGACAACAGGGGCAACATATTGGCAGTGTACACAGCTGAGGCAGGCACAGGCGACAGTGGCAGGGGACAAGCGGTGTTATAGATGGAGGTGTGGGGGACGTGCAGCAGGCTACACCTGTAGCTGGAAATTATAACGCCAGGCCATGTAGGTAGTCGGCCATGATGCGGTGGCCGTACTCCCCAACAATGGCCTCTTTGTGGTGCATAAGGTCACGGTAACGCTTGCGCTTGCTGCTGTGACTGCCCCGGAGACAAGCTGCTCCAGCCGCAGCTCGCTCAGGTACTGTTGCTCCCAGAGGCAATCAAGAAACCACCACGCAGAGGGGTGGCAGGCACCCAGCCTTGCGCCAAAGCCCCTGAGCCACCCCTCCACCGCATTGTTTGTTCTGGCGAGGCCGGCATGCGTGGCCTTGTACATATTCCATGCCTCCAGCATGTAGGTAGGTCTCCACCTGCCTGACTGTTCAATGGGCCTGCCGACCCATGTGTCTTCCACATAGTTGAGCACAGGCCACAGCAGGGCATCATTGACCCTGTAGAACGCGGTCTCCCACAATGCCTCATAGGCAGTGAGGGCATCGGGCACAGTGACAAACACAAGGGACAGAAGCATCCGCATCTGGAGGGCCACCTCCTCCTCCACTGCATAGTGACCAAGAAGGGCAGGGCACTGCTGTATCCTGCACCACACCGCCTGACAAAAATGGAAAAAGCAACCACAGATGGCCACCCCGGGGAACACCATTCTCAGTGTCCACCATGCTGCCCTCTCAAAGTCGAGGAGTGCCGTCCGTGGCTTTGTGATGCACAACAGCCACCGAACCTTGGTGAAGGCACGAATATAGCTCTGGTCCCTGTTGGAGCACATGAAGATATAGACTGCAGGCATGACCGCATCGGACTGGACCCTGTGAACCGTGTACAGCTACCTGAACAGGGGTAGTGCTGTGTGGAACATCCCGGTCAAGAAACCAGTCCCTGCTGTCCCCCAGGAAGTGCAGGGATCGGTGGGTCACAAATATCAGCATTGTGTCAGTGGTCTTCCCACTGTCGTGCTTGAGGAACAGCTCTCCCTGCCCAGTGGTGGCATACTCCGGTGGGATTGTGAGTGCCTCCACGCTGGGTGGCACCGATGGACAACCCCTTGCCACCTGCCTGGCACGCTGTATGGTGCACTTGAGTAGTGGCACACAACCGGCAGCCGGCCAGCAATGGCATCTGGCACCCCTGAGGTGCACTGCACAACCACCTGTGATGTGGACTCCATGCTGGTGCATGCACGGTCCCTGACCTCACCCACCACTGCCCTGATGCCAATATCACCAGCATCTGGTACATGGTTTTGGGGGTGCCCATGGTGGACGATGTGGTCCTCCACTGTGTGTACCCATGCAGGGCACTCAAACCTGTGGCACCGTGCACAGCACCAGTATACTTTCCCATGGACTTCCTTGTCCCAGCAATAGGCATAGCCTGAGAGTGTCAATAAGGTTGGCATCTCTGGCTCCATGGTTTTGTAGCCATTTTCACTGACAGCTACCCTTCTGTGTTGTGCTCCATCTGTAGTGCGGCATGGGTGGGCCGTGTGTGTGGCCCCACCCACATGCACAGTGGGCTGGCAATAAAAGCGTGCGTCCGTGTGGGCATGAACCATGGCTGCAATGGCTCTTCAGACTACTGTTGGCATCGCCACCGTGATGTCCCACCAGTGCCGGTGTGGTGGCCTGCCTCGACGATGGATGGAGGAGCCGGATGAGTCACATGAACGTTCCCGTTGCTTGCCGCCCCCCCGCCATGCTGTGGCACCCTGTGCCATTCTGCCTCGCTATGTTGTCCTGTACCTGTCGGCTGGGTGGTTGTGCTGTATCAGGAATTTGAACCCATATGGTCCAGCCCAGCCATGTAATACTCTGTCTGACTAATGACCTGTGCTATGATGGCATGTTGGGGGGTGGAGTCGGCTCTGCTTCCTTTGTTGCCTGTGTACCATAGCTGCTGCATAGAGCTGGGGGGGGGGACTGCTGTTGCCACTGTCGTCACACTGTTGGGAGGGGGGATGTGTGCTGGGTGCCTGTTGTGGTTCACGGTGGGGCTCTCGAACTGAGCAATGTGCCAGGTGGCACCATTGGATGGTCTCCCTGTTGCAATGGCCACCCTGTGGCCGGCTGCTGTCCGATGTGTGTCCTTGGTGTGTGTGGGGCACAGCTGTGGCTTGTGGTGTGGTGTGTGCGCACACGCGCGTGCACAAATATTTGCTATTTCCACAGTCACTATTGTGCACAGTCGCTACTGTGCATAGTTGCCATTGTGCACAGTTGTTGTACTGTCACAATCACCAGACAAGCACAAGGCTGTTATGCAAAGTGCTCACAGGACCGTTCCCCATCGTGTACTGTTGCAGTAGTGCCACATTCTGACATAAACCACATTCTCCCTCATGCCGGTTGGCATACTGCATGTGCCATGATTCGGGTGGCTGATCTATCCTAGTTATGTTCCTGGGCTACCGTCTGCAGCAAAACAAACGAGAAAGAAATGGGCAGACTGGTGGGTCAAGCAGCCCTTATATGCCATCAGATTCTATGTTTTTATGTTTTTCCTTCTGCTTTTGCTTACTTCATTCACGCAAAGGTTGGTCGCTTCAGTCATGCCCTCCCTTATTCTCCCCCACCATGTCTGTACCCCTCCCTGGCACTCCTCTTCCCCTCTTAGCCAGTTCCTGAGGCAGTCACCCATTTCTTTAAAATCCAGCCTCCTAAAGCACAGAACTCTGGTCCTCATGTGGTTTGCCTCTGTTCCTGTCGTGAAGTTGAACCACACTGTACAGCTATCACTGATACCAAGGGGACTGCCCACTGTGACGTCTTCAATACTGTCCTTGTTTGTAAGTACCAGGTTCAGCAGTGCCCTGTCCCTAGAGTGCTCTTTGACTAACTGCTAAGAAAAGCAGGAGCAGGGACACAAGGATGACCCTGTTCCCTGCCAAAGCCATAGTTGGAAGGCTCCACTCCACATCTGGCAGATTTTAAGCCACTAACTAGCAGCACCTCCGCCCTACTTACCTTACTGTTGATGGCTTCCCCAAGTGCATTATCCATCTCTTCTCCCTGTGCTGGAGGTCTGTACACTGCTCCAGTATGAATAATGGAATCAGAGTCTGCCTCCAGGTTGACCCATAGTAATTCCAGCTTCTCATTTTCCTCTTTGTGCCCCTGTACCTCCGTGGTCTTGATACCCTCCTTCACATATAATATAACCCCTCCTCCTTTCCCACTCGCTCTGTCTCTCCTGAACAGAGTATAGCCCAGTATGTTCATTTCCCAGTTGTGGTGCTCAGTACACCACAACTCTGTTTTAGTCATTAACTCCAGATTAGCCTCTGCCGTGATAACTTCCATGTTTGGTATTTGGTTACCAAGGCTCCATGCATTAATGCATGTCCTGTTCCAAATCTTACTTCCCTCCTGTCTACTACCCTGCTTCTCCCTCCCATTCCTTTTCTTCCCTGACTTACCCCTTGACTCACCCCCTCCCTTATTACTTTCATCATAGCTGGTCCCCTTTAATCCTATGTTCTTCCCTACCTGCATTGCATTCCTATTTTCTTCTTTCCCATCTCTGTATTTTTTGCGCATCTGCTCTAAAGGGGCTTTCTCCAGTATGGTCTCCCTCCCTAATACTTTACCATCGGGAAGGGGGCAATTGTTGCCTCAGTTGATTTCACCACTGTAACAGGGCGCCCCTGTTATGAATGCTTGATCCTGATGTTTTTGAATGGTGTGATGGACTAACACCCAATTTTTCTTTCTGTAAATATCTTGTTTTTTTTTATATTTTGCTAAGTTTTGCAAATAAATTGATAAACACAATTCTTGTGCTTTTTGTGCACTAAAATTACTGCCTGGTGTCTGTCATTTATCCCAGACCTTCTACTCTGGTGTGAGAAGTGGGACATACTTGGTACGTCGAGGCTTCCCGGGAGGCACTACCAGGGGTTATTGTACCAATATACCCTGACAGATGAAGGAAGGGGACCAGACAGACCTTGGTGCATATCATCTGACATGATCAGTGACAGAGAAAACTGGGATTAAACTATTATCAGAATTGGGTTCAGGAGCTAGACCCAAAATGAAGAACCCAGAAGACGAGGATGTCAAAGAGGGAGAGGATGCACAGAAGCCCAAAGAGGGAGAGTGAGAGACAGAGAGAAACAGATGACCCCAGCCACAGATAATCTGAGTGAGTTGCTGAAGTGGCTCTGTATGAGACAGATTGAGATGGAATGACAACAAGAAGAGGACAGACGACAGAGGGATGAGGATAGACACATCCAGGCAGAAGAAAGAAGATGGCAGGACGTGAAATGGAATGATACTCTGAAGGCCATACAGGACATGAATCAAGGTCAGGCTGATAGAACTGGGCCCAGATACATAAAACTAACTAAATTGTCAGAAAATTATGACATGGAGGCATACCTCACGACCTTCGAGAGGATAGCCCAAACCTGTGTATGGTCCCGTGATCAGTGGGTAATAAGATTGGTACCCTACTTATCTGGGAGAGCCCAGTTAGTCTATAGCCAATGGAGTGGGACTGATGCCAATGATTATGACAGAGCAAAAGAAGAGATATTGAGATGTTATAATATCAGTATTGAGACCTATCACCAGCATTTTCATTCTCAGAAAATGGCCCATTATGATACCCCCAGGGAAACATATGCTCATCTTAGAGACTATTGTGGCAAATGGTTACAACCCACAACTAAGACTGTTGATCAGATTATGGAGTTAATAATCATTGAACAATTGATTCAGGTTTTGCCACTTGATGTGCAGTTATGAGTTAAGGAGCACAAGCTGGAAACAGCAGAGGAAACCATTAAACTGGCAGAGGACTAC
The DNA here is from genome assembly GCA_016271365.2 of Neoceratodus forsteri. NCBI lineage: Eukaryota > Metazoa > Chordata > Ceratodontiformes > Ceratodontidae > Neoceratodus > Neoceratodus forsteri. The sequence goes on along the minus strand of JADMNL010000030.1, from coordinate 120,039,079 downwards.
TTGGCAGCTCGTCCCACCAGACTGAGGGAACAACAAGGTAACCCAGGACCATCTACAGCCCTGGTAAGAACGTACTTTCCTAGTAATCAGAGACAATCAAATTATGGTAGATGAGCTAGAGGGGCAGGGTCCCATATGTGGACATTATGTAACCCCTGCAAATAGGGGTTCCCAAAAGACTTCCAGGAGCTTGCTTGAATGCTCCAAGCCTGAATGGTGTTTGATGCTTAGCTTACTTATCAGTGAGTGTTTTAGAACCTCTGTACTGTCTTTAAGAGCTGTCTGCTTGAGACATAATTAGTTTGTATGGGGACTGTGTGTTTCTTTGATTGAGTACCACTCGAGCTGCTGCCAATTCACTCCATTTTTGCAGTCACTAGGAGTGCAAAGGAACCTATCTGAAAGATGTAACTGTTTGCCAGAAACCATTTAGAGTAATAATGAAATTACAGTTTGTCTAACCTGCTTTCTTTGCAGTCAGAACTGTGTCTGCCTAGTTCCCCATTCTGGTTTTGAACTGCTGAACTGGACCAATCAGTGTGGGTAAGCTAGCTCTAAAATGGTGCCTTGGACGAATCAGAACTTGGACTCATAATCTGAGCCAGCCACAAGAGGATTGTATGGGCAGTGACTCTGGAAGATGTAGTTTAGACTTGAGCGCCTTTTGGACCAACAGGAGCAGTCTATTGTGAGTGACAGCCAATCCAGTCAAGAACTGGGAGGAACTCAAAGGAAGTGCTCGGGTTTTGTCTGTTGGAGTTTCAGTTGAGCTCTGGCAGTGAAGAAGGAAGGAGCCCTGTGCTTTTCAGTGTGCAGTTTTAGTCGGGAAACGTGTGTAAGGCCCAGAGTTCCGGTCTGCAGCTTGTGTAACTGCTTGTTAGGACTGAATCCGTCCTGTGAAGAGAATCAAAGGATATCTGAAGAGTAAAACCAGGCTCACCCTGTAGAAGACTGGAGAAATTGCTGAATTGCACTCGGTCTGTCAGGAACTGAATCTGCTGTGTTCTCCCGGTATTGTGCAGTAATTGCTATCGATAGAGAAGCAGCCTGCCTGGTATAGTACTTTCTGTTTTACCATATAAATGTGTGAAGAGGCTTGTGTACCTCAAGTGAATCCTGCTGCCATTAAAGGACTTTTGCCTGTTACTGTTCACCATATAAATGTGTGAGGAGGCTTGGTTAGCTCAAGTGAATCCTGCTGCCATTAAAGGACTTTTGCCTGTTGCAGTTTGCCATATAAATGTGTGAGGAGTCTCGTGGAGCTCAAGAGTAGCCCTGCTGACATTGAAGGACCCTATCTTGTTTGAAGGTCGTGAGTACTAATTCAGGGTCGCTCCCTGTTGAATTGCCACATTGAATCCAAATGGAATCACTGTACTGCTGACTGTTTAAACTCATTTTTCTTTTCTCTGTGGGAAAGGGCCCCTACCAGCTGCCACGGTTTGGACTAGCCACTAGGGCTTGGGTACCCAGGGACAGTAACTGGTAGGGATAGGCCTGTGCACAGAGCCATAGGTAGATGAGTAAAGTGATAAACTAATTAACCTGATTTCCCCCTGTCCTTGTTATATCCCCCTAAATAAATCAGAGCTGCTTGTTTCAGCAAAGTTATACTGCCTGAGGTATTTGTCTATGTTAAAGTATTGTACTGTGATTGTTGCACTGTATCTTATTTTACAGGAGGTCCCAGTGCCTGAACCAGCCCTGGGGTAAGTGTATACTGTGAAGGTAATTCTGATATATTGTGTGGGCCACTAGTGGGAAGAAAGGGGTTGCAGTGTCCCCAGAGGGCTGTGACCAAGTAAGTTTAACTATTGCAAACCCTGACCTCTGGGTGGAGGCACCGCCATTGGATCAGGCCCTCAACCTGTTAGGTGGCAAATCAGGCAGGGGTAGTAGCCCTGGGATAGCGCCATCTAGGGGTTACATCTTGGAGGCTCACCGCTGGGATTGTGTGTCCTCTAGTGGCCATATTTACAACCACTGTTAAGAAAAAAATGGGTACCTCGACAGAAGTGGCTGTGCACCGCTGGTGGAGTGGTGTACTGGGAGGAGATTGACCCCAAAATGCTATGCTTATCCTGGACATCCCCCTGGGTATCAATACGGACACTGTACAGGGAGTACTTTCCAAGGTGGAAGGTTTACAAAACCCTGTGGTGGTGGGTCGGCATGCTAATCTGCTCACCCACACTTTCCTGGCCCTAGTAGAGTTTAAGGATCCCATAGATAGCTTCAAAGTGCCACAGACCATTACCCCAGAGGGAGCCCTCACTGCCTGGACAGTGATAACTAAGTACAGTAAAGACCCGGGGGAATGAGCCCCCACCACTGTCTGAAACTTTTGAGGAGAAATTTGCTAAATGGTTGCTGGGGAAGGAAAACTGTGGAGGACTTGAAGAAACTATTCTTGCCACTCGGGTGTTCTCCCCAACACCCTCCCGCTCCAGTACCCGTAATGGTGGCTGAACCAATGCAGACTCCTATTCTGCACCTGCCATTAGTCACGACTCTTACCGGTTGAGGATCTTCTGGCACCTCCCCACCCCAAGGGAGGATGACTGGGAGACCTGATAGACTATGTTGCCCCAAGTGCTAGAATGGCAATGCCAGAGTCAGCGAGCTAAAGAGGGTTAGTGAGAGCCTCCGAGGTCCTGCCCTGGCTACCATCCGTGCTAAACGGGCCAGTAACCCTGAAGTGACTGCACAGGCCTATCTTGAGGCCTTGGAGAATGTGTATGGGAGCCTAAATTTGATGAGGATCTATGGTGGAGAGTAAGAAATGCACAACAGTACCAAGGGAGTTGTTGTCTGTGTATGTATCTCGTGCTGGAAAATTGTTGCAAGAATGCCTCAGAAAGGGTAGTTTGCCAGCGATTGAACTGGACCGAACCAGGCTGGACAGGATCCTTAAGTCTGCCCCCTCTCAGAACTGCTGTTGCTTCAGTTACGCCTGGCAAATCGACTGGAAACCCCACCCTTCTATGATGAGTTAATGAGAGAAATTGAGGAGTTGAGAAAAGGTGACCTCGGAGGGACCTGCACCAATAGCTGTGGCTACGACCGAGTGACTGAGGGTGACCCATCAAGTGAAGTTCAGGGGAGAGGTTGACAGTCAATGAGTGCTCTGACAAGGAAAAGATATGCCACAATGGGGCTAACTGTTGAGAGAGATCCGGGAATTCAAAACAGTCCTTTATGAAGGCCACGCCTGCAAGTACGGGCTCCTGACCTATATCCGACTGCATCTGCTATAGGGGGTGGGGGTACCACCATGTATCTCCTGCTGATAACAGCTCCAAACTCAATTCCTTGACCATGGAAGTGGAGAAACTGACGAGATGTCTCCAAATGCTTATCACGCCAGACAGAGATGGCACCAGGTTTCCAGTTAGTGGTACTCCCCGCCTTGCTCCCAGTGTGGCGCCTCGGCCAGCTCAAACCCGAAGTATGTTTTGCTATAATTATGGGAAGGATGGGCATGAAGAGGGAATGCCGGTCCAAAAGACACTACAAAGTTGCATATAGGCTAAGGAGAGCTTCGAGAACAAATCATGTGGTTAAGAGGTGCACAAATGATCCCAGTGAGGGCACCCAAAATGCTAACTCACGCCCTTTTTTGGCAAGGTCAGTTGCCCAGGCCCCCACTCATCGCCTCCAGACTGGTCCAGAATAGTGGGTCCCTCCATGGAGACCACTGTAAAGGTGAATGGAGTGTCTACAAGAGCTGTATTAGACAGTGGCTCCTAAGTGACAATTATGTTCCAAGATTGGTATCAGAAGCATTTGTCAGGACGTACCTTACAACCATTAGAAGGACTGCATGTATGGGGTTAAGTGAGAAGGCTCACCCCTATTCCGGGTACATCCGAATTTGGCTGTCTTTCCCACCTCCGTGGCTGGAGTGGCTGAACAAGTAGAGACCCTAGCCTTAGTGTCCCCCCACTGGACTGTATGATGGTGTCCTTTGTTGATTGGAACAAATGCTCATATGTTCGGAAGGTGCACAGTTATGTTATGAAAACATGGGTCAAAGACTAGTAGAGCTTTAAGAGTTCGGCTTTAATTAAGAAGACCTATGAGGCACAGAGAGATGCTGGAAAAATAGAACCAGAGGAACCGTCAGAATTGTATGGAAGAAGGATCCTGAGTCTCTGATCCTGGCGCCAAATGCCCAGTGTACCTTACAGGGAGAGATCAGTATCAGAAAGGATGTTAAGAATAAAATATTAATGTTGGATGCACCAGGCGATGGAAAATTGCCAGAGGGACTGCTGGTCAAGCCTAGTATTTTGCCCGCTAGAGCCCATGCTTATGCCAGAAGGGTAATGGTCCAAGTTCATAATGTGTCTGAAAGAGACATCGAGTAAATAGAGGTTGCATCCTGGCTAATGTATTGTGCAGACACTGCAGTGCTACCAGCAGCAAGAGTTCAAGGAAGAATGACAGAGTAACGCCTGACTTGTTTGATTTCGCGACTCCCCATTGCCAGCTGAATGGAAAGTGAGGATCAGTGGAGAAGCTTGCCCAGAGAGACAGGTGTTTTCTTTAAAGGAATGGGATGTAGGATGCGGCAAGGAGCTGAGCACAATATCCGGCTGCATGACGAAAGACCATTTCATGAGAGGTCTCACGCCTGGCACCTGCTGACATAGATGATGTGGACGGCATCTGCAAGAGATGTTAGCTGCTGGGTAATACAAGAATCCAGAAGCCCTTATGCTTCTCATTGTGGTAGTGAGGAAAAGAATGGGACAGTAAGGATGGTGTGTGGATTATTGCACCTTAAACCGCGTGGACTATCCTGAGCGAGAGGTACACAATGCCCGCATTCAGGATGCTTGACTGCCTAAACAGGAGCAAGTGGTTCTCTGTGTTGGATCTCCGCAGTGGTACTACCAGATCCCGATGGCCCCAGAGGACCGTGAGAAGACAGCCTTTATCTGTCCACTTGGCTTTTACGATTCATGAGGATGCCTCAGGGATTTCAGGTGCCCCAGCCACTTTTCAACGATTGATGGAGCGTGCAGTGGGGATATGAACTTACTAGAGTGCCTGGTATACCTAGATGATGTTATTGTGTTTGGCAGCTCACTGGAGGAACATGAGAGCAGATTATTTAAGGTATTGGACCGACTGGAGGACTTTGGCCTTAAACTGTCCATTGATAAGTGTCAATTCTTTCAAACATCAGTAAAGTATGTGGGACACATAGTATCCACCGAGGAATAGAGACCGACCCAAGTAAAGTTGAGGCCTTGACCACCTGGCCACAGCCCAAAATCTAAAAGAACTGCAAAGATTCCTGGATTCTGTGGTTATTATCGGCTTTCATCAAGGACTATTCAAGAGTGATCCGCCTTTACTTAACCTTAGTTCAAGTATCCCCCAACCCACAAAATACCAAAAGTCAGCGCCCTCAAGACTGAAAAGAGTGTATTTTCATCCTGAGAAGTATTTGGGGCCCGCTGGACTCTGATTGTGAGACTGCTTTTCATGAGATCATATATCAACTTACCCATGCTCCAGTGCTGGCCTATGCCGATCCAAGAAAACCTTCGTCCTGCACACTGATGCTAGCTTGCAAGGGTTGGGGCTGTTAGACTAAGAGCACGAGAATGGCCTGAGACCAGTGGCCTTGCCAGTAGAAGCCTGACCCCATTCGAAAAGAACTATCCTGTACATAAGTTACAGTTCCTAGCTTTGAAGTGGGCTATTGTTGACCAATTCCATGAGTACTTGTATGGGGCCAAAATACTAGTAAAACCGACAATAATCCTTTGACCTATGTGCAGACCTCAGCTAAGTTGGATGCCACTGGCCCAGGTGGCTTTCTGCATTATCTACATATGACTATGCTCTCGAATACCGAGCAGGTCTGAACCACATAGATGCTGATGCTCTCTCCCGGAGGCCTGTTCCCCAGAATGATTGGGTCCGATTGGCAGAACCTGACATTCGGCACTCTGCCGGAAGTTTGACAGGGAGGAACAAATGTCCAATGGACGCAGTGGACTGCATGGTGGATTGCTTGGGACCCTCTGAGAATTGCATACCTGCTGCTTATTGCCACTTTTCTGCAATAGACATTGGTGCACTGCCTCAGCTGGACAATGACAGTATTCGTGGCTCAATCTTGATCCTATGTTCAAATCAGCTTTAGAAGCCCTCTATGCAGGAAAAGATGTGCCAAATTACGCCCACTGATTTGAGAACTGCACTGTTATACAAAGAAGGTCCTAAGTTGAAACTGATCAATAAACTGTTATACAGAGAAACAGTAGACAGAGGGGACAAGTAGACAAACAACAACTGGTGCTGCCCACTGCCTTTCGAGACTCAGTATTGAGGTCCTTGCACAACCACATGGGGCACCTTGGTATAGACAGAACACTTGACTTGGTGAGATCCAGATTCTATTGGCCTAAGATGGGGGCTGATGTAGAAACACATTCAAACTTGTAGTCGCTGCATTACAGAGGAAAGCTTTGCCTCAGAGGGCTGCCCCTTGTTAACATAACCACCAGTGCACCCATGGAGCTGGTCTGTATTGATTTTCTGAGTTTGAGTCAGATCAAAGAAATATCAGTAATGTGCTGGTGGTCACTGACCATTTCACTAGATATGCCCAAGCTTTCCCCACCAAAGACCAGAAAGCATCCACTGTAGCCAAAGTACTTGTAGAAAACTTTTGTTCACTATAGGGCTCCACAAAGAATCCATTCTGATCAAGGAGAGACTTTGAGAGTCGTCTGATCAAAGAGATGCTTCTCTGTGGGGAGTGAGAAGCCCAGAACCACTCCTTACCACCCCAGAGGGACCCACAGCCTGAACGTTTCAACAGCACTTTGCTAGATATGCTAGGCACCCTGCACCCAAAGGACAAGCCTAGATGGAGCCAACAAATTAGCACCCTGGTACATGCTTATAACTGCACCAAAAGTGATGCCACTGGGTTCTCCCCTACCGCTTGATGTTTGGAAGAGAAGTCGACTCACCGGTAGATGTGTGTTTGGGGTCTCTCCTGATGGGAGTTCAAGCTGACAACTATTTACAGTATGTGCAAAAGTTAAAGGCCCAGCTAACTCATGCGTACCAACTGGCTCAAACCATGGCTGCCAAAAGAAATCTGCCAACAAAGAAAGGTATGATAAAAAGGTGAAAGCCAGGAACTCCAGGAGGAGATCGGGTATTGCTAAGAAATCTGGGACTGCATGGCAAGCACAAGATTGCTGACAGATGGCACCATCTCCCTCACATTGTAGTGGGCAAACTAGATGATCTGCCAGTGTACAAAGTAAGGCCTGAGAATAATTCAAAAGATGTAAAAACAATGCATAGAAATCATTTACTGCCCATTGGACAAATCTTAATTGAGTCTGAGCCCCTAGAAGATGCCCCCTCTGGACCAGTGACTAGAGCTGCTGCTAAGAAAATATCAAGAAAGTCTGCACCTACAGAAGCAGAGTTAAAGTGTTCCCCTCCACAAGTCCCAGTTGAGCATGACTGTCAGTCCATATCAGAAGAAAGTGAGAGTGACTTTGAATACTATCCTTCTTACGAACTGAGTCAATTGTTTCAGGGCAATCCCCTAGTCAATACTGGAGATGAAGCTGGGCCTTCTGGACTGTCCAAGCCCCCAGCTTCGTCCCTGGAGCCAATGCTCCCAGAAAGTGAAGTGCAAAGCATCAGATCAGATGAAATGGAATCATTGTGCATGGTTGAACTGTTTGAGCTTTCAGGGGAGGAAAATGATGGATTGGGTCAGACTGGTGCTACACCAGAACAAGAAGAGTATTTTGAGTGCCCTGACAGTCCACTGCCAGTGTCCGAAAGCTCTCCATGCGAGCCAAATGTTGTGGACTCAGAAACTGTAACTCCTGGAGCTGAAAGTGCCCCAAGTTCTAGCCTCTCTACCACATGGAGACTCCTGACAAGTGAGGACAATGCTGAAAATGAGGCTCAGAGTGCAGATACTGTAACAGTTCCCTAGAAAGACTGGTCGAGCTGTAAAGCCTGTGGTGCACCTCAGTTATGATTCCCTTGGGAGGCCTGTGGATTTGCCTCTCAATGTTGTCCATAAAGGAGTGTATGTGTCCCGAGCTCATTGCCCAAACTGGCGTCAGTGCTAACTCCAAGTTATTTGTGTTTGCCCTCTAAGTATGGTGCCCTTGCCCGTCCAGCCCCAAGGTAACTGATAGGGAAGGGCCCCTCTCTTCAGGTTTCATGTACAAGAGGTAATAACTTGAGTTATGGTACAATGTGTGTGTAATACTGTGTAAAGAGGACGTACTGCAATGTTTCAGAAATGTGTTCTTGGTAAAATGATATATTGACTGATGATTACATGTGTGAGCCTAATGCAAATGTATATAGGTTGCAGTTAAAACTTATGGGACTTGCTTGACGTGGACGTCAAGCTTTCCCAGGCTAGGAAGGGTGTAACCCCCTGCAAATGGGGGTTCCCAAAAGACTTCAGGAGCTTGCTTGAATGCTCCAAGCCTGAATGGTGTTTGCGTTAAGTCGTTTATCAGTGGGTGTTTTAGAACCTCTGGTACTGTCTCTTTAAGAGCTGTCTGCTTGCAGACATAATTAGTTTGTATGGGGACTGTGTGTTTCTTTGATTGAGTACCACCGAGCTGCTGCCAATTCACTCCATTTTGCAGTCACTAGGAGTGCAAAGGAACCTATCTGAAAGATGTAACTGTTTGCCAGAAACCATTTAGAGTAATAATGAAATTACAGTTTGTCTAACGGCTTTCTTTGCAGTCAGAACTGTGTCTGCCTAGTTCCCCATTCTGGTTTTGAACTGCTGAACTGGACCAATCAGTGTGGGGTAAGCTAGCTCTAAAATGGTGCCTTGGACGAATCAGAACTTGGACTCATAATCTGAGCCAGCCACAAGAGGATTGTATGGGCAGTGACTCTGGGAGATGTAGTTTAGACTTTGGCGCCTTTTGGACCAACAGGAGCAGTCTATTGTGAGTGACAGCCAATCCAGTCAAGAACTGGGAGGAACTCAAAGGAAGTGCTCGGTTTTGTCTGTTGGAGTTTCAGTTGAGCTCTGGCAGTGAAGAAAGAAGGAGCCATGTGCTTTTCAGTGTGCAGTTTTAGTCGGAAGCGTGTGTAAGGCCCAGAGTTCCGGTCTGCAGCTTGTGTAACTGCTTGTTAGGACTGAACTGTCCTGTGAAGAGAATCAAAGGATATCTGAAGAGTAGAAACCAGGCTCACCCTGTAGAAGACTGGAGAAATTGCTGAATTGCACTCGGTCTGTCAGGAACTGAATCTGCTGTGTGTTCTCGGTATTGTGCAGTAATTGCGATCGGGATAGAGAAGCAGCCTGCCTGGTATAGTACTTTCTGTTTACCATATAAATGTGTGAAGAGGCTTGTGTACCTCAAGTGAATCCTGCTGCCATTAAAGGACTTTTGCCTGTTACTGTTCACCATATAAATGTGTGAGGAGGCTTGGTTAGCTCAAGTGAATCCTGCTGCCATTAAGGGACTTTGCCTGTTGCAGTTTGTCATATAAATGTGTGAGAGTCTCGTGGAGCTCAAGAGTAGCCCTGCTGACATTGAAGGACCCTATCTTGTTTGGAGGTCGTGAGTACTAATTCAGGGTCGCTCCTGTTGAATTGCCACATTGAATCCAAATGGAATCACTGTACTGCTGACTGTTTAAACTCATTTTCTTTTCTCTGTGGAAAGGGCCCCTACCAGCTGCCACGGTTTGGACTAGCCACTAGGGCTTGGGTACCCAGGGACAGTAACTGGTAGGGATAAGCCTTGCACAGAGCCATAGATAGATGAGTAAAGTGATAAGCTAATTAACCTGATTTCCCCTGTCCTTGTTATATTCCCCTAAATAAATCAGAGCTGCTTGTTTCAGCAAAGTATACTACCTGAGGTATTTGTCTATGTTAAAGTATTGTACTGTGATTGTTGCACTGTATCTTATTTTACAGGAGGTCCCAGTGCCTGAACCAGCCCTGGGGGTAAGTGTATACTGTGAAGGTAATTCTGATATATTGTGTGGCCACTAGTGGGAAGAAAGGGGTTGCAGTGTCCCAGAGGGCTGTGACCAAGTAAGTTTAACTATTGCAAACCCTGACCTCTGGGTGGAGGCACCCGCCATTGGATCCAGGCCCCTCAACCTGTTAGTGGCAAATCAGGCAGGGGTAGTAGCCCCTGGGATAGCGCCATCTAGGGGTTACAATTATTTGCCGTGGATGTCTTGGGAAGGGGCATATAGTCAGAAACTGCCCTAATAAAAGAAATGAATCAGCACATCTGGCCCTAGCAAACTTTGGGTATGTTACATCTGTGGGACTGGGAGACCAACAACTTTGGGACTGTTAGACTCCGGAAGTAGACAAACCCTGATGAGAGCCAATATGGCCCCTGAAATAGACTTAAGCCACAATGACACAACTGTTCGCAGTGTACATGGGGATCTCCATCAGTACCGCACTGCAAGTTTGGAATTGACTGTTAATGACAAAAGTAATTTTGTAAAAAGAGATTCCAGCCGTATTAGTCCTTGGAAAACAAGAGATGATGGAAGGTTTGATACCTTTTATTGGACCAACAAGTGTCTTGTACAAAGATGAAATTAAAATTGTTAGTTGGTTTAGTACCTCGTCTACCTGTACCTGTGATAATTGGCCAGGATTTCCCTTGTTTTGATACCTCGATGAAGACTCATCAGTCATTGGTGGAACCTGTTAAAATGGTTACCAGGGCACAGGCAAAATTACAGTTGGCTCCTGTATTTTCTTTTGAAGAGAATTATTTTGAAGGACAATGAAAGGTAAGAAAATCCAAACAAGTGAAGAGGAAGGAAAAGAAAGCTTGGAGGTAATTACATCCAGAAGAAAGTGTGGAATTAGCACCAGGGTTGTCAAAAGGTGACATCAGACTGGAACAGTTGGCAGATGAGACTTTGAGACCTTTGTTTGCACAAGTGATTCATGAAGAAAATGATGGACATTCTCGTTTTGTATTAAAGCATGACATACTGTATAGAATAACTGTTGATTCTGTTATGAACTGTGAGACAGAACAGTTAATGGTACCTAAACAGTATAGGGAGCAGGTAATGTGACTGGCCCATGATATACCTATGGCTGGTCATGAGGGGGAGGGATAGAACATAGCAGCATATACTATCCAGGTTTTGTTGGCAAGGGATTCATCAAGAGGTAGCGACATATTGTAGAGCTTGTGCAAAATGCCAGTTTGTTGCCCAAGGAAGGAAGAAAGACCAAGTACCCCTGCAACCCATCCCTTGTGTAACAACTCCCTTTGCGAGAGTCACCATGGATGTGGTGTGGCCCCTAACTAAGAGTTCTAAGGGAAACCAATTTATACTGGTTGTATGCAACTACGCCACCCAGTACCCTGAGGCCATACTAATGAGAACGCTTACTGCCCCAGAATAACTGAAAAACTAGCTAAATTCTTTAGCAGAATGGGAATACCACAAGTGAGTTTAACAGATAGACGTAGTAATTTTACGTTTGTTATGTTGCAAGAATTGTACTGTCTGCTGGGTGTCTCTGCTGTATGTACCTCCCCGTATCATCCTCAGACAGATGGATTAGTGGAGAGATTCAATAAAACACTCAAGACAATGTTGCAAAAGTACATACAAGAGGAAGGTCGAGACTGGGACAGATTTCTCCCTTACCTCTTGTTTGCATACAAGGAAGTACACCAGGCAACTACTGTTTTTCCCCCTTTTCCTTACTATATGATCAAAACCCCCAGGGGACCATTAGATGTGATTAAAGATCACTGGGAGGAAGGCAAATATGTGGGATTTACCAGCGTTGTGGATTATATGACTTCCTTATGGGAAAGGCTAAAGGCTTGTGAAATACGTCACTATGGCTCATAGAAATGTTGATCAGAAACAGCAGAATCAAAAGGAAATGTATGATGTAGGGTTAAAGTAGAAACATTTTGAACCCATGGAAAAAGTTTTACTGTTGTTGCCCAGTACAGAAAATAAGCTTCTGACGAGATGGCAAGGGCCTTATGTGGTACTTTGACAGACTGGTATAGTAAATTATGAGATTGAAATGCCTGGGCACAGATCAGTAAAAAGGGTATATCATGCCAATCTACTAAGGAAGTGGATAGACAAGCCAAGGCCGACATTATACATCTAACCAGAACAGGGCATGTCAGAGGTAGAGGTGGCCTATGATAGGTTAGAGACACAACAGGAACAGAAAGTGATTCAGATAAACCCCGACTTAAAGACTGCTCAGACATAAGAGATTGATCAACTCTTGGAGTATTTTAAAGAATCCTTTACTAAAACACCAGGGAAAGCTTTACGGGTAGTGCATGAGATTTAAATGACACAAAGCAAGCCGATTCACCAGAGACCCTACAGATTACCAGAGAAAATCAGACAGGAGGTGGTGAATGAGGTAAGAAAAATGGAACAAGCAAGGGTTATTGTTCCTTCTCACAGCCCTTGGTCCTCACCCTTGGTGATAGTAAATAAAAAAGAGGGGGGTGTGAGATCATGCCTGAATTTTCGGAAAATAAATAAGATTTCCAATTTTGATAGCTACCCCATGCCAAGAATTGATGATCTGTTACATCAGATAGGCTCTGCACAATACATCAGCACCCTAGATTTGACGAAAGGGTACTGGCAGATACCCTTAGCACCATAGGCCCAAGAGTTGACAGCATTCAGTACACCAATTGGTTTATACCAATTTACAACCATGCCATTTGGTTTGCACGGGGCTCCGGTCACTTTCCAGAGATACATGGACTGTATTATAAGACCCCATTACCAGTATAGCGTAGCCTATTTGGATGAAGTAGTCATCTATAGCCCAGAATGGAACACACACTTAATTCATCTTAGTACTGTCATCCAAAGCATTAAGGATGCAGGGCTTACAATAAATCTGTCCAAATGTGCTATTGCTAAAACTGAGACGAGGTATCTTGGGTTCATAATTGGACATGGTACTGTAAAGCCAGAAATAGATAAAGTGGAGGCCATTGCCAATAGCCCTATACTAACTAACGAACGTCATGTTAGATCTTTTCTAGGACTAGCAAGTTATTATCGGAGGTTCATCCCTGACTTTTTCCACAATTGCAACACCCTAACAGAACTAATTAAAAATAAGTACACAAATAAAACAAAGTGGACTACTGATTGTGAAAAAGCTTTTCGGAGTATAAAAGCAGCCTTGTGTTCAGCACCAGTACTCCTTAGTCCAGACTTTGAAAATACATTTGTGGTATAGACGGATGCCTCTGACACGGGCATTGGGACAGTGCTAACCTAGCATGATCACAAAGGAGAACACCCAATCCTGTTTATTAGTAGGAAATTGCATGAGCGGGAAAGAAAGTATTCTACGGTAGAGAAGGAGTGCCTGGCCACGAAGTGGGCTATAGAGGCTCTCAAATATTGCTTATGGGGGAATGAATTCATTGTTATCACTGACCACAGCCCTCTATGTTGGTTGAATATCAAGAAGGCTAAAAACATGTGCATCATGCACTGGTATTTGTCACTCCAGCCCTATAAATGCTCTGTTAAATGTAGAGCTGGGACACAGCATCAAAATGCCGATTTTTTTATCCCACTATGGAGCTGAACATGACTGAAAAATGTGATGTAACTTAAATAATATTGTGTTTTAAAATGGCACATACCTCAGGGAAAAGAACAGTAGGAACAGTTAATTGAATGTATAATAGCATTTTTTGTATTAAATATAATGTTCCATTTATTAAGGGTCCCAGAGGGGAACTTCTGGAGTGGGTGGGTAGAAGTTCCAACCTTTCTAAGGGTGAAAGGTTCAGCCAACAAAATACTATGTTGCCTTCTTAAATGGAGAGGAGTGTAACAGGGCGCCCCTGTTATGAATGCTTGATCCTGATGTTTTTGAATGGTGTGATGGACTAACACCCAATTTTTCTTTCTGTAAATATCTTTTTATTTTTTTTAATTTTATATTTTGCAAAGTTTTGCAAATAAATCGATAAACACAATTCTTGTGTTTTTTATGCACTAAAATTACTGTCTGATGTCTGTCATTTATCCCACAGCTTCTACGACCACCTCTCCCATCTGCTTTAAATGCTCATCCATGTAGCATTTAACCCTGCCATCAAGGACTGAGGATCCCTTCCTAAAGGGATGCAGGCCATCTCTCCCATAGAGGTCATATCCTCCCAGGTTGGTCTCCAGTCCCCGATGTATCCAAAACCTTCCTCTATGCACCATGTCTTCAACCATTCATTAAATGTCCTGGTGTACATTTTCCATGCCTCTCCCTGGCTGTACGCAGATAGCAACCTTGAAAACATCACCATGTGAGCGACTTGCTTGAGGCCCTTTCCCAGCTCCCTGAAATTTTCTTTCACTACTCCTACAGTCTCCCATGCTGTATCATTTGTCCCAGTATGGATAATGACATGCAGCTCCCTCCTAGCTCCCACTGCCCTAGTGATCTGCAGGATCTGTTCTTCATATCTCCCAGTCGAGGCACACCTCAAGCACCTCATCCTCCTATCTTTCTGCCCTCCAGCTCCCAAGCCTGTCTTCTTCACAGTTGACTCCCCCACCAGCAGCTGCTTCCTCTTTGGCTGGGGCATTCTCCCTCCCTCCCTCCATGGGGTTTCCACTTCTGAGAACCCCACTTCCTCCCTTCCCACTGTGACCGGTACCTCCTCTCGGTTGCCCCTTTACACCAGTAAGGTAAAGGTGTTATGTAGTGGTATAGGTAGAGGAGTGGGGCACTCTACCCCCAACCTCCTGAAGCCCACCATGGTCCATCTGCTCCACCTCTATCTAGGCATCCTGTGGGGGAGTGACGGTGGACTTGGTGGCCCCAGGGTGGGACAGAAGATCTACTGCACCCTTGCCAGTTTGGCCTGAAGTCCAGCAACCTTTGCCTGCAACCCAGAGACATGAGTACACATGGTGCAGCACCTCAGTCTCCAGAAGTTTTCCGTAAAGACTGCTGCACCACAACCATTACAATGCACCACTCCCATGATCCTTATCCTCATTTGCTTAGTGTCTATGCAAGTTCAGTTTACCTTTATACCCTCTTCCTATTCCTGTGTTAGTACTATCTCACCCCTTTTCTTTCCTGAAACTAACCTTACCTTAACTAGAGTGTCTCCTGCTTTCCCTTTATTAACCCTCTTACCTGTTCTTATATTATTATTTGAGCACTGGTATGGTATGCCGGCCAAGGGCCAGGGTTCAATTCCCAGTGGGTCACACTTTTCCTTTTTCATTTCTATTCATGATTTAAAATTGCCTAGCAATGGCTACACTGCACTGAGAAGTTACCTGGCTGTCTCTCTGTCCTTATATGTGTCAGATCCTACGTTATACACTTTAATCCTGATCCCTCTCTGTCCTACCCACTTTACCTGGGGAAGCTTTGGTCCCATCCCACTTGTTTGTTATCCTTACTGTAACTAAGTAGCAACTCCTTGTTAAAACTTCAGTTATTGCATTAAGTAATAGCAACCTTCACACAATGCTACTTAGCCTACCATATGTAACAGTCTGCAAATCTGAAATAGTTTATTCTTGTCTTTTTAAGTTCGTTAATGTACCCCATCATCAATGCATGTTTATGTGCTCAGAATAAGGAAATAAATTAAAGATATAACATAACAATATGCACCTTGTAGCCTCTCTTTTGTAATTTATAGTACTAGTCCCCCCCAGCGTAATCCACTTATATCTAGTATTATTTAATCCACTGTTTACTTACAATAGTTGATGCCTTCATGCTGGATGCTGTTGAACAAACCTCTTACTTGTTTTGTTTGTTTATTTAAAATCTGGAAAAGGCCATGGGCCAAGGACCTATTTACACAGGCGACCACTTCACTTGTACCCAAATTAAATTAATATCAGGGCACTTTGGGTGTCACACTTCGGGTACAGCTTAGTGCCGAATTTCCATACTAGTGTTTATGGTATGAGCCCCATCCTGGTATGGGACTAGAACCCACCACCTTCCATTGACAACCTATTGTGAAAAAGTGAAAAATCTCAGCCAGTCCACAGGTGCAGCGGTAGCACTACTGCTTGTGATGCAGATCACGCAAGTTTGGGAATGAACAGGAGTCATCAGAGGGCCAGCTGGGGGAGGTGAGCTGAGCAGAGCATCCCAGAGGATGTTCCCCACCTCCGGGGGGGGAGGGGGAACTTTGCTGTGCTACTGCCACCTGAGTGACCACAGGTGGCAGTGCAAGTGAAGCTGCAGAGTCAGGGAGGACACCGATGTGCTCTGATGTGCAGTGCATGTGCATAGCTGCATGCACATCAAGGGCTCTTACAGGGGCTGGGACAGAAAAAGGGAAAAATGCCACACACTGCAGGAGAACAGCTGCCCTTCACCGCAGGCCCCAAACTGCCAAGCAAGGTGCTCCCCTTTGAAACACCAGCTAAGTCTCCATCAGGAGTACAGCCCTCTTCTGATGGCCCCACCCTGGGGGGGGTAAACAAGGGTGTATGTAGGAGGAGACATAAGTCCTGGGAAAGGCAGGTGAGGGGGCTGGATGAGTGTGTAGGACCAAAGGGAGTTGGCTGGTAAGGGGGGAAAAAGCACACTAAATAAAACTTACAAAAATGCAAAATCTCAAACAAAATATTGCAAAAACAAAAGTGAAAAAAAATGATCATGAGGTCACTCACTGGCCCAGCAGTAGCACTACATGCTTCCATGCTGGCAACCCAGGTTCGGAAGCAGACTGAAGGAGGCAGAATCATGGCGCCCAGGGACAGAGAGTGCTGCAAACAGCAGCATCAGCCAGCCTGATGTTGTAGACGACTGGCACCTAGTGACACAGTGACCCCTTGTGGAGGGCCAGGGAGGGCCTGCTCCCCAGCAAATGTGGTGAATGCACCCAGAGCACATTGCATGGGCTGAGGCCCTGCTAGGCTGCCCCTCATCCTGGGGTGGTAGAAGGTAGGGAAATTTGGGGAGAAAAACTCAGCTGCTGTCTAAATCATGGCTGAGGTCTGAGCAGGGTATGTTCCTGAACAGGGGACAACAGCAGCTGGCCGTGAAAATCTATGTAGAAAAAAAGAAAGAAAAAAAGATCACATACAACACAAAATGCATTGTTTTTTTCCCCTCTATATAATAAATTCCTGCTCTACTTGTAACAAACTCATCTTTGTTAAATAATATTCAGCCTTCAACAAATCCAATAATCTTTCACAAATGTAGCAATAATGCTGGCCAATTAAGGCATTACAGCCTGTGGCGGCAACAATGCAGGCTCAGGAATGAGCCCAAGACACTGGGGAATGGCCATGGGGAGTCTGAAAGTCCCAGAGGATGCTCTTCTCCCCCTGGGAGGGAGGGCAGCAGTCTTTCTGGCTATACCCCTACCGGGGAAACCACAGGTGGTGATGGTACAGCTAGAAACGCTTGTGGGAGGAAGGACGGAGACTGACTCCAGTGTGGGCACCATGCTGCGCACATGCACGTGCACTCCATGGAGTCCTCATTACCTGCATGCTGAGGGAGGGGATGTAGTGTAAGGAGGAAAACCCCAGTACATTGGCAGAATGTTACCAGCACTCTCAGGTTCCACTGAACCTCACTGCCAACCAGCTTCCCTCATTACCTCCCTCCAGACTTACCCCTCTACTTCCTGCCACTCCCTTTGCAGGGCAGGCTCTTGCTCTGTCACACTCTCCCCGGTGAAATTCTCTGCTGGTCAAGCTGCCTTCTCCTTCCACTTCGCCATACTGTGGACCTCTCTCCCCCTACCATCCACTCTGCTCCCTCCCTCCCTCCCTCCACCATGACCTCATTACTCACTCTTGCAGTTGCCCCTGATATTGGGCCCTGGACTGTTGCCTGCTGCCCTCCATGCCCTACTACCTTTGCTGCACTTGCACTACTGCAGCTCCTCCTACACCTCCCCAATTTACAACCTTTGCCCCTACCCTGGACACTGTCTTGCCTTTGGCACACTACAAATTGTTCTTCTTCTGCACTTAATGGCACTGTACTGTTTTTATGTACACAAAATCATTACCTTTGTAGAATTGCTCATTTTGTTGAAGTTTATTTACAAATAATTGGAATTTTTGCAGTCTTGTATTCTGCGCTTATTGTGCCTCATTGTTCTGCTCTTTCTTTCCCCTCCCCTCTTGCCAGGATGCATCTGGAAACGAGCTGCTACCAGCCCAGTAGGTCTTTCCTGGTAAACCATAATAAATAATTTTGGTAGACCTGCATGGGATCCTGGCTTCACCCTCCCAATGGAATCCATCATGGGAAGCATGGCTCCCTGTGGACCCCCTGGAGACTAGGTAAGCAATGGAGAAGAGAACAGATGGTGTGGGGAGGCAGCTAAGCAGAGAGAGAGAAGCACCATTGACTGTGTGGGGGGATAAAGAAAAAAACAATATTTAGCTGGTGCCAACAAGGCTGATCTTGCATTTTTTTATGTTGTTATCTTTATTTATTTTAGTAGCAGGCCTTACTCTCTCACTAGTCTCACTCTTATAATTGTAGTAACAGTATATGAGGACCATGTGCAATGTCAGTCTTGCAGATATTTTTGTACGCAGTGTCCACAGGGAGGGCTTTGACGTAGCAGCACTGCTTTTCAGTAATGCTCCCTACACTATACACAGTGGTTCAAGTCTGCCCAGCAACAGGCAATTAGTTTCATCCCCCCAGCATCAAACTCGCTTCAGCCCCCCTTCCCACATCACCATATTTTTTTATCCTCTGATGGTCTGGGTTGAACACTGGACCCATCAGGTAGTTGGGGGGCAGATGTTTATTTATTCCCAGATGGGCCAGGTTGGTGGTTAGCAGGGGACAGTCAGATACATTTTGAAAGACTCAGTTAAATAATTGCTGCATTACACCAACAGCAGGGGAAAGTAAAAAAAAAAAAAAACTAGAAAACAATAAAGTTAAAACATAACTGGTGTAAGTCTAGTGTTTTTAAGCTTTTTATTATAATTGAGAGTTGCTCTTTAAACTATTTTTACTCCCATCCAGACATGTGAGTGAAACCATACTAACTCTAAGGCCCTGTCCGAACGAGGACTTTTAAACCATTTTAACGCTGTTGAAATGGTTTAAAATATTCATCAGACTGTAGGCACAGTAAAAACATACTACAGTCCATGCTCTAAAACTGTGCTCTAACCCTGCTAAGGGGCTAGGCTGAGTACAGTTTTAGAGCAACACGTTAGTGCTCAGAACGGCAATTGCAAGAAGGCTGATGTCGGAGCACAGTCTCAACGCTCCAATATCCATGCTTAAACTCAGTAACTGAAATGTATTTTTAAAATTCTCTAAAATTTCCTAAAATGTTTTTTAAAATGGTTTGAAGACTAGATACCTAGCGTGGTTTAAAAGGAAGGTCCCCGCAACCTATTTTCTGTATACCTGTGTAGTTTGTAGGCATGAACAATGATTCCCTCTCTTACATCCCCCTAATTTTTTGTTCTTTTCCATATAGGTGTTTATACTCCCTGTCAGGCCGGCAGCTTATGTCAGCTGACTGTACTGGGCATCCACGTTCCCTTTGAGACCACCCCCACTTCCCCGGCAGGACCACTGAGCCAGCATGGGGGCATCATCCAGCCATCACCCCGGCAATTTTCCTCAGTTTTCCCCCTTGTCCCCGGAGTCCCAGACAAGGTTGGGCATGTGTGTGGAGGTGCGCACGGATGCCTTGGCTCGGCTGACTCCGCTCCACCCAACCCTGGCCTAGTGCCCGACTCCTGTACGTGCCTGCACCACCATCATACCTCCACATGGTGGTGGTCTTAGGCCAGGAGAGCCGACCTCCTCAATCCAAGAGAGGAGAGCTGCCTGGCAGCCCCTCTATCCTCTCCCAGCCTCCCCCCACCCTGGCCAACCCTGACGGCCGTGCTCATTCCCGAACACGGGTTGCTGGCATGGTGAGAGGTAAGGTGCCCAGTGCCTCAGCCCTCAGTGCCACCAGGCCGCCCATATCCCCCTAATTTCATCCTAATTTAAATATCAATGAGGTTGCTTCACTCTGCTTTGCCCTGGTGTGAAAACCTGCTTGAGTCCATTTCAAAGGTCATGGCCCCACTCAAGCAAGGCATCATGGAAGTTGATGATGCCTGCATCAACTCTGTTACATGTCTTGTGAAGTCCCTGCATTCTCTAAAAGCATTTTTTTCCTAACTCAGATACACTTTTAACTACAGAAAACAGAGGAGCACTTACTATGCCATGAAAAGTTTCATGGCCAGCATAAGACAAGAACGTAAGGACTGCAGAGAACACCAACGGCACTGACTAATAAAGTATAACTGCTGTAGGCCTTAGCGCTCAAACATCATAACATTCCAGGATACCTTACATAAGTTGGATCATGGCCTTTGCAATGGAGTAAAGCAGGTTTTCAAATCTTGATGAAATTAGGAGGGTGCAATAGAGGTGTTCATTGTGCATGCCTACAAACTATACAGGGAAACAGAATAAAAGGTTGAGGGGACCTTCCCTTTAAAAATGTTTTTTTTTAAATGTTTTAAGGGGCTTGCAGTCCAGATGCTAATGGAGCTTGGTAGATTGTTGACCCTGTCCACATTGATGAGTTTTTTTATTGTTGGCCCTGTCCACATTGATGAGTTTTTTTATTGTTGGCCCTGTCCACATTGATGAGTTTTTTTATTGTTGGCCCTGTCCACATTGATGAGTTTTTTTAGAAAAGGCCCTGTCCACGTTGATGAGTTTTTTTAGAAAACATTTTAAAAAACCTTTTCCTTTCCACGTTTAAACACTGTTGTCAGAGTGTCCAGATCATGCCTCCACACTGTGCTTGCCCGAACAAGTTCCCAGGCATGATTGTGGCAGTACCACAAAGCATTGTGGGTGTTGCAGTGCACGCCAGGCTACTTGCGTTACGGCATGGTAACAAATTGGGAAAAGAAACAACAACATTTTGTTCAGGAGCTCATTGTAAGCTCAAGGATGTAAATGAATATTTTTCTTTCCTTTATTGGAGCCTAAAAAAAACAACAGGGAGTACAACACCAGTTGCCTTAAACCATGTTACAGCATAGTTTGCATCCACACTGTTATTGATACAGTTTAAAGCAACCATGTTGGTCTAACACCACACTAAAGCCCTGGAACGATCAGGGTTTTAGTCTGGTTTTGGAATGCAAATCATAGCATGGGTTTACCATGCTGCAATCTGGACACAAAACATTTATACCATTTTAACAGAGTTAAAATGATTTA
This sequence comes from Neoceratodus forsteri, assembly GCA_016271365.2. Classification (NCBI taxonomy): domain Eukaryota; kingdom Metazoa; phylum Chordata; order Ceratodontiformes; family Ceratodontidae; genus Neoceratodus; species Neoceratodus forsteri. The sequence continues at coordinate 120,017,805 of JADMNL010000030.1, read as the reverse complement.
AAACAAAGTCCTGAAAGTCCTAGTGTGAACAGGGCCTAAAATATTTTAAGGCACTTAAAATGTTGTAAGATCTGCAGTCTGTCCTGGCCCAGAATAAACCTATTCAAGTTCAGTTTTGGTCCACAAATCTGAGAACAGATATTGACACACCTGAAAAAGTCCAGAGAAGGTGATCAAGGTGGTTGAGGGTTGGAGAATACTGTATGAATAATAAGGACTGATTGAGCAGAACTAGGGTTCTTTCTCCAGGCTTAAAGGGAGACATGATCATGGTACTCAAATACCTGAAAGGGTTAACATCATCAAATCAAACACAGCTCTTTAAAATATCCAGGAATGAGAAAACAAGGGGGCACACAGTGTCATGGAAAGGAGGAAAATTCAAGGGAAATACCACGAAAAACTGTTTCATAATGTGGTGAATATGTGGAACCGATTCCCAGGTTAGGTGTATCAGCTAATTCTGTAACTACTGTACTTATAAACTTAGAATCCATATGCTGGCCTGTTGGTGCAGTGGTAGTGCTACTGCTCATGAAACTGGTGACTCGGATTCAGGAGCCAGCCTGGGTCATCGAGGGCCAGCTTGGGGGGGGGGTCGAGCATCCTGGGGGACACTTTCCTCCTCCTCCCAGGAGGGGAGGATACCACGTTCCACAGCACTGCTGTCACCGAACAGGGATGGGAAAACTAGACTAAGGGATAAAAACTCCTCCTCTGCCAGTAGCTCCGTGAAGTCTGATACATCCAGACCGACCAAGCTGGAGAAGAGGGGATGCAAAAACAATAAATTAAAAAAAAAGAAAATAATGATAAAAAACATAGACTCTATGCCTACTTTGAGGAAAAGGGGGCAACGGTATTCCCACTGAGCTGGTGAGGAAAACAACTCATGCCTGCTGTGCCTGTAATATCACAGTCTGTTTTCCAGGAAAGCACCAAAATATCTTAAAACACACTACACTATGACACCATATAGAGACACTATGATGTCATAATTGCACTGTGATGTCATAATGACATCATGCTATAAAAAAGGCACTGTGGTGCCATCAAACATATTAAGAGATTAGAAAGTCCTCCAACACGGTTTGGCAGACTTTATGGACAGAGGTGGACATGTACAGTAGAATACGATTATTTATGAATGAATGAATTAATTCCTCATCTAGCAAATCCTTGGAGACTAGATTGTTAATACAAAACTAATTATTCAAACAGAGCACTGCGCTAAAGGATGGCAGAGGTTCCCCTCAGGAAAGAATTTTTAAAGTGATTATTAATCATCCAGGAAGTTTTTAAACTACATTATAAAAAGGGTCTGAGAAATGGAGCTTTCTGATTGGCAGCAAACATTCTAACAGCCTTAATGTTAGTCTTTTATTAACATACATGTAGAGCTTAGTCATATGCTCAACAAGGTTTAACACTTTTTAAAAACATGTTTTATTATAACAGCAATAAGGCACTCCAAGGGATTATGTTAATAGTAAGTTAATCACCCTCTAGGGGCATGTGGCACTCGGCTACACCTCGTGCCACAGTACACCCCTAGAAGGTGATTAACAGACCGTTAACATAACCCTTGATCATGCCTTATTGCTTAAGTATTCAAACACAATTCAACTGATATTTCACCATTTTTTTCCCATTTATTTTCACATTTCCCCTTATTTCCTAGAACATTTGTGTAAAAAAAAGAATAACTTTGCCCCAGATCTCATCCGATCTTCCTGCTTGCCACCTTGCTGAAAACCCTCGTCCTTTTTCCACAGCAACAGATTGTAATGTTAGAGCAGTGCTATGATCTTAGCGGGAGGGAAATCAGAAGATGAAGCCTGAGACAATTTTCCTGCGAACGTCCTCTGATAAAGACCGCGAGGAGAAAAATACAGAAAATGAATGAAACGGGCATAACATTACTCTGTATATTATATTATCTGCATATTACATTATGAAAAGTTTTCCTGTAAACCTTTTGGAGTTTTTACTTGTATTCGTGTTTCTATATAAGGTGTGTGCTTGTATTTAAATCGTTATTCCTGAGGTCTGCATGCAGTGTCCTAGTATAATCTGACTAGAACTTTTATTGACAGAAAAGCCTTTTGGAGGCAGTATGCTTTGGTGGGAAAATAATTAGCTTGGGAACCGTGAGATCGCAAGTTCGGACCCCACCAGTGTCCAGAACTCCCTGTGAATTATTGTTATTTGATACTGTAGCTGGAACATTTTGTACTAAGGACCTCACTGGAAAAAAGCATGTATCTGATGAGTTTCCGATTAAATTCTAAATGAATAAAAGGTTGTACTACTACTACTACTACTACTACTACTACTACTACTACTGTGTGACCTTGGGTAGGTCATTTAACCACTGCACTCAGTGCTCCAGTTCACCAATACAGGTAAAAGCAAGACCCCACTGAAAACGAAATATTGCATCTCAGTTGGCTTATCCTGGATAAATAAGTTGTAAAATTATATAAACTGGAAAACTCACTTTACATTTTCGGGGAGGTGAGGAGGGAGATCAAATGTGAAAGGGGTAGGTGTTCCAGGTTCGAACTTACTGTGTAGCAAAGAGAGCGTCCGCTTCCTGGCTGCCCGCTATCCTACAGATAGTGACTTTAATCATACAGTCATGTTCGTAGAGAGTGCAGAGCACCCCCAAACACACACACTCTTTCCCTAAAATGCCTGCTTCAGTTTTAGGGGTTCTGCTATCCCAACCTCCATCAGGAAGACAGAGGAACAGAAGGAATGCCTGCCTGTCAATCTGCAGAAAGTCCCACACCGGCGAGCACCCCTTCCCGAACTAGCGACCGAGACCTACAGTAATACGGGGAGGAGAACAGAACCGGTACCAGCCCGAAAGAGCGATGCAGCTTTCCCAGAATTTGAAGATCGGCGACTGAAAATGCACGGGAAACTCCTTCCAACCACTCGTGGCATGAATTACAAACTGTTCCCAACTACCCATGCCATGAACTATAAACTGCCCCATAACTGCACCCCAAGGCAGGAACCATAATGTGCGCCCTCCCCCAATGGCATGAACTATAACTGTCCATAACTACTGCATTCTACGCACACACTGTACCCCAGGGCGTGAACTATAAATTGCGAACCAAAGCCATGAACTGTAAACTGCCCATTGCTCTACTCCGGGCACGAAGTACCCCCACGGGTAAACCCACTATACCTCTGGGGAATTAACTACGTGTTCCTCTCACTATTATATCCTAGGACATTACCTATAAACTGTCCCCAACTATTCCCCAGGGAATGCCCCCCCCCCCATAAACACTACAACCCTATGCGGTTCAGTGACTGCACCCCAACCACAGCCAACGCGTAAGGGGTCTCTAGGAAAGACATCACTTCCCCCTAGTGAAACTTTACACTAAACTCACCTATACAACCCCATCCCTACTCCAGCTAAAAAAAGTTTAAAAAAAGTGACAGCCAAAAACGTTCAACTCCACTGTTTGAGCTGGCACGCCGACTATTTTTATGAAAGTTGTATTACCTCCTTCATGACGGTATATTGTACCTGCATATCAGAATATTTTCACGTGTCTTGCTGTTTGTAAAAGAAAACTTACAATACAAAGTTTAACTGCAAAAAAAAACAAAAAACTGCACAATATTTGCAATACCGTTTTATCAGCATGCGACGCGAAACCCCGGTAATTGAGAGACCCCAATAAACCAGTAACTCCCCTTACGTTAGTAAATCCCTTTGCACAACCCCCCTCAAAACCAGACCCATCCTCCCAACAAAACAAACAAACAACCGCTCAGTGACAAGAACCCATGAGGCATTCCTACCGGGCTCGGTGCTCCAGCTGCTCCCGGAGGGTCCAGGGTTCGAGCCCCGCTGCCAGTGCCCGGGTGAGTGGTCCAGTCGCAGACCGGCGCCCCTCCACAGCCTCGCTTTGCCCTGTAGCCCCCGCTGAGCTCAGCCGCTTGCACAGCCTTCGAGTGAACAGCGCCACGCAGTCCCGCACCGTTTTGTACTCCTAGCCCCTCACATGTTCCGATTTCCAGATAATCTGCTGCCAAAGAGCTCTTTAAGGTTTCTTTGCGTCACTTTTAGAGAAATAATCTCTGTGTTTCACCAGTCCGAGCCGACTGATGCCCAGGGAGGGAGGGAAAGGGGTGGGACACGTCCCTTCATTATAAGAAACCCAACTTTTATTTCTCTGTTTTACCAATCTCCCTCGGTGCGAAATGGACGTTTGCAGAATTAAAGTGGAGATGTGGGACTTAGAATTTAATTATTTTATCACCATCATCGTGTTTAGCGCTGTACGACAATAATATTGAAACAAGCAGAGGTGTGTCCAGGAGAGGATAAGGCGTGGGTGCTGGGGAAGGAAATGTTACAGGGAGATAGTCAGAAGATATGTATATGTCATTTGGATGGTTCTCCAAATTTTAAAACACTTTGTTGAAAGATAAATGGGTGCCCATAATTTCTAGGAACATGCCACACAAATTTCCAGGAGCTACCCCTCTGTTGATGTCCCAGAAATTTGGAGCAAGCTGTCTGTCCCCAAAAACGTGTTTTAGAGTTTCTGGAGTTGCAAATTTGGAGTTTTTGGTAGGGCACTGCTGTGGGGTCTCGGGTATGGAGCTGGCCCACACTGCTGGAACCAATGGTTGGCAAAGCGAGGACTTATTGTAATTGTCCTGGGCCCTGTTGCCAGGACACTGGAGTGGTTACTACAGTAGCACAGTGGACTAGTGTAGGCATTTGTCAAGGCTAATGGGAGCTGACCTTTGGCTTCACCCTCACTAAGGATCGAACATGGGTGATGCAGGCTTTAAAGTAGAACTAAACTGAACCTGTAAGCCACCCCCCACCTCCCGCAGAAGCCAATTTTTAAATACTGGTTATAATTCTCTTACTGTCCTCCTCTACAGGCGTTTCAGTTATCCTGGTGAGTGTTCCTGATTTACACACTGGTCACGAGTACCAGTTTAGAACTGTATGATGTAGTCTATGTCCTTGTTCTGCTCCTCCATTGTTGGCATAATGCATCCAAGTTCTGCTATAGAACTCTATGGTTGGGAGGGACATAAACTACATCACACAATTTTAAAATGGTCCTTAACACCAGAGTGTAAATCCAAAACACCCAGTGAGGTTACTAAAAGGCCTGTCAAGATGGAACAATAACAGAATTGGAACAAGTATTTAAGAAAAATGTTCTACCAGTCAAAATGACTTTTAGGGTTAGTGTGGTCCTCCTTTAAGTCTTGGTACCAGGAGTGCTGGCTAAAGCAGTTTATGGGTGCTGTTTTGGGCCCTGGTACTGATAGCACTGAATGATGCTGGGTTTGCAGGTGCTGTTTTGGTGCTGGTACTGGGAACCTGGGTGATGCAGGGTTTGTGGGTACTGTTTCGGGCACTGTAACTGACAGCCTGGTTGATGAGGAGTTTGTGCTTATAGTTTTAGGACTTTGAACTGGGTTCCTAGGTAATTTAATGTTTCTGGGTACTGTTATGGGCACTGGCACACAACACCTAGATGATGTGGCATTTGTAGGTATTGTTTTGGGTGCTAGCACCAGGAGCCTGGATGATGTGGGTTTGTGGGTACTGTTTCAGGTGCTAGTACTGGGAGCCTGCGTGATGTACAGTTTGTGGATACTGTTTTGGGTGCTGGAATCAAGAGCTTGGGTGATGCCGGGTTTGTGGGTACAGTTTTGGGCCCAGGAACTGGAAGCCTGAGTGGTGAGAGGTTTGTGGGTGCTGTTTTAGGCACTGGTTCCAGAAGCCTGGGTGATGCAGGGTTGTGGGTGCTGTTTTTGGTATTGGTACTGTCAACCCAGGTGATGTGGAGTTTGTGGGTGCTGTTTAGGGCACTAGTACCAGAAACCCAGGAGATGTGGGGTTTGTGGTTGCTGTTTTGAGCACTGGTACTGCGAGTCTAGGAGATGCAGTGTTTGAGGGTGTTGTTTAGGGCACTATGTGGGGTTTGTGGGTGCTGGTACAGAGTGCCTTGGTGATACGAGTCTGCGGGTGCTGTTTTTGGGCACTGATAGAGGGAGCCTGGGTGATGCAGGGTTGTGGGTGCTGTTTTGGGTGCTGGTACTGTAAACCCAGGTGATGCGGGGGTTATGGGTGCTGTTTTTGGTGCTGGTACTGGTAGCCTAGGGTGCTGATACTGAGATGCTGGGTGATGCAGGGGTTTGTGAGTGCAGTTTTGGGGCTGGTACCAGGAACCTGGGTGATGCAGGGCTGTGGGTGCTGTTTTGCCTGCTGGTACTGGGAGCCTGGGTAATACAAGTTTGTAGGTGCTGTTTTGGGTACTGGTACTGGGAGCCTGGGTTATGTCGGTTTGTGGGTGATGTTTTGGGTGTTGGTAGTGTGAGCCCAGGTGATGTGGGGTTTATGGGTGTTGTCTTGGGTGCTGGTACCAGGAGCCTGGGTGATGCAGGATTTGTGAGTGCTGTTTTGGGCACTGGTACCAGTTGCCTGAGTGATGTAGGGTTGTGGGTGCTGGTATTGGGAACCTCATGATGCATGGTTTGTGGGAGCTGGTACCAGAAGCCTGGATGATGCAGGGTGGATGCTGTTTTGGGTTCTGGTACTGTACTCTACTGTAATCAAGAGAAATCTCTTAGTGCAATAACTTTGGGGGATACTTTACCCAAGTGGACCTTCCATACACAAAATCTCAATAAATAAATACACAACATATGGAGCACTGGGTAATTCAGGGTATGTGGGTATGTTTTAGGTCCTTGTACTGGAAGCATTGGGTGATGTCTGGTTTGTGTATGCCATTATGGGCATTGGTACAGTGAGCCCAGGTGATGCAGGATTTGTGGGTGCTGTTTAGGGTGCTGTTACTGGGAGCCCGGGTTTGTGGGGGCTGTTTTGGGTACTGGAAGTCTGGGTGATATGGGTTTGTGGGTGCTGTTTTGGGTGCTGGCACAGGGATCCTGGATGATGCAGGTTTGTGTGTGCTGTTTTGGGCACTGGTACCAGCAGCCCAGGTGATGCAGGGTTTGTGGGTGCTGTTTAGGGTGCTGTTACTGGGAGCCCGGGTGATGTGGGGTTTGTGGGGGCTGTTTTGGGTACTGGAAATCTGGGTGATGTGGGTTTGTGGGTGCCATTTTTGGGTGCTGGTACAGGGATCCTGGATGATGCAGGTTTGTGTGTGCTGTTTTGGGCACTGGTACTGGCAGCCCAGGTGATGCAGGGTTCGTGGGTGCTTTTTAAGGTGCTGGTACTGGAAGCCCGGGTTATGTGGAATTTGTAGGTGCTGTTTAGGGGGCTGGTACCAGGAGCCTGTGTGATGCACGGTTTGTGGGTGTTGGTATGGGGAGTCTGGGTGATGCGAGTTTGTTGGTGCTGTTTTGCCCAGTTTGGTGGTGCTGGTATTGGGAGCCTTGGTGATGCACAGTTTTTGGGTGCTAGTACCAAGAGCTTGGGTGATGTGGGTGCTGTCTGGGGTTCTGGTACTGTACACTACTGTAACCAAGAGAAATCTCTTAGTAAAATAACTTTGGGGGGTACTTTACCCAATTGGAACTCCGGTACACAAAAACTAACTAAATAAATACTTAGAAGTGCAGGGAGTGCTGAGTAATTCAGGGTATGTGGGTGCAGTTTGGGTCCTGGGAATGGAAGTGCTGGATGATGTCAGGTTTGTGGGTGATGTCTTTGGCATGCTACCAGAAGCTGTCATTTATGCAGTGTTTGTGGTTGCTGTTTTGAACTCCAGTACCAGGATTGTTAGCTGCTGCTTTGGGTCCTGGTACTGGGAGCACTGGGTGATAATGGGTTTCTAGGTGCTATTTTTAGCCCTGGTACTGGGAGTACTTAGCAATGATGGGATTGTGGTAGCTGTTTTGGGTGCTGGTACTGGGAGTGCTGGGTGATGGTGTTTTTGTTGTTGTTTTGAGCCCTGGCACCCAAGAGTGCTGGGTGCTGCTATGGGCCCTGGTACTGGGAGGGCTGGGTGGTGCTAGGTTTGTTAGTACTGTTTGGGCTCTGGTACTGGGAGAGTTTGGTCTTGCTGAATATGTGGGTGCTATTTGGAACCCTGGTATTTGGAGTGTTGGGTGATGTTTGGCTTAAAGTTGCTGTTTTGGGCTCTAGTACTAGGAGCACTGGGTGATGCTGGGTTTATGGGTGGTGTTTGGGGCCCTGGTACATGTAGCATTGGGTGAAACATTGGATTTCAGTTTTCACTGCACAATAGTTTGAGGATGTTTCAAGTTAGCTACTTCTTTGAAAATTGCAGAAATAATCAGAATTCCAGATGTGTGTGTATATATGAGTGTGTGTGTGTGTGTGTGTGTGTGTGTGTGTTGGGGGTTGTTCTTCCCTGCCATTAATCTTGTACTGCTGAGGGGTTTATAGTTACTGCAGTGTACAAAAGGAAATGCTCTTTACTATTATTATTTTATTTTCCGGTCATTCCTTCCACACTCAATGCTCAGGGTCCCTATGGCTGCACCCTCCTCTGGTCAGGCAAGTTGCTGCCACCACAGCCATCAGTGCTGCCCCTTGATCAGCTGGTGGGGGGAGGAGTGAATGAATACTGGGTGTCCCCTTCCTTCTCCCAGGAGCCTACTGGCTCACCTCTGATAACTCAACAGCTCATGCTTCGACTTCTCTACCAATGTAGTGACACAGTCAAAATTCCAAATTACTGGCTGGCCTACTGGCGCAGCGGAAGTGCTTCCATCTCTGGTGCCAAAAACCGGGGTTCAGAAGCAGACCTTGGATGTCAGAGGGTCAGCGGGGAGGACTACTCACCTTCTCTGGGGAGGGAGGGAACTTGGTACCCACCACCTACTGAACCCAAGCATTGGTGGGGGGGGGTCCGGCAGTCGGGACCATACTGGGAGCCTGTTGGGACAGGGACTGTTGGACCTCTGCATGTCCAGGGTGGGAGCGCGCTTGATCATGTGTACTGGCCCTGCCTCTGACAGGTGGAGCGGGGGGACACACAAGGGAAAAATGCCTCAGCATGAGACCCATGATGCTCAGATCCTGGCATATGCTGGGATCTAGCTGATATGGGAGGGGGGGAGCTCCTCCCCTGGCAGCGTCCAAGGGGCAAAAATATGAGCTTCCAAAAAAAACCCTCCAAATTACTAGGGCCATCAGATGGCACAATGGTATGGCATTTCACCTCCATGCTGATGACCCGTGTTTAGGAGATGACTTGAGAACTGGCCCTTTGGCAGGCAGGCTGGGGAATGGCATTGCATCCAAGCCAGGGGAGGAGTGGCATCACACTCCACCACCATGGTGTCCTCTGCCAGTGGCTAGGGAGCTTGTCCTCCCAGCAGAGTGCATGCTGCATGCATCGGAGGCACATTCCCTGTGAATTCTATTGTGCAGATGGGGAAAGAAAAGAACAGTGGAAAACAGAGCCCAACCACAGCAGGGTGAAGAACCGACCCACCAGGGGCCACACGCTGCCAACTTTGGCCTTTGTCATTTTTCACAGGTACAGACCCTGGAGGGGTGCTGAGTCCCTACAAGTCCCTGCCAGGTGAGGCACTGTACAAGACCAGAGAGGTACGGGTATGCCTGGGATAAGGTGGGTGACATGGCTGGATGGGTGAGTCATAATGGGTCACAAGATAGTGTTTCCCAGGTTCCTTTTCAAACTTAGAGAAAAGGGGGGAAGATGATACTTGTAGGGGAGAAGAAATAGCAGAATCCAAAACAAATTTCAGAAGAGATCAATGCAACCCAACCCCTAAAAAGATGATTCCAAATACAAAAATCAATTTTTCTTATAAAATATTTCTTTTATTTTTCAGTTCTATCATCTCTTGATAGATTCAGTTTCTCTTGTCTTAAATTGTTTTTTAAATGGTTCTAAAAAGAATTTTCCAATTTGTGTTTCATATAATAGTTTTTCAAAAGACTCCAAAGATATTTCCCATTTGTAATGCCTCAGAACAACTTAGTTCCTTCATCAGCCAAAAGCCTTTTAAATAAAGGATATTTCACCTTCATCCAAGGTTCAAAATATTTTATATCTGTAAAAAACAAATATATAGATGCTTCAGTAAATACATCATAGAAAATATCCTCCCTTGTGAATTCCAAAAAATGAATATCAAGATCTATAAACATGGGGAACTAACCTGAAAACTGATATTATCTCTGAAAACGGGACTGCTATAACCTGCTGAAAATGAGTGTGCCATTTCCTGTCCCTTTTTACCGTATGGGATCCAAAAGGGTGCCATGACACTGTAAACCAAGGTCCACAGGAGAACACTGGTTCTGATTCAAATCAGGCTGGAAAGTAACACACAGCAGATACCTGGGGTATGACTTTATTAGAAACGCAGTGCCTGTAACTTGCACATAAGTTTTGGATACACCTTTGAGCCACAGGCTCATTTACAGAGGTTCCACATTGTCAACAGGTATAAATAAGTTTTATTTTTTCTTTTCCGTTTCATTGTCCACTGGCTGTTTTGATACCAGAAAGGCTGTTGTGAGAAACACTGGTAACAAAAGTAAAGAGTGAAGATTCAGGCAGCAGTAGAAGAGAGAAATGTTAAGGAAATGGATGAAATGCAAGCAAAAAAAACCCCAGTAAACTGTAATTTTGGAGAAAGCATTAAAGATTTGAAACATCTGTTAATTTTATGCAGCACAGCCAAGCCATAATAGGAGCCTGTCTAGAAGGGTATGGACTAGGAGTTGCATGTCCCTTATGTAGTGTTATGGATCACAGAAGTGGCTACTGGCAACTACATCCAGTCTCAAGGCTAAGACTGGAGAAGCTGAATTTCACTGACCCTCTGGCAGTTGGCCAGGTGTGGCCACTTAAGTGCAGAGGACTTGACTCATGTAGGCTTTTGACAAGGGCTTAAGAACATACAAAAATGCCAGCAGATTAGGCCTTGTGGTCTATTGTGTTTGCATGAGATGCAGCTCACAGTTTAATAACTGCCGCTGCCCCCCCTCCCTTCTATCCCTCCCCTGATTTCCATTCAGAGTCCCCATGGTCTCTACCTGCCCTACCTGTACCTTGGCCATGTATCTACCCCATCCCTTCTTAAAATCTCCCACTGATGAAGCGGGCCCAGTGGCACTGAGGGTTGAGGCGCTGGATGCCACACCTTGTGCCACGCCGGCAACCCGGGTTCGGGAATGGACTCAGGTCACCGTGGGTTGGCTGGGTAGGAAAGGGATTATGCATCCATTGGACTGCTCTCCATCTCTGGGTGAGGGGGGGTCTTCAGTGTCGGTGTGTTGCTGGCTCCTAGTGGAGGCTAGGGGTGGTACACCGCTGCTATATGCAGGGGGTGAGAGACAGCAGGTGCTGGAGGGAGCGCATGCAGACATGTGCACGCTCCCCCCACTTGCATCATTGCACTCCCCTCTCTCTAAGGGAGAAAAATGAAAAAAGATGGCGTTCCAGGTCACGGCGGCTCAATGGCCATTCAAAAGGCGCCCTGGCTTCGAGGACATTGCTGGAACTGAATCCGGACTTGGTGGTAAGTGAGGAAAAAAACTCCCACTGACTCCCTTGATACCAACTCCTCAGGTAGTGCATTCCAAAGCATCACCACCCTTTCTGTGAAGTAATGCTTTCTCAGGTCTCTTCTATACTTCCCACCAACCAGTTTCAGGCTATGACCCCTCGTGGTCCCATCCCCCTTCAGTCTGAACACCCCCTCTGTGATTACTGTATTAGTACCTTTCAAGTACTTAAAGGTCTTGATCATGTCCCCACTGTCCCTTCTGTCTTCCAGGGAGTACATGTTTAGCTCCTAAGTCTCTCTGCATAGGGCTTATCCCCCATTCCAAGGATCATCTTAGACCCCTCCTCTGAACCCGCTCTGGGAGCATAATGTCCTTCTTTAAGTAAGGTCACTAGAACTGCACACAATACTCCAAGTGTGGCCTCACCAAGGATTTGTACAGTGGCAGAATTACTTCCTCCTTTCTCAAAATGATCCCCCTAGCAATGAACCCTAGCATTCTCTTTGCCTTTGCCGCTGCTTTCCTTCATTGACCTGAGTGATTCATTTTACCAGTGATCACTACTCCCAGAACTTTTTCTTTCTCCGAGACTGTTAACTGTACCCCCCCCATACACACACAATTTGTAGCTGTACCCTGGATTCCTAGCTCCCAAGTGAAGTACACTGCACTTCCTAACATTAAACCCCATCTGTCATGTGACTGACCACTGTTCCAGTCTTTCTAGGTCATCCTGGAGTGTCCTCCTTCCCTCCTCACCGTCTACCTCTGCACCTAGTTTGAAGTCATCAACAAACAGGCTTATATTACTCCTAACTCCCACCACAATGTCCGAAATGAAAGCACTAAATAACAATGGATCCAGAACCAAACCCTGAGGGACCTCTGCGAATGAGCCTTCTGGGTGTCAATAGCTCCCTCCCCCACCACCTGCTGTTATTTTGTCACTTAGCCAGTTCTCAACCCACATCGCCAACCTTTCCCCCAACCCCCAAGTCACTTAGCTTGCCCAGCAGTCTCCCATGCAGCACTGAGTCAAATGCCTTACTGAAGTCTAGATATAAAACATCAACCAGCCTGCCACTGTCTAGAGATCTTGTCACCCAATCAAAAAATTCAACCAGCTTAGTCAGACAAGATCTCTCCTTGGCAAAACCATGTTGCCTGACATCCGGAAGTCCACTTACCTCCAAGAACTTCACCAGCCTTTCCTTCAATATACTTTCCAATAAATTGCTCACTATGGACGTCAGGCTGACTGAAGCTGACCTTCGGCTTCTCGAATCTGAGACTACCCAGATACACAGCATTCTCCACCAATCCGTACTGCAGTGGGCATACCTCTCAACCTTTTGCCACTTAAATGTTGGACACAGACACTCAAAATGTTGGACAGTGAGGGATACTGGCCCACATAACGTGGGAGACCTTATCCATGGAGTTACAAGTTCAGAACACTAGGAAACGAGTCCATTTATTTGTGCAAAGTTTGATTTTGATTTAGCATATTCAAATATTATGCATTTATACTTTTAAGTATGAATTTACAGCACCAGCTCTATAAGGGCAGCACCGTTTCCATATGGGACGGATGTGGGACAGAGCAATTTTGAGGGATAAAATGTGGGATTTCCCTTGTAATCAGGGACAGAGGAGAGATGGCACAGGGTGCATGACAGCACACCAGTTCTGACAAGCATCAGTAGAGCTGCAGCTGGTGCTGCTGTGTTACATGGTGATTCCTTGCACTGCTGGCGCCCTCTCCCCAACATACTCAGTACTGCATGATGGAAACAAGGGAGTCTATATTTATACGACTAAAGCAGTGATTACACTTCCAACTTGTTGGGTGAGAAAATCCCTTTTTAATTAATTTTACTCTTCTGTGACACTTGTGGGTAGAAAACACTCCTCACCATTTCATTACACAAGTCCAACTAATGGGGCATAGCATCTGAAGGGAAAAGGCAATGCCATACATCCTATATAAGGGATGTTCCCACTGACCCACGGTACAGTATCTGAGGGACAGGGCACTGCTGCACATCCTATAGAAGTGACATTCCCACTGACTCAGGATACAGTGCACAAAGACAGGGCACCACTGCACATCTTGTATAAGGGGCATTCCCACTGACCCAGGGTACAGTATCTGAGGGACAGGGCACTGCTGCACATCCTATAGAAGGGATATTCCCACTGACCCAGGGTACAGTATCCGAAGGACAGGGCACCACTGCACATCCTGTATAAGGGACATTCCCACTGACCCAGGATACACTATCTAAGGGACAGGGCACTGTTGCACATCCTATATAAGGGATATTCCCACTGACCCAGGATACAGTACCTAAAAGGCAGGACACCACTACACATTCTATGTAAGAGACATTCCCACTGACCCAGATACAGTACCCAAAGACAGAGCACTGTTGTGCATTCTATATAAGGGACATTCCCACTGACCCGGGGTACAGTACTTATGGGACAGGACACTGCTACACATCCTATATAAGGGATATAGCACTGCTACACATCCTCTATAAGGGATATGGCACTGCTACACATTCTATATAAGGGACATTCCCAGAGACCCAGGGTATAGTATCAGACAAGGCACTGCTATGCATCCTATATAAGGGACATTCCAACTGACCCAGGGTACAGTATCTGAGAGACAGGATACTGCTACATATTATTTATAGGGGATGTTCCCTACTGACCCAGGGTACAGTATCTGTGGGACAGGTCACCACTATGCATCCTTTATTAGGGATCTCCCCCCACCGATCCAGTATCTGAAAGACAAGACAGTGTTATGCATCCTATATAAGGGACATTCCTACTGACCCCGGTACAGTATCTAATGGACAGGGTACTGCTACATCACCTTCATAGGGCTATCTCACTCTGTCTGCTATTGTCTCTGAATCATACGATTTCTGACTTGCATCAAGTTGAAAAATCATTTTTGCCTTCATATCATGGTATTACTATGTCCTTTGTATAGTTTTATGTCATGTGATATCCAGTGACATTACTGATGTTGTTTTTAATTTCTTCTTGCAACGATATAATGCTTTGTTAATCCTGTTTTTATTTAACCGTTTATTGTATCGCATTGTTATCATACTGTATGTAATAACTTGTGTATCATTTTGTGTGTAATCTCCCAGGTTGTGCCTAAAAACAGGCATCTGACTGCCTAGTACACTTACCTGGTTAACAAAAACTAGATAATAATCCCCATTGACCCAGGGTACAGTATCTGAGGGACAGGGTACTGATACACATCTTTTATAGGAGGTATCCCCACTGACCCAGGACACGGTATGTGAGGGATAGGACAATGTTACACATCCTTTATAGGGGATTGTTTATTTTACTTATGGATTCATTAACTGGGTAGGACCACTGGACAGATGGTCATTTTTCAGGCTTAGCCTTTAAACACAGTACAATATAGACATGAATAATGCAATATAATATGAATATCATAAATTAGTCGCACTTCAGTTTTAGTGCCAGTTTCAATGTAACTGTGGGGTAGGTAATCATTAATTACATGCAGCAGGGGTGATTACACTGCAGTTACATGTTTGTTGCATGTAACTATATTGCAATTGCAATGTAGTTGCAGTGCAGTTACACTGTAACTACACTGTAGTTAAGTAAGCAGTAAGACACAACGGGGTGTGCATTAGACAGTTCTAATGCACGGCTA
The DNA here is from genome assembly GCA_016271365.2 of Neoceratodus forsteri. Taxonomy (NCBI): domain Eukaryota; kingdom Metazoa; phylum Chordata; order Ceratodontiformes; family Ceratodontidae; genus Neoceratodus; species Neoceratodus forsteri. Next base: position 120,002,593 of record JADMNL010000030.1, on the reverse strand, counting down.
GGGGTACGTAGTGAGGCATGAGTCCACAGGCCGAGGGCGTCCAGTCCCCTAGCCATGCATTAGAACTGTCTAATGCACATCCCTGGAGTGGCTTATTGCGCTTATAAAATGGGCCTATATATTCTAAATGGGGGTTCTAGTTTTAGCTGTGCAATAGACATATCTAATGCATGGCTAACAACCAATCAGATTGCTTGAAATCCTTTGCCCATTTTATAAGGAAACTTAAAGTGTTACCAATACATGCAGATACAATCATAGACAATCACAGGTCCTCTGATAAAGCAAATACTGTTTTAAGTTCTTTTTGAAAACAGATAAACATATAAAAACAAAATGATTCAGGTCACCTGTTCCAGTAACAAGGGGCAGCAGCTGAAACAGCATGAAGGCCAGTTTTAGATTTGTTAAATTTAGTATGAAGCAAAACTCCATTAGCTGATCTTAGACTTGTTAACACTGACCTTACTGTTAGTAAATCTGAAGGAGCACATGGAGTGGAAGAAGAAACTGATTTAAAAAATTCACAGCCAAAAAAATCACTTTGTAAAAGTGGTGATAACCACCCCAATTGAGAATATAAAGAACAATGGTGAGTATGATTTGGGGCAAGTAAAACAAAATGACATATATTATTATAAGAAACTGAAAGAATATTATGTTCTTTGGCACCCGTATTAATAAAAAGACAAGGAACATGATCAAAATGGAGTAAGACAGAACTAAATACAATTGTTTTTCTGGTCGCAAAAGAAAAATAAATGTCATGTATAATGAACCCCATACTGTGATTAATATTACGGCTGACCTGTTTAACATGAACAGAAAATGTTAATGCAGGGTCTAAAACAACACCCAAATATTTCAATTGATGAACTTATTCTATGTAATTCCCCATCATGTTATGTAACCTTAAAGAAGGACTTTCATACAACATGGAACTAGTACCAAATAACAGAATTTAGTCTTTTTAGAATTTAGTATAAGTGAACTGTTAGAAAACCAGTTATGAACTGAGGGTAAATTCATCTCTAGGTTCCCAGAAATGTCAGTCAGTGTTTTTACTGTGGAAAAAAATAATCAGATTGTCGACATAAAGAGTTTCACGATTTACAAACTGGTGAAAGTAAATTCACAAATAATGAAAACATTAAAAGACTCAAACTGGACCCCTGAGGTATCCCCCTCCCAATAATACTCGAATCTGAAAAAGCAGGGCCCACACCAACAAACTGAGTATGGTCAGTTAGGTAGCCTTTAACCCAGGAGACAGCATTCACAGAGTACCCAGAGACCTAAGGTTAAGACAACGCAAACTATGATGATCGATAAGGTTGAATGCCTTGTTCAGGTCCACGAACACAGCCCCAGTCATTAAAGCAACATCAAAACCACTGAGAACCGTGCCCAGCTACCTTGGCTCTTATGCATCCCATGGTGTTGAGGACAAAGAACATCATACTTTTCCAAGTAACTATGCATTTGTTCGGCAACAATTTTATCCACCATTTTACTATCGGGATTTAGAATAGACATAGGCCTAAAATCTTCGACCAAGACAACATGGGTCTTTTTAGGCACCAGAACAACTCTTGCACATTTCCAATTAGGAAATTGTTGGGAGGTCAAAGATAAATAAAAAATGTAACACAGGGGATTTACAGTATGGGGGGTGGCCAACCTTATAAAGTGCCCATCAAGACCTTCCCCACAATCACTTCCTTTATCTGGGATAAGGGAGATCAATTTGTGAAATTCACTAACTGACACCTTCTTAAACTAGACGATCAGGCGGTCTTCAAAAGAAAAATCATTATCCAGCACATCAGAACTTACATAACGAGAATTTGTGCTGCAACCTGATAAATCTGAAAATCTAGCATTTAATGCATTTGCAATTTTAAGGGGTGGGGGGGGGAGTTTAATTCCCTAAAATCAAAAACCAAGGTATTAAATGGATTTGTAGGGTTAGAATTTAACAGTGAATTAACATTATCCCAAAATCAACGTGTAACAGATCAATTTATGAGGGTATCCCCACTGACCCAGGATACAGTATCTGAGGGACAAGGCACTGCCATACATCCATTATAGGGGATATTCCCCCACTGACTCAGGGTACAGTATATGATAGATGAGACACTGCTGTACACTCTTTATAGGGGTATCCCCGCTGATCCAGGGTACAGTATCTGATAGACAGGACACTACTATACATCCCTTATGGGGATATCCCCCACTGATCCAGGGTACAGTATATGAGAGACAGAACACCACTATACATACTTTATAGGGGTATCCCACTGACTCAGGGCATAGTACTTCAGTGACAGGGCACTGCTACACATCCTTTATAGGGGATAGCTCCCACTAATCCAGGGTACAGTATCAGAGGGACACCTTATAATGGATATCCCCCATTGATCCAGGCTACTGCATCTGAGGGGCACAGTACAGTAACACATCCTTTATAAGGGATATCCCCCATTGACCCAGGGTATGATATCTGAGGGACAGGTCACAACTACACATTCTTTGGAATTGATATCCCCACTGACCCAGGCTGTGGTATTTTGAGGGACATGTCACTGCTACACATCCTTTAAAGGGGGATATCCCCACTAACCCAGGGTATAGTACCTGAGGAACAGGTCATTGCTACCCATCCTTTATAGGGGATAGCTCCCACTGATCCAGGGTAAAGTATCAGAGGGACACCTTATAATGGATATCCCCCATTGAACCAGGCTACTGTATCTGAGGGACACAGTACTGTATGAAGTACAGCAACTGTCTCTTAAACTCCTCCTCCTCCTCTTGATATCAGGAAGTGTCCACTCAAATCCTGGCCCTGTCTCCTACAGTACAACAAAGCCTGCCAAAATGGAGGGGGGGCTCAAAATTGCTACCTTAAACATCTGCAGTCTCCTCCCAAAACTGGCCTCCCTTCAAATCTTTGCCAGCCAGCACAACCCGGATATCCTTGCCATCGTCAAAACTTGGCTGACACCTAATACTCCGGATCATGCCATCTCTGTACAAGGCTACAAGATATTCAGGCTGGATAGGGCCTTGAAAAGGGGTGGTGGGTGTGCAATCTACATAAAGGACTACCTCACCTGTCTCCCTGGTTCTTACCCCACCACAGAAACCTCAGTGCAACTCTTCCATATCAAGATACTACTTGGTGCCCAAAACAAAGTCCTCACGATTGCTGCTGTCTATATCCACCAAAGATCCTGATTCTGGCCTACAGGCTGTCCTCGAGTTCGTAAGTACACAACCTTCTGACATCGAACTCCTTCTCCTTGGGACTTTAATATAAATTGGCTTGCTCCTGATGCAGGTTCAAACAAAGATGCTATCCTAGCAGCAAATTTAACACAAGTGGTAAACTCCCCTACCAGGAAAAACTACAAATCAGGGACCAGCACCCTCATTGACTGGATCCTTACCAGCCACCCTACCCGTATAACCAATGTAAGTGTTCTCCCTGACTCGCTCAGTGATCACTCTCCAATAATATGTACCTGGACAAATAAGTTTCGTAAGCCGCCTCCAAAAACCATCTATAGCAGAGTCCTACCTTATGGCAACCTTATTCATCTCAAGATCTGTCTTAGGCAGATAGACTGGTCCTTGATTTACAAAACTCAAGATGTTGACCTAGCCCTTGATTACTTTATTTCTACTTTCAACACTGCCTGTGACACCTATGCACCAGTAAAAAAGCGCAAAATCAAAGCACTCACAAATCCCTGGCTCACGGCGAAGCTATTGGCACAACTCAAAAGTAGGGATCACCTCTGGGCCACTGCAAGAGCTACTGGCACTCTGTCGGACATTCAAAAGTATAAACAGGCTCGTAACCACTGTACTAAACAGATCCGCTTGATGAAGAGCTCCTACTTCAAGAATGCCCTCTCCAACTCCTGGGGCGAAGGGAAATCCTTCTGGGACAACATAAAGACTATCATGGGTCAGCAGTCCAAATCCTCTCCTACAATAATGAATGTGGATGGAACCACTACATTAGACCCAGAGATCATTACAAACACCCTAAATGATACCTTCACGGACCTTAGTGGTGTCCTCTCATCTGATTTCTTCACTGATGCTGACCCTCCAATTTCTACTTCTACTACTGCCTCTCCAACCAAACCACCCTTCCATTTCAAACTAGTAAAGGCACATGAAGTCTATAAATATGTAAAGAAGGCCATTTCTAAGTCCCGAGCAAGCAGCGACACTATTGACCTTAAACTTCTGTCCCTCACTCTCAAGGAAGTTCTGCTCCTCCTCACAAAAATTTTCAATCTCTCCCTCTGCTACAGCCAATTCCCTAGGAAATGGAAAGCTGCAGTTGTCACTCCGGTTCACAAAAGTGGTGATAAGTCACTGCCTGGTAACTATCGCCCGATATCAATACTACCACCTCTCTCTAAGGCCCTTGAATGCTTGGTGGCGGACCAACTCTCAGACTACCTGGAAAAGCACAACATCCTATGCACTCAGCAGCATGGATTTAGGAAAGGGCACAGGACATCGACTGCCCTACTTGAATTCTCAGGAGCAATCCACAATGCCATGGACAAAGGAAACCTAACTGGAGCAGTCTACATTGACTTAACCAAGGCACTTGACACAGTTCACCATGGCCTACTTATCAAACAACTACTATCCCTAGGGCTCTATGAGTCTGGTGACTGGATAAAAATTACCTTGCTCAAGCGCTCTCAATCTGTAAAAGTAGCTGGAGTTCTCTCAGACTCAAACCGGTTCGCTCAGGAGTTCCCAGGGATCCATCCTGGGCCCCCTCCTTTTCAGCCTTTTCCTAAACTCCCTCCCCAAATCCTGCCCTGAACAAATAATCCTCTATGCCGATGATGCCGTGATTCTTGCCACTCATAAAGATCCGAACCTCTTACGCCTCAACCTTCAGCATGCTTTTTCCAAAGTTGAGATGTGGTTCCTTGAACATAAGCTGGTTCTAAACCACAAAAATCTAAATCCATGCTCTTCTCTAACCACAAAACAAGAAAGCGGCAAGTCCACTCACCACTAATACATACCTAGGAAATACCCTTGAACAAGTGCCAATTTTCAAATATCTTGGAATCAACTTTGATCAAGGCCTAACCTGCAACTCACATTGATAGTACAGCAAAAACTATTAATCAGCCGAATTGGGATTCTGTATCGGAACCGACAGCTTCTTACCCATTCTGCACTGAGGATTGCCATCAATCCTCTATCATCTCAGTCGTTGATTATGGCTTAGTTATATACAGATCTGCCACTACTACAGCACTGATAGCATTACAACATCCTAAATAAGGCCTGTCGGTTTGCTCACTGGTGCACAGCAGTACCTACATGTGAACTCTATGCTGACTCAGGTTGGTTGCAACTCTCAAACCGGATAAAGTACCTTACCTGCCTGATGGCGAAAAAATCCACTCTGGGCCTCACTCCACCCTGTATCTAAGACCTGTTATGCCCGGCTAGCACCTGTTTTACCAGAAGATCAGAACACCAGCCTCTCCAAGTCCCCGATGCCGGACTTCTCAGGGACAAAGATCATTTGCCTATCGTGCCCCAGCTGGCTAAATGCCCTCAGCACTCATATTACTGCCTCCACCTCTCTAGGTATTTTCAAATCAAGGCTTTTCTCTCACCTTGCCACCCAGCCCTGTGACTGCCCTGATTAAACCTCCTATTTTCTCACTACCCACCCTGTCCCGTTATTTGACAAAGACATGTTTGGGAAACCTTTTCTCCTGCTATTGTCTGCTCCCCACACCTTTCACTTACCCTCTCTGTTCTGGACTTTTTCCCTATTTGTTTCTCCTAATCTGGCATGACCTCTTTCTTGTAATAATAATGTGATTATTGATATCTCATGTCCTTTTGCACAAATGATTTGATATGTATTTGTATATGTTTTCTTGCTCTTGACACAACACAAATTGTTGTGTTATCTATGTAACCTTTTGTACTGTACCTAATTGACGTGAAACCTTTGTAAAAGAGCCTCTGGCTCAAAGGTAGTAATTCCTAGAACAATAAACTAAACTAAACTAAAGTAATAAGGGATATCCCCCATTGACACAGGGTACGATATCTGAGGGACAGGTCACAACTACACATTCTTTGGAATTGATATCCCCACTGACCCGGGCTGTGGTATCTTGAGGGACATGTCACTGCTACACATCCTTTAAAGGGGGATATCCCCACTAACCCAGGGTATAGTACCTGAGGAACAGGTCATTGCTACACATCCTTTATAGGGGGAGAGCTCCACTAGTCTAGGGTATAATACCTGAGGGACAGGTCACTGCTATACATCCTTTATAGAGGATATCCTCACTAACCCAGGGTATAGTACCTGAGGGATAGGTCACCGTTACACACCCTTTATAGGGGCTATACCTCCTAAACCAGTGCACAATGCTGCCCAGATATTTCAATGCATAGATCCTCCAACTAAGAGCCTGGCTCATTTATTGTCCACCCCTCACCTTATTATCCCATGACATCAGACTCAAACACAGAACTATGGCCCCACCATATAGAAAGTCAGGACCAGTAAACAGGTTGTGTAGAAAATTCTACTGTTCATATACACTGTATGTTTTTTTAAATTCAGTGTTTATAACAGCACCAGAGGCTGAAGCCCTCTACTTATCCACAGATACAACATAGGAGTTTGCAGAACAAACGTCCTCACACTGTCCCAACAATTAACCTTAACCCTGTCATGGAAGGACTTCTAGTGGAAGAGGGGGTGGTTAAGACTCCATGCACATTTCCGGCCCAGTGGAACGGAGAGTCGAGGTGCCGGGTGCCTCATCTGCCACTACACCGGTGACCTGGGTTCAGAAGCTGACTCAGGTTGCTGGTGGTTGGCTGGGGGGGGGTGGTACTTCACTGTCCTGCTATCGACTACCACTGAGTGGAGGCTCAGTGACAATACAAGCATGGATGATGCTATAAGGAGGGCTCCACAGGTTTAATGCAGGTTGTGTGTACCTCCACACAGCACATCCTGGCAGTGAGGGATTTGGGGAGAAAATGGAAAAGTGGTGTGAGCTTCATGAAACCCCCACCTGCCTGTCCTGTACTGTTGCTGGGATGAGCCCCCCCCCCATACACACACACTTCTGAATACGGTCAGCGGGTGAAGGAGAACAGACTTCCCCCTTCTGGTCCCATCATGGGCGGCAATCTGTGAGAGAACTCTGGGGGTGAGGTGAGTCCTGGGGAGGAGGTTGCCAGTTGGGGGAGGCAGGGATGAGGCAAATAGCCCACTTGTGCTATTCCAACACCAAACCATTATTGAAAAAAAACAACAAAAAAAAACAGACTCCATGCCTGTCAGTATTTCGCATTTTAAACAGATATCAGATAACTATGTAACATAATTTAAAGGGGACAGGAAATTTGTGCTAACTGAAACACAGAAACATAGAAACATAGACTTTGACGGCAGATAAGGACCGCTTGGCCCACCTAGTCTGCCCATTTCCCTACCTACAGGATAAGCCGCAGATCCTAGTTAACCAACAGCCTATTTCTTCCTACCCCCCACAAGAATTGCCTTATGTCTGTTCCATGTATTCTTGAATTCTCCCACAGTTTTAGACCCCACAACCTCCTCAGGAAGGCTGTTCCATGCATCCACTACCCTCTCTGTGAAAAAATACTTCCTCACATTTCCCCTGAACCACTCCATCTTTAAATTGTGTCCCCTTGTTCTTGCATGTCTCTTTTTCTGAAAGATGCTACCCTCTTGGACTTTGTTGATTCCACTGAGGAACTTAAATGTTTCTATCATGTCCCCCCTCTCCCTCCTTTCCTCAAGGGTATACATATTAAGCTCTTTTAGTCTTTCCTCGTATGGCTTCTCTTGCAGACCCTGCACCATTCTAGTTGCCCTCCTCTAGACTGCCTCTATCCTGTCTATGTCCTTGTAGAGATGGGGTCTCCAGAACTGGCAGCAGTTAGTAATGTTCCCAGTAACAGAAATTAAATGCATGCCTTCAACTGATCTATATTGTACTGTACCTGAACAAACACTGATATGAACATCTGTGTTTTCAATTATATAGAGAATAATGGATGGGGAAGGGTTTGATATGAGAATTGAATGCACACCCGAGTTGTGGGATGCTACATAAACCCCAAGGGCGAAGCCCAAGGGGTTTATTAGAGCATCCCACAACGAGGGTGTGCAGTAAATTCTCATATGAAACACCCTCCCCATCTTTTATTTTTTTATAATAACAGGCCAGCAATTTTTCTCCAGCAGTTTGTGAGACTGTTTGGCCCCGCCCACATACAGAATGTTGGCCTATGAGGTAGCAGCATAATTTGACTGGCATGGCTCATGAATGTCATAACAACCAGCCGGTTGTTATGGAAAATATCAACCTGGTCAGTACATTGAGAGAAATTGCTGACCAGTTATTATTTTCTTTTTATGGTCAAAGTTTTACTGTGTTCTTTTCACTGAACCAATGATTTGGAATTTTTAGTATGTCATGGTTCGTGTACAGAATACTAAGCATGAGCTGTTAACCTGTCAGAACCCTGCTCAGAGTTCAGTGCACAAACCATGACATAGTTAAAACCCCAGGTCACTGGTTCCATGAAGAGAGGTGTAACAGAATACTGCCCATAAAAACACAACAATGCAAAATACAGCTTTCATGTCACTTTTTATTCAGGTACAGTTACATATGGATCATTTAGGGGTATGGATATCATAACTGAAAGTTGGATAACTATAAATAGCTGACAGAAATAATTTCCTGTCCTCTGTAAGGTCAAAGGGACTTTAGGTCTATCATATCTGCCCCCTCCCCCCACACACACACTTCATAAGGAGGAATAAAGAAAAAAGAAAGTATTCCATGCAACCATGTAGAAATTCTTAGGGATTCCTACCCATTCTACTATGCAGTGTATCCACTGATTCACCTTAGTAAGCAGAAACTTCTCCAGGCTTCCCCTGAAGACCTGAGCTGTCTTCAAATCCACTGTGCCTGCTGGTAGGCTGTTCCACAGTTTCACCACCTTCTGTGAAAAAAGAGCATTCTAATGTCACCCCTGTGTTTTAGGGTGTGTCCCCTTGTCCTGCTGGAGGACAACAGATCAAACCTAGAAACACAGAAGTTTGCCAGCAGAAGAAAGTGTTTCGGTCCATTACGTTGCTCTAATGCAGAGCCTGTGTACTTTGTTACATGGTACTCTGCCCCCCCCCAAGATGCCTTTACCCTCCCTATATCTTTATCCCACCTCCTCTTGAAACTATCCCTGGATTTTGCATTTGCAACATCCTCTGGTAATTTACTCCATCCTTCCACCACTCTCTCTGTGAAGTAGTACCTCCCGACATCATTTTGGAAGCTACCATCAGCTAATTGGCAGCTGTTTCCTTGTATTTTTATTGTCACTGGTCCTCAGTAATTCACTGAGGTCTATTTACAGAGGCCAACCCTGCTGATGCTTGGGCTCATCAGATTGTTCCTGACAATTTGCTCTATGACAATTGGCTGTGGGCAGTGCACTTCCATTTCAAGTCACTCCCCCGACAGTTCACTCCACCGACAATTGCTCCCCTAAAAGTTTGCCCCTGTGATAATAGAGAAGCAATTGCTGCAGGAGTAAAATGTTGGGGGGAGCAGTTGTCAGCGGAGGAACTGCGGGGGGGGGGGCGCATTGTCTGGAGCTGTTATGGAGCGAATTGTCAGGAACAAACTGACATGTCCCCTGATGCTTGTCCGGTGGGTTCATGCCATAAATGCTGAAGCCCGAGTGCAGTACTGAGGGACTGCTGTACTCTCAGAGTGTGCTGTCCTTAAGATAAGATGTTAAACCGAGATCCCATCCGCCTTTTTTTAGTGGTTGTTCAGGTGGCCGTTAAATATCCTATGGCATTTCCGGAAAAGAGATGGGGAAGGTTGATAAAGTAATACAAAAGCAAATCTAATACAGAAAAAGAAAACTTATATTTCAACAAATTCACAAATCATATACAAAACATATTGCAGAAATTGATTAATAATTACAGATAACTTAGAAAATTACATTTAGCTATAATATATAAACCTCTAAATTGTGATGTAATGGTATAATCAAAAATTAAAATAAAATACCCTCACCATATTGTAGCGGGGGCACTGGTCTTTACCCAACCAGCAAGCCATTCAGAATTCTGCCATGATGACCGTAATCGAGAAGAATTCTGTGTGTTACATTCCAACTCTTGTAAATGGTATACTGAAAAGAAAGACCTTCTTGTGATGTCTAGCTCGGTGTGTTAACGTTTGTCTAACAGTTAGGCCACAGCTACCCTGCCATAAATAATATTTTAGAATAGAAAATACCACCTCAAAGTACTTTCATGCCATCCTTCCCACTTTTTAACAAATATACCCAGGACTATCTCCTCATAAGAAACAACATTCCAGATTCTGTCCCCCCACTCTTTAACCACCAGTGCCCAAACCTGTCGCGAAAAGGGACATTCAAAAAGAAAATGACTTTGGGTTTCTAGAAACCCAGCACATGTGTCCTGTGGACAGTATCTTTCATCAGGTGCTTTATGTTTAAGGGAGTTACGCACACCTGCTCTCTCATGTGTACTGAGCCATTGCAAATCCCACATAGGACCGGGAGCACAATTATCTATTAATACAATTTTAACAGATTTTTCAGGTCCTCTAGGGCTGTTAGGAAATATTGAAACATACAAAAACGCATTACTCATAACTAAGGAAAACAATAACTTCATATGGGAGCCTACTACAGACTCATGGGAAATCTGCCACTGACGTACTTTACTCAGTGCTGTCCTGCCACATGATGGCAGCTGAGAAAAAGTCTTTGGGAGTCTAAGTTTCCATCCTTTCTAGGTAGCAATGTGAGGAGACAACCAGTCTAAAATTAAGTGAGACCAAACTTTCTGGGTCTGAGTAATAGCCCTGCATACGTCTGCTTTCAGAAATATATAAAAAATAGTCTAGGGGATTAACCATTCCCAAACCTCTTTCTTCTATTTTTAGATAAGGAACACACTTTTTTAGAATTTAACTGTCTTCCCTACACGGCATTAAAAAGGGGGAAAGAGGAACTTGTTTAACAAGGAAAGGTCCACTAAGCTGAAGCTTGTTTCAAGGTGCAACCTGGAAGCACAAGGAAGTTAAATGACTTGCTCAGGGTCACACAGTATGCAAGTGGGGGCTGTTGGATTCAAACCCAGGTCTCCAGGTTTGCAGCTCAGTGCCCTAAACCACAGTGCTACACTGCCTCCTATATATACTATATAGCCTTGTCTCAGCCTCAGTGGGTTGGGGGGCATAACTAAGAAAAAGAAAACAAGGTATAAGTAGGGTTTTGATCAGAAAAATTCTCTTCTTACTTATGCTCCCTTCTTTACACAGATTAACTTTGGCTTGTGCACCATCCATCCATTGATGGATGGCTGTCAAGGAATCCAGCAGGGATTCCTTGACCGCAGTTCTGCCTGGCTGAATCCCCCTTGGAGTGCACAGTCCAGGCTCCTATCTCCACGGAGGTGACTTCTCTCCTCGATCGCTCTGCTCAGACCCAGCCAGTGGCTTCTCTTTCAGCATATGGAGCAGTTGGAACACTTACAAAGAATTCCTGGCTGCTGTATGTAAATCAGCATTTGTACTCCTGTACCACTACTGAAATAATGGTTGACTAATAGAAAGCTCTCAGCTGGAAGCAACAGCTCAGACACAAAGGGCACCCCTAGGAGGCCTATGCCAAGAGCGGCCCAGCTCCTAGCCTTACTGTCCAATGAGCTTCACTGATCTTCACCAACTGGGAGAGAGACCTCCTCCTCTTCTCCAGGCTCTAGTTGTGCTATTAAGTAGCAGACCTTAACAAACTGATTGTTTTTTCAGTAGGAAGGAGAAACAAAGGTTCTGTAGCATGTAGCGCTGCCCACAACACCTGATAGGAGGTAGTAAGGTACAAAATAACAACAACAAAAAAAACTCACTGTTCTGTTTTCTTTTTCGTCCCCACTTCCTGCCAAGAAACAGGAATCTGAATGATCTCTCAAGCGAAACAAACAAACAAACAAAACAAACAAAAAAATGGACCTCGTCAGTTGTGAAAACTGCAGTGCACTGTACAATATGATCTACAAATGGCAACCAGGACCGTACCATGCATGCCGCGCCATAGCAGATCTTGCAGGCCAACTACAGGATGCTTGGACTATAATATATGACCTTCAATTCGGGAATCTCTATAGCACACCTCCTCCACCCCCCACCACCACCACCACCAGTACCAGCATGTCAGCCAGGGAGGGGACTCAAGGCAGGGCTCAGAGACTGGCAGGTGGTATGGAAAAAGAGGCATCATAGGAGGCCCAGGAAGGAAGCCAAAAACCAGGAGCATTTCCCGGCCATCCAAACAAAAAACAGGTTCGCTCCACTGCTACCAACCATAGCCAAAGTAATACAAGGTAAAGAAATCAAGCCACCAACATAGAAACATAGAATTTGACGGCAGATAAGGACCGCTTGGCCCACCCAGTCTGCCCATTTCCCTACCTACTGGATAAGCTGCAGATCCTAGTTAACCAGCAGCCTACTTCTTCCTACCCCCAACCCCTAGAATTGCCTTATGAGTGTCCCATGCATGCTTGAATTCCACCACTGTTTTTGACTCCACAACCTCCTCCGGAAGGCCTTTCCATGCATCCACAACCCTCTCTGTGAAAAATACTTCCTTACATTACCTCTGAGCCGCCCTCCCTCTATCTTCAAATTGTGCCCCTTGTTCTTGCACACCTCTTTTTGAAAGATGCTACCCTCTTGGACTTTGTTGATTCCTTGAGGTACTTGAAAGTTTCTATTATGTCCCCCTCCTCCTTTCCTCGAGGCTACATATTAAGCTCCTTTAGTCTCTCTTCATGTGTCTTCCAGTGCAGACCCTGCACCATTTTAGTTGCCCTCCTCTGGACAGCCTCCATCCTGTCTATGTCCTTGTGGAGATTGGGTCTCAGAACTGCACACATTACTCCAGATGGGGTCTCACCAGCTGTCTGTACAGAGGGATAACAACTTCCTGTTTTCTACTGGTGATGCCTCTCCCTATGCATCCCAGTATCCCCCCAGCCCTCCTTACTGCTTTCTCACATTGCTTGCCCACATTTAGGTCATCTGATACAACTACCCCCAGGTCCCTTTCCAATTTTGTTGTTGTCAGTATCTCACCCTCCATTGTGTACTTTTCCCCCTGGGTTTTTGTTTCCCAGATTCATTACTTTGGACTTCTTTGCGTTGTATCTAAGCTGCCATACATTTGACCATTCCTCCAACCTTGCCAAGTCCCTTCTCATCCTTTCCACTCAACCATGTGTATCAACCATGTTGCAGATCTTTGTGTCGTCTGCAAAGAGACATACTTTTCCTTCCAGTCCCTCTGCAATGTCACTTATAAAGACATTAAAAAGAACCGGACCCACTATTGAACCCTGCGGTACCCCACTAGTAACCCCCCTTTCCTCACTGTGGACTCTGTTTACTATTACCCTCTGCATCCGGTTGTATAGCCAATTGTTTACCCAGGCTACCACCGTGGAACCCACTCCCAGGCTGGCTAATTTGTTTATTAATCTTTTGTGCAGGACTGTGTCAAATGCCTTGCTAAAGTCTAGGTAGGCTATGTCCACAGCCCCTCCCTGGTCTACTACTTTGGTCACCCAGTCAAAGAAATCGATTAGATTCATCTCACATGACCTTTCTGCTGTGAATCCATGCTGTCTTGGGTCCTGTGCCCCACTGGCCTCTAGGTACTCAACAATTCTTTCCTTCAGAAGTGATTCCATCATTTTCCCCACCACTGAGGTCAAACTAACAGGTCTGTAGTTTCCTGCCTCTGTCTTGCTCCCACTTTTGTGAAGGGGAATCACATCCACCCTCCGCCAGTCCTCAGGTACCACACTATCCTCCCATGATTTGTTAAAAAGGGTAGTCAATGGTGTTACTAGTTCTCCTCTTAGTTCTTTTAGAATTCTGGGGTGAATCCCATCAGGCCCCATTGCTTTGTCCACCTTCAATTTTAGCAGTTCTTTCAGAACTCTGTCTTCTGTGAAAGGACTGATATCGACCCCTCTATCCAGAGTACTTCTATTAACTGGATTTGGTACCTCCCCCTCCTCTTCCTTTGTTATTACTGAGCAGAAGTATTCGTTCAGAATCCCTGCTTTTTCAGTGTCTCTCTCTCTGCCCACCCATCCACCTCTTTATTTAGCCTCAGTATCCCTCCCTTTGTCTTTCTTCACTCCCTAACGTACCTATAAAAGGTTTTATCCCCCTTCTTAACTGAGTTGGCTATCTTTTCCTCAAGTTTGAGCCTTTGCTATTCTGACTGCCTTCTCCATTTTCTTCTGCTTTAACTGGTACAGTTCTCTGTCCTGCTCTTTCTGTGTTTCCTTATACTTCCTGAATGCTGTCTTTTTCTCCCAAACCTTCCCCGACACCTCTTTTGAGAACCACAGTGTTTTTTTCTTTTGTTTTGATTTATTTGCTTCAAACACATGCTTGTTGCCTCTGTGATGGCAGTTTTGATGTTTCCCCATTGTTGCTCCACCCCTCCTTCTTGCTCGTTTGCTAGTGCTTTTCTGAGGCACTCTTCCATTTTGACAAACTCAGCCCTCCTGAAGTCCAGTACCTTCACTTTTGTATGGCTTGACTCTACAGCTGAGATTATTGTGAACCACACTGCTTGGTGGTCACTTGTTCGCAGATGGCTACCCACTTCTAGATCTGAGATCCTCTCTCCGTCCCCATTTGAGAGTACCAGGTCTAAGATTGCTCCCTCCCGAGAGGGTTCCAACACTAGCTGTCTGAGGCATGCCCCCTGTAGGGCATCGAGAATGGCCCTGGTCTTGGATGTGGTTGTAGCAGAGGTGCTCCAGTTAACATCTGGCATATTCAGGTCCCCCATCAGCAATATCTCCCCTTTCTCTGCCATCCTAAGGATGCCTTCTATCATTACCTTGCCCATTTTCTCCCTGAGACAGAGGTCTGTATACAACCCCTGTGCGGATTGTGGTGTCATTTCCAGTCTCCAGGGTGACCCACAGTGCTTCCTCTCCTCCCTGTTTACCCTTTAGTTATGTTGCTTTGATCCCTTCCCTTACATAGAAAGCTCCTCCTCCTCCTCCTCTTCTACTCTCCCTGTCTCTCTTGTAGATTGTGTACCCTGGTATGTTGACATCCCAGTCATGATTCTCTGTTTACCATGTTTCTGTGACTGCCATGATATTCAGGCATCCCTCTTCCATCAAGGCCACCAGTTCAGGGAGCTTGTTACCTAGACTACTGGCATTGGTACTCATTACCCTCCATTTTTTGATGGCCTTACTCATTTTTGCCCCACCCCTGTCCTTACTACCTTTGTCTTTTTCTCCATTTACCTCTGGCCTTCTCCCTATCAACTTCTGTATCTTGGTGTTTACCTCACTAACTACCCTGAATTTTTTTTGGGGGGACAAAGATTTCCCTTCTCCTTTTCAGTGCCTCCCCCCCTTGGCTAGTTTAAATGCTTGCCAATGAAGCATTTAAACCTATCACCTAGGATCCTGGTTCCCCTCCTGGACACATGCAGACCATCGCGCCTGTATAGGCCTGCATCCCTCCAGGTGGACCCCCAGTCCCCAGTGAAGCCAGAACCCTGAGCTCTGTACCAGTTTTTCAACTACTGATTGAATCCTATGCTGCGGAGCACCCTAGCCTCACTCATACCATAGACAGGCAGCACCTCTGAGAAGATTACTGTGCATGCTACTTGTCTTAGGCCCCTCCACAAGCTCCTCCTGCACTGCGCTGATCCCTTTCCCAGCTAGGTCATTGTCCTTAGGTGGACAATGACATCCAGCTCGCTGCCCCATGCAGCTGCTCCTGCGATCCTGAGGATTCACTCCCTGTCCCTCCAAGCCATGGTGCCAGGCAGGCACCTTACATCCCTCCCCCCCCCAGTTCTACCCTCCTAACAATGAAGTCTCCCACCAGGAGTTGTTTTCTTCCCCTGTGGGGTCCCATGTCACCCTCCTATGGGTCTCCTTTGTGGAGGTTCCTAGCATCCTCCTTGGTCTCCACTGTGGGTGCCTCCACAGAGGAACCACACTCTGCCAGAATGGCATATGAATTGTGGAGAGGTACAACTGGAGGGATGCGCCTCTGTTCCACCACCCTCACCCTCCCTGGGCCCACTGTGGTCCAACTGCTCCTTTCTTGGCAACCTCTGAGGTAGTGGTGGTGGCCCCTGGGTGGGAAAGGAGGTCCCCCAAATCCTGGCCAACTCAGCCTGGAGATGAGCAACCTCCTCCCTTAGCCCAGAGAGGTGCCTGTGGATGGGACAACACCACATCCTCCAGAACGTCTCCCGGAAGACTGCTGCTCCACAGCCACTGCACTGCACCACTCCCATCATGTCTTATTTGTGGCCCCTTAACTGTTTTGTATACTTACTCTTTCCTCTATTTTTCGTTTTTTAAATATAATTTCTCCCTACTTTCCTGCTGTCTCCATGCCATTAAAGCTCCTGATCTTCCTGGTCTGGGACAGTAAGTTCCTACATTCCTCAGTAGTCACTACGATTCCTTTATGCTTATCTCATGCATTCGTGAACCCCACCACTGTTTTTCCCCCCCATCACCTCCGCTGGACGGCTGTTCCAGGAATCCACAACTCTTTCTGTGAAGAAGTAATTCCTCACATCTGTCCTGAATCTACTCTTCTCCAGCTGCATAACATATCCCCATGTTTTTGAGCACCTTTTCTTCTGAAAAATACTCCCCTCCTGTACCTTATTTACCCAGTGAGGTATTTATAGGTCTCTGTTATATCTCCCCTCTCCCTCTTCTGTTCCAGAGTGTACATATTGAGGTTCTTTAATCTCTCCTCATAGGGCTTGTGATGCAGACCTGCACCATTTTAGTTGCTTGCCTCTGGACCTCCTCCACTCTATGTCCTTCTGGAGATGTGGTCTCCAGAACTGGACACCATACTCTAGGTGTGGTCTTACCAATGATCTATACAGAGGCAATACCACCTCCCTCTTTCTGCTGGTGATACCCCTCCCTATGCACCCCAGCATCCCGCTTGCCCTCCCTACTGCCTTGCCACCTTTAGGTCATCTGATATGATTACCCCCAGGTCTCTTTCCTGCTTGGTGGTCATCAATACCACTCCAGCCATTTTGTACACTGTCCCTGAGTTTCTGTGCCATAAGTGCATTATTCTGTACTTTTTCACATTGAAACCCAGCTAGAGTACCATGGCTGCTCTGTGCAAAATGTTGATCCAGTCAGCTAATACACTAGGAATTCCATATTTCACCAGCACTTGGAATAAATAGCAGTGAAGCACTTTCTCAAAGGCTTTTTCTTGATCCAGTGTCAGGAAATAACCTGACAACTGATTTGAATGTCCCTTGTAAAATAGTTTCCTTATTAAAAAAGATTATCCTATATACTCCTGTGAGGTGTACCACATTTGCACAGGGAATAGAACCAGAAAGGCTAAAGTCAACAGTCTGGTGTGCAAGATTTTAGACAATATTTTGATATCTGTATTTTTTATTTATTTATTTATTGAAATGTTTCACCAAGAAAGGCACACTGAGTAACAAGATGCTTGTCTCACGGTGCGTCCTGGGTGGGGGGAAGGGATACAGAGGAGAGAAGGTGAGTACATGATACATAGCATTGAGTTACACATGAAGTCATGAAACTGAGAGTATCATTACTTACATACATACATTACTTACACTGAATTGAAATTAGAGTTATACATTGCTTACAGGGCTATGCAACTTCCTTGTATGTAGGGGGGGGGATACATCCAGTAGGGAAACAGTATACGGAAGGTTTAGCAGACAAGGGAGAACAAGGAGTAAGGTTTAGACCTCGATTATGTTACCCTATACATGGGTGACAGTCACTGACTAAGGGAATACGTTTCACAGGGAGACAAAGCAGAAGTGCAGTATGGGGTAAGTGCGGAGGTTGGTAGAAATATATGCCAGCATTTGCAGCCGTTAGCTAAAGCCGCTGGTCAGGCCACATAGGATGTAGGGTGAGTGATGGGGGGGGGTAGTAGTAGGAAGGTGGGGAAGGAGGTTGACTGGGGGGGGGGGAGAGGAGGTCAGGTGCATGAACAGTTTACCACATAGTAGTTTATGAGGGCAGAGGATAGAGAATGCCTAGAGTAGGAATGGCAGATTTGGACCGGCAGGTCATTCCATAGTTTAGGGGGTTTGGTAGGAGAAGGCCAATTGGCCTGCAGAGGTCTGACGGTGAGGGATTACCAATAGTTGAGAGTCAGTAGACCTGAGGGCATGAGAGGGGGTTGGCGAAGATAGGGAGGAGGTGAGGTAGGGTGAAAGGGAACCGAGCCAGAAGTTAGAAGCAAATTTAGCACTGTGAAGTAGTCGCCGGTTGCTCAGGGATGGGAGGGTCAGTGAATGGAAAGGCTCGCAGTGGTGGGTACGAGAGGGGGCATCAAGGACAAAATGGCAGAAAGCAATGAATAGAGGGTCCAGTCTGGATAGGGTGGACTTGGGGGCAGCATTGTAGACTATATCACAGTAGTCGAAGGTGGGTAGTATCATTTTATGCACAATTTCACATCTCACGGGTAGCGGGAAACTACTGTGATTCCTATAGAAAGCGCCAAGCTTAGGGCACAGTTTTTTCAGGATAGCGTCCACATGAGTTGAGAAGGATAGGTGTCAGTCAAGCCAGACCCCTAGGTACCTAAAGGAGGACACGTCCTCGAGGACTGTCCCATCAAGGGAGTGGAAGATCGGGAGTGAGGTAAATCAGGATAGTCTCTGCCTAGTGCCAAAGGTCAAGGAGACTGTCTTCTTGGCATTGAGGGGGGAACTGGTGGGAGTTAAACCAGAGCTGTATCTTACTGAAATCAGCCTGTAGACTAGAAGCAACCTCCTCATGGGGCCAGAGGAAAAGAGGACTGTGTCATCTGCATACATGTGCATTGAGGTAGTAGAGCAGGTTTGTGGCAGGTCATTTAGCAGGATGGAAAAGAGAACGTGGCCGAGAACTGAGCCCTGGGGAACACCAGTGACAATAGGGAGTGGAGGTGAGGTGGAATCAGCAATTTTTACAGACTGGGTTCTGCCTTGCAGGTGGGCTCTGAACCAGTTGGTGGCAGTTGCGGATAACCCAGCTTTGGATAGGCAGGATAACAACAGGGGGTGGGATACAGTGTCGAAAGCTTTGGCTAAGTCAACAAAGATGGCTGATGTAATTAGACCTTTGTCCATCCCGAGAGGATGGAATCCATAAGTCTTAGTAGGGAGGTGGTAGTAGAGTGGTTTTTCCTAAATCCAGACTGGATAGGCGTGAAGAAGTTGGATTCAGAGAGGTAGTGAGAGAGTTGTGAAAGCACAAGGTGCTCCTGAAGTTTCACGAGGGTGGGGAGGAGGGAGATGGCGGTAATTTGCTGCGGTGGTGGGATCCCCCCTTTTGGAAGTGATAGGACTGTGGCATGCTTCCACTCCATAGGAATTGATTCAGTGGCGAACAAAAGGTTTAGAAAGGCAGCGAGAGACTAATAAGAGACTAAATGGCCTCCAATTACACAGGTCTGACCTGTACCCTTTTTAAAAGACATATATCAAAAAGGATAACATCAACTTCCCAGCCCCGTTTTGTGGATCTAACATATCATTCTATAGTGATACTAGTTCATGGCCTAAGATTTCTTTAAAGTGATTGTAAAATTCACATATCAGTCCATCGGATCCTGGTACAGCATTCCCACTCAATTGCTCCGTTTACTTCATCCAGCGATATTGGTTGTATTAGTTTTCCTACCACTGTTTCTGGAATTTTGGGTACTGCAAAACTCTCGGAGTTTTCAGCTGCATACGCACTGGGGTACCACTAAAAGTAGTCTCTGCCCAGTTTTTAATTGCACGGGTCATAATGTAATGCAGCAATAGCATCACGGCATTATAAGCCTCTGGACTGCGCAAACTGAGTTGGACCCCCCGAGTTGGAATCTTAGTGGGAGTCCAGGGGCACAGCCCCTGTAATGGGGACATTACAATCGACAACACAGATTATGTACAGCTATACAAGAATATTTAGATAACATCAGT
Organism: Neoceratodus forsteri; assembly: GCA_016271365.2. Taxonomy (NCBI): domain Eukaryota; kingdom Metazoa; phylum Chordata; order Ceratodontiformes; family Ceratodontidae; genus Neoceratodus; species Neoceratodus forsteri. Next base: position 119,982,409 of record JADMNL010000030.1, on the reverse strand, counting down.
CTGGCTATAGAACAACAGTGAGATGACATCAGTGTTGAACAGACTAGAAAAATAAAAATCAGTTGCCGAGTTTGGTATTGCTTTCTTAAACATCTATAGTCTTGATAGTTAGTTTTATTTAATTTATATTTTTTCATGCCTTATCTTGACTTCTCGTAAGTCTCAATCTTGGACTGCCTTTTCCCCAGCTTCCGCCAGGGGCCAGTTGAGCATCGGGCTGTCCCCCTCCTCCCCCCAGAGGAGGAAAGCAGTTCAGCATACACTTGATCCTCCTCCTCCCCCGGCCCTCCGACTCCTTGGGCTCACTTCCAAACCCGGGTCATCGGTGCCACAAGTGGTAGCACTACCACTGTGCTGGCAGGACAGCCAGCCTGTTCAGGTTCTGGTATGCTAGAATTGGATGGAGAGTCAGATGGCCCAGGCTTACTTGGTACATTCTGCCCCTTCCCTCCTCTGAACCCACAACACTACTTTCTCACTATCACTTTTTTCCATATTGTAATTTTGTCCCAGTCTGTTTATATGAAGAAGTAGGTTTAATGGATGAGACAGCAAACATCTACTGTCACAGGTTTATTAACAGAGTGTGGTAGTTCAGTGTTCATATGCTCAGTCCCTTCAACATGCTTGCCAGTTTCAGCAGTCTTTTCTTCAGTTTATGCCACAGTGTTATTTGTCTGCAAAGCATCCCCCGAGGAGCAGGCTGCTTTAAAAAATCCTTGTCACACATTTAGTGCCCCACAATCATTGTTCATATTTGCTCTCTCCTGCATTTCTCTAGCGGTTGGAGCACATTCTGGTAACCAACTGGAACCGTCTGGTAAAACCTGCTGCTACAGAGGTGCCAAGTCTTATGTTAGCTTTGGCCACCCATGCCTTAATCCCAAAGTGTGTCTGGCTTTGCATTGTTTTTTTTTCCACACTGGCTGAGCAGGAAAAGTGTCAGGCATTGTCAAAACTCCTTCTGATAGGAGAGACTTCCGGTGACATCTACTCCCTGATGGCTACCTAAGGAGAGAGCTCCGACCCTGACATGCTTTATAACCTCGCATAGCCTAATAAATCAAACTTTTTTTGAGCATTTTCTAATGAGTGAGATATGGCTTCAAGCAAATATAAAGGGGGACAAAATAAATTTGAAGTACTACAGATCGAGGACAACACTTCGGCTCCCGAGATGTCTGACTCTGGGGCATCAGAAATACAACAGCAATCTGCCTGCACTCTGTCAGCTAAGATCTCTAAATCAACAAAGAAAAACATGGCCAAAAACATAGCCAGCAAATTAGATACAATTCTGGAAGAGCTTAAGGATATTAAAGCAGAGTTCCGTACCTTTCAGGACTTGATGTTTTTTGTCCAATCTGATTTGGCTAGTGTGTAAAATAAAGTAAATGCATGAGGAGAACACTGCGGCCCAGGCTGATCACATGACACAGTTTCAAATTATCATAGCGCAAGTGATTAAAGTATGTCAACTAACAGTAGAATGCCAGGAAGATGCCGAAAATAGACATCATAGAAGAAACATCCGAATTTACTCTGTGCCTGAATATAGTGAGGGATCAGATATACTAGATTTTACGGAGACCGTGCTGTGTACTTCCCTTACTTTAGAGCCTGAATTCCAACTCGAAATTGAACGGGTGCACCGAGCATTGGGCCCCAAGCCTGCCCAAGGTCAATTATTGTGCGTTTTCTTCGATACCAAACCAAAGAACTTTTATTGAAAAAAGCTTGAGCATAAGGGAAAGTATTTTATGGCGAGACAAGGATTTTCTTGACAATGACTATGCTCCGCTGACAATTCAGCATCATAGGGAGTACATTCCCCTCTTTTCCATCTTGAGGCAGAGTAAATTCAAATTTCAGACACCATATCCTGCCTGGCTTATTGTACAGTATCCGGATGGTCAACAGAGTTATGAGTTGGCGGCAGCGGATCTGAAGAAGAGGGGTTTTGCCATTCCACCTCAAGCTGCATTACCCCAGAGATCCATTACCTGATGCCCTGAAGGACTACTCTACCAACCAGACTCAACGGCCCAGCAAACTACACTGGAAGTTTTAAAGAAAATGCTACAGCAGACCGCCACTTAGGATACTTATATTGATGAGACTAGCATGGATTTTCTCTTTGCGCAGTAAGTAGTCTAGCAGTCTGGGGGTATTCCTTGCTTCTTCGGGGGGGGACGGCAGGGCAGTGCTTGGACCTCAGCCCTGGTGGACCACTGGCTCTGGTCGATGGGGTCGGTGGGGGGGGGGAGTTGCCCTAGACCTTTGTGGCCCTTCATTTTTACCTCCTCTGGATGTGGCCAACCTAACTCATTGAATATACATATGGGTGGAAGAACAATGGGGAATAATAAAAACTGCCATCACAGAGGTAACAAGCCTTTGTGTGAAGCAAATAAACAAAACGAAACAATGTAAGAAACCACTATGGTTCTCAAAGGAAGTGGCAGTGAAGGTTCAAGAGAAAAAGAAAGCATTCAGGAAGTACAAGGAATCACAAAAGGAGCAGGACAGAGAACTGTATCAGTTAAAGCAAAAGGAAGCTGGGAAGGCAGTCAGAACAGCAAAGGCCCAAACCGAGGAAAAGATAGCCAACTCAGTTAAGAAGGGGATACAACCTTTATAGGTACATCAGGAGCCGAAGGAAGACCAAGGGAGGGTTAGTGAGGCTTAATAAAGGGAGGAGGGTGGGCAGAGGGTGACTGTGAAAGGCAGAGATACTAAACAAATATTTTTGCTCAGTATTTACAAAGGAAGAGGGAGGTACCTAAAACAAACAGTAGAAACACTCTGGATACAGAAGTCGATACCAGCCATTTACAGAAGAAAGGGTTCTGAAAGAACTCTTAAAACTGAAGGTGGACAAAGCAATGGGGCCTGATGGGATTCATCCCAGAATTCTAAAAGAACTAAGGGTAGAACTAGTGACACCACTGACTACCCTCTTTAACAAATCATGGGAGGATGGAGTGGTACCCGAGGACTGGAGGAGGGCAGATGTGATTCCCCTTCACAAAAGTGGGAGCAAGGCAGAAGCAGGAAACTACAGACCTGTTAGTTTAACCTCAGTGGTAGGGAAAATGATGGAATCACTTCTGAAGGAAAGAACTGTTGAGTATCTAGAGGCCAGAGGGGCACAGAACCCAAGGCAGCATGGATTCACAGCGGGAAGGTCATGCCAGACAAATCTGATAGATTTCTTTGACTGGGTGACCAAAGTAGTAGATCAGGGAGGGGCTGTGGACATGGCCTACCTAGACTTTAGCAAGGCATTTGACACAGTCCCACACAAAAGATTAATATACAAGTTAGCCAGCCTGGGAGTGGGTCCCAAGATGACAGCCTGGGTAAAGAATTGGCTGGAGAATAGGACACAGAGAGTAATAGTTAATGGAGTCCACTCTGAAGAAAGGCGGATTACTAGTGGGGTACCACAGGGTTCAGTATTAGGACCGGTCCTCTTCAATGTCTTTATAAGCGACATTGCAGAGGGACTGGAAGGAAAAGTATGTCTCTTTGCAGATGACACAAAGATCTGCAACAGAGTTGATGCACAAGGTGGAGTGGAAAGGATGAGAAGGGACTTGGCAAGGTTAGAGGAATGGTCAAATGTATGGCAGCTTAGATTCAGTGCTAAGAAGTGCAAGGTAATGTACCTGGGAAACAAAACCCAGGGAAGAGTACACAATGGGGTGAGATACTAACAACAAAATGGAAAGGGACCTGGGGTAGTCATATCAGATGACCTAAGGTGGGCAAGCAATGTGAGAGGGCAGCAAGGAGGGCTGGGGGATACTGGGATGCATAGGGAGGCATCACCAGTAGAAAACAAGGAAGTTATTATGCCTCTGTACAGACAGCTGGTGAGACCCCATCTGAGTACTGCGTGCAGTTCTGGAGACCCAATCTCCATAAAGACATAAGAGGATAGAAGCTGTCCAGAGGAGGGCAACTAAAATGGTTCCGGTCTGCACTGGAAGACAAATGAGAGAGACTTAAGGAGCTTAATATGTATAGCCTCGAGGAAGGGGGTACATGATAGAAACTTTCAAGTACCTCAAGGGAATCAACAAAGTCAGGAGGGTAGCATCTTTCAAAAAAAAGAGGTGTGCAAGAACAAGGGGCACAATTTGAAGATGGGGGCGGCTCAGAGGTAATTTAAGGAATATTTTTTCACAGAGAGGTTGTGGATGCATGGAGCGGCCTTCTGGAGGAGGTTGTGGAGTCAAAAACAGTGGTGGAATTCAAGCATGCATGGGACAGTCATAAGGCAATTCTAGGGGGTTGGGGTAGGAAGAAGTAGGCTGCTGGTTAACTAGAATCTGCAGCTTATCCATTAGGTAGGGAAATGGGCAGACTGGGTGGGCCAAGCGGTCCTTATCTGACGTCTTAATCTATGTTTCAATGTTTCTATGGTGCTTGGTGCTGAGATGGGGCTCCGGGAGGGCCTCCCTGAGTTGATGACCCAGGATTTGTTGATTTAAGACTATGAGCAGTGGGGTGGGCTGCTGAGTGACAGTTGGGTGGCAACCTGGACTCTCATTTGTCAGAGGCATCTCTCTGTTGCACCCCTTCCCCGTCTTATACTGTGGACTAGTTGAATTAAGTAGCAGGTGGGACAGTGGTGGGAAGGGCCACCCGGAGGGGTTGCCTTCCTGCGGATCCTACATAGACTGTAGACAAATTACCACTATATTCAAACTAGGACTGCATCATGTAATTGGTAAAGGATGTACGGGGTGGAGAGGATTACAGAGTGGTTGTCTTCGGGGCAGTCCTCCATTAGTGGAACCCGTTTGACATTAGACACCTCTGTGGAGCAAGAAAGCATGACGGGGAAGGAATTTAGAAATATAGTTTAATTAAATTAGGGCTGCAGTGAGACTCTGCCTGCCCTGGACCTGCGATCGGTCGGTGGGGGGTGGGTTGAGCACTGTTCCTGTCATGGGGGAGGAATATGAGCGTGGTTGTTCGCCTCTCCTCCTGTGGAGGTGACTAGATGCCACCCAGGCTGTTGGCTCCTAAATGACTGTGTACCCAATGCATTGTTGGAACTTGGATATTTCTGCTTAGCAGACACTTTAGGCAAAACTCACCTACTGAATTATTTGCTTTCTTTCTGTTCAGTAGCCTGGTCAATTTTTTCCTTTCTAGGATTCTGAAAGGGACACGAAGAGATCCCTAGTTTGAACACTGAGAGGACTTCTTACCATTCAATGGATATTTTACTTAGTATACATTTTAAATGTACATACCAGGCTGATGGTTTTGGGACTGTTACAAAGTTTATAATATTGTCCCATGATTCCCTACTAGTGGGGATGGGAGACAAATTGAATACTTGGCTGCATTATCTATCTTACATCAGAGCGATATACTGAATCTAAAAGCGGGATAATCTTAAAGATACATAATTTTTCCTTTCTTTGTTTAACTCATTCTTTTACCTTGCTTCTCTTTGGCCCCCTCTGATATTACATATTGAATAGTCGGGGTTGGGAAGAGATGAATCTTGGGCAGCCAGGAAGAGATGCCTCATGTAACTTTCCCATTTTTCTTTGTGTCCTCTTTTTCCTCCCCACAGGTGCCATTTCTTTTATTCACTTGCCTAATTCTTCTATCCACCCCTTTACGAGGTTTATTGTACCTCAGGGGAGCCCAGTTTCATTTGGGGATCATCTACCTCCCTAGGCAGGTAACTAAGCTGCATACCCTAGGGGAGCTTCTTTTAGCATCCCTTACCTTGGAAGTCCAGGACACTTCTTTTTGGAAACTAATGGGGGTGCATTTTGTTCTCTCCTCCACTTTTTTGGCTCAGTTGGCTAAAGTTACTGATGAGACAAGGTTTACTGTCTCACAGTTACCAATTGTTCCAAGTTTCTTTGCCCTGAGTTGGCATGTTTTAATTCCTGTCAACACTGGTGGTGCAGGCAGACAGGCTTTTTATACTAATTTACATGGCTTTCATTTGCTTGTGATATGTCTTAGAATATAGCCCAGAAATTGTGTGGTCTGGGGGTGGGTGTGGAGTGGAATTGGGGACATATGGCTTCATCTCTAACACAGAAGGTGCGGACAGGGGAACACATAGTGGTATATCTGTGTTAAATAGTAAACATGAGTGTTAAATTCAAAATAGTTTCTCACATTGTAAATGGTCTGACCAGACCAATTAAATGCTACAGAACATTCTAGGAGCGTGGATATGTTGTTCATTCACACTTTTTAGCATGTCCCTTTCCCCTTTAAATCTTGCCGGAAAGTCTTCAAGCTGGCTCCTCCCACCCACCCGGGTGGTAAATACCTCGGCTTTGCCCCATGACACCAGATCTTCATTTCCTCTGGAAGATACAGGTTCCCTCGTGCTCTCACAGCAATTCGTAGGCCTTGGATTCAAAGCGTCGGTTTTTACCGAAACTAACTTTAAAACTCATTCGAGTTAGCAATTCTGACTGTAGCGCATCAGACACGGAGGATAAATCGTCCCCTGGATTTCACCGGTGTACCTGCGGCCAGAAGATGTCACGCACCGATCCCCACCTAACATGCGTTTATTGCCTAGATGTCGGACATGACACCTCATCTTGCACTTTCTGCCTGGCCTTCCATCCCAATGTCCTGGATGACCGCAAGGCGCGCCTAAAACTGGGGAGACTGGAGAAAAGGAACCCGCCAGTGAAATCGAAGGAGGCGAGGTGGGCAGTTTCCGTGGCTGCGGGATCTGCTGAGCAGCTGGAGCAAATGAAGGCATTCGAGGAGGAAGCAGCTCAAGCTTCTGCCAATCGAAGTTTTTTTGTTCTGCTCAACCTGGGCTCCACCTTTATGGGCTCCTTCAGGGAGTTGTGCCAGTCTCTCCCCACCAGGGGTGAGGCGCCCTCAGGCTCACACTCCTCCTGCCCTCGCAAGAGCGATAAGGATCTGAAGTCTTTATCTAAGTGAAGACGTTCTTGGGACCGAGAAAGGTCTGAGTCTCAAGAGCACGCTGTCTCGGTCAAGATCGCATCCTTGGCCGCCGGCTTTTCGGACATCCCGTCTGGCCAGGGGACCGAAGAAATGGCAGATGAGGCTGAGATTACTCTTAACCCAATCGACCCTCTGTCGCCGACCCTGGTTGATGACTCTTTGGAAAGGACTCTGGTCCTTTTTTTTCCGGATGAGAAGACCCAGCCCGCTGGTGTCTCCATTGAGGAAACTGTTCCGGACCCTCGATTTTTACCGACACCGGTGTCTCCCAATTGAACGGGTCAACTCCCTCGGTCTCAATCGAGGTCCAGAACCCCTTCGGCAAAAAAAGAGTCATAAACACTCTAAGAAGAGGCATCGCCACAGATCTTCATCCTCCTTGACGAGGAGAGGCTTCGGGGGGAAACTCCATCGACGCTATGAAGATCTCATGTGGCAACAGCTGATTTTGTCTGGGCAGAAGCCGGCCACACCGGCCACTACTTGACTTCCACCTCCTAGGCCGACGCCAACCCCTCCGGAACCGAAGTCTTCGGTTCCCCCACCCATGGGGCCAGCCTGTATCCTGGTTCAACCTGCCTCGGTCTCGCCACCAATTTTGGTGGAACCACCGCCTAAGCAGCTTCAAGGAGGGGCTCCCTCAAAAGAGGACCAAACAGATACCGGGCTTCCCCAATGTCTGTCAATAATGGTCATCCCTGATCGCCCTTGGCATATCGAGGGAGACCTAGGCGGGAGGCCGTTGTATCCCGACTCTTCGGACTCAGACGCCACTGGATTGCACTTCCATCCTGGGGATGATGAGTCATCCATAGCGGGTTTGGAGGAAGGCCCTTCCTCTTTTCAAGGCATTCTCCGCCTGATCTCTGAATCCACTGGAATGCCCCTGGAGTCCATCCAGAAGAAGGTGGAGTACCCCCTTATGGATATCCTCAAAAGGGGGGATACCCCGACAGAGGCCTTTCCAGTGGCTGAAGCCATTGTTGGCCTGGCCCTTGAGCTTTGGCAGTGCCCAGCACTGTCTGCCCGCATGGCCCGCAAGTACGCAGTGCCCATCGGGTCCCTGGTGGGGTTCACAGAACATCCTTCGGCTGAGAGCCTGGTGACCGCTTCTTTGTTCAGGCATACTGGGAGCTCAGCTGACAGTGACTGACCCCCGGACAAGGAGTCCAAAAATATGGACCATTCCACCAGTAAGGTCTATGTGGCCTTTTCCTTAGGCCTTCATCAGGCAAGCTCGGCTGTTTTAATGACACACTTCTCTCATGCCCTCCTAGGGTCATTAGATGAAGTCCTCCCTCATCTCCCGGCGGACATGCAGACAACAGTGAAGCAAGTCCATGATCAGGGACGTGCTGTTGCAAAACAGCAGCTCCAGATGGCCCTGGACATTGGGGATTCTTGTGCCCACTCTTTAGCAGCCGCAGTGACCACTTGCCGCAGGCTTGGCTGAGGCTTTCCTCCTTCTCGGCAGATACGCAGCACAAGTTAGCTGACGTGCCCTTCCTAGGCACCAACCTGTTCGGTCCAGGAGTGGCCGGTCACCTTCAGCACATAGAGCAGTCCAATGCCACCTTGGATGCTACTTCTGCGAAGGGGTCTTTGGGCAAGAACCAGCAGAAGTGTAAGAAGAAGCCTTTTTTGTCACTCTTCCCCTGCGGTCAGGCAACCCTCCTATCAAGGAGGTCAGCATCAGCAGCAGGCTCAAGCTTGGTGCCCAAGGCCCAAGCAGAGTCCACAACAGCCCCATAAAGGAGGCTGAGGCACAGGTCCAGGAGCCTCCTCCTCCTCTAAGCCTGCTCAGTGACGGGTTGGGGGTTACCACCCCTACACCTGTCATGCCAGCTCTGGGTCCTCCCGTGGGAAGCCGGCTCCATCACTTTCTTTTCCGCCTGGTCCGATATCACCTCGGACAGGTGGGTTCTCAAAGTGGTCGGTCAGGGACTGCCTCTAGAGTTCGAGCAGTACCCTCCCAGCCGAGCTCGTGCCCCTCAGGAGGAAAGGATCTCAGCTTGCACCCAGTCGGCTCTCCGAGACCACACAGCTCAGCTCCTCCACAAGGAAGTGGTAGCTCCAGTGCCAGATCCTCCTACAGACCCAGGCTTCATGTCCAGGTACTTCCTGGTGCCCAAGCGGATGAGGGGTCGGCGTCCCATTGCCCCATCCTAGATCTCCACGATCTGAATCAATATCTCAGATCTCGCACCTTCCGGATGGTAACTCTGAACCAGATCATACCATCCCTGGAGCGAAACATGTGGTTCTGTTCACTGGATCTGCAGGACACATTCTTTCATGTCCCAATCCATCCATCCCATCAGCGGTTCCTTCACTTCAGGGTCGAGGGGATCCTGTATGAGTTCCGAGCCATGCCGTTCGGCCTGTCATCAGCCCCACGGGTCTTCACCAAGTGCATTGCAGTGGTGGCAGTCCATCTTCAGCATTGAGGAGTACGAATCTACTCTTATCTTGATAACTGGCTCTTGCCAGGTTCCTCCCTTCAGGAGGTGGAGAGGTCCAGGGATCTGGCCCTCTGAACCTGCTCCCAACTCAGCCTCCTGATCAACGAGGCCAAGTCGGAACTCATGCCCTCTCAGGTGATGGGCTTCATCGGGGCAGAGCTCGACTCTTGTCAAGCCAGAGCTTGGCTCCCGGCGGACAGGGTGGAGGTTCTTTCCTCCGTTGCCTGATCATTTCTGGTTGGGCACTTGCGCCCTGCCCAGGACTTTCTGCACCTTCTGGGTTATATGGCGGCATGCACCTCAGTGGTCCGTTAGGCCAGGTGGCACATGCGCCACCTCCAGTGGGAGCAGGCCACCCAGTGGACTCAGTGCCATGATCATTTCAACCAGCTGATCACTGTAACTCAGAAGATGTGGGATGCTCTCTAATGGTGGACCACCCCAAAATGGTTGCAAGAAGGGATCCCATTTGTTCACCCCGAGCCGACGGTCATCCTTACGACCGATGCTTCTCTCATGGGCTGGGGAGCCCACACAGGGGACAACAGGGCCCATGGGTTCTGGACCCCCAAGGAGTCCCGATGCCACATCAACCTGTTGGAGCTCAGAGCAGTCCGACTGGCACTGTCAGCTTTTGCTCCTCAGCTCTGGGGTCAAGTGGTTCAAGTCCAGACGGACAATACCACGACCATGTACTACCTCAACAAACAGGGAGGCACACACTCCTATCTGCTGTGCAAGGAGGCGCTCCGCATCTAGACCCTTGTAAGCCGGTTGGAGGTGGATCTCCTAGCCATTCATGTGGCAGGAGTCTCGAACCAGTTGGTGGATGCTCTCAGCCGTCCAGGCCAGACATCCCACAAGTGGTCTCTCCATCCAGAGGTAGCTTACAGTCTGTTCTCCCATTGGGGCAAACCGTTGGTGGACCTGTTTGCCTCCAGGGAAAACACCAAGCTGAGGCTGTACCATGCCTGCACCCCTCAGCAGGGCTTGCTGCAGGGGGATGCCTTCTCAAGGTCGTGGACCCCAGGCCTCCTCTACGCCTTCCCTCCATTTCCCTTGATCCACAAGGTGTTACTCAAGGTGAGGAGAGACAAGGCAAAGGTGATCCTGGTAGCTCCAGATTGGCCGTGCCAGTTCTGGTACCCAGATCTCCTCAGCCTGAGCTGCAGGCCCATGGAGCGGCTTTGTACACGCCCGGACCTGATATCATTGAACCAGGGGAAGGTATTCCATCTGGACCTTCAATCCCTGCACCTCACAGCCTGATACCTGAGCGGCTAGAGTTCCAGGCTCTGGGTCTTTCTGAGGATGTCTACACCGTGGTGGAGCCATCTCGTAAAGGAATCAACCAGGCAATGTTATGCCTTCAGATGGAAAAGGTTTTACATTTGGTGCCAGGGTAAGGGTCTGGACCTCTTATTCTGCTCCATGGCTAACATTCTGGACTATCTTTGGTCTCTCTTCAAAGGGGGTCTACGGTCATCAACCCTTAGGGTGCACCTGGCAGCCATTTCTGCTTACCGGGTGTGGGCCGGTCAGCCATCATTGGTGCAGGAAACAGTGGTCTGGCGCTTCTTCAAAGACCTGGATAAAATATCCCTCCGGTATGTGAACCTCCACCTCTGTGGGATCTGTTGCTGGTTTCGACAAAGCTCATGGGCAAGCTGTTCGAACCCATGCACAAGTGTGAGCTCTTACGTATGTCGTGGAAGACGGCCTTCCTGGTGGCTAGCATGTCAGCCAGAAGGACAGGGGAGCTACAGGCGCTTTCGGTGGACTCCCCTTATCTGGTCTTTCACAGGGACAAAGTTGTTCTGCGCCCCTACCTGAAATTCCTTCCGAAGGTGGTATCAGAGTTTCACCTTAAGCAGGTGTTAACTCTGCCAGTCTACTACCCTAACTACACCTAGGAAACCGTGTACAAGCTCCATACTCTGGACCTGAGACGTGCTCTCTCCTATTACAAGGAGAGAATGGCGGAAATTCGTGGAGAGGTTCACCAGCTGTTTGTCACCTACGCTGAAGCCGCTTCTGGCAGACCTGCAGCCAAATGGACCATTGCAAGGTGGATTACATCAAGCATAGGTCTGTGCTATGAGTTGGTAGCAAGGAGCCTCCCAGAGGGATAAGAGTTCATTCTACCCGCCATACTGCTGCATCGGTGGCTGCTTCCAGGGACATCCCTATCCAGGAAATCTGTCAGGCTGCTACCTGGAAGTCAGCAAACAACTTCATTTCCCACTACCACATCGATCTTGAGTCACACCGGGATGCTGGTTTTGGGGCCTCGGTTCTCCAGTCTCTCTCTTTCATAAGTAAGGGGTGTGCACCTTGCCTCCCTCCTCCCGGAGAACTGCTTGGAGTCTGCCAAGAAGTGTGGATGAACAACATATCCACGCTCCTAGAAGAACAGGTTACTCATCTGTAACAGTAGTTCTAAGAGTGGTATATGTTGTTCATCCACATGCACCCACCCGACTTTAGGAGCACATCCTTGCTTCCAGCAGGCTATGATCTGGTATTAAGGAGTGAAGCCGTGGTATTTACCACCCGGGTGGGTAGGAGGAGCCAGCTTGAAGACTTTCCGGCAAGATTTAAAGGGGAAAGGGACATGCCAAGAAGTGTGGATGAACAACATATACCACTCCTAGAACTACTGTTACAGGCGAGTAACCTGTTCTTAACTGCCCTTAAGAAATTTAAACTGGAACTCTTGCTTCTACAAGAGACTCATTTATCCACTGAGGAACATCAGAAATTATTGAAACTTGTTTTTTCTCTGGTGATGGATTCAGCCTATAAGCATGGGAGACGTAGGGGGGTAGCGGTTCTGGTGCCTAAAAATTAATTGTTTGTACTGACTCATATGAAAATTATGTACCTACTGTAATTCTTGATCTTCCTGTGTATCTTCACCATTCATCACTGTCGGGTGTCTGCCGGAGACAGGCACCCCACGGAAGACTTTTTTTTTTTGGAAGGAGGAGACTGCGCCAACACGCCGCCCACAAGGCCGGCCAGAAACGGCTGTTGGGTCCTCCTCCACCTCAGTTCTGCTTGCCTGAGAGACAGAAGGAAAAAGTATAGAGAAAGAAGGGTGGGGGCAAGGGAGCCCAAGGGACAGCAAAAGGAAAGGAGCCACTGAAAAGAATAAGCCGATGAGAGGGCAGATAAGAAAAAAGGGGGGCCTTAGGGTTATGGGTCAGGAGGCCCAAGTTTCTGAATGACCAAGAAGGAAAGAAGAAAGGAAGGATAGAGATAGAGAGAGGGTTTAGGGAGCATGGGATGAGGAAGGGGGGGGGAGGCCAGGACCCATTAGGGCAAGGTCGATCAGAAGATCACCAGGTGAAGTTCAAGGAGATTCTGAATTTTCAGAATTCCGGAACGGTAAGGCCATCCCCAGCTCTGATCCCAACTCCCTAGGGGAACTCACACTCCTCACTCTCCCCCCGCAGTTATCACAAGGAGAAAACAGATTTTTGAGAAGGGGGGAGGGAGGGAGAGAAGGGACTCCTAAAACACACCATCCCCATCGGGGAAGGTAAGAGAAGGTAACAAGGGAAAAGGTATTATGGACAGCCCAAAATCACCCATCCTGGAACTGACAATGGACTTCATGGGATGGAGGCATCCCATGGAAGGACCAGGACAGAGGAGGGGTCCACCAGAAGACCCTGAGGAAAAATCCCCTAAGGGTCCCCACTTGTCCATTTCCAAGGCCCTTCTGAAGGCTTCCTGGTGGCCTGCCAGAGAGGAGGAATAACCCAAGGGAGAGGGCGAGTAGGGAGGTGGTATGACACAGGGACTGAGGCCTTGTGAGGGAAAGGTGGGAGGCATTCAGTGATGAATGGTAATGATACACAGGAAGATCAAGAATTACGGTAGGTATGTAATTTTCATATCGTACCTGTGTCAGTCTTCACCATTCATCACTGTTGGGTGATTACCGAGCACCCGCAAAGGGGTCCCAAGAAACCCTGAAGGAATAACATCCCTCAGTCCCCCCCGGTGGGAGAATGGGGGGGGCGGACCCTCTGCTAGCTGGTTAGGGCTTGGACTGGTCAGGATGAGGCGGGGTTCCCTGAACCCTAGGGGAAGGAAGACGCCCCTGAAGCTCCTGCCTCACCCTGCAGGAGAAGAGATGATTCCTGCGATGAGCCAAAGGTGACAGCCTTGAAAGGCGAAGCCATGCCATCCACCTAATGTAGATCGCTGTCCCTGCAAGCCATGAAGTGACCTCATCGGCATCATACGATGCCCTTGACTAGTGCCTCGCTAACTCCAGGCCTATAGTGAAGAAGGCTATGGCTTGCCGGGTAGCTTCCAAATTGGGCTGCGATGCTAAAGCCTGACCTAGCATCACCCACAGATGCCTGTTATGGGCAGTGTGGAGCTCCTGATGTGAGATAATTGCCAGTAGACTCTGCGCAGAGGAAAAAAACTCTCCGCCCCAGCTGATCAAACTCCCAAGAGTCAGTATCAGGGGGCTGGTCGTGGACCGGGTGTCTATACCCAGAAAGAGTGTCCAGTCACGTCAGTCCAGAAGTTGGATGAGGCAAAGAACCTGGAGACCCGTGGGTCATACAGTACCATCTCCGGCAGTCCATAGGGGCTGGTCCCAGGGAGTATGGGTGCTGCACGATGCCTGCCAGAAGGGAACTGGCCAGGACGGAACCACCAAATGGTGTGCCCCATAATTTACTTAAAAAGGCTTGCGTCGCACGCTTGGTATTGTCTCTTGCATAACAGGAGATGTGCAAGTCCCTGACCAGACTCAACAGGAAGTGCTGATACTAGGCCTGATCCGTGTCTGAGGCCTGGACTTAGACCAATGACACCCCCTGAAAGTCGGTGGAGCCCTGCCGACCTTCAATGTGCGGTGCTCCAGAACTCGGCAGTCGATCGAGAAGCAGGCATCACAGGAATCCATACTGTGGTGCTGTTCAAGGTAGGAAAGGCAAACATCATGCCGATCATTAATGGATATCTGTCGGATGCAGAGATACCGACGTATAGGGGGCCGACCCGTTTTCTTCTACCATTTTTTGTCCCAATGACCAGACATGATGTGTACGGTAACTGAAAACAAATCAAGGGAAGACTTGATGCAGCAAAAAAAGGAAAGATCTTACTGGGATCTGGAACGGCGTCAAGTAGGTAGCAGAACCAAGGTGGAGTCGATGGCGGAGGGAACAGCATCGAAGGGTTCGAGGCATTGACTAAAGCTAGGCTGCGCAGAGTAGTCTCGAACCGGGTGCTGTCTTGATGGCTGGAGAAGCAGAACTGAGGTGGAGGAGGACCAACGGCCATTTCTGGCCAACCTGCAAGCGTCACGCAATGCGTCAGCCTCGTGGGCGGCTTCGGCTCCTCCTTCAAAAAAAAAAAGTCTCCCTCGGGGTTCCTGTCTCCAGCAGACACCCAACACTGATGAATGGTGCAGGTGGGCACAGGTAAGATCAATATGCTGATAAAGAAGGCCGTTTAGCAGTAGTATCTTCTGGCACTATTCAAGGTCAGCAACTGACTGTTTGCAGCATGTATATATTACCCCAGACAGTGATGCCTCTTCCATTCAGCAACTAATAGACACTATTATCATGCACAAACAAGGGATATTCATTTTGGGAGGGGTCTTAAATTGCTTGTTACATCCACCCATGGACACTTCGGCCCTACGGGCCCCGATGTCCACCTTGGGGCAAAAGCACCTTAGAAAACCGATAAAGGAGGGGGGTTTAGTCGATGCTTGGTGTCACTTTCATCCATCAAGTCGACAGTTTACCTTTTATTCTCACAAGCACAAACATTATTCCAGGCTGGATTATTTTGTCAGTGGTGAACACATGGATTTGACCCACAGCTCTGATAATAATATTTATCCCTCTGACTATGCCCAATATGTTTGGATCTAAATATAGCACAAGAGCTATGGTGTCTTAATAATTCCTTTCTGAGAGATCCAGCTTTCCTGGACCTAATAAAAGAACTTATCCCAGGCATATTGCAAGACAATGCTTCCCCTCAAGTTTCTCCCCAACTTTTATGGGACACTTTAAAATCAGTCCTTCAAGGTCACATTATAACTTACTCGGCCCGTAAGAAGAGACATATTGAAGCTAGAGTTCAGGAATTGGAAGCCATTTAAAGTTCCTTCAACTTACCCATATGCAAGGGGATCAAACCCTAACCCAGCAGGTATTTCAAACTTAACAGGTGATACAGAAAGTTTTGAATGATAGGATGGAGCAGGCCCTGATCTGGCTACACTAGAAATATTATGAGGGGAAGAGCCCGAGACTCAAAAGTATTGGCATACAGTCTCCGAAAGATAAACGCAAATGGTTTCTATACTAAAAGTGAAAGATTTACATACAGGTAAAATGGCAATGACTACTGCCCAGATTCTCCAGGTCTTTCGAAAGTACTACTCTAATCTCTATACAGAGACATCTTCCCCATCCTTAGAAGCAGTAGAAACATTTCTGGCAGGTTTGCAGCTCCCATCTTTGGGACCCACATAAAGTAGCCCTGCTTCGGCCCATAACAGAACAGGAGATTTGTTCCACTGTTCAAAATTTGAAAAAAGGAAAGAGCTCAGGCCCAGATGGCTACGTGGCTGAATTTTATAAGGTTACCTTTGGATTGATAAAAGATCCTTTCCTTAAAGCCCTATGGAAGAGTCACAAAACTGCAAAGTATCCTATATCATGGCGGCAGGCTACGATTGCCACTATTCTGAAACCTAACGGAGTTAGGAGCAGGATCAGTGTGTTCGCAGATGATACCAAAATGGGAGTAGTAGTGGATGATGCAGATGGATGGAAAGAGCTTCAGGGGGACCTATCCAATTAGGAGGCGTGGTCGGCGAGATGGCAACTGAGCTTTAATGCAAAGAAGTGTAAAGTTATGCACTTCAGGGCGAAGAACCCGAGGAGGGAATACTGGTTGGGTGGGGTGAGACTAAGGGTCACTGAGGAAGAGAAGGACCTTGGTGTGATAACAGAGCATGAACAACTCTGCTCAGTGAAGAAGGGCTGCAGCCAAGTCTAACAAGATGCTGGGGTGTATTGCTTGGGAAATCTCATCCAGACATAAGGATGTGATCCTGCCCATCTACAGATCCTTGGTTAGGCTGCATTTAGAGTACTGCGTGCAGTTCTGGTGACTGTATCTGAAGAAGGATATCAGGTTGCTAGAGGGGGTGCAGCGCAGGGCAACAAAAATGATACAGGGGATGGAAGGCAAACCCTATGAAGACAGACTGAGGCATCTAAATTTGTACACCTTGGAGGAGCACAGGAATCGGGGGGGGGACATGACTGAAACATTCAAGTATATGATGGGGATCAAAAAAACTGGTACAGATGGGTTGATTAGGCTGAGGAAGGTAAGGGATACAAGAGGACATGGGCTAAGATTGGGGGGGGTTATATTTAGGAGAGAGATGAGGAGGCATTATTTTATGGAAAGGGTGGTGTCGAAATGGAATACCCTACCGTTGGTGGTATCATGTAGGCCGGGGGACACTTTCAGAAGGGCATGGGATGGGGTATGGGGTACCTGGGTTAGTAGTAATGAGAAATTGCAGGAGCTAAGAGGGGGGAGGGGAGGGGTGGGGCAGTTGTGATCTAATGGCGCTAGTTGTGCATTCGAGCAGACTAGATAGACCATAAGGCCTGTTTCTGCTGGCAGTTGTGTCTGTATGCATGTATGTATGTATGTATGTATCTAATAAATCCCCTCACCTATGTGACTCATATTGCCCTACTTCGGTGTCAAATCAATATTTTTAAATTTACACCAACATACTGGCACATCGCTTAGATGAGAGCCTCCCTGTCCTTATCCACTCTGATCAATCCAGCTTTATTAAATCCAGACAAACTACAGATAACATTAAAAGAACCCAATACCTTATATATACCATGCTTAATCTACTAGAACCCCTTTATTAATCCTTAGTTTAGATGCCCAAAAAGCCTTTGATGGGGTCTCCTGGTTATTTTTGCATTCTACCCTCCTAAAAGTTGGTTTCCCACAAGAATTTCTTAATAATGTCAGAGGCATATACACTAACAAAAAATGACTTACCATAGTAATCTTGTTTCTTCCAAGGAAATCTTTACTGTATTCTGACATGTGTAGTTAGCCTTCACCATTCAACTGCACCAGAGAGGAAACAGTTAAAGAACCTATGCAAATAGTGGAACGTTGACAGGCTTGAGCTCTGTTTTCTAACTACTGTCCCTGGTGCATTCTATGTAACCATCAGATTCTTACAAAGCAGGTACAAAAATACGTTATCTATGCTATCCTAAAGAACTAATTCTCCCTAAGAACTACAGCCCTCCCTTTGAATAGGACATCTGAAAAGATTCAAGTCACAGATGCCCAAGAACAACCAACCTAAACAAGTTTCAACAACAAAACATGAACAGATGGAGTGCAGTGCCCATCAGGTTCTGACAGGGTGGGAGCTCAGAATACAGTAAAGATTCCTTTGGAAGAAACAAGATTACTATGGTAAGTAAAAACAGATTACTCACCTGTAACAGTGGTTCTAGAAGTGGTATATGATGTTCATCCACACTGTCTGGCAGTTGCCTTTCCCTTTAAGGATCGCTGGAAATGTCTTCATGCTGGCTCCTCCCACCCACCTGAGTGGTAACTCCCATGGCTTTGCCCTATGACGCCAGATCTTACCCGCTGGTAACAGAGTTTGTGTGCCGAAGCTGGGGAGGTCGGGTGGGTCCGTGTGGATGAACATCATATACCACTCCTAGAACTACTGTTACAGGTGAGTAACCTGTTTTTCTAGCGATGTGGATATGATGTTCTATCCACACTGTCTGGCAGACTCCTAGCAGTTCTCCGAGAGAAGGGAGGCAAGGCGCACACCCCCTGAAACAGAGACTGGAGAACTGAGGCCCCAAAACCAGCATCCCAGTGTGACTCGAGGTCAATGTGGTAGTGGAAAATGAAGGTGTGTGCTGACTTCCAGGTAGCAGCCCTGCATATTTCCTCGATAGGGACGTCCCTAGAAGCAGCCACTGACACAGCAGTATGGAGGGTAGAATGAGCCCTTAGCCCTATGGGTGGCTCCCTACCTGCCAACCTATAGCAGAGATCAATGCAGGAAGTGATCCACCTGCCAATTGTCCGCTTGGCTGCAGGTCTGCCAGGTGCAGCTTCAGCGCAGGTGACAAACAGCTGGCGAACCTCTTCCTGAACTCCAGCCATGTGCTCTTTAAAGCAAGCGAATGCTCATCTCAGGTCCAAAGTATGGAGCCTGAGTTCAGCCTCTGAGGTGTGATTCAGGAAGAACACCAGCAGTCATCACCTGATTCAGGTGAAACTCCGACACAACCTTTGGGAGGAACTTTGGGGTTGGGGCGCAGGACAGCCTTGTCCCTGTGGAAGACCAGGTAAGGAGACTCCACTGAGAGTGCCTGGAGCTCACTAATCCTTCTGGCTGATGTGACAGCCACCAAGAAGGTGGTCTTCCATGACAGGTGAGACATGTCACATCTGTGCATCGGTTCGAATGGCTTGCCCATGAGCCTTGCTAAAACCAGCAACAAATCCCATGGTGGTGGTGGCTCACGCACCGGAGTGGAAATGTGGTCAAGGCCTTTGAAAAAGCACCAGATCACCTTCTCCTGTGCCACTGACTGCTGACCGGCCCACGCCCAGAAAGCAGAGATGGCTGCCAGGTGCACCTTTTTTTTTGTCAACATCTTTTTTATTGAGACAAAAGGAAAAGTTACATCATCAATATTGCCTACACACACCACACAAGAGGTAAACTTGAATTATTTCACTTATACAGCAGCCAAGCAAAATACTTCTCAAATCTACTCAAATCAACCCCTGGTAAGTAAAGTGCTATAGAGTGCTTTACATTTCATAAAGGTAAAATATCAGCCTCGGCTGCTACCAACAGAGGACCCCATAGTTGATGGAACACTTCCACTTGACCCAATGCAGTTAACTGGGCCCTTTCTATGGACGTACACTGCTTCAAGTTATTAGCCCACTGCTGTACACTAGGAGGGTTAGGGGCCAGCCAGTTTTGTGCAGTTGTCTTATGAGCATTCACTAGGGCCAGTGACCACAAAGTTTCATGACCGGTCATACCCAGGCGCTCGGGTTCAGCACCCAGCATAAACTTAACAGGGGTATTCAGTGGGGAGAAGCCCAACACCTTTGCCATGATATCATGCATACCCACCCAAAAGGGCATGATTTTTGGGCAGACTAAAGCCATATGCAGAAAATCTGCTGCAGCTGACTGACATTTGGGACATTCATCCGATTTGTTTGGGTCAAAGAGCTTAAGTTTCACAGGAGTATAGTAGGCCTGATGGAGAAAATAATACTGCATCTGCCGAAGTTTATTACTCCTTGAACAAGTTACCATATGTTGAGATGCCCTTTTCCATAACTGCTCACTGAACAGGATCCCCAAGTCAGTCTCCCATTTCCCAGTTATATTGTCTACTGCCCTGAGGTCATCTCCTTTGATACAACGGTAATAGGTGGCTAACGAACCAGCCCCTGGCTGAGGGTAGTACAGTTCTTCCTCCAAAGGGGAAAGAGGGGCCCAACCAGTACCCGGGGTCAATTCAGCACCCAAGATATGCCGTAGTCGGAAATAAATAAAGAAATCCCCTCCCTGTATATTCCACTGGTCCCTCAGCTAGGCAAAGGGAACCATAGTGTCCCCCACATAGTGCTGATGGACCTATCTTAATCCTGTATCCACCCAATCCCTCAGTCTGTCAGTCATTGCCTCAGTGGATGCAAATTTGAGTCAAACCGCTTCTGCAATAAGGGTCATTTTAGTAGGAGCTATTGCCCTACCTATCTGGCGGTGGGCATCTGACCAAGCCTCAATGAGTGCTGAAGTAAAAGGATTGGGGTGTTCAGACATCACTCCGGACCACAGCACCTCCACCAGGACCCCCCCCTTTGAGGTGAGCCCCTGAACCCAGCCCAAGTTCTAACCAGCTTTTATTCAAATCCTCCCATCCCACCAGGATAGCAGCAAGCTGAGCGGCCTGATGATAAATTCTGAAATTAGGCAGGCCAACACCCTTCAAACAGGGTGGCAGGTGCAGTATTGTTCTCTTTACTCTGGATGCTTTGCCCCTTCAAAGAAACCTATGTATAACTGCATCCAATCTCTGAAAGTGGTATTTCGGAAGTCTGATCGGGAGAGATTGATATAAATATAACAGCCTGGGCAGGATCATCATGTTGACCACTCCGACTCTACCCATAAGGGAGATTGTTAGTGCCATCCATCTCTCACAGTCTGAAGTGAGTGCTTTCATAAAGGGCCTGTAATTTAACCCATATAAAGTACGAGCTTTTCCAGAAATTAAAATCCCTAGGTACTTAAGGTGGGGAACCATTTGCAGTCCATTCAAATGTTGAAGTAAGGTGTTCCTATGTAATTTACCAATGGGGATAACCTCACTCTTGGTCCAATTAATTTTATGGCCTGATATTAGGCCGTATTCTGTTAGGACCTGGTGGACCTTATTAAGATCTTCATGAGGGGACTGCAAATACAAAAGAAGAGCATCAGCATACATGGCCAATTTATATTCAGTGTCCTTATGTCTAAATCCTTGAATCTTCCGTTCAGACCATATACACCCCACTAAAGGTTCCAGAGATAAAACATACAATAAAGGGGAGAGGGGGCACCCATGTCTGGTTCCCCTGCCCAGAATAAAACTCGAAGTCAGGCTCCCATTCACTAGTACTTGGGCCATAGGGTCCTTATGCAGAGTCTTAATCCAGGACATAAAATATTGCCTGAACCCCAATTTAGTTAAAGTGGCAAACAGATACCCCCACTCCACTTGGTCGAAGGCCTTTTCCGCATCCAATGCCAAAATGGCTGCCCCATGTTTAAGTTTACTTTTCTCCCACTGGTGGTCGATGTTCAGAGATTTCCTAACATTATATTTCCCATACCTTCCCCTCACAAAACCAGCTTGGTCAGGGTGTACTGAACCCGGCAATAAAGGCTCCAACCTGGAGGCCAGAACCTTCGCCAAAATTTTGTAATCAGCATTTAGGAGCGAGATAGGCCTGTAGGATGAACACCAGCTGAGGTCTTTCCCGGGCTTTGGGAGCACAGTAGTGACCGCCGACCAAGTGGAGGGGGGCAACATCCCCACCGTACAACTTTCCTCCAGCATATCCACCAGAGGTTCCAAAAGTATATCTTGGCAGCACTTATAAAAGTTGATAGGAAGGCCACCAAGCCCTGGAGCCTTTCAACCTTCGAGCTTTCTAATAGCTAACCTGAACTCCTCCCTCGAAATTGGGACCTCAAGTAAGTCGGATTGTGTCTCCGAGATAGATCCCAGGGCCCCTTTGTTCAGAAAAGTATCTATCTGTACAGGAGATGGTGAAATCTCAGATGTATATAATTGTTTATAAAAATCTTCAAAGGCCTGAGTTACCTCCCGTGGACTATCCACCAGGTCACCCTTGGAAGAATGTACTTGAGTCACTGCCCTCTCCCCCTCCTTCCTACGCTACTGCCAGGACAGCAGTTTCCCCGCTCGGTCCCCCTCAAAATACTGGCCAACCCGGGAAAGTAGAATAGCCCTCTCCATTCTAGCTCCAAAAATTGAGTTGTATCACCATTTCAATTTCAGCAGATGCTTGAGAGTAATTTGCTCAGGTTTTAGGCTCAGACACGTTCCACCTGTTCAATCTGGGATCTCAGTTCTTCGAGGGCCTTAAATCTAGTTTTGGCCTCGTGTTTTGTATAGGAGATAGTATGCCCTCTAATAATGGCCTTCAAAGCTTCCCATCTAGTTGAATTGGCGGTATCCCCCTTCCTATTAAAGGAGAGGAACTCAGCATTGTGTGTTTTAATATAGTCTATGTAGGTCTTATCCTTCAATAAAAGTGGATCCAGCCTCCAGGCTTTACACCTCAAATTTAGGCTCCCCAGCCTAAATACCACGGATACCATCGCATGATCCGATATCAATATCGGGGAGTAATCAGCCCCCATCACTACTGACAAGAGGTCAGAACTGACCAGCACCTTGTCTAGATGGGCATAGGACTGGTGGGCATTAGAATAGAAACTGTAGTCTCTGCCGGATGGAAACAAGTGCCTCCAGGCATCAGTTAGGCCAACTTCCCTCATCAGGACTGCTAGCGCCTGAGTGTTTTTTGCCAAAGACACAGGTGTAGGATTGGATCTGTCTAACATAGTGTCTAACACGCAGTTGAAGTCACCTCCCAAAACCCAAAAGCCCTGCCAGCCAACCAGATCTAAGGAAAGTCTCTGAAAAAATTCAGGGTCATCTATATTGGGGGCGTAAACTGATCCCAAATTATACATACTCACCCCCGGTAACAAAACTCTAGCAAGGGCGTATCTACCATGAGGATCTAATTTAGTATCTAGTGTCTTAAAGTGAGAGCCCTTAGGTACCATATGGATGCTCCTCGGGCCTTAGAAGAAAAATTAGCTGAGATCCATAATCCCACCATAAAGGCCTCAGTTTAGATGTCTCCGTTCTGAACATATGTGTCTCTTGCAGTAACACAGCCTGCCATTTAGCACATCTAGCCTCGGTCATGACCCTCCTCCTCTTGGGAAGTGACTTCAATCCATTAATATTCCAGAATGCTATAGAAACCAGAACATCCATAATCTTCTAATGTAAAAGCAACTCTACCCACCTCCTGTACATATAACACAACATTGACACAGATCTTCCCTCGTCTCATTTCAAAATTAAGTGCCCTTCAACCCAATACTACCCTCTCAGGGTGGCACCAAAGGGTTCCCAAAAGACAACCAACCTGTACAGCAAGAATTGCCGGTCGCTGTGTGAAATTCCCTTCCATGCCACACCTAAGTCCCCCCCCCATTTAATCCAAAAAACAATCCCAAAAGTATAAAAGTTAACCCCCCCGTGGGCACAAAAAAGCCCACAGTAGTAACCTATGCAAACATCTGGCGAACATTGATGTTCAAGTTTAGGAATAACTCATACATTAAATGATGCCACTCACAATCGGGCATCAGAGTTATTAAGAAACTGCATAAAAATAAAGTTTAAAGTCCATGATACAGTCCATTTGTCCTCATAGGTACGCAAAGTCATTTTATAAAATAAGCAGACTCAAAAACGGCTGGCCCTTTATCCAGAGCATGGCCACTGCAAGTCTCCTCTGCAAAGTTATTAGTCCCACAGGTCTGTTAAAACAAAATAACTAATATAAACGAAGAAGACTTAGCTGTTGTGGTCAGATTGAATGTACAAAATGGCGGTCGCCTCTCCTGCTTGCTGCGTAGGTGCCAGGACCCTCACAAATGTTCTAAAGTTCGCACAAACCCAGGAACGGATAAAATTAAGAAAATAAGAGGACCTGTGCTCCCAGCACTCCCAACGAACCAGCCACACTCAGAAATAAGATCTCTAGCCATATCACTCGGCCACAGCTTTTTCAGTGATCCTCGACCTCCTGCTGTTGTGGTGAGCAGCCGCTCTCTCCCTACTTCATTACAGAATCAAGCCACCTCATCGCTGCCCTAGGGCAAGAGAAGAACTGGTGTACCTCCCGGTCGATCAATCTTCAACTTGGCCAGATATATAAGAGCAAATGACCAGTCCATTTTATAGAGACGACCCTTGATCTCATTAAACTTTTGCCTTCTCAGCTGTAATTGCTTACTAAAGTCCTGGAAAATGTGAACTTTATGATTACCCACTGTAATTGGTCCCTTCTCTTTAGCTCTCCGCAGGATAGCCTCCTTGTCTGTATATCGTAGATATTTTATTAAGCAATGTCTAGGGCGTGTATCTAAAAGCTTAGGGCCTACACGATGTGCTCGTTCAACTTCACAGTTCTGAAGTGTAGCTGGGAGCTCCAAGTGTTCAAATAACCAAGCATGCAGCATCCTTTCAGGATCATTCTCCACCGTCCCCTCAGGCAGACCAACAATCCAGAGATTTGACCTATGCGACCGATTTTCCTGATCTTCAGTTCTATCGGTGAGTTCTTCCACAAGTTTGCTGAGATTCTGTTTGTCCCCCATAGCTACCATCAGTGAGTCCTCCAGGCTACTGACCCACGTTTCCAGTTCATCCAGGCGGGTAGTATGATTAGCGGTTTCGGATAGACCTGTTACCACTGATTGTAAGTGCGAGATCTGGGAGGTGATATTGTCGAAACCTGCCTTCATATCATGTTGCATAAGCGCTAATGTAGCAGGAACTGCTGATAGCAATCTTTCCAGTTCAGACATTCCCTCCTGCACTATTAGTGAGTTCGCAGGGCTGTCCATTGCTGCTAGGCCTCAGGGTTGTGATTTGGTATGATCTGTTGCACCAAATAAGAGCTTCAATTGTTTGTTTTTGCTCCTGCTAGTCGCCATCAATCTCCCGAACTAATGCCACTGCCAGCAAACTTCAATTCAAAGCTGATGCTACCAATTTTAATAGAAAAAGACTGAGTGCAGTAAGGAGCTCAGCTAGGCTGCGTTTGCCATTGTCAGCGTCAAGCCATGCCCCCTTCCAGGTGCATCTTGAGGGTCGTTGACCGAAGCCCCTCTTGGGAGAGAGACCAGAGATAATCTAAAATGCTAGCTACAGGACAGGTCGAAGGGTCCAACCCCTTACCCTGGCACCAAATGGAGAATCTCTTCCATTTAAAGACAGCATTTTCCAGTTGATTCCGTTCTAGATGCCTCCACCACAGTGAGGACATCTTCAGAGAGACCCAAAGCCTGGAACTCTGGCCACTCAGGAACCAGGCTGTCAGATGCAGGGACTGAAGGTCCGAATGGAGTACTACCTTCCCTTGAATGATTGAAAGCAAGTCCGGGCATGCTGGAAGACACCTCGGGAGCCTGCTGCTGAGGCTGAGGAGCTCGGGGTACAAAAACTGGCAGGTCCAGTCTGAAGCCACCAGGATCACCTGTGCCTTGTCCCTCCTGACCTTGAGAAGCACTTTGTGGAATAAGGGAAGTGGAGGGAAGGCATAGAAGAGGGTTGGGGCCACGGTCTTGAGAAAGTATCCCCCTGCAGTGAGCCCTGCTGAGGGGGGTGGGCACAAAACAGCCTCAGTGTTCTCCCTGGAGGCAAACAGGTCCACCTGAGGGGTGCCCCACTGGGAGAACAGGCTGTGAACTACCTCCAGGTGGAGGGACCACTCATGAGATGCCTCGCCCACCCGGCTGAGGGCATTCGCCAGCTGATTGGAGGCTCCTGCCACATGGATGGCCAGGAGATCTGCTTCCAGGCTGTGCACGAGGGTCCAGATGCGGAGAGCTTCCTTGCACAGATGCAAGGAGTACTTGTTGAGGTAGTACATGGTCGTGGTGTTGTCCGTCTGGACCTGGACCACTTGACCCCGGACAAACGAAGTGAATGTGGTCAAGGCTAGCTGAACTGCTCGGAGCTCCAGCAGGTAGATGTGGCATTGGGGCTCCTGGGGCGGTCCAGAGCCCATGGACTCTGTGTTCCCCCCAGGTAAGCACCCCAGAACGTGAGAGAGGCATCGGTCATCAGGATGACTATTGGCTTGGGGCAGACAAAAGGGATCCCTTCCTGCAGATGCTCTGGGATGAGCCACCACTGGAGGGCATCCCACAACCTCTGTGTCACGGTGACTAGCTGGTCAAAGTGACCTTTGCGCGGAGACCACTGGCTGGCTACCTCCCACTGCAGGGAGTGCATATGGCAACACGGGCCCATCAGACCATGCTGGTGCAAGCCGCCATGTAACCCAGAAGGTGCAGAAAGTCCCGGGCAGGGCACGAGTTCCCAACCAGAAATGATTGGGCAAAGGAAGAGAGAACCTCCACCTTGTCAGCCAGGAATCTAGCTGTGGCCCAGCATGAGTCAAGCACTGCCCCGATGAAGCTGATCACCTGTGAGGGCACGAGTTTTGACTTGGCCTCATTGACTAGGAGGCCAAGGTTGATGCAAGTCTGGAGGGCCAGGTCCCTAGACCACTCCACCTCCTGCCTGGAGGGACCTATCAGCCAGTCATCCAGGTAGGGTTACACCTGGACCCCTCGGCACCTCAGGTAGGCTGCCACCATTGCTATGCATTTGGTGAAGACCCTGGGGGCCAAGGAGAGGCTGAAAGGCATGGCTTGAAACTCATAAAGGAATCCCTTTGCTCAGAAGTGGAGGAACCTTCGGTGGGATGGATGAATCAGGATGTGAAAGAACGTGTCCTGAAGATCCAGAGCGCAAAACCACACATTTTGCTCAAGAGATGGTGTGATCTGGGACAGAGTTATCATCCTGAAGGTGCGCGACCTGAGGAATTTGTTCAGGTTGTGAAGATCCAGAATGGGGTGCCAGCCCCCATCCGCTTTGGCACCAGGAAGTACCTGAAGACAAATCCTGGGTGTTCCGGAGGATCCACAACTCTGACCACAACCTCCTTGCAGAGGAGCTGGGCTATGTCATCTCAAAGAGACGACTGAGTGTCTGTGGATATCAAGTCCTCCCGTGGGGCGCGGGCTCGGCTTGGAGGATACTGTTCAAATTCCAGAGGCTGACCCTGACCGACCACTACCAGAACCCACCTGTCCATGGTAACAGTGGACCAGGCTGAAAGGAAGTGGCAGAGCTGTCCCCCCACAGGAGGACCTAGGGGAAGCGTGATGGGCATGAGGGTGAAAACCCCCATCCTGTCACTGAGCAGGCTTGGAGGAGGAGGAGGATCCAGCTGAGAAGCCACCGGGTCCCTTCCCTCCAGGCTTTCCGACCACCGAGGCCATGGACTTGGCCCGAGGTTGCCAGGACTAAGCCTGCTGGCCAAACTGATGCTGGGTTGGTTTTGCCACAGGGGTGGAGGACCGAAAGAGCTTGCGCTTCTGCTGCTTGGAGCCCTTGTTGTTCTTCTGGGTGGATGTCACAGAGTCCAGGGTGGCACTGAACTTCTCAATGCACTGGAGGTGACCCCCCACACTCAGATAGGTTGGTGCCCAAAAAGGAGACATCCGCCATGAAGGTCGAGATCCGCAGCCAAGACCTATGGCGCATGGCAACCGCGGCAACCACTGAGCGAGCACAAGAATCACTAATATCCAGAGCCATCTGGAGTTGCTGTTTCACCACTGCCCTACCCTGGTCTCGGACCTGTTTGACCATGGTCTGCAGGGAGGTGAGGGATCACCTCATACAGGGAGCCTAATAGGGCATGAGAGAAGTGTGCCATCAAGATGGCCAAGCTTGCCTGGTAGAGGCCTAGTGAGGCGGCAGCATAGACCATTTTGGCCAAATGGTCCAGTTTCTTGGACTCTTTGTCTGGCAGTCTATCGACGTCCCCAGTATTGCCCGAGCACTGAAACATGCAGTCAGTCACCAACCCCTCAGCTGAGGGATGCTCCGTGAACACAGAAAAGGTACCGGTGGGCACTGCATACTTGCGGGCCATCTGAGCCGAGGGCAGAGGGTAAGAAGCAGGGCACTACCAAAGCTCCAGAGCAGGGCCAACAATGGTCTCAGTCACTGGGAAGGCCTCTGATGGAGAATCCCCTTTGTCCAGAATTTCTGTGAGGGGATATCGAGCCTGCTTTTGGACGGGCTCCAGCTTCATCCCCTTAGACTCGGAGATGAGGTGAAGAATGCCCATAAATGAAGTAAATCGACTCTGTGTCTAGTGGATGGGAGTGCAAGGAGGAATCCTTGGACTCCCCATAAAGCAGGCGTCCACCAGTGCCACCCTCGACCTGCCATGGATGGTCAGGCATAAGGGTGACCGACAGCCGATGGGGAAACCCCTTGGCTGGTTGGAGCCCCGGTTGTTGGCTGTTTAGATGGTGGCTCCACCATGATCATTGGAGAAGCCTGCTTTGGCGGAGCCGACGTGATCTGAACCAGCTCTGCTTGGGAAGGAACAGTGTCGACCAGGCCCGGCTGGGGGCATTGGCTTTAGCCTTTTGGGCAACAGCCAGGTAATGAACGGGGTGGTAGCCGGCATTGGCTTCGGCCCAGACAGAACTAACTTGACACATGAGGTCTTCGTAGCATCAACGCAATTTGTTCTGAAGCCTCTCCTCACCCGAGGAGGACGAAGATGAGTAGCGGCGAAGCTTACCATGGTGCCGAGAGCGAGACCGCCGATGTCGGCGGGACATGCTCGACCCTGAAGTTGAGGATGACTGGGACCTCTACCTCAGCCACTGGTGGTGTCGACAGGGGGCCTCAGAGGGAGCAGGGGAGGTCCGAGGCTCCTCCTGGTCTGGGTTGATGACCAGCGGGTTTGATACAGCAGGATGGGCCAACCCACCAGTGGTCACTGGCAGGACCAGAGTCCTGAAAAGAGAGTTTCAATCAGCATCTCAGCCAACTGGTCCAATGGGGTTACAGTGAAGCCGGCGGCCAAGGCCGCGGTTTCGACCATAGTCAAAACCAAAGTTTCCTGAGAGCGGGAACGTTCCCAGTCCCAGGAGTGTCGACGATGAGTCTTCTCTTTAACCTTCTTGGACTCCTCCTTGTGTGAGTGGGAACTGTGCGACTTGGAAGGGCCCTCTTCCTTGGTCAAGAGGGAGTGGCACAGCTTCCTGAAGGAGGCTGAATAGGTGGAGCCCAACTGGAGTGGAACAAAGGCCGAGGCAGAAGAGGATTGAACAGCGACCTGGGCCTCCTCCTCGAAGACCTTAAGTTGTTCCAACTGCTCGGCAGACCCCACAGACGCTGAGACCACCAAACGGGCATCCTTAGATTTGACCGGCAGATAATGTTTCTCTGAAAGGTCCAACTTTAGGTGGGCAGCGTGGTCCTCCAGGACATCTGAGTAAAATGACCGAGATATATCGCAGGCCTGCGGATTGTGATCATGCCAGACAGTATATGCACGAGGCGTAAGGGTCAGTACGCGACATTTTCTGCCCGCTTGAGCACTGGTGAAAGCCGGACGAAGATTTATCCTTCATCGCGGTTGCAATCGAAGATTGGAGTGAAGACTAAACTCGAATGATTTTAAGTTTAGGAAGTAAATCCGACGATTTGAGTGCCAGGGCCTACTCAACACAGGAGCGGTAAGGAAGGAACCTGCTTCTTCCTGTGGAAAAGAAGATCTGGTGTCATGGGGCGGAGCCATTGGAGTTAGCCCTCTCCCGGGTGGGTGGGAGGAGCCAGCTTGAAGATGTTTCCGGCAAATCTTAAAGGGAAAGGCATCTGCCAGACAGTGTGGATAGAACATCTTATCCACATCCCTACAAATGTGGTTTAGCCAGCCCGGTGGTACAGAAGGCTGAGGCACTGTGAGTGCCTTACCTCATCCCACACTGGAGTCCGGCTGGGGGGGAGGAAGGATTGAGCATCTGCAGAACTGCTCTCCTCCCTAGGGTAGGGCTGATCCCGTGCCTTGCCGCTTGACTGCCATCTGAAAGAATCCAGATGGTAGCGTCTGCGAGGTTCAGTAAGTGGGAAGGGCGCACGTTCAGAGCACCAGGGGCATCTTCACGGAGGTGGACCTCATATGTTGTGCTCATTGTACATCTGCGCTGCCCAAGGGGAGAAAACAAGCAAAACAGAGCACAGGCCCTATCTGCTTGCGCCAATGGC
The DNA here is from genome assembly GCA_016271365.2 of Neoceratodus forsteri. Taxonomy (NCBI): domain Eukaryota; kingdom Metazoa; phylum Chordata; order Ceratodontiformes; family Ceratodontidae; genus Neoceratodus; species Neoceratodus forsteri. The sequence goes on along the minus strand of JADMNL010000030.1, from coordinate 119,952,384 downwards.
CCGCTTTGTCTCTCTGGTTCCGGGGACATCTAGATTTATGTTCTGGGAGAGGATGGCTTCTCCTTCCCTGCCCTGGGAGTAACTACTTGAGGATATGTCCTCAGACCAGAGGAGACACAAGACAGCCACAGACGACGAGGACAGGACTGAGCCAGACGTCCATACCTGCCAGGATGATAAAACCTATATACCTGTATTTTTTTACAGTGAAATAAATCAATTCTACAGTGTGTGTGTGTGTGTATATATATATATATATATATATATATATATATATATATATATAGTGGTTTGGTTCCTTAGACGAGAACCGCTAATGAAATTTTTACCTCAGAAATGGTGAGGTAAGAAAGTTCAGTAGAAAATGCCTCAGTTCCCTAGAAATTGGGACCGAGCAGTAAACTGACTAAAACCCACAAAAATGGTTAACCAAAAAAAGGGTTAAAAGAAAACATAACAGTAGTGGGGGAACCACGCTGAATAGTGGCCTTCTCTGGTTCCTGGGAATCAATGGGGAACAGGAGAGAAAAATGCTAGTTTAACAAATTACACCGTAACTCATGCAGCCTTATCAAAAAAGAACAGGTTACTCACCTGTAACAGTAGTTCTAGGAGTGGTATATATTGTTCATCCACACTCTTTGGCATGTCCCTTTCCCTTTAAATCTTACCGGACATCTTCAAGCTGGCTCCTCCCATCCACCCAGGTGGTATAACTCTCGGCTCTGCCCCTTGACGCCAGATCTGAGTGCGCTGGAAGCAAGGTAGTGCGCCTTAAAGCTGGGGAGGTTGGGTGGGAACGTGTGGATGAACAACATATACCACTCCTAGAACTACTGTTACAGGTGAGTAACCTGTTCTTCTAGGAGCGTGGATATGTTGTTCATCCACACTCTTAGGCATGTCAATTTCCCTTTAAATCTTGCTGGAAGTCTTCAAGCTGACTCCTCCCACCCACCCGGACTCCTAGCAGTTCACTGGGAGGAAAGAGGCAAGGTGCACACCCCCTACTTAGGAAACAGAGATTGGAGAACCGAGGTCCCAAAACCAGCATCCCGGCGTGACTCAAGGTCGATGTGGTAGTGGGAAATAAAGGTGTTTGCTGACTTCCAGGTAGCAGCCCAACAGATTTCCTGGATAGGGATGTCCCTGGAAGCAGCCACCGATGCAGCAGTATGGTGGGTAGAATGAGCTCTTAACCCTCTGGGAGGCTCCTTGCCCGCCAACTCATAGCACAGACCTATGCATGATGTGATCCATCTTGCAATGGTCCATTTGGCTGCAGGTCTGCCAGAAGCGGTTTCAGCGTAGGTGACAAACAGCTGGCGAACCTCTCTACAAATTTCCACCATTCTTTCCTTATAATAGGAGAGAGCACATCTCAGGTCCAGAGTATGGAGCCTGTACTCAGCATCCGAGGTGTAGTTAGGGTAGTATACTGGCAGAGTCAACACCTGATTAAGGTGAAACTCTGAAACCACCTTCAGAAGGAATTTCAGGTGGGGGCGCAGGACAACTTTGTTCCTGTGAAAGACCAGATAAGGGGAGTCCACCAAAATCGCCTGGAACTCCCCTGTCCTTCTGGCTGATGTGACAGCCACCAGGAAGGCCGTCTTCCACGACAAGTGTGAGAGCTCACACTTGTGCATGGGTTCAAATGGTTTGCCCATGAGCTTTGCCAAAACCAGCAAGAGATCCCACAGAGGTGGAGGTTCACGCACTGGAGGGGATATGTGATCCAGGCCTTTGAAGAAGCGCCCCGACCACTGTCGCCTGTGCCAATGTCGGCTGACCGGCCCATGCCCGGTAAGCAGAAATGGCTGCCAGGTGCACCCTAAGGGTCGATGACCATAGACCCCCTTTGGAGAGAGACCAAAGGTAGTCTAAAATGTTAGCCACAGAGCAGGATAAGGGATCTAGACTCTTACCCTGACACCAAATGGAAAACCTTTTCCATTTGAAGGCATAACATTTCCTGGTCGATTCCTTATGAGATGCCTCTTCCACAGTGTAGACATTCTCGGAAAGACCCAGAGCCTGGAACTCTAGCCACTCAGGTACCAGGCTGTGAGGTGCAGGGATTGAAGGTCTGGATGGAATAACTTCCCCTGGTTCAGTGATATCAGGTCCGGGCATGTACAAAGCCGCTCTGGGAGCCTGCAACTGAGGCCGAGGAGAGCTGGGTACCAGAATTGGCATGGCCAATCTGGGGCTACCAGAATCACCTTCGCCTTGTCCCTCCTCACCTTGAGTTACACCTTGTGGATCAAGGGAAATGGAGGGAAGGTGTAGAGGAGGCCTGGGGTCCACGGTCTCGAAAAGGCATCCCTCTGCAGCAAGCACTGCTGAGGGGGGCAGGCATGATACAGACTCAGCTTGGCGTTCTCCCTGGAGGCAAACAGGTCCACCAACGGTTTGCCCCAATGGGAGAACAGACTGTAAGCTACCTCTGGATGGAGTGACCACTCATGGTATGTCTGGCCTATGCAGCTGAGAGCATCCGCCAGCTGGTTCAAGACTCCTGCCACAGAGATGGCTAGGAGATCCACCTCCAATCGGCTGATGAGGGTTCAGATGCAGAGCATCTCCTTGCACAGCATACGGGAGTGCGTGCTGCCCTGTTTGTTGAGGTAGTACATGGTCGTGGTATTGTCCATCTGGACTTGAACCACTTGACCCCAGAGCTGAGGAGTGAATGCTGACAGTGCCAGTCTGACTGCTCTGAGCTCCAACAGGTTGATGTGACATCGGAACTCCTCAGGGGTCCAGAACCCGTGGGCCCTGTTGTCCCCCATGTGGGCTCCCCAGCCCATGAGAGAGGCATTGGTCGTGAGAACAACCGTCGGGTTGGGGCGGACAAACTGGATCCCCTCCTGCAATCGTTCTGGGGCGGTCCACCTTTGGACAACATCCCACATCTTCTGGGTTACAGTGATCAGCTGGTCGAAATGACTGTGGTGCTGAGTCCACTGGGCAGCCAGCTCCCATTGAAGGGGGCGCATGTGCCACCTGGCCTAATGGACCACTGAGGTGCACGCCACCATGTAACCCAGAAGGCGCAGAAAGTCCCGGGCAGGGTGCAAGAGCCCAACCAGAAATGATCGGACAAAGGAGGAAAGAACCTCTGCCCTGTCCGACGGGAGCCAAGCTCTGGCTTGATGAGAGTCGAGCTCTGCTCCAATGAAGCCCATCACCTGAGATGGCATGAGTTCTGACTTGGCCTCGTTAATCAGGAGGCCAAGCCGAGAGCAGGTTCTGAGAGCCGGGTCCCTGGATCTCTCCACCTCCTGAAGGGAGGAACCCGCCAGGAGCCAGTTATCGAGATAAGGGTAAATTCGAACTTCTTGATGCTGAAGATGGGCTGCCACCACTACAATGCATTTGGTGAAGACCCGAGGGGCCGATGACAGGCCAAACGACATGGCTCGGAACTCGTACAGGGGCCCTTCGACCCTGAAGTGGAGGAACCGCTGGTGGGACGGATGGATTGGGACTTGAAAAAATGTGTCCTGTAGATCCAGTGAACAAAATCACATGTTTCGCTCCAGGGATGGTATGATCTGGTTCAGAGTTACCATCCAGAAGGTGTGAGACCCGACATACTGCTTCAGGTCGTGGAGATCTAGGATGGGGTGCCAACCCCCTGTCCGCTTGGGCACCAGGAAGTACCTGGATATGAAGCCTGGGTCTACAGGCGGATCCGGCACGCTGAGCTATGTCGTCTCGAAGAGCTGACGGCGTGCGAGCCAAGATCCTTTCCTCCCGAGGGCTAGGCTGGGCAGGTACTGCTGAAATCCCAGAGGCAGTCCCTGCCCTACCACTTCTAGAATCCACTTGTCCAAAGTGATATCGGACCAGGCAGAAAGAAAGTGATGGAGCCGACCCCCCATGAGAGGACCCAGGGCAGGCGTGACTGGTGTAGGGATGGCAACCCCCAACCCATCACTGAGCGGGCTTAGAGGAGGAGGAGGAAGCTCCTGGACCAGCGCCTCAGCCTCCTTTACGGGGCTGTTGAGGGCCCTATTTGGGCCTAGGGCACCAAGCTTGAGCCTGCTGCTGCTGCTGTTGTGCTGCTGACCTCCTTGATAGGAGGGCTGCCTGATCGCAGGTGAGTTCTTGCCCGAGGAACCCTTAGCAGAAGTGGTGTCCAAGGTGGCAATGGACTGTTCAATATGCTGAAGGTGGTCTGCCACTCCTGGGCCAAACAAGTCGGTACCAAGGAAAAGCACATCAGCTAACTTATGCTGGGTATCAGCCGGAAAGGAGGATAACCGCAGCCAAGCCCTGCAGCGGGTGGCCACTGCGGCTGCTAAAGAGCAGGCACAAGAATCCCCGATGTCCAGGGCCATCTGGAGCTGCTGTTTGGCAACAGCACGGCTCTGATCACGGACTTGCTTGACCGTGGTCTGCATGTCCGGGGAGGTGAGGAAGTACTTCATCCAATGACCCTAGGAGGGCATGGGAGAAGTGTGCCATGATTACAGCCAAACTGGCCTGACGAAGGCCCAAGGAAGAGGCCTCGTAGACCTTACGGGCAGAGTGGTCCATGTTCTTGGACTCCTTGTTCGGGGGTCTGTCGATGTCGGACGAGCTACCAGTATGTCTGAAGACGGAAGCAGTCACCCAGCTCTCAGCCGAGGGATGTTCTGTGAATCCCGGCAGGGATCCCATAGGCACCGTGTACTTACGGGCCATATGGGCAGACGGTGCTGGGCAGGAAGCTGGACACTGCCAAAGCTCAAGGGCCAGACCAGTAATGGCTTCCGCTATTGGAAAGGCCTCTGTCAGGGTATCCCCCCTCTTAAGGATATCTGTAAGGGGATACTCCACCTTTTTCTGGATGGACTCCAAGGGCATCCCGGTAGAATCGGAGATAAGGCAGAGAATGCCCTGAAAGGAGGAGGGACCTTCCTCCAATGCCGACGAGAGTGACTCCTCATCAGCAGGATGCGAGTGCAAACCGGTGGTATCCGAATCCGAGGAGTCGGGGTACAGTGGTCTCCTGCCCATGTCCCCTTCGATCCACCGAGGGTGATCTGGAGTGACCGTGATGGACAGACGTCGGGGAAGCCCAGTGTCTGGATGGTGCTCTTTCAAGGGAGCCCCACTGGGGGGCTGCTTAGGCGGTGGCTCCACCCTAATAGGTGGTGAGACCGGTATGGGCCTAGCCAGAATACAGACTGGCCCCCCAGGTGGAGGAACTGAAGCCTTCGGTTCTGGAGGGGTCAGCGTAGGCCCTTGAGGCACAGGCCAAGTAATGGCCGGGGTGAACGGCGTAGCCAGCTTCTGCCCGGCCAGAATCAGCTGTTGCCACATGAGCTCCTCATAGAATCGACGGAGTTTCCATCGAAGCCTCTCCTTGTCCGAGGAGGATGAGGATCTGCGGCAGCGCTTCTTTTTTGAATGCCGGTGGCCTTTCTTTGATTTTCCGGTCAAAGAAGACCGAGTCCTCGATCGAGACCGACGGGGTCGGTTAAGTCGATGGGGGAGACCGGACTCGGGGAAAATCGAGGTTCTGGTTCGATTCCCTCGATCAAGACACCCACAGGAGGTGTCTTGTGATCGGGGAAAGAGAAGATAGGTGTCCTCTCTAGAGAATCATCGACCGGAGTCGGCGAAAGTGGCTTGATCAGCTCGAGAAACATCTCGGCTGGTTCAGTCGATGCCTCGGTGTCTGCCGGGCCAGATGGAAGATCCGTGAAGCCTGCGGCCGAGGAAGCAATCTCGACCGAAGTCGAGACCGCTGTTTCTTGGGACTCAGACCTCTCTCGGTCCCAGGAGCGACTTCTGGAGGAAGACTTCGGATCCTTGTCCCTCTTGCGAGGGCGGGAGGAGTGCGAGCCCGAGGGTGCCTCATCCCTGGTGGGGAGAGACTGGCATAACTCCCTAAAGGAACCTGAGAAGGTGGAGCCGAGGTTGAGAGGAACAAAAAAACTTCGTCTGGCTGAAGCCTGAGCAGCTTCTTCCTCGAAAGCCTTCATCTGCTCTAGCTGTTCGGCAGATCCCATGGCCACAGAAACCACCCACCTCGCCTCCTTTGATTTCACCGGCGGGTTCCTTTTCTCTGGTATGCCCAGCTTAAGGCACGCCATGCGGTCATCCAAAACGTTAGGATGGAAGGCTAAACAAAAGGTGCAGGTGGTAGTGTCATGACCGACACCTAGGCAGTACACACAGGTAAGGTGGGGATCAGTGCGTGACATTTTCTGGCTGCATGAACACTGGCGAAATCCGGGAAGCGACTTGTCCTCCATATCCGATACGCTATTATCGGAATCGACAACTCGAACGAGTTTAAGAGATAAATGCGGTAAAAAACGACGTTGTGAAGCCAGGACCTACGATTGCTAGAGTTAGCACGAGGGAACCTGAATCTTCCAGCGGAAAGGAAGATCTGGCGTCATGTGGTGGAGCCGAGAGTTATACCACCTGGGTGGGTGGAAGGAGCCAGATTGAAGACTTCCAGCAAGATTTAAAGGGAAAGGGACATGTCAAAGAGTGTGGATGAACAACATATCCATGCTCCTAGAAAAACAGGTTACTCACCTGTAACAGTAGTTTTAGGAGTGGTAGGTAGGAAGCTAGGCCTTACTTGCTAAAAGCCCTAAAAGGTAACACCATCGGTAATGACTCACTTGATCCCTGCCTTTTACGTCAGGTCCTGGATCAGGTCCTCTCACCTATTACGTGCATTTTCAACAAATCACTCTGTCTCGGACAATTCCCCTCTGCCTGGAAGATTGCCACAGTTACCCCTGTCTATAAAGGTGGTGACAGGACTCTTCCGGGTAACTACCGACCCATCTCAATCCTCTCCCCCCTTTCTAAGGCGTTAGAGAAAATTGTGGAATCCCAAGTCTCTGACTACCTCTGTAAGTACAATGTTCTCTGCCCTGAACAACACAGGTTCAGAGCAGGTCATAGTACCAATACAGCACTCCTGGAATTTTCCAACTTCCTCCATGCCTCCTTGGACTCTGGTGCCCTGGCTGGTGCTATATTCATTGACCTGTCTAAAGCATTCGATACCGTTTCGCATCCTCTTTTGCTCTCCACCCTCGACCTAATAGGCTTTGCCTCAGGACCTGTTTCCTGGTGCACCAGCTATCTCTCCGCCCGCTCCCAATGTGTGAAAGTCAACGGTACTCTCTCTGAAACATGCCCCATTCGCTCTGGGGTGCCGCAGGGCTCAATTCTTGGACCCCTACTATTCTCACTCTTTCTTAACTCCCTACCCAGCAGTTATACGGGTAGATGCTTCTCTATGCTGATGATGCTGTTCGTTGCCTCCCACAATGACCCCATGCTGCTACAGAACTCTCTTCAACTAGTCTTTAACTCTGCAGCTACCTGGTTCACTGAGCACTGACTTGTTATCAACCTTAAGAAAACAAAAACGATGCTCTTCTCCCACCCCCAAAATAAGTACAGCAAGTTTCCCTTAGCTGTCCACTCCACACCCAATCTCGTCATTGACCAGGTGCAGTCCTATAAATATCTTGGTATAACCTTTGACCCTGCACTTTCATTCCATGGACATATATCTGCCCTAAATTCTGTCGCTAACTCATGGCTAGGCATTCTTTAGCGGCACAAGAAATGCCTCCCTCCTGATGCCCTCCGCCTGGCTGTCACCTCCTCTGTCATGTCTCTCATTGACTATGGCCTTCCGGTCTATGGCTCAGCAGATCAGACTGCCCTCAACAAGGTTCACCTCACAGTTAATAAGGCCTGCAGACTTATCACTGGTGCTCCCAGACTCACTCACACATGTGAGCTGTACACCCTGGCTACCCCACTCAAACTGGAAGAGCGACTCATGTATCAGACATGCCAGCTCACCTTTAAAGCCCTGCGTGGCCTATCTCCCATAGGCCTATCCAACTCCATTCACTGCACTGACCCTGATCACGCAGCTTGTCCAAGAGCTACCCTAGTTATTCCGAGAGCCAGGACCTCTCAAGGTCAGAGGGCATTCTCACCGTGGCGCCCCACTGGTATAACTCCCTCCCTGCCAGTGTCTCAAACTCACTAACCTTAGCTTGCTTTAAGCCCAGGCTCAGAAACTTCCTGCTTAGCTCCAAAAATGCAACTGCGCTAGCCTAGTGTATAAAAAATATATATATATATATATATATATACTCTGTTTGACAATGCTCACTGGCTGGCTCCCCCCCTTCCTTTCCTACTAATTCTTCCTCCCCTATCTCCTCCTTCTACTCCCACCAGCTCTCCCCCGACCATAAGTTTTGCACCTTTTGTTATCTTTTGCTTCGTTGGAGATTGTATTCTATTGTAACAAAATTGTAATTGAACTGTAACTTTTTTGTTTGTAAGTACTGTGTCCCTTGTACTACTGTTCTGATGTCCTCTTTGTGACGAGGTACCTTTGTAAATGAGCCTCTGGCTCAAAGGTTTCTAAACTGATGTTTAACTAAATAAATATGTTGTTCATCCACACTTTTTGGCATGTCTCCTTCCACTTCAAATCTGGTGGAAGTCTTCAAGCTGGCTCCTCCCATCCACCCGGGTGGTATATACCTCGGCTCCATCCCATGGCACCAGATCTTAGCCCGCTGGAAGCCAGGTTTTGTGTGCCTGCAGCCAAGGAGGTTGGGTGGGTCTGTGTGGATGAACAACATATACCACTCCTAGAACTACTGTTACAGGGGAGTAACCTGTTTTTCTAGGATCGTGGATATGTAGTTCATCCACACTCTTTGGCAGACTCCTATCAGTTCTTCAGAAGGAGGGAGGCAAGGTGCATACCTCCTACTTAGGGAACAGAGATTGGAGAACTGAGGCCCCAAAACCAGCATCCTGGCGTGACTCAAGGTTGATGCAGCAGTGGGTGATGAAGGTGTTTGCTGACTTCCAGGTAGCAGCCTGGCAGATTTCCTGGATAGGGATGTCCCTGGAAGCAGCCACCGATGTAGCAGTATGGCAGGTAGAATGAGCTCTTATTCCTCTGGGAGACTCCTTGCCCGCCAACTCATAACACAGACCTATGCATGATGTAATCCATCTTGCAATAGTCTGCTTTGCTGCAGGTCTGCCAGAAGCGGCTTCAGCGTAGGTGACAAACAGCTGGTGAACCTCTCCCCAAATTTCCGTCGTTCTCTCCTTGTACTGGAGAGAGCACATCTCAGGTCCAAAGTATGGAGCCTGTACTCGGTGTCCGAGGTGTAGGTGGGGTAGTAAACCAGCAGAGTTAACACCTGGTTAAAGTGAAACTCTGACACTACCTTCGGAAGGAATTTCTGGTGGGGGCATAGGACAACTTTGTCGCTGTGGAAGACTAGATAAGGGGAGTCCACCGAAAGTACCTTGAGCTCACCTGTCCTTCTGGCAGACATGATAGCCACCAGGAAGGCCGTCTTCCATGACAAGTGTGACAAGGCACACTTGTGCATTGGTTCGAGTGGCTTGCCCATAAGCTTTGCCAGTATCAGCAAAAGATCTCACAGAGGTGGAGGTTCACACACCGGAGGGGATATGTAATCCAGACCTTTGAAAAAGTGCCCGACCACTGTCTCCAGCGCCAATGTCAGCTGACCGGCCCACGCCCGGTAGAAATGGCTGCCAGGTGCACCCTAAGGGTCAATGACCGTTGACCCCCTTTGGAGAGAGAGACCAAAGTTAGTCGAGAATGTTAGCCACTGGACAGGACAAAGGGTCTAGGCCCTTGCCCTGACACCAAATGGAAAACCGTTTCCATTTGAAGGCGTAACACTTCCTGGTCGATTCCTTTCTAGATGCCTCCACCATGGTGTAGACATCGTCAGAAAGACCCAAAGCCTGGAACTCTAGCCACTCACGTACCAGGTTGTGAGATGCAGGGATTGAAGGTCCAGATGGAATACCTTCCCCTGATTGAGCGATATCAGGCCTGGGCATGCTGGAAGCCGCTCCAGGGGCCTGCAGCTGAGGCTGAGGAGATCTGGATACCAGAACTGGAGTGGCCAGTCTGGGGCTACCAGGATCACCTTCGCCTTGTCCCTTCTCACCTTGAGGAGCACCTTGTGGATCAAGAGAAATGGAGGGAAGGCATAGAGGACGCCTGGGGTCCACGGCCTCAAGAAGGTATCCCCTTGCAGCAAGCCCTGCTGAGTGGGGCGGGCATGGAACAGCCTCTGCTTGGCATTGTCCCTGGAGGCAAACAGGTCCACCATCAGTTTGCCCCAGTGGGAGAACAGACTGTAAGCTTTCTCTGGATGGAGAGACCACTCGTAGGATGTCTGGCCTAAGTGGCTGAGAGCATCCGCCAGATGGTTTAAGGCTTCTGCCACATGGATGGCTAGGAGATCTGCCTCTAATCAGCTCATGAAGGACCAGATGCGGAGCACCTCTTTGCACAACAGACGGGAGTGCGTGCCACCCTGTTTTTTGAGGTAGTACATGGTCATGGTATTGTAAGTCTGAACTTGAACCACTTGACCCTGGAGCTGAGGAGCGAAAGCTGAGAGTGCCAGTCTGACTGCCCTGAACTCCAACAGGTTGATGTGACATCGAGACTCCTCGGGGGTCCAGAGCCCATGGGGCCCTTTTGTCCCCCATGTGGGCTCCCCAACTCATGAGAGAGGCATCGGTCATAAGGACGACCATAGGGCTTGGGGCAGACAAACGGGATCCCTTCCTGCAACTGGTCTGGGGCGGTCCACCAGTGGAGAGCATCCCACATCTTCTGGGTTACAATGATCAGCTGGTCAAAATGATCATGGCGCTGAGTCCACTGGGTAGCCAGCTCCCATTGGAGGGGGCGCATGTACAACCGGGCCCAACGGACCACTAAGGTGCACACCACCATGTAACCCAGAAGGCACAGAAAGTCCCGGGCAGGGCGCAATTGCCCAACCAGAAATTATTGGGCAAAGGAGGAGAGAACCTACATCCTGTCCACTGGAAGCTGAGCTCTGGCTTGACAAGAGTCGAGTTTTGCTCCGATGAAGCCTATCACCTGAGAAGGCATGATTTCTGACTTGGTCTCATTGATCAGGAGGCTGAGATGGCAGCAGACCTGGAGGGCCAGGTCCCTGGACCTCTCCACCTCCTGTTGGGTGGAACCTGCTAGGAGCCAATCTTCAAGGTAAGGATAAAGCCTGACACACCCCCCGACACCTGAGATGGGCCACCACCACTGCAATGCATTTGGTGAAGACCTGTGGGGACGATGACAGGTCGAATGGCATGGCTTGGAACTCGTACAGGGTCCTTTCAACCATGAAGTGGAGGAACCTCTGATGGGATGGGCGGATTGGGACATGAAAGAACGTGTCCTGCAGATCCAGTGAACAGAACCACATGTTTCACTCCAATGATGGTATGATCTGGGACAGAGTGACCATCCGAAAGGTGCGGGACCTGAGATATTGATTCTGGTCATGGAGATCTAGAATGGGGCACCAGCCCCCCATCCGCTTGGGCACCAGGAAGTACCTGGAGACAAAGCCTGGGTCTGCTGGAGGATCTGCCACTGGAGCTACAGCCTTTCCGAGGAGGAGCTGAGCGATGTCATTTCGGAGAGCTGAGTCTGAGCGGATACTCTTTCCTCCCAAGGGGCGTGGGCTAGGCTTGGAGGGTACTGCTCAAATTCCAGAGGCAGTCCCTGACCGACCACTTCGAGAACCCACCTGTCCGAGGTGACAATGGACCAGGCAGAAATGAAGTGGCAGAGCCGGCCCCCCACGGGAGGACCCAGAGCTGGGGTGATGGGAGAGGGGTTGGCAGCCCCCGTCCCATCACTGAGCAGGCTTGGAGGAAGAGGATCCAGGACTGGAACCTCAGCCTCCTTTACAGGCCTGGGAGGGCCCGGGCTTGGGCCGGGGGCACCAAGCTTGAGCCTGCTGCTGTTGCTTTCCCAGTTGAAAAGAGAATTGCTGAACTACAGGGGAAGAATGACGAAAGGGCTTCTTCTTTTTCTTCTGCTGGTTCTTGCCCAAAGAACCCTTGGCAGAAGTACTGTCCAAGGTGGCACTGGACTGCTCAATGCACTGAAGGTGACCAACCACTCCTGGGCTGAACAGGTCAGTCCCTAGGAAGGGCACATCAGCTAGTGTGTGCTGAGTATCTGCCAGGAAGGAGGAGAGCCTCAGCTAAGCCCTGCAATGAGAGGCAACTGCAGCTGCCATTGAACGGGCACAAGAATCCCCAATGTCCAGGGCTTTCTGAAGCTGCTGTTTGGCAACAGCTCGGCCTGATCCCGGACCTGCTTGTCCGTGGTCTGCATGTCCGAGGGGAGATGTGGGAGGACTTCATCCAAAGACCCTAGAAGGGCATGGGAGAAATGTGCCATGATAATGGCCGAACTTGCCTGACGAAGGCCCAAGAAAGAAGCCATATAGACCTTCCTGGCTAAGTGGTCCAAAAGCTTGGACTCTTTATCAGGAGGTCGGTCAGTATCGGCAGAACTGCCAGTACACCTGAACACAGAGGTGGTCACCAGGCTCTCGGCTGAGGGATGCTCTGTGAACCCTGCAAGGGATCCCATGGGTACCGCATACTTGTGGGCTATGCAGACAGATGAAGCTGGACAAGAAGCAGGGTGCTGCCAGAGTTCTAAGGCTGGGTCCACAATGGCCTCGGCCACAGGAAAGGCCTCTGTTGGGGTCTCCCCACTCTTGAGGATGTCCATGAGAAGGTACTCCACCTTTTTCTGGATAGGCTCCAGGGGCATCCCTGTGGACTCAGGGATGAGGTGAAGAATGCCTTGAAAAGAAGAGGGACCTTCCTCCGTCTCTAATCCAATGGCTGATTTGTCACCTCCGGGATGAGAATGCAGGCCAGTGACATCCGAATCCTAGGAATCCAGATATAACGGTCGACTGCCCAGGTCACCTTCGACCCGCCAAGGGCGGTCCGGGGTGACAGTGACCAACAAACTCTGGGGAAGCCCGGTATCCAGCCTATCTTCCTTGGAAGGAGCCTCCTCCCACAAGCTGCTTGGGCAGTGGTTCCACCACGATCGGTGGAGAGACCGTTTTAGGTCGAGTTGGAGGTTTCACTCTCTTCGCGGGTGGGGGAACCGACTTGATAAGCTCTGAATGAGTCAGCTTCGGCCTAGGAGGCAAAAGCCAATTAATGACCGGTGGAAGCCGGAGTCGGCTTGTACCCAGTCAAAATCAGTTGTTGCCACATGAGGTCCTCGTAGCACCGATGGAGCCTCTCCTCATTTGAGGAGGACGAGGATGACTGGTGGTGTTACCTCTTTTTAGATAATTTCTGACTCTTTCTCAACCTTTCAGTCGAAGGGGTCTAAGCCCTCGATCAAGATTGGACAGGCCAATTCGGTCGCTCATGAGACACCGATGGGACCAGTGATTTCCTGGGGCCGGGGACCATTTCCTCGATGGAAGTCCCAGCAGGCTGGGTCTCCTTGTTGGGGAAAGTCAGAATAGGTGTTCGATTGAGGGAATCGTCGACCAGGGTCGGCGATAAAGGATTGATCGGATCGATGACGATTTCTACGACTGACCAGACGGCAAAGCCGAAAAGCCAGCAGCTGAAGAAGCAATCTCGACAGAAGTTGAGACCGCATGTTCCTGGGACCGAGATCTCTCTCTCTCCCAAAGGCGTCTCCTTGATCCTGGATCCTTCTCCCGCTTATGGGATCGAGAGGAGTGCGTGCCCTCAGGACCCTCTCCCTTGGTCGGGAGAGACTGGCATAACTCTCAGAAGGAACCTGAGAAGGTAGAGCCCAGGTTGAGCAGAACGAAGAAACTCTGAGTAGTTTCTGCAGCCCGAGCTACTTCCTCTTGAATACTTGCATGCGTTCAATTGCTTGGCCGGATCCATGGCCCTTGAAACCACTTACAAGCCTCCTTGGATTTCACACGGAGGATTCCATTTCTCTGGCCTCCCCAACTTCTGGCGTGCGAGATGGTGGGTTGAGAACATTGGGATGGAAAGAGACGCAAATCGCATTCGAGGGTGTCATAGTCGACACCCGAGACAATATCTGTATCACCCAGTGTAGGGATCGGTGGCGACATCTTCTGGCCAAAGGGCACCGACGACATCCAAGGGAAAACTTTCCTTCCATAATCGAAGAAACAAATTTGTGATTGCTAATATGAACAAGATGGATTTTCAGAATAACCGAAGGTTTTAGAGCCAGGGCCTACAAAATGCGTGAGCACAAGGGAGGCAACCTGAATCTTCCAGCGGAAAGGAAGATCTGGCGTCATGGGGTGGAGCCAAGGTATGTACTACCTGGGTGGGTGGGGGAGCCAGCTTGAAGACTTCCAGCAGATTTGAAGTGGAAGGGGACATGCCAAAGAATGTGGATGAACAACATATCCACGATCCTAGAAATAACTAAAACACTTCACTAATACCTTAAAATAATTAAAACTGAACCCTGGCCAGAAGTGACTAGATGACTTCAGGGTGACTGCTGTCTTCAGCGGAGAAATAAATTTGATGTTATGAGGCAGGTTGGAGCATGATCACGGAGCAGAGTTTGAACTGGATTCTAATGTTCCATAATTAGCATAAACTTGCAATCTCCGGGCTGCTCATTCCTGGGAATGACTGCACCTTGTGAATACACTGATGGATTCTTGGGATTAAGAATGTAATACATTTAAAAATAGTTTTATTATAAAAATGGCCCAAACTGTCATCAACTGTCACACAGCAAACCACATAGCAGTAGGCAGAGGGACTATTTATATTTATTTTTAAGCATTTAAATTAATTTTGGATACGTTTTTAAGTTTTTTCTTTATTTCATTAGAACCAGTTTTATATAAGCAATAATATACTCTGGAGCATAGGCTGTGCTTGATTTACTGCATACCCAAGGGTTGAAGGCACTCCGTTTGTGTCGTCATGCCTCACAACGCTCCTGGGCATGTGGTAAACCCAGCATAACCCACAACACCATTGTGTCTGATTGCTTAAATGAGATAGTCTCAGGCAGTGTTTCAATTTCCCTGTTTGAAGCCATGTACTTCAGTCACTTCTAAATTACTTATGATGTATAGTGCCAGACCACCTCCTGTTTTACCTGGTCTGTCCTTTCTGAAAAGTTTGCAGTTGGCAATCTACATTTCCCAGAGGTCATTCTCATCCCAGCAGGTCTGTTAGTCCTATTACGACCAGTTACTCAATAGTGATCAGTGTCTTCTCCAGTTCACCCAGTTTGTTCCTTAGGCCCTATGCATTTCTGTACACACTTCCAGTTCTTCTCCCAGGCACTACTCTTAAAACATATGGTTAAAAACCCTGGGAGTAGCGGAGAATCTTAAGTGCTAAGATTGTATTGGTACATTTGCTCTCCCATACTGAACCATAGGAAATATTTGATGGGAAAGTCTGATTGGGATGTGAAGATACTGCATGCTTCCTTCAGATCCAGTGAGCAGAACAAATCTCTGTCTTAAATGGGATGTGATTAAATCTGTTGGGCAGAATCTTTAGATTTTTGGTATTCTACCTGTTCAGGCCTCTCGAGATCCAAGTTAGGCCTCCAACCTCCTGAGTTTCTGGGAATCATGAAGTACTTGGAAAGCAATCCCCTTTCCCCTTTGGGACTCTGGAACCTCCTCTCCTCTATAGACCCTGCATCCCTTTCTCAAGCAGTCCTGCTAGAGACAGTATTGTCTGATAATGAAAAGTTTGTTGGGGTGGAAGTGGGAGATGCTGCCACCTACTGGAAGGTCTTGGGAAAACATGGAGAATGGCGAGCAGACAGTTACTGCAGACCTCCAGATGGGACTGAGGCAGCCACTGTGGAGGTTAGGTGGGCCTTGCCACATTCCTTACCTAGTGCCATGGTAAGGTCTGGCATGTGGCTGTCTCTGCCACAGCTGGGGGGTGGTGGAGATGAGTATGAGAATGAAAAGAAGAGCAACAGACCAACCCTTTCCACCTTCAAAAAAGGAGGGCTTCTTGGAGGTGTCCACCTCCAACGTATTCCATTATTGCATTCCAGTTGCAATCTATGTCACTACCTCTTCCGGCTTGCATCTAACCATGTACTTGAATATGTAATTTATTATCCTACTAAACTATTCATATCAGTTACATAAATGTTTGCATTTGCTGAAATGTGTTCACATCTTTGCTTTATCTTGTGATGTCATTACCTTACTGTAACCTACCAGGTCATGCCTGAAAATAAACAAATTCTTTGTCTAGTGTACTTAGCCTGGTTTACAGAAACGTAAATAAATACATCCACGTTGTCTGAACCTCTCTTTAGATAAAAGCAAATCTGTGAGGCTGGTGTAGAGCGATTTCATAATGTGGCCAAACATACATACAGTACCTCTTAACCTTTCATCACACATATGTGGAACACCTTGTCAAAGTTTAAGAAACAAGCACAAAACTTTGTGGAAATCTGTTTTTTCAGGTTTCTGAAATGTGCTGATGATTAAACAACACAGACGTTTTCCTTTCAAATCTTAACTGTGGGACAGCAGGCTTCTGAGGAGTAAAATGAGGGGCCATGCTAGGTAATGTGGGACAGTTGTTTGCTATATCAATGTGTGCTGGTACGTAGAACAGAAACCCCACTACACCTGGCTCTGCAAGTCTGCTCTGTTCCTGCCAGCCTCTATAATTAAGGCTGACAACTTGAGCTAATGGTTGCTTCTAGCAGACAGCACAATGAGAAGTGACAGCCTTGGTGTGCTTTGCTTGTGTGTGCAATTTAATTCTACTGCTACTGTGCAAGCAGTTCATCTCATACAGAATCAAAGAAGACACACATGAGCAAATGGCCCACACCAATTAAAGTCACATTATGTGGTGTGCCTGAACCTCCATCCAAGGCAAAGACTGCAGGTGTAAGCTTTGCCCTCAATGGCTTTTTTGGATAGGAAGATATGTTTATTAATCCTGTGTGGTCGGCAGGAGGCTTTACAAGAGGGTCTGCTGAATGAGACAAAGTCAAGATCTTCCATAGTCTCACGTGCAGCTTGAGGAAGGACAGCTTGGGAAACCCATACTGGGTGCTCAAGTAGCAAAATATTCAGATGTAATTTCTCTGCCTCTCTGTGGGTTCTTGGCTGCCACAGCAAAACAGATACCTAATGTCAGTCTCCGCTGAAAATACCCTGTGGATGGAAGGATGCACAAACTCAATGATCTTCAAAGGGTCGACTAAAATAGAGCCATTAGCCCCTCGATTTTCACCGTCACTATATTTACCACATTTAAAACATAAATTCACAAAGATATGGCCTACCCAGACATATCTTATCAAACGCAGAATTACTGGCATTTACTTACCAGAACATCTCAGAACCAGAGAACTGGGATCTGGAGCTGTGGTAGGACATCTGTTTCTCTCCTTGGATGAATACCTAAATCCTAAAACTTTGGCTATGTGACTCCCAACATTTTTGGAAATCAGTGCCAGTACACTTAAGAGGTTGGAACACTTTAATCACTTAAGGATGGACTTAAGCACCTCTAATCTAATTGCTCTTAACTGTACCTTCTTGTATTCCGCCTTACAGTGTAACTTGCCGTGGGTATGCACTGCTTTGCTGTTGCTCTGGATCACTCCTGCAAATGAATCCGGTACCCAATGGACCCTATCCAGGTTACTAAATAATTTAAATGAAGTCCTGGAAGAGGGGTTGGAATTTGGTGAAGTCCGGATTGCCAGGCTGTCAGATTTTTCTATGCATCTCCTTGCAGACCATGCAATAGTTATCTTAGCATGTACTGGACCATATATTCTGCAGTGTCTGATTATGCAGATGTGGTGTACAGTGCAACTTCTAAATCCACCCTTGCCAAACTGGACCCCTCTTCCATTCCTTCTGTTGTTTTGTCCTCAACTGCTCTCCCTGCACTCATGACTCCTCCCCCTTAATCACTTGTTCTCTCCTCCCTTGAGGCATGGCACCATTCTCATTGTTCCTCCTTGCTTGCAAAATTCTGGTTTTCCTCCCACTGCAATAGCCTCTCGTGACTCCTCTCTCCTTGTTTTTCTGCCTTAGCTCTTCCAATGTGTTTTTTCTCTCCTCCACTATAAAACTTCTGGTAGAAATCTCTGTTTTCCTTCCATCTCCCCCGACTCTGGAACTGTTCCCCTCTCTCTACACTCCTCCCCCTTCCTTAAAGCCAGCCCCAGGAATCATTTCAGCACCCCATACCTGCTTTCAGCCTTTCCGTACCTCTTCCTGTCTCTCCTTCAGTAACCCACTATCATCCAACTGCGGTCCTCTTCCTTCTCCCTTGCAGCCTTAGTGTCACTCCCATCCTAGGCCCTCTCATTTTCCCAGCCCCATCCCTATGTACACACACAGACCTTTGTTTTGAAAATTTCTAGCTCCCAAATCACATAGCATCCCTTTACACTACCTTATTTTATTTCTGTACTGTAGTTGAGCAGCTCTCCAGTTTCTCCATTTGTGGCTGCAACCTTTTGCCCTGCTTGCATTCTGGTACTATGTTTGCGATACTACATTTTGTTACTGTACTATAGCTGGGCACCTCTCCAGTGTCTGAATTGCTACTGCAATGTTTAGTCTTGGTTGTTATGACACTGTACTGTTGCACCTTCATTTATATTTTTTTGATTTCCCTTGTAACCCCCCCCAGGTTGCACCTCAAATCAAGCTCCAGCTCAGTGCACTATTCCCTGACAACAACTTGAAACAAAATAAGTATTTGCCTTCATGGGCATCAGTCACAAAATGAAGGTTACTCACCTGTATCTGTAGTTCTAGGAGTGCTGTATGGTGCACATCCACACTGTGGCAGTCTTCACTTCCCCTTTAAATCTAGCTGGAACATCTTCAAGCTAAGCTCACCCCACCCATCCGGGTGTTATCCTCTTTGGCTGTGCCCCATAATGTCAGTTCTTGCATGCTGGAAGCAGGGATCTGTGTGCCCCTTACCAGGGAAAGTCGAGTGGGTTGTGTGGATGAGCTCAGTGCTTATGTTACATACTGTAGCTGGATGCTGTAGGTTGTGCTTGGATACAGAGGCCAGACCAGTAAGTAGGATAATGCTTGTAGGGTACTAGTAGTATGAAATGATTCGTGCTTAGGTACTTTAGCATAGACATGAGCAGGTCAGTGATTAAGTACATATGAACTGGCAATATATGCGAGGTGCTTAGATGCTTGAACTGATGAGTCACTTGTTATGATTTGATAGTGTTTTGGCCTTTCTCTGTATCCCACCTGTAGGAAGGAAGCTTAGTCCAGTATAATGAGACCCCCCCCAAAAAATAAAGATATCAACAATTGTTCTGTATCCAACTGTAAAGGAGTCGAGTAGGATGACAACCCCAGGAAAATGATTAGCAGTATGATCGCCTCCTCCAACTCCGGAGAGTGTGACCAGTAGCACGCAGGAGAGGAAAACCCCCCTTGGGGGGAAACCTCTAAGGACCCATGGCTACTGACCTGCCAGTCTTTCTGGGCATACTAAAGTAGAGTAATCCTAAATATTTTAATCAGCTAATCCGAACCCCAAAGTAGTAGAACCCAATCCAGAGAAACAGAGAGCTGAAGACGTATTGAATCGTGACATGAAGTTGAACATCCATCGAGTGAACTCCAAGTTCGAGAATCCATGAGCAGGCCGGAATGATAGTATAGTGACATCCATGGTTGATATGAATTTGAAGTGACGAGTTGCAGTGGTGAAGCACTTCAGCAGGTGAGGATGACTTCTCAGAGGAGAACCAGGATTCAAAGGCTCAAAATCCGTATCTAGAAGGAGGACTGTTGGGTCATGTTCTGCTTGGCAAGCTTTGCAAATGAAGGCCATGGCAATGAAGCACAAGAACTGGGGTATGCGACGTAATTGGGAGGATGGAGCAGTAGGGACCTCCAATCCTGAGAGGTGAAGCAAGTATGTGAAGTAGGTAGAGATTGCAGTGAATATGTTGACATAGGTCAGATGTACTGCCAGTTCACGAGGAGCGCAGCAGGTTGTAATGGTGAGTTAGGTGTGATGACCCCTGGGCCCAGTAAGGGCGAAGCAGGTAGTATAAGCAAGTAATGTAAATAAGTGGACCTGTACATAGGTCAGTTGTCGTAGTAAGTAAAGCTGCGTGATGCAGACGTAGTAGCAAGGAAGTTGTATTGCAAGATTATGTACAGTATAAACGAGGGGTATGAAGATGGCTCAAGCAAGGAAATCGGAGAGCTTTGTGTGGATCCAAATGATTGCATAACAATGCTGACATCTACGTTTCAAAGCCAGAATGATACCTTAGCTAGAATTGACTTGTGAAGAATTCTGACGAGTCCTGAATAGTCGAACTTGGGAGTCCTAGACGGTGATAACTGATGAGGCTGCTAAATGAAGTTAAATGAAGTAGTGTTGTCACAGGGTCTGAGAAGCCTTAGAGCATAAATCAGGATAGTGAAGGTCTTCAGGATAAGCTCAACTAAACGTCCTGGTAAGAGTGTAGCAGTAGTAATTTCATATGACTGAAGCGGCACGGCAAAGCATCCAAAGAATAGATGATGAATGTCTAAACATCCAGATATGAGTCCATAGTAAAGGAGCTCCTGGGCCTTGCTCACACGGCAGCTGGTAGGTGAATAGTAGAATAAGCGAATCTCTAAGCCCCAAGCTGGCGAGGTGGGTGGAGTAGGAGTAGTTAAACCCTGGCTGGGGCGAAGCAGGTCATAGAAGTAGGCAATTATGGTGCAGTAATACATATGAGCAAGTACCCTCCGGCCTGTAGGGCAGGTCAGGGCAATGTGATAGTGAACCTCCGAGCCCCACGGGGCGAGGCAGGTTGCAGAGCGGTGGTAGGTAACAAAATGGAAATATCGAACTGCATGCAATGCAGAAAAGCAGCGAAGTAATGAGGAATAAATTGTAATTAGTATTACAATGGCGACATATCCTGAGTCAGTTTAGTGCGGAGTAATACTGTAGTTTTAAGGCAGACTTAAGAGAGTGGAATGGCGATGTAGACTGATGTATCCCGAAGATCAAGGATGGTATGGATTGCAGTGAAGAGACCGTGGCGGAAGTGTTGGCAACTAGATGAGAGGCAATAAGCATCCTGAAACTGCAGTTATTCAATGTGTGAGGCATTAGTTTAATCAAGGAAGACAACATGAAATAAAAGTCAGCAGGAATTCCTGGCGGAGACGGTAGTAGCAACTCCGGGGAAGGTGAAGTAGCATGGTGAGCAGCATCCAAGAATTGAAGTGAACATCTGATGTGCTCCAGAAATAATCCAAGGTAAGGCGGAGTCTAGGAAGCATATTTGGAAAAGTAGATCTGAATGAAAAGCAGCTCTGTAGGAAGCATCCATGGGAAGGAAAGGAAGCTAGCCCAATGAGATAAGGAAGTGCCGCCAGACCATGGCAAGGTCAGCCCTGGATAGGTCAATACCCTTACCTGCACACCATATGGAAAACCTATTCCACTTGGCAGAGTATGTCTTTTTAGTGGAAGGCTTCCTGGAACCCCTAAGTACTGCCCAAACTTGTTCTGACAGTTTAAGATTCGCACACTCTAAGTCCTCAAGAGAAAGGTCTTGAACCTTAGTGATTTCAGGTTGGGATACAGTATCCTGCCCTGAGAGGAAGTCAGCAGGTTGTGCTTCCTGGGCAAATGAATTGGAGGTACCACTGATAGAGTCAACAGAAGTAAATACCAGTGCTGCCTTGCCCAATCTGGTGCCACCAGTATCATTGTTGCTGGTTGGCACCTCAATTTCAGCAGGGTCCTGAATATCAGTGGAAAAGGAGGGAAGGCATACTGGAACTTCCCTGTCTAATCCAGTGCCAATGCATCCAGGGGTAGTGTGCCCCTCAGAGGAGACCTGCAACAATATATTGATAGCTGGTGATTTTCTGCAGAGGCGAAGAGATCTATCTCTAGAGTGCCCTAACGCCTGAAAATCGAGCTGAGAATTTGAGGATTCAGACACGACTCGTGTTGAAGATATGGAGCAAATGCCTGCAGGGCTAGGTACACTGCTCTGAGCTCCAAAAGATTTATGTGCAACATGGATTCTTGAGTAGACCATGTGCCACTTGCTGTATAATCCAACATGTGTGCTCCCTAACCCAGAAGGGACGCATCTGTTGTAAAAACTAAGGAAGGTTATTCCTTTGTGAAAGGAATCCCTACCCCAAGGTTTTGTTCATCCAGCCACTTGGGTGACTGGAACCAGTTTAGACAAAGGATCTGTCCTCTGTGACCAGTATTGTCTCAGGTGGAACTGAATGTCCCTCATTTGGAATCTGGAACCTACTACCACTATGGTGGCAGCTGCCATGTGGCCCAAAAGCCTGAGGAAGTCTCTGGCTGGTTTGGGTTTTCCTGGTACAAATGAGCTTGCAATTCGTAGAATGCTGTTTACCCTGTCCTGTGGCAAGAAAGCTCTGCCCAGATTGGTGTTCAGTTCTGCTCCAATGAACTCGAGTACATGAACTGGTGTTTGCTGTGACTTCTGCTCGTTTATGAGGAAACCCAGGGATTCCAGAGTGGATTTTGTTAGTGCTAGGGTCTGCTCTGTAAGATGTAGAGATGGACCCACCACTAACCAGTCGTCCAGGTAGGGAGAGACTGATACTCCATGTTTTCTCAGAAACTCCACTACCACGGCCAAACACTTTGTGAATGCCCTTGGTGCAGAAGTCAGGCCAAAAGGAAGGGCTGCAAACTGATAATGACCTAAGGCCAGTCTGAACCTCAGAAACTTTCTGTGAGAAGGTCTGATGGGGATGTGAAAATAAGCATCCTTTAAATCTAGGGAGGCTAGCCAGTCTCCCTTCTGTAAAGTGGGAATGATCAGTGCAAGAGTGACCATTTTGAATTTTGGTTTCAGAATATGTCTGTTTAGAAGTCTTAAATCCAGGATAGGTCGCCAATCCCAATTTTTCTTCTTTGTAAGGAAGTATCTGGAGTAGAAGCCTTTGCCCCGCTGGTTTAGGGGCACAGGCTCCACTGCCTTGATAGCTAGCAGATGTTTTAGTTCTGCATCCAGTAGCAGGGCCACAGTAATGGGGGGAAAGTGGGGAAGTTGTCTGGGGCCCCAAGCTCAGGAGGGGCCCACCTGAGGAGCTGGCATTACCCCTGGCATTAGCTGGTTTGGGAAACAGGGGCCCATTTCAAGTGACTTGTCTGGGGCCCCAAAATTCGTAGCTGCAGCCCTGTCCAGTAGTATCCTGTCTGCAGATGTGACTGGTGCAAATGTTCTTACTCTCAGCTTTGGGAGAGATTTGAAGCTGATTGCCAAACCCTGGCTCACCACCTCCAGGACCCACTTGTCTGTGGTGATGGTATACCAATCCTGGAGAAAATGAGTCAGTCTGCAACACACTGGTGGATTTTTGGAAGGGGATGCAACCTGTACTAGCCCGTCAGGGGTTCTGAGTGGGCTGTGCCTGAATCACTGGGGAGGGAGAAGCTCTCCTCGTGGCTCTCCTGTTCCTTACTCAGAAATATCCTCTAGGCTGTTGTTGTAGCTGAGAGGCCTGAGCTTGGAAAAAAGGTCTGGAGTAGGATCCCCTACCCCTGCCTCCCCCGGTCTGGGACCTATAGGATGAGGAAGGCCTATCCTTAGAATTGCTTCTGTAGGTGGCCTTATATTCTTCTACCTTCTTCATATAGGCCTCTGTTTTATCTCCAAATAAGGAATTTTTCTCAAAAGGAAAGTCCATCACCTTGGCCTGGGTGTCCAGGGTCAGGTTTGTGGCCCTGAGCCAGGCAAATCTAAGGGAGACAGATAGTGCCATCAACCTGGCTGCAGAGTCATTAGTGTCCACAGCCATGTAGAACTGGCATTTTGTGGCATCTAAAGCGGCCCTTGCTGTATCCTGCAAATCCACTGCCACCTCACCAGGCACTTTGTCAGACAGAGCTAACACTGCATTCCAGAGTGCCTTCTGGTATTGCACTGCGTAGGCCATATAATTGGCCTGTCTAAGGATGAGAGAACAGCCGTATACCCTTTCTTTCCCATTGTATCCATCTTCTGAGAATCCTTATCTGGAAAATGGGTAGCCAGGGGGATTCTGGCTTTGTCTCAAGTCACAGCCTGCACAACCCCTTCAGGGTCAGGGTGGCTGAACAGAAAATCAGCTGTTGTCCTATCAAGCTAATATTTCTTATCAGCTTTTTTATTGACTCCTGGAATAGAATTGGGAGTTTAGAATACTTGCATTGCTGCCTTTTTTAAGGACTTATGCATAGGCAGTAATAAACGTTTTGTTGGGGTTAAGCCCATCATATCCAATAATTCTGCTTCCTCCACATCCTCCTCCTCTGTCTCATGCAGAGGGAGGTTGAGTGTTTCTAACATGCTTTTTAACAAAAGCATAGTGTGAGGAATAATCCTCTGGGCCCCCGGAGGGGGACCGAACTCCTGTTCTGGAGAAACCTCTGGGTCTGTCTGTTCCTCCTTGAAATCATCATCCTTCTCCTCAGGAAAGGAAGCCCGTGGCTCCTGAGAGGGTGAAACCGGTACAGGAACTGGGACAGTCGGTACTGGAACCGGGACTGCAGCTTGCAGTGCTTGCAAGATCTGTAAGGCCTTGGCAATGTCCTCAGCCGAGGACATACCAGTTTTGTCAGCTGGGAGCTCCCTAGCCTTCTAGGCCGGAGGTGCAGCGACATGCTTTTCCTTACATTTTTTCTTCAGTGGCACAGGTTCAGTCCCTGACTCCACTGGCCTTTTTGGTTTACCCTTCTCAACTTTATGTGATACTTTATCAGGATCCTTAGCTTTACCTCCATCCTTTCTTGTGCCAGAGGTGGAGGAACAGTTTCACCGGTATTAGTAGAAGCAGAGGCCATACCTTCTAATATTTTTGACCTTTTCTTAAGAGTTTTAGGGCAAAATGTTTTACAAATGTCACAATTTGCAAAAATATGGCTAGTACCCAGACAAAAAATACACAATGAATGTCTGACTGCTTTAGCTAGTATCTGACCACAAGACTCACACAATTTAAAACCAGTGGGTCCTGTGAGTTTTTAGGCTTAACAACAGGAGCCTGACATTGAGCAGGAATCGTTGAAGAAACTATTAGGAATTATCGGTTCCTTAGAACCGAATAAAACAACTATAAACACTCACTAACAGTTCCGGGAACTGAGCGCTACTCGGTTCCTGATACCGAGAAACTAAGAAATCTATATAAGATTTAAATAAATGTATGCGGTTAGGAATCTACCGAAAAAGATTAACAAATATAAAAGATTGAGGTAAAAACCTCACTAGAAATAGCGTAACCCTCGGTTCCAAGGAACCGCGAAGGAACCACTAAAATACAATAAAAATTACATAAACTACAAAATAAACTAAATCTAAGGCAGCAATCTGAAATATAAAGTAAAAACACTACTTATTGATCAGATAATTAGATTTTGAAGAGGCTGAAGGAGAGCTCTCCGGGGCGTCTTCACTAGGCAGGCGGAGTAAAGAATCTGAAACACTAAAGAGTGCAACAGTTGCTAGGGCAGCAGTTTGAAAGTGGCATGAGCCAATTGAGAGTTCCATCATTTGCATATAATTCCATCTCTCTGGGCAGTCCAACACAGGAGGCTGACTGCATTTGTTTAATCATAATGAGTGATTCCTGGGGTTAGAAGCAACACCTGCTGCAAGAGCTCCTCTTGAAGATCTACTGTTACGGTAAGTTCTTATGTAACTGTACTATCTTACTTCAAGTGGGAGCTCTTACAGCAGGCTATTACCATTAGGCGCAGTCCCAAGCAGTCCCGTGAGAAGGAATACAAGTAACCCTGGGAGGCAGCTGAAAGGCACCAATGCTGTAACAAGACATGCTAAGAGAGAAGTCCCTGGAGGACCACTAGACCGAACTCGTCCCTGCACCTGGAAGCAATATCCAGACTGTAGTGCCTAATGAAAGTGTGCACTGAGCTCCAAGTAGCCATTGAGCAGATGTCTCCAATTGAGACATTCCTCAAAGAGGCAAAAGAGGTAGAATGACCTCTGACAGTCCCTAGAAAGGGCTTGTTGTACTTATTGTAACAGTAAACTAAACAATGAACCAACCACCTAGAAATGGTCTGCTTTGACACTGGCTTACCTAGGTGTCAAGGTGCAAAGGCAACAAAAAGCTGCTCCAACCTGCGGTGGGGAGCGGTGCACTGGAGATGATACCTCAGTGCCCTGTGGATGTCCAATGTGTGCAGGAGGACTTCCCCCTCTATTAGAATGGTCAGGATAATAAACTGGAAGGTTGACATCTTGATTCTGAGTCAATTGTGAAACCACGTTTGAAAGAATCTTAGGATTTGTTCTTAGAGAAACCCTATCCCTATGAAAAAACAAATAAGGCTCCTTACACGTCAGGGCCTGAAGCTCGGAAACTCTTCGAGCGGAAGTGACAGCAACTAAAAAAGATACCTTCCAGGAAAGGAAACATAGCTCGCAATCTGCAGCAGGTTCAAAAGGGTGGAGGGTAAGCTTGTCCAGCACAAAAAGGAGATCCCAGGGGGGTACCGGATCTCTGATGGGAGGCTTCATGTGCAGAATGCCGTTCAAAAAAGTTCAGGATATGTCCAGCTGGGCCAAAGTTTTTCCCCTCCCCAGCATATAATAGGCTGAAACTGCAGACAAAGGCACTTTGATGGAGGAGTAGCTCAAGCCTTGATTCAATAAGGAGAGGAGATACTGCAAAACTGAGTTCACTGGACAGGTAAGTGGGTCTAAGTGATGGGAAGAAGCCCAAAGGCAAAAACACCTCTACTTCATAGCATAAGTGAACCTAGTAGAGGGCTTTCTTGCAGAGATGAGAAATTAAAATTATGTATCTACCGTAATGCTGATCTTTCTGTGTATCTTCACCATTCATCACCTTTGGGTATAGTGGCCGGAGGTCACGACCCCGCTGGAGATCTTTTTAATTTTTTGGATGGGCGGAGTCGATGCACCATCGGCGCTGCCTTTGAGGCCAATGCACTGCGTGGCGCTCGCAGGTTGGCCATTATGTGAGGTCAACCCCGCCCTCCCACCAGTTCCGAGTCACCGTAGAGTAAGGAAAGGTTGGGAGGGAGGGACAAGGGAGTCCAAGGGACAGATAAAGGAAAGGATATACAAACTAAAAGGAGAAATAAACGACTGAGAGAACAGAATAAAGCTGGAAAACTAAGGGGATTGGGAGGGGGCCCCAATCTCTGGAAGTAGAAAAGGAGGAAGGAGGGAGGGAGGGTTAGGGAATTTAGAAGAAAGGATGCGGGGGAGAGGGAACATACCCTGGAACCTTGACCTGTCTCCAGCTTTTATAAGAACTGTGAAGGAGTAGCCAGAAGGCTAAACTGCCAGAATTGAAGGCACAGAATCACTGGCAATAACTCCAACATAAGCAAAATCGGCTATTCTGGAGGAAAAGACAGGACACAGGGAATACCCCCCCAAATCAAATTTATGGCATAAGAAAACTAGTTTCTTAACTTAAATTGAGGTTGTGTCTATAGGACAAGGAAATCAAAGGGAATTAAAGTAAAGCTGATGGGGAGAAGGGGGAAGATAGCTGAAAAGAGGGCAACTACCAACCCCACCCCACGGGGTTGGAACCGAGGCGCTGTCCATAGCCCTGACGTAAGAGGGAAATTAAACAGCCACAGCTCTGAACTGCTCCCAGGAGAGAGGGCTGCTAGGACCAAGAATACCTGGGAGAGCAGGAAAAGATGGCAGAGGAGAGGGGACAGAGCTGACAACAGGAATCGGCTGTCCTCTACCTGGGCCAGAGAGCGCTCCTGGAGCCCCAAGGGAAGAGGGAGCTCCAGAAAACTCAACAGCCAACAGCTGGTCAACCACACTGGAACTGCCTAGGCTGCGCTCTGAAGAATCCCCCCTGTGAGGTGACCGGGGCCATGAGAGTTGAAAAGGATGGTCCCCTACCTCCAAAGAACAGGGCCTCTCAAGGAAACCGAAAAGGAATGGCAGAGATCCACACTACCACTCCTTCCAGAATCTGGGTGGGTCCCAGAAAAGGGTTGCCGTGTCGAACCCCTACCCCTCGACCCCTCGGAGTCCGAAAGAGCCGTTATCCTCGAAAAAGCCAGCTGGCAGCCCTGGTCAGTCCCCGAAGGGACTATCCAGGGAGCAGCACCTTCCCCTCCTGTGGGTGCTCTGATTGGCCCCAAAGTTGGGCAATCCAGGCACACAACCTGAGGGGGTACCACCACTGAGGGGTCAGAAAACCCTCCAAGGCCAGGTTGCAGGGCAATGGTGGCCTGCACCACCACCTGCTGGTCAGAACCCCTGATCCTGGACCCGGGTCCACTGTCTGCTCCTCAGAGGGGGGCTGGCTCTGGCCTGTCGAAGACACTACCAAGATGACCATGTGAGCAGCCAACTCCAAAGAGTCAGACTGCCTATCTGACTCAGGGTCCGATTCTGCCTCTGAGGAGGTGGAGACCAATGTCCTGTGCCAGACGGTATGTGGACGCCCACTGCCATCCCGACTGAATGGGGTACCAGAATGAGGGACTGCACCAGAGTCGGCGCCGAAGCCATATGTGAGGAAGACACGGCACCAAGGAAGGCAGCAGCAGTATTAGAGCCAGGACCTGTCACGACCTGACCCACGGTGCCATAAGCGGGATGGCCCCAACTGCATTCTCTGCGCCGCGGACAGCGCTGAGGTCGGAAACCCCCATGGCGTCGTGTTGTTGCTTGGTGCCACGACACCAGAGCTGGACACAGCACCATGCTCAACCACCACTGTGCCGCAGCGAGAAACAGACAAGGACGGCACCGTAGAGCCTTCCACGGTGCCATCAGCACCATCGGCGCCACAAACAGCGCCAATAATAGAGACGGCACTGAGCAACGGACCAGCACTGCCGACGGTGCCATCAGGGTCCACGGCACCATCGAGGCCCAAGATAGCGCCAACAGATGGCGTCAAGGATGGCGCCAACCCAGGCTTCCCAGCCCGAGGAGACGACACTGGGGGAGCCTTTGCCCTGTAGAGGCGATTGCCAAGGCGGTGCCTCCCACCCGCCCCCCAGGTGGGACGGACTAGGCCTTCTGCACCATGGAAGGGGCTTCTGCAATTGCGAGACTACAAGAAGCAGAAGCCCCCTCCTCCGCGGTCCGTATAGAACCGGGAGGGACCGGAGGAAAGGCTGAGAGACCGTGGCTTGGCCCGAGGAGTGCACACCCATCCCCCGAAAGTCGGCTGAGCTCATCCCACTTTCCATGCGCGTTGTTCAATGACACAATGGTCCATGGAGAAGCAGGCATTACACGAATCCATGCTGTGTAGCAGGCCAAGACATGCAAGGCAATGGTCATGCTGGTTGGTGACAGAGTACTTACGGTTGCACGGGCACCGATGCATAGGGGGCCGTCCCGTCTTCAAAGTTTTCTTGCTCCCCAACCGAGACATGACCTATGGAAAAAACAACCAAAAACAAGACTCAATGTCGCTAAAAGAAGAAAAGGAACATTCAGTGGTGGTGGACAACAGAACCGGCATGAAAATTCAAAAGCGGCGTAGACAGACTTGGTGTCGAGAATGGAGATAACGGAGCCGAAGGCTTCGGATCAGCAGCAGACCTCTTGCTAGTAGAGGTTCCACAAGGTGCGATCTCTACGGCAGGAGACGAAGAACTGGCAGGAGGGCAGGGTCGACCGCACATAATGGCCAACCTGCGAGTGCCATGCAGTGCGTCGGCCTCAAGGGCGGCGCCGATGGTGCGTTGACTCCACCCATCAAAAAAAAAAAAAGAGCTCCCGCAAGGTCATGACCTCCGGCCACTATACTCAAAGGTGATGAATGGTGAAGACTGACACAGATAAGATCATCCACCATCTCATAAGAGACCCCATACCTGGCTTTGACTATGTCTACAGGAGCCATGCATGAAGGTGCAGGGACTTGAGATCAGGATGGACCAATGTGCCCTGATCTTGTGACAACAGGTGCGAGCTCCGAGGCAGCTAAATTGGAGGTTCCACTGTTAGCTGCTGAAGTAGTGGGAACGAAATCTGCTGAGGCCACAGCAGGGCAACTAGAATCATGCATGCCCCCCCCTCAGCCTGGAGCTTCAAGAGGACACTCTGTATTAGCGGGAAAGGAGGGAAGGAGTACAGAAACCTCCCTGTCCAACAGAGGGACAATGCATCTGGCCAGAGAACACCAGGCACGAGCTCTCGAGAGCAGAAATTTGACAGTTTGGCACTGTGTGGAGACGCAGAGGTCCAGCTCTGGAAGACCCCACGTGTCGAAGAGCTGGTCTGTTACTGAATGGAGTAGCTCTCACTTGTGCGCCTTGGACCGTGACTGGCTTAGGCTGTTGGCCAAGACGTTTTGAATGCCTGGAACATGCACCACAGTTAGACTGATCTGATGTTCCAGGGCCCAATACCAGACTCTTATCGCCTCCCTGAACAGGGGGTATGAATGCGTGCCTCACTTGCTTGTTGATACAGAACACAACAGCCATGTTGTCTGTTTGGATAAGAAGAGAGCCTGGCACTAGGTCCTCCTGAAAAGCCTATAGGGTGCTGAAGACCGCTCGCATCTCTAGGACACTGACATGAAGCGTGCGCTCGACCAGAGACCAAATGCCCTTGGTCTGGCTGTCTCCTAGATGCGCTCGCCAACCAAGCTCGGAAGCATCCATAGTCAGGATCCGGCTCAGTGGCTCCTGCTGGAATGGAACCCCTTTTTCTAGATTGGAGGGTTCAGCCACCAAGTAAGGGTCCTCCTTACTGGTTCCAAGATCCCGACCAAATGGTCTAGACCATCGGATCTTTGGTCCCACTGCACCCTGAGCATCCACTGAGGGACCCTCATGTGGAGGCGAGCTAACGGAACTACAGGGATGGCCGCAGCCATATGCCCCAGAAGCCTGAGGAAAGTCCTGGCTTGGACTTGAGGGGTCAGGGAAACTGCTCGGACCACTTCCCGCAGATGATCCCCCTGTCTTGCGGGAGGAAGGCCATGCCTTGGACCATCTCCACAACTGCCCCTATAATGGAGAGTCATTTGCTGGGCTCTGGAGATGACTTTGGAAGATTCAGGGTGATCCCCAACTCTTGGAACAGAGTATAGATGTCTCTGAGAGTGTGAAGAAGAAGTGCCCTTGAAGGGGCTGCTAAAAGCCAGTCGTCCAGGTAAGGAAAGACATAAGAAAAAATTACTCACCTTAGTAATGTTGTTTCTTCTAATGGAGTCTTGCTGTATTCTGACTATTGCAGTTAGGTCCTGCCTTTCAACTGCCCCGGAGAACAAAGAGTTAACTTTCCATGGCCAGCATGGAATGTTCAGCACGAGCTCAGTTGAAGCCTCTGTCTGCTGTTGTTTAAACTCCAACCGTCAGATCTTTACGAGCAATACTCACTAGAAGTTCTGTGTGGAAACTGTAAGACTCACACTAGCCAACTGGCAACTAAATTTATTAAGAAAAGGTTTTTTGGTTTCAAAGCAAAGACTCAAGTCAGGAAACCCAAACAACAAAACACAACACCCCCCCAAAATAAAGGAGGATGAAAAAGGGCACCTCTGGGGTGCCAACACTGCTCCGGCCCACCCATATCCCAAAAACCAGGTTCTGAGAGGGGAGGCAGGGGGGAGGTCAGAATACAGCAAGACTCCATTAGAAGAAACAACATTACTAAGGTGAGTAATTTTTTCTTCAAACAACATGAAGTCTTGCTGTATTCTGACTATTACAGACTACCAAGCAGTACCTCCATGGAGGAGGGACAGAACCTACTTTGGGAATAGGCTCTGAAGTACTGCTGTGCCAAACCGAGCATCACTCCTAGCCTGGATATCCAGAGAGTAATGCTTGGTGAATGTATGGACTGTTTTCCAGGTGGCTGCTTGACAGATTTCTAAGATAGGAATATCCCTGGCAGCTGCACTCTAGTAGAGTGAGCCCTCAGGCCTGAGGGTGGTGTTCTACCAGTTTTTCATAGCAGAATTGTATACAAGAGACAATCCACCTGGCAATAGATCTTTTAGTGGCAGGTTTGCCCTTACTGACCTCTCCATATGTGAGGAACAACTGGAGGGACTCAAACCTGTGACCCTTGGTGCGCTCTATGTAGTAGCTGAGGGCCCTTTTAACATCCAAGCTGTGCAACCTCCTCTCTCCAGAGGAGGAATGGTCAGTGAAGAAAACAGGGAGAGACATAGACTGATTAAGGTGGAAATCTGAAACCACCTTAGGCAAAAACTTCCTGTTAGTTCTTAAGACCACTTTATCTCTATGGAAAGAGATGAAATCAGGCTCCACTGACAGGGCTTGCAATTCACTGATATGCCTGGCAGAGGTAATGGCTACCAAAAACACAGTTTTCCAAGTCAAGTACTTAAGCTCTGCAGAGGACAAAGGCTCAAAGGGTGGTTGCATAAGCTGAGCAATGTAAACATTAAGGTCCCAAGCAGGAGCAGGGTCCCTAAAGGGGGGATTGGTGTGCAGCAACCCCTTGAAGAACTTACAGAACACAGGATGGGCTGACAGAGGAGAAGGCTTGCCTACTGACAAGAAGGCAGAAACAGCTGCCAGATGCACTTTAAGTGTAGCTGGCCTAAGTCCCAAGCCATTAAGATGAACCATATAGTCCAGGGCTGTAGGCAACCCAGCAGATTCTGGAGAAATATGCTTATCAGAGCACCAAAGAGTGAATCTTTTCCATTTGGAGTTGTAAGTCTTTCTGGTGGAAGGCTTTCGAGAAGCCTTAAGGATATCCAGAACCCCTTGAGAAAGGTGTAATTCAGCAAATTCTAGCTCTTCAAGAGCCATGCCTTGAGTTTGAGAGATTTGAGGTTTGGATACCAAATCCTCCCCTGAGAGGATGTCAACAGGTTGTAATTCCTGGGAAGAGACAGGGGAAAGTGAACTGTTAAGGACAGCAACAGTGGGTACCAGGGCTGTCTGGCCCAGTCTGGAGCAATCAGAATCACTTTGCATGGCTGAGACCTGATCTTGACTACTACTTTGAACAGGAGAGGGAAGGGGGGAAAAGCATACAGGAATTTCCCTTCCCAATTCAGAATCAGAGCATGCAGGGGGACTGAGCCCAAGACTGGGGGTCTGCAACAAAAGAGGGGAAGTTGGTGATTGTCTGGGGCTGCAAAAAGATCTATCTGTGGAGTGCCCCATCTCGAGAAAATCACTTCCAAAACTAGAGGATCTAGGGTCCATTCGTGATGGCCCTGGGATATCCTGCTGAGAGCATCTGCTAGGACATTATCCTTCCCTGGGAGGTGAACTGCTATCAGAGAGGTTTGCAGAGAATAGGCCAGAGACCACAACTTCATTGCTTCTGTGCACAAGGTCGTAGACCGAGTGCATCCTTGCTTGTTGATGTACCACATTGTGGTGGTATTGTCTGTTCTGATCTGGACCACCTTGTTCTGTATAGATTTGGAAAAGGCTTGCAGTGCCAGAAACACTGCTCTGAGTTCCAAGAGATTGATGTGAAGCAGAGATTCTTGAGGTGACCACAGCCCTTGAGTGGTAAGATCCCCCAAGTGGGCTCCCCAGCCCAGCTGGGAGGCATCTGTGGTGAGTATCACTGAATGAGACTGAGTGACAAAAGGAACTCCCTGTCTCAAATTGTCCTGATCCTGCCACCATTGCAAAGCCTGGATCAGGGTTCGAGTCACTGGGACTAGTTTGGTAAGGGAATCCTTTCTTTGGGACCAGAAGGCTCTTAAGTGGAACTGAATGTCCCTCATCTGGAATCTTGCCCCCTGGACCACTGCTGTAGAGGCTGCCATGTGGCCCAGGAGCTGCAGGAAATACCTTGCTGGTTGAGACACCTGAAGTGTGAATGAAGAGGCCAGTTCTATAAGGGTCCTTGCCCTGTCCAGGGGAAGGAAGGCTTTTGCCCTTATTGTATCCAGCTCTGCCCCTATAAAGGTGACGAGCTGTACTGGCTCGAGAACTGACTTTGGAAGGTTGAGGGGGAATCCTAAGGAAGTGAGCACTTGCTGAGTTATTTGCAGATGTGACTTGACTTGGTCTGGAGACTGACCCACTATGAGCCAGTCGTCCAATTATGGAAAGATGGAGATCTTTTTCTTCTTAGAAAGCAACCACTACTGCCAGGCACTTTGTGAACACCCTTGGGGCTGATGTTAGGCCAAGGGCATTGCTCTGAATTGATAGTGGCCTGAGGGCAACTCGAACCTGAGGTACTTTCTGTGGGAGCACCTAATGGGAATGTGAAAATAGGCATCTTTGAGGTCCAGGGAGGCTAGCCAGTCCCCTGGCCTTAGAGAGGGCAGAATTATTCCCAGAGTCACCATTTTGAATTTTGGTTTTAAAAGGTGCTTGTTCAGATATCTTAGATCCAGGATGGGCCGCCATTCTCCTGTCTTTTTGGAGGTTAGGAAGTACCTGGAGTACAATCCTTTGCCCCTGTGTAGGGGAGGAACCCTTTCTATGGCTCTGAGGGCCAGGAGGGAAGAAACCTCTGCCGCTAGGGCAAGGGTCTCTGATGGATTTGCAGGTGGAAAGTATCTGGTTCTCATCTTGGGAAATTTTTAAGCTGAGAACCAGTCCCTGGCTTACTACTTCCAGGGACCCACTTGTCTGATGTCAAAGACTTCCAGTCCTGGACAAAGTAAGCCAGCCTGCCACCACAGGTATTGGAGGATGGCCGGGCAGACCCATCAGGGTGTCTGCTTGGCAGGGGCTTTAGGCTGAGGGGTGGAACAGGCCTGCTCATTCCCTGTCTGCCTCTCCCTCTGAAGAACCCCCTCTGAGTATAAGCAGAAGAGGAGGCCTGGGCTTGGTAAAAAGGCCTTTGAAAGGGCCTGCCCCTGCCCCTGGAATGCTGTCTCTGAGGAGTGGCTTGCCTTTCTTTGGCCTGAGCACTCCTGTAGGTGGTCCTGTACTCGTCCATCTTCTTCATGTAGTTCTCTGTCTGCTCCCCAAACAGAGAATTACCAATGACATGGAACTCCATGGCCTTAGCCTGGGTATCCTGTGATAGGCTAGTACATCTGAGCCAAGCCATCCTCCAAAGGGCCACAGATGTAGCCATGACTCTAGATGAAATATCACTGGAGTCCACAGCAGCATGAAATTGCACCTTGGATGCCTCAATGCCATCCACAGCCACCTGCTCCAGCTCCTTGGCAAGCTGGTCAGGGGCCTGTTTAGCCAGAACCAGCACAGTGTCCCACCTGGACTTCTGGTATCTAGCTGTGTAGGCCATATAGTTAGCCTGCCTGAGTCCCAAAGATGCTGCCATGTACTGCTTCTTTGCCATGGCATCAATCCTCCTGGAGTCCTTATCTGAGGGGTGTGAAGCCAAGGGAATATTTGCCTTATCACAGGCAGCAGTCTGCACTACCCAACATGGCTGCATTGCTGGGAAAGGAACTCCGTGTCCAAGCCTGAAAGGGTATACCTCTTGTCCATTCTTCTGTCCACAGGAGGTATGGAATTAGGAGTCTTTAGAATTTTAAATGTCTGTTTCCCAAAAGATTTATGGAGGGGAATAGACAATCTTCTGGACTCTGGGATGTCCATCATCTCAATGAAATCAGGCTCCTCCTGATCCTCTACTGCTTCTTCCATTGAAAGCTGGAGGGTTTCAGCCACTTTCTTGTAAAACATAAAGTGGGAAGGGGACTCAGAAAGCCTAGGAGGAGAAACACCTGAAGGTCTGTCTGGGGAGATGTCCGGGTCAATAGGCACATCCAGACTTTCATAATCACCATCATCATCATTATCCTCATACTCTCCCTCCTCCTCCTCCTCCTCCTCCTCCGGTTCATAAAATTCTTCTAAAGTATAATCCGGAACCGGGGGAACCGACCGAACCGAGCCCCTGACAGATGGTGCCAGTTTGGCCGGAACCGAAGTTAGCGATTGAACTATCCTTATTGCTTTGGCTATTTCATCAGCGGTCGGAGAAAGAATTTGTGGATCCGAACCGGATGATTTTTCCCTTCTCTTTCTTTTAACCGGAACTGACTCCTCAGAATCGGCTCTCCTTTTGCCCAAAGAAGTTTCACCCTGGTCAGAGGGCACTCCTTCTGGTTCGGTCAGAACTGAACCGGGCTGGCTATCCGGGTCAGCGGACTTCTCGGCCTCCCTTTCCCCCAGTCTACCTACTCTCTTATTCACGGTAGCTTTGGGAAAAATTTTACAAATTTGGCAGTCTGAATCGAGGTGGTCAAACCCCAGACAATAAACACAGGTGGTGTGGGGGATCAGCCTTAGCAAAGGCTTCCCACACACACACACTACAATATTGAAACCCAGTGGGCCCAGTTTTTCTTGGGATTCTCAGACATGGCCAATCCTATCCAAAACTTACCCTTTTTCGGCAATCTGCCAGGCAAGACACCCTATCGGTTCCTGACCGTGTTACGAGTCTTGGAAAAAAACGTAATTAAATCCGTTCTTTTTAGAACCAATACGGACCGGTTACCACACTCTAATAAATTCAAAAGTTTTTTAAAACCAATCTGATCGGTTCAAACTGAACCGATCCAATGTTTACAAGTTCCACACAGAAACTAAATGCAAAACCTATCTAGTACTCACGGTACCACAGACAGAGACTTAGACCAACAGGTTTCAGTAGCAGAAATTCGGTAGAAACCGAGCGAAAAAATGACAATTTAACCGACTTTTTTTGAACCGAGCAAAGGAGAAATCTCTGGAGTGACTGTTCAGTGAGGCGGAGTAAAGAATCTGACGGTTGGACTTTAAACAACAGCAGACAGAGGCTTCAACTGAGCTCACACTGAACGTTCCATGCTGGCCATGGAAAGTTAACTCTTTGTTCTCCAGGGCAGTTGAAAGGCAGGACCTAACTGCAATAGTCAGAATACAGCAAGACTTCATGTTGTTTGAATGGCCTTTGCAACTGAGAGCCACAGCCACCACCGCTAAGCACCTGGTGAAGACTCAAGGAGTGGAGGAGAGACCGAATGGTAGGACCTGAAACTGATAATGGCTCCCCTGGAAGTGGAACCTCAGAAACTTCTGGTGGGGAGGGAAGACCCCTATGTGTGTGTGTAAGCATCTTGCAT
This sequence comes from Neoceratodus forsteri, assembly GCA_016271365.2. Lineage (NCBI taxonomy): Eukaryota > Metazoa > Chordata > Ceratodontiformes > Ceratodontidae > Neoceratodus > Neoceratodus forsteri. The sequence continues at coordinate 119,915,443 of JADMNL010000030.1, read as the reverse complement.
GTCCAGGGAGCACAGCCAATCCCCTTGGTGCAACAGAGGAATGAACCTTTTGTATTCTGGAAAGAGATTTAAAGAGCTGCGATCCGGGATGGGCCAAAGGTTGTGCATTTTCTTTGGAGCCAGGAAGAAATGGGAGTAAATACCTCTTCCCCATTGCCCCTGTGGAACTGGCTCTATTGCCCTTTTTTGCAAGAGGGCCTGGATCTTTCCTTCTATTAACTGGATGTAGGAAGGAGGACAATGGGAGGATCTGGGTGGATTCTCTGGAGGGATTTACATGAACTCCAATGTATGTCCTCTCCTTATGATATCTAAGACCCAAAGGTTTGAGGTGATCTTGCTCCACCCTCCCAAGTGGAGGGAGAAGCGGAACCCCACTACCTCCCCTTCTGCCTCTGAGGAGGGGGTTCAAAAGGGAGTCATTGGAAGGATCCGGGAGTGGGCAGAGAGGTTTGGGAGGACTTTGGGCTTATAGAGGGGGTGCCCCCAGTTTGCTGGGTTGTGGCTTTCCTCTTGAAACTGCCTCTCTGCACAAACTGGCCATGGGTGTTCTGCCCTGAGGACTTCCAAAAAGAACACTTCAGAAAGGGCTTTTGGTTTCCCCTGTAAAGTTTCCGGATGGACCAAACTGACTTCTTGGACTCCTGGAGATAAGAAATCAATTTCTCAGTCTCCTCCCTGAACAGGACGGAACCTTGGAAAGGAAGATCCTTGATTCCGGACTGCAGAGCCTGGGAGAATCTGGAGACCCTTAACCAGGTGTGGTGCCTAAGGCAAACACCGGAAGCTGCAGCCCTAGACGCCGTATCTGCAGTGTTGTACCAGGCCTATAACACATGCGTGCCTACGTCCCTTTAGAATTTCCAGTAATTCGGTCTTTTCAGCCAAATCTGGCAAAGCTTTGACTACTTCCTGGCCCTTCTCCCACAACGCGTTTTGGTACTGGACCATGTGCATGAGGAAGTTGAATGATCTTATGGAGCAGGTGGAGGCAGAATAAATCTTCTTGCCCACCTGGTCTAAGTACCTGGACTCTGTGTCAGGATGCTGTGAGCTAAGGTGCTTTGGCTGCTTAGATTTATCATGAGCCACTGTAATGGCCATTGAGTACACCTGAGGGTGTTCTGCCAGGAATGGTTCCTCCCTCAGTGCTCTATAAAGCCTATCCGACTTTTTGGGAACTGCCGGGGCAGTGGCTGGATGCTTCCAGGTAAGCCAGGTCAGGTCCTGGAATGTATCCACCAAAGGAGGGACCACTAGAGGCTTGGGCTCCTTTTGACTCAGGTATTTGGCCAACCTCCGGCATTCCCGGATGCAGGTCCTCCATCTCTCATCCACTGGAGGCCTGGATGTGCCTCATGATGTCCATAAAGGTGGGATCATCAGGAGATGAACAAGGGATCTCCTTATCATCCGGGGAGACCCTCTCCCCTGAGAGGGACCGGTCTGAACATGAAGAAGAATAAGACCTGCCCCTGTCAGAACAGGATGAAGCCAACCCCGACCTGGAGGGCTTCTGTCCACTGAGAGTTGGTTACTAACCGACCGACGTCAACTGTGAGACTGACGTTGGCTCAGGGACCGATGACTGTAGGAGGACTGACGTCGGCTATGGCTGGTAGAGCACCTGTGGTGACTACTGGACCTACGGCAGCCATGAGACCGGCTCCTATGAGGTGACCGATGCCGGCTCACCAACCGAGAACACCGGCGCCATCGACGGTCCTTTGACCTGGAGCTGGAACGGACCACCAAAGGGGAGTGGGACCTGGAAGGCTTAGGCCGCTCATCGGGAGCAGGTTTGTTGGATGGTGCTGAAGGACTGCCCTTAGTGGTCTGATCCTCCTCATTATTGGGGACCGGGCCAGGTCAGGCTTAGGAGGGATAACATCCTGCTTGACATGGCTCCAGCAGAACTAGAATAGTTTGGTAAGCTCCTCCTTGCTGAACTGGGATGTCACTGCCCCAGCCAGGGTGTCGGGCATAACAGGCTGGTCCTGTGGAATTGGCGAGGCTGGCAACTCAGGAAGATCCTGAGGTGAAGTGCCCACAGAGACGTCCTCCAGGGGAAAGAGGCTCTCCGCACCAGGGACCGTACTGTCTCTGGTGTCACCTGGTCTGGTAAATGACCGGCACCAGTTCCCGAGGTCAACTTCTGGCCATCTGTCTTAACCGGAGCTGGGTCATGTTTTGCTGGAGGCTTGGAAGGGCGGGAAGCCAAGGAAGACTTGGTGGAAGGTTCCTGTTCCTTCATAGGGGCCTTACCCGGAGCCTCAGGTAGGGCCGAGACAGGCTTTCTTTGGCGGGGCTGAGGCATACGCCAAAGAGGGAGTCTTAGAAGTATAGCCCGAGGTAGAAGGGGAGGGGAGGGCACAGAGGTGTGACCTTCACCTTAGCGGGCAGCACCAGCTAGGCAACCGAGCCTTGCTTACCTTCCACCAGTGCCAGGGTTTTTGCTTGGCCGGGAGGCCTACCCCGGTCCTGGAGTTGTCTTCAATGATGAGAGCGGTCGGAACCGCCAGAGCCCCACGAAGAAGCCTTTTCATGGGGAGAGTGGGAGCCCAGACGGGACCTGCCATGATCCTTGTTGCCGGACTTATGGTGCGACTTGTCCTTGTGCTTGGATTTCTCCCTTGGAGACCTCTGCATCATGGCAAGCTTTTTCTCTACAAGGTGGGTTTTTAATGCCTTCAGGCATCGAATCCTTGTCCTGCTGGTAAAGCCTCTGCAGATCCTGCAGGCCTGGGTGTCGTGGTCCGGTCCGAGGCAGACACACAGGCCTCATGGGCATCCTTGGCAGGAATCTGGCTGACCACCGGCAGACACGTGATGTGTGAAGACATAGAGCAGCTAACACTCATGGAGAAGAAGGACTATTGGAGAAACACACCAAAATAAAACATTGCTGAACTGCTAAACTGCGAGCCAAGAGCCACTGCTGAGAGCGGGTCTGCGGTGGGAAAAGAACTGGGGTGGAGTTGGGGACCACCCCCTTTTGTACCATGGCTGATGTTGGGGCGGAGCCGATGTTGGCAGAGGGGTGGACCTTGCTGGGTACTGCTAGCTAAGAGTTTTCTGGTGGGTCCTAGTGCCTGTGGCATAGTTCTAATGGTAACAGCCTGCTGCAGGAGCTCCCACTTGAAGTAAGATCTACTGTTACAGGTGAGTAAAAACAGGTTACTCACTTGTAACAGTAGTTCTAGGAGTGGTATATGTTGTTCATCCACACTTACTGGCATGTCCCTTTCCCCTTTAAAAATTGCCAGAAGGTCTTCAAGCTGGCTCCTTCCACCCACATGAGTGGTATAGCTCTCGGCTCCACCCCATAACACCAGAACTTAGCCCGCTGGAAGCTAGGTTTGTGCATCGCAGCCGGGGAGGTCGAGTGGGTCCGTGTGGATGAACATATACCACTCCTAGAAAGTACAGTTGTGTAAGAACTTACTGTAACAGTAGATCTTCGAGAGAGGCTCTTGCAGTAGGTATTCACAGATAGGACTAAGCCGCCAGGAATCAGGACCCCACAGAAAACTTCTAGCTAGCAGTCTCTGGTGGGGGACTGCTCCCACGTCAGGTGACTGGCGCCATACGATGTTGATATAAAGGGGCAGTCCCCCACGACCACCTTCCAGTTCTTTCCCATCAAAGGCCAAAAGAGGCAAGATGAGAGAGAAGAGGAGATGCCCCCATGGAAAGGAAGAAAAGAGACTTAAGGGGATGGAGGGCGAGAAGGTAATACCTACTGCAAGAGCCTCTCTCGAAGATCTACTGTTATGGTAAGTTCATAATTAACTGTACTATCTTACTTCAAGAGGGCTCTTGCAGTAGGTATTCACAGATAGGACTGACTCCCAAGCAGTCTGCAATAAGAAAAGACCGGGAGGAGGATTGTCATCCACAATATAACCTCATGGCTGAGCAGGTCTCAGGAAAGGAGGCCCTGCAGAACAGCCCACCTGAAGCCTGCTCTGCGGCGAGAGGCAATGTCCAAACTGTAATGTTTCGTGAAGGTATGGACCGAAGTCCAGGTTGTGGCTGAGCAGATGTCTGCCATGGACACATTCCTGAAACAAGCAGCAGAGGCAGCTACTCCCCTAGTGGAGTGACCTCTGACCTGACCCGGGAGGGTCTTGTTGTAACAGAAAGTGATACAATTGGCCAACCATTTGGTACTCCCCTTGACTGGAGTGTTGCATAAAGAAAGCTGGTAACTCGATGGATTGATTCAGCGGAGATTCAGCCACCACCTTAGGAAGAAACTTAGGGTTGGTGCATAGAGCCACACGTTCCTTATGGAAAATCAAATATGGGATTTTACACATGAAGGCATGAAGCTTGGAAATGCGCCAAGCAGAAGTGATGGCCACTAGGAAAAGTGTCTTCCAAGAAAGGAACTTTAAGTCTGTTTCTGCTGCCGGCTTGAAAGGAGGCAGTGTGAGCTTCTCTAGGATAAAATTCAAGTCCCATGGAGGGGCAGGATTGCAGAGAGGGGGTCTCAGGTGTAGAACCCCTTTAAGAAAAGTCTTAGAGACTTCACAACTGAGCAAAATCCCCCTCTCCAAGGGGAATGTGGTAGGCTGAAATAGCTGCCATATGGACTTTTAAAGAGGAATGGCTGAGACCCTTCAGATCCGCCGGTGGCTGCGGAGTGGGTGGCAGAGGCGGAGAAGGTGGGGGATACGGGTAGTGTGGGTACCAGTAATAGGAATATCCGTAGCCCAATGGTGTGAATCCCAGCGTCAGGTACTGAGGCATCGGGTACTGTGGCGCTGGGTTATGTGGTGTTGGGTACTGCAGCGTCGGATACTGAGGGGCCAGGTACTGCAGCACTGGGTATTGCGGTGTCGGGTACCCTGGTGCCAGGGGCTCTGATGGAGCAGAAGGTCCTGGCAAAGGCCCTGCTGGCAGACTGGAAGGAGGAGGTGTCGGCCCCACGGGCATCGGGCCTGGCGTAAGGAGACTGCCGAAAAGGTCTGACGGTCCTGACGGAGGAACAAGTCTTCCATCAGGCAAAAGGACGCCAGAGGGCGGCGCTGGGTTGGCCAGCGTCGGGACTGGCATCTGAGGGTCTGATGTAGGAGGTGGGGCCCCTGACGGCAGCGTCCCAAGGTCGCCAGTCTCAACTGGGGAAGGAGGGGTGAAATCCCCAGGTGTGAACTGAGGGGACGCAGGAACCTCAGTAGGCAATGGGGTTATCCGTTGCGGAAAGCCTGGGGTGTCAGGCATGAAGACAGGGTCTGACATGGGCAGCTTGGCCAGAGGAGCCAGCGGCCGTCTTGTCGACAGTGTCTGGGCAGACATCAGAGGAGCCGGCGTCCGACTTAATGGCCTCCCTATCAGAGGAAGGCCGTGAAGGAGTGGCGGCCTTGTCAGAAGGGGGGTGGGCTGGCCGATCACCTGAGGAGGTGAGCGGCTTAGCAGCCCTGTCCGGATGGGTGTCGGTAGGACCGACGTCCAACTTACTGGACCTGCTCGCACCGGAAGACCATGAAGGAGCAGTGGCCTTGACAGGAGTGGAGGCCTCCTTTGCCCCGGAGGCTCCCAAAGGGCCCGAGCGTGATGGGAGGGGCGACACCTTCTTGGTAGCCACCAAGGCGGCCATCGAGGCGATCCCTGGAGGAATGATGCCTGTAAGGCCACGACTTCAGCGGCGTTTCGACTGCTGTGAAGACTTAACTTGCTCCCAGTACGTCTCCTTCTCATGCTTCTTTTTGTGGCCTTCAGGGGAAGTGGACGCCTACCTAAGTTTCTTTAACTCTTTTTCCATGGATGCCATTTTCTTTTTGAGGAGATGGGCTTCCAGGGACTGCTGCCTTCTCTTGCGGGTGGCAGAGTTGAACTTCTGGCAGTGCTGGCACTTCTCCATGGGGTGATGTGGGCCTAGACAGAAGAAGCACAAGAAGTGGCCATTCTTGTGTGGAAGCTGGGAACCACACAAGTCGCACTTGTTTTCATGCAATTCAGAGGGCATTGGGAATGACATACACAGCAGATGTTAAGAGAAAAGTTTAAGAAAATCAAGAAGTGTCAAAAACTTTAAGACCGACAAAGGTACTGACGAGAGCTGTTCTACCGCAAGGAACTTTCACAAGCCCACGGCGAGAAAGAACTGGAAGGCAGGCGTGGGGGACCGCCCCTTTATACCGATGTCGTATGGTGCCAGTCATCTGACGTGGGGGCGGTTCCCCGCCAGAGACTGCTAGCTAGAAGTTTTCCATGGGGTCCTGATGCCTGGCAGCTTAGTCCTATCTGTGAGTACCTACTGCAAGAGCCTCTCTCGAAGTAGGATCTCCTGTTACAGGTGAGTAACCTGTTTTTTTAGGATCGTGGATATGTTGTTCAAACACTTATTGGCAGACTCCTAGCAGTTCTCTGAGAGGAGGGAGGCAAACATAGAAACATAGAAGTTGACGGCAGATAAGGACCGCAAGGCCCATCCAGTCTGCCCATTTCTTTTTCTACCTTATAAATGTGCCATCAGCCTTTGCTCGGTCAGTGACCTATCTATTCATAGTCATTTGTATTGCTCCCTTATGCCTATCCCATGCCTGTTTGAAGCCCTGCACTGTATTCATAGCCACTTCTTGTGGTAAGCCATTCCATGCATCCACCACCCTTTCTGTGAAAAAGAATTTCCTCACATTCCCCTTAATCGGCCTCCTCTAATCTCATGCTGTCCTCTTGTCCTGCTATTTTTCTTATATTTAAACATGTTTGACTCTTTCACCTTGTTTATGCCCTTAAGGCGTTTGAATGCCTCGATCATATCACCTCTCTCCTCCTTTGCTCAAGGGTATACATATTGAGCTCCGTTAATCTGTCCTCATATGTCTTCTGATGCAGTCCCTGCACCATTTTGGCTGCCCTCTCTGGACTGCCTCAATTTGGTTAATGTCCTTGTGAAGGTGTGGCTCCAATACTGCACGCAGTACTCCAGATGGGGCTAACCAATGTCTTGTACAGAGGGATTATTACCCCTCTTACGACTTGTGATACCCCTACTAATACACCCTAACACCCCTAGCCTTACCTACTGCTTTAGAGGTCTGCTTGATGATTTTAGGTCATCAGTGATGATGATGCCCAAGTCTCTTTCTTCCTTTGTGACTGCTAGCAACTCCTCCCAGCCTATAAGTGGCTTCAGGGTTTCTCTTCCCTATGTGCATGATTTTGCACTTCTTTGCATTAAATCCCAGTTGCCACTCTTCTGACCATTCTGCTAGTTTATCCAGATCTCTTCTCATTCTGCCCACCCCATCTGGCTCATCTACTCTGTTGCAGATCTTGGTGTCATCTGCAAACAGACAAGCCTACCCTCTAGTCCATCTGCAAGGTCACTAATGAAGATGTTGAATAGGACTGGCCCCAGGACTGATCCCTGAGGTACCCCACTTGTGACTTGCATCTCTTCTGACTGTATACCATTTTACCACCACTCTCTGTTTTCTGCCAGTCAACCAGTTTTGCCACCCAGTTGACCAACTTCTGACCCACCCCGAGCCTACCCAGCTTATTTATCAATCTTCTATGTGAACAGTGTCAAAAGCTTTGCTGAAGTCAAGGTAGGCGACATCAACTGCTCCCCTTGGTCCACCATTCTGGTTACCCAGTCAAAGAAATCTATGAGATTAGTTTGACAGGACCTTCCTTTGTAAACCCATGCTGTCTTGGATCCTGTGCCCCTATGGATTCCAGGTGTTGCACTATCCTTTCCTTAAGAAGTGCCTCCATAATCTTGCCCACTACTGAGGTAAGACTGACGGTCTGTAGTTCCCCGCCTCCTCCCTGCTACCACTCTTGTGGAGGCGGGATCACATGAGCCCTTCTCCAGTCTTCTGGGACCTCTTCTGTGCTCAGAGACTCACTAAACAATTCTGCTAATGGCTCTGCTAGTTCCTCCTTTAGCTCCTTAAGTACCCTGGGATGTATGCCATCAGGTCCCATTGCCTTATCCACTCTGAGCTTAGCAAGCTCTTGTAGGACCCTTTCTTTTGTGAAGGGAGTAGTGCTCACCTCCCTCCCCCCTGTGTCCATGATGCTGAGCTGTGGGCCCTGCCCTACCTTCTCTTCAGTAAATACTGAGCAAAAGTATCTATTTAGGATAGATGCCTTTACAGGGTCCTCCTCCTCACATGCTCCCTTTCTCCATTAAGCTTAGCAATACCCCCTCTGGACTTTCTCCTTTCACTAATGTATCTATAGAAAGTCTTATCACCTTCTTTACTGTTCGGTGCTAGTGTTTCCTCAGTTTGGGACTTTGCCCTGCCTTACTGCCTTACCTGCTTCCCTTAGGGCAGTTTGGTATGCCTCATCTTCATCCCGCTGTGTTCCTTATATTTCCTGAAGGCCAGCCTTTGGCTCTGACCTTTCTGCTACTGTATTTGAGAACCAAAGTGGTTTCCTTCTTCTTTGCACTTCCTTTTCTGTCTAACACAATGGGATGTTGCTTCAAGTATTGTATCCTTAATGCTTGCCCACTTTGCCTGTACCCCTCACCTGTGTTTCTTTTGCCAGGGCTATCTTAACTCTGTTGGCCATCTTATCAAAGTCAGCCCTCTGAAGTCCCATATTTTTGCCTTGGAATGGGATGATTTAGATGTAGTAGCCAAATTGAACCATACCATGTGATGGTCACTGGCCCCCAGGTGACCTTCTACCTGGAGATCTGTGATCCCTTCTTTGTTAGTCAGTACTAGATCTAGGATAGCCCTGTCTCTTGTGGGTTGCTGTACCAGTTGTTTGAGGCCCTCCCCCTGCAGGGAATCCACTATGAGTCTAGTTCTGGCAGATGTTCCTGCTGGTATTGACCAAGGTATTGGCAAGGCGCACACCCTCTACTTTGAGAACAGAGACTGGAAAACTGAGGCCCCAAAATCAGCATCCTGGAGTGACTCAAGGTCGATGTGGTAATGGGTGATGAAGGTGTTTGCTGTCTTTCAGGTGGCAGCCCAACAGATTTCCTGGATAGGGATGTCACTGAAAGCAGCCACTGATGCAGTGGTATGGTGGGTAGAATGAGCTGTTATCCCTCTGGGAGGCTCCTTGTCCGCCAACCTACAGCAAAGACCAATGCAAGATGAAATCCATCTTGCGATCATCCGCTTTGCTGCAGGTCTGCCAGATGCGGCTTCAGCGTAGGTGACAAACAGCTGGCGAACCTCGCCCTGAATTTCTGCCATCCTCTCCTTATAATAGGAGAGAGCTTGTCTCAGGTCCAGAGTATGGAGCCTGTACTCGGCATCAGAGGTGTAGTTTGGGTAGAACACAGGAAAAGTCAACACCTGGTTAAGGTGAAAGTCTGACACCACCTTAGTTTATTGTTCTAGGAATTACTACCTTTGAGCCAGAGGCTCTTTTACAAAGGTTCCACGTCAATTAGGTACAGTACAAAAGGTTACATAGATAACACAACAATTTGTGTTGTGTCAAGAGCAATAAAACATATACAAATACATATCAAATCACTTGTGCAAAAGGACATGAGATATCAATAATCACATTATTATTACAAGAAAGAGGTAATGCCAGATTAGGAGAAACAAATAGGGAAAAAGTCCAGAACAGAGAGGTTAAGTGAAAGGTGTGGGGAGCAGACAATAGCAGGAGAAAAGGTTTCCCAAACATGTCTTTGTCAGATAACGGAACAGGGTGGGTAGTGAGAAAATAGGAGGTTTAATCAGGGCAGTCACAGGAGCTGGAGGTGGCAAGGTGAGAGAATAGCCTTGATTTGAAAATACCTAGAGAGCTGGAGGCAGTAATATGAGTGCTGAGGGCATTTAGCCAGCTGGGGGCATGATAGGCATTCGGGAGGAATTTCACGTTGGAGCACAGGACAACCTTGTCCCTGTGGAAGACCAGATAAGGGGAGTCCACCAAGAGCATCTGGAGCTCCCTGTCCTTCTCGTAGATGTGATAGTCACCAGGAAGACCGTCTTCCATTACAAGTGTGACATCTCACACTTGTGTATAGGTTTGAATGGCTTGCCCATGAGCTCTGCTAAGATCAGCAGTAAATCCCACGGAGGTGGAGGTTCACGCACTGGAGGGGATATATGATCAAGGCCTTTGAAAAAGCACCAGACCACCTTCTCCTGTGCCACCGTCTGCTGATAGGCCCATGCCTGGTAAGCAGAGATGGCTGCCAGGTGCATCTTAAGGGTTGAAGACCGAAGACCCCCTTTGGACAGAAACCAAAGGTAATCTAAAATTCTAGCCATGGTACAGAACAGAGGGTCCAGGCCCTTGCCCTGACACCAAATGGAATTTTTTTTCCATTTGAAGGCATAGCACTTTCTGGTCAACTCCTTTCTGGGTGCTTCCACTACTGTGAGTACATCCTTGGAGAGACCCAAAGCCTGGAACTCTAGCCACTCAGGTACCAGGCTGTTAGGTGCAGGGATTGAAGGTCTGGATGGAGGACCTTCCCCTGACTGACAGAGATCAGGTCCGGGTGTGCAAGAAGATTCCTCAGGAGCCTGTTGCTGAGGCTCAGGAGATCTGTATACCAAAACTGGCGTGGTCAGTCTGGGGCTATCAGGATCACCTGCACCTTATCCCTCCTCACCTTGAGAAGCACCCTGTGAATCAAGGGAAATGGAGGGAAGGTGTAGAAGAGGCCTGGGGTCCACGGCCTCGAGAAGGCATCACCCTGCAGCGATCCCCGCTGGGGGGTTGGGTGGGCATGAAACAGCCTCAGCTTGGTGTTTTCCCTGGAGGCAAACAGGATCATCATTGGTTTGCCCCAGTGGGAGAACAGGCTATAAGCTACCTGTACCTCTGGATGGAGAGATCACTCGTGGGATGTCTCGCCTATGCGGCTGAGGGCATCCACCAGTTGATTTGAGGCTCCTGCCACATGGATGGCTATGGGATCTGATTCCAGTCAACTCACAAGTGTCCAGATGCATAGTACTTCTCTGCACAGCAGCTGGGAGTGCGTGCCGCCCTGCTTGCTGAAGTAGTACATGATCGTGGTATTGTCCGTCTGGACTTGAAACACTTGACCCCGAAGCTGCTGAGTGAATGCTGTCAGTTCCAGTCTGACCGCTCTGAGCTCCAACAGGTTGATGTGGTAACGGAACTTCTCGGGGGTCCAGAACCCATGGGCCCTGTTGTCCCCCATGTGGGCTCCACAGCCCATGAGAGAGGCATCAGTCATGAGGACGACCGTTGGCTCGGGGTTGACAAATGGGATCCCTTCCTGCAATCGGTCTAGGACGGTCCACCACTGGAGAGCGTCCCACATTTTCTGGGTCACAGTGATCAGCTGGTCGAAATGACCTAGGTGCTGAGTCCGCTGGGCGGCCAGCTCCCATTAAAGGGGTGCATATGCCACCTGGCCCAACAGAATACGGAGGTGCAGGCCACCATGTAACCCAGAAGGCGCAGAAAGTCTTGGACAGGGTGCAATTGTCCAACCAGAAATGATTGGGCAAAGGAGGAGAGAACCTCCTCCCTGTCCGCCGTGAGCCGAGCTCTGGCTCGGCGAGAGTCGAGCTCTGCCCCAAAGAAGCACATCACCTGAGAAGGCACGAGCTCCAACTTGGTCTCGTTGATCAGGAGGCCCAGTTGAGAGCAGGTCTGGAGGGCCAGGTCCCTGGACCTCTCCACCTCTTGCTGAGTGGAACCTGCTGAGACAGTCATTGAGGTAAGGGTATACCCTGACCCCTTGACGCCTGAGGTGGGCTGCCACCACTGCAATGCATTTGATGAAGACCGGTGGGGCTGATGACAGACCGAATGGCAAGGCTTGGAACTTGTAAAGGGTTCCCTCTGCTCTAAAGTGGAGGAATCGCTGATGAGACAGACGGACTGGGACGTGAAAGAATGCATCCTGAAGATCCAGTGAGCAGAACCACATTTTGCTCCAGGGATGGTATGATCTGGGACAGAGTTACCATCCAAAAGGTGCGCAGCCTGAGATACTGATTCAGGTAGTGCAGATCTAGAATGGGGCCCCAGCCCCCCATCCGCTTCAGGGCCAGGAAGTACCTGGAAATGAACCCTGGGTTGACTGGAGGATCTGCCACTTGGGCCACTGCCTCCTTGAGGAGGAGCTGGGCTATGTCGTCTCTCAGAGTCAACTGAGTGTTGGCTGATACTCTCTTCTCCCATGGGGCGTGGGCTCGACTGGGTGGGTACTGCTTGAATTCTAGAGGCAGACCCTGGACGACCACTTCTAAGACCCACCAGTCCATGGTAACAGTGGACCAGATGGAAAGAAAGTGGTGGAGCTGACCCCATGGGAGCACCCAGAGCTTGCGTGACTGGAATAGGGGTGGCCACCCATATCCCGTCACTGGGCAGGCTTGGAGGACGAGGGTCCAGGGCCTGAACCCTGACCTCCTCTGTGGGCCTGGAAAGGTCTGGGCTTGGGGTGCCAAGCCTGTGCCTGCTGATGCTGTGCTCCCTGAAAGAAGGACTGCTGTGCTGCAGGAGCAGAGTGCTGAAAAGGTTTCTTCTGCTGCTGCTGCTTCTTAGGGCCAGAAGAGCTTTGAGCAGAAGTAGCCGAGTCCAAGGTGGCATTGGACTGTTCAGTTCGCTGACGGTGACCATCCACACCTGGACCAAAGAGATCGGTGCCCAAGAAAGGAACATCAGCAAGTTTGTGCTGGGTATCTGCCGTGAAGGTGAAAAGCCTCAGCTAAGCCCTGCGGTGTGAGGCAACCGTGGCTGCCACTGAACAGGCGCACGAGTCCCCAATGTCTAGAGCTGTCTGAAGCTGCTGTTTGGCAACAGCACCTCCTTGGTCCTGGACCTGTTTGATTGTAGTCTGAAGGTCTGTGGGGAGATGTGGGAGAACTGTATCCAAGGACCCCAGAAGGGCATGGAAGAAGTGTGCCATGATGACGGCCGAACTTGCCTGACGGAGGCCTAAAGAGGAGGCAGCATAGACCTTCCTGGCAGAGTGGTCCAGTTTCTTGGACTCCTTGTCCAGGGGTCTATCAGTGTCGGCAGAACTGCCTGTATGTCTGAACACAGAAGCGGTCACAAGGCTCTCGGCCGAGGGATGTTCTGTGAACCCCAAGAGGGAACTCATGGGCACCGCATACTTGCAGGCCATCCGGGCAGATGGTGCTGGGCAGGAGGCAGGAAGCTGACAAAGCTCCAAGGCTGGGCCAACAATGGCTGCGGCCACAGGAAAGGCTTCTGTGGAGTATCCCCCCTCTTATGAACATATGAATACAAATATGCCAGCAGAAACAGACCACCCGGTCTATCTAAGTCTGCTCGAGTGTGCAGCCAACACCCCTAGTTTGCAGCTGCCCCCCTTCCCCTTTGTCATCCCACTGCCACCCCCCACCTCCCCCACCCTCACTCTCCCCTGTTCCCTGTCCCATGCCCTTTTGAAGCTGTTCACAGATTTACATGATACCACCATTCTGGTAGGGCATTCCATTTGCTACCACCTCTCTGTGAAATAGTGCCTCCTCATTTCCTTCCTAAATCTTTTCTCCTCTATTCTTAGCCCGTGCCACCTGGTGACCCTCCCCCTCCTTAACTTAAAGACCCCATCTGCCCCATTACTGATTACCGTCAGATACTTGAATGTCTCTATCACGTCCCCCCGTCACTTCTATCCTCCAGGGTGTACATATTCAGGTCACCCAGTCTGCTGTCATAGTCTCTCCCCTCCATTCCACATATTATCTTTGTTGCCCTTCTCTGCACCCCCTCCATTAGCCTGATATCATGCTTTAGGTATGGCCTCCAAAACTTCACACAATACTCTAAGTGCGGCCTTACCAACTACCTGTAGAGGGGCAAGATCACCTCTCTTTGCCTGGACGAAAACCCCCTCGCTATGCACCCTAGCATTTTGTTCACTTTTGCAGCCGCTCTCCTGCATTGGGCAGTGTTGTTCATGGTCCCTGTTATCATTAACCCTAGGTCCTTCTCCTCCTCAGTGATCCCCAGGTTAACGCCCCCTTCCCCAGCCAGTATTCTCTTCTTGGGTTCTTCACCCCAAAGTGCATAACCTTACACTTCTTTGCATTGAACCCCAGCTGCCACCTCTCTGATCACTCCTCTAGCTTGCGTAGGTCCCCCTGCAGCTGCTTCCATCCCTCCTCTCCATCCACCACTGCTCCGATTTTGGTGTCATCAGCAAACAGACTTACCTTGCTCACCACCCCGTCTGATATGAAGAGCCCAAACAATACTGGCCCCAACACAGAGCCCTGTGGCACCCCACTTGTCACCGGCTTTGGAGTTGAGAGCTCCCCTCTCACCACCACCCATTGCAGCCTGCCACTCAGCCAGCTTGTAATCCAGTTCATCATTTTTGCCCCAGCCCCGTTAGCTTCTCCCTAAGCCACCCATGAGGCACCGAATCAAAGGCCTTGCTGAAGTCCAAGTAAAGAACATGACCCTTATCCAGCTCACCTGTCACCCAGTCATAATATTGTATGAGATTGGTTTGACAAGACTTCCCTGAAACAAACCCATGCTGCCTCACATCCTGGAGGCCATTGTCCTACAGGTACGACATCAGTCTTTCCTTTAGTATCGTTTCCATGAGGTTGCACACTATGGAGGTGAGACTTACCGGACGGTAATTACCCAGTTCATCCCTATCCCGTTCTTGTGTAATGTCAGTGAGAGGGTACTCTGCCCATTTCTGGATTAGTTCCAGGGGCGTCCCCGTGGATTCGGAGATAAGGGGGAGAATCCCTTGAAAGGACGAAGGGCCTTTCTCCGTCGACAGATCACCGGCCGACTCGTCATCCCGTGGGCGAGAGTGAAGGTCGATGCCATCTGAATCCAAGGTATCTGGATATAACGGATGGCCACCAAGGTCACCCTCAACGTGCCTGGGGCAATAAGGCATGAAGGTGACCAAGATCCTGTGAGGAAGACCCAGGGTTGACAGAGCTTCCTTCGTAGAAGCCCCTCCCAAAGGTTGTTTAGGCGGCGGCTCCACCACAATTGGTGGAGAGACCGATATCGGCCAAACCGGAGTGGGTTTAGCTGGCTCTGTGGGCGGAGGAACTGATTTCACCCATTCCAGAGGAGTCAGCATCGGCCTAGGAGGCAAACGCCAAGTAATGGCCAGAGTAGAGACCGTGGTCGACTTCTACCCGGACAGGATCAGCTGCTGCCACATCAGATCCTCGTAGCGTCGGCAGAGCTTCCGCCAAAGCCTCTCCTCATCTGAGGAGGACGCGGAAGACTGATGGTGTTGCCTCTGTTTGGAGTGCTTGTGTGCCTTCCTCAGCCTGTCGGTTGTGGGGGTCTGAGATCTCGACCGGACTGGCAGAGTCAGTCACCTGGGAGACACCGGTGGGAGAAAGGTGAAGGTCCTCCATCATCCTCACGAGGAAAACGCTGATACTCTGAGAGATCAGCGGCAGGAGAGATATGGACAGATGGTTCCTCTCCCCCAGAAGAGGGGGATGAGGAGCTGGAGGTCACCGTGCATTCCGAGGGTGGCTGCTTGGGGGGAGGTTGAAAAACCTGGCTGTCCATGGCCCTAACGTAGGCAGGGAACCAAGCAGCCACCGCTCTGAACTGCTCCCAGGTGAGAGGGCCGCTAGGACCAAGAATGCCTGGGAGCACTGGAGAACGCGGCAGAGGGATAGGGGCAGAGCCGAGAGAAGAAATCGGCTGACCTCTGCCAGGGCTAGGGAGCAGACCATGGACACCCAAGGAGGGTGTCCCGGAAGACTCCGCAGCCTACAGCTGTACAACCACATTGGTACTGCCTAGGCTGCGCCCAGAAGAATCCCCCCAGTGAGGTGACGGGGGCCGTATAGATCCAGAAGGACGGTCCCCTGCCTCCAAAGAATGGGACCCCCTCAAGGAACTGGAAGGGGAAGGGTGGAAGTCCGCACTTTGGCTTCGTCCAGGGCCGGGGTGGACCCCAGAGAAGGGCCGATGCGCCGACCCCACACCCCTCAACCCCTCAGAGTCCAAGAGGGTCCTGGTCCTCGAGAGGCCAGCCTAGGTAGCTGGCAGCTCTGGGCTGCCTCCGAAGGGGAGACCCAGTGAGCAGCACCCTCCCCTCCTGTAGACTTCCTGATGGGCCCCAAAGTTGGGCGATCGAGACACACTACGGGAAGGGGTACCACCACCGAGGGGTCAAGGAGCCCTCCAAGGCCAGGTTGCATGGCAATGGTGGCACGCACCATAGCCTGCTGGTCAGTACCACTGACCCCAACCTCGGGGAGAACCTGACGCTCCTCAGAAGGGGTCTGGCTTGGACTCGCCGTCAAGACACCGCTCGCCCTCCTCTGCAGACAACCCCGTGCTGGTGGACTACCCAACCGACCCCAGCCCGACCACCAAGAGGTAGAGTCTGAGGCCCTAAGCCAAACGGTAGGAGGACGAGGTAAAGCGACCTTACCAAAAGGCCCAGTAGTCAAAGCAGTGGCCGAGGCGGCACCCGTGCCCTCCACAGCCCCGCAAGCGGGGCTGACAGAAGGCGGCAGGGCAGCTCGGGCCAAAGGTCCTGAGCCAGGGCCAGGCACGGCGCCGTCAAGTCCACTGGCACCGGGGGCGGTACCAGGAACAGAGACGGCGCCAACGGCAGCCCCAGCAACAGCCTTGGCGCCGACGACACCACCAGACAGAAGCAGCGCCAACGGCTTCGAAGGCGGACTCGGTGCAGAACATGGCACCGCTAGGCTCTCGAGCGCGTAGCGGCACCAAGAGCACCAACGGTGCCGACGGGCGAAACGACAGACGACCAAGGCCCCATCGTGCCGCAGGCTCAACCTCAGCGCCGAGGGGAGACATGGCTGCTGCCACGTCAATCCAGGGTCATGGCGCCGCTAACGGCACCGACAAGGCCCACGGCACCGAGTCGAGTTAGCGCCGACAGGGCCCATAGCACCGCCGAACGGTGCCGGGCGTCCCGACGGCAATCACCAATGGCGCCGAGGACGCGCCGACCTGGGCCTCTCCGGACCGTGGAGTGACACCGGGGAGCCTTCACCCCTGAAGGACGACACAGTGGCGCCTCCCCGCCGCCTCCCAGGAGGAAGCGGATGGGCCTCCGCGCCACAGGAGGAGCTCGCCAAGGCTAGCTACAAGAAGCCGAGGCTCCTCCTCCTCAGTCCGTACAGAACCGGGAGGGGACCCGGAGGAAAGGCCGAGAGAGCGCTGCTTGGCCCGACGAGTGCGAACCCTTCTCCCGAAAGTTGGCGGAGCTCGCCCTACTTTAAACGCGCGCTGTTTGAGGACGCGGCGGTCCACGGAGAAGCAGGCGTCGCATGAATCCATTTCGTGAAGCGGGCCAAGACACGCGAGACACCGGTCATGCTGGTCGGTAATGGAGTACTTGCGGCCGCACGGGCACCGACACATAGGGGGC
Source organism: Neoceratodus forsteri (assembly GCA_016271365.2). Classification (NCBI taxonomy): domain Eukaryota; kingdom Metazoa; phylum Chordata; order Ceratodontiformes; family Ceratodontidae; genus Neoceratodus; species Neoceratodus forsteri. Next base: position 119,898,129 of record JADMNL010000030.1, on the reverse strand, counting down.
CGCCCCGACTTAGAAGGTTTCTTGCCCTCCGACCGCGACATGACCTATGGAAAAAAACACCAAAAACAGACTCGACGTCGCTATACTTTAAAATAAATGGAAAGATCTTACCGGCGACGTTGAGTGGAGGCAGAACCCAGAACTAGCAGGAGACCGACGGACTGTCGAACGAACAAACGCGAAAGGCTACAGGCCTAAAAACTCTTCAAATTTCTTCAGATGGCTTCCCACGAGGCAACCTCGACGGCGGGAGATGAAGAACTGGTCGGCAGGTGGAGTCGACGCAGCCTAATGGCTAATCCTCGAGCCGCCACGTGAGGCACGCTGGGCCTTGAGGGTGCCGATGCTGCATCGGCTCTGCCTATCCTTTTAAAAAAAAAAAAGGCTCCCGCGGGGTCCTGATCTCCGGCTAGTACCCATCTGTGATGAATGGTGAAGATTGACACAGATAAGATACATTAAGGTCCCAAGCAGGAGCAGGGTCCCTAAAGGGGGGATTGGTGTGCAGCAATCCCTTGAAGAACTTACAAAACACAGGATGGGCTGACAGAGGAGAAGGCTTGCCTACTGACAAGAAGGCAAAAACAGTTGCCAGATGTACTTTAAGTGTAGCTGGCCTAAGTCCCAAGCCATTAAGATGAACCATATAGTCCAGGACTGTAGGCAATCCAGCAGATTCTGGAGAAATATGCTTATTAGAGCACCAAATAGTGAACCTTTTCCATTTGGAGTTGTAAGTTTTTCTGGTGGAAGGCTTTCGAGAAGCCTTAAGGATATCCAGAACCCCTTGAGAAAGGTGTAAATCAGCAAACTCTAACTCTTCAAGAGCCATGCCTTGAGATTGAGAGATCTGAGGTTCGGATACCAAATCCTCCCGAGAGGATGTCAGCAGGTTGTAATTCCTGGGAAGAGACAGGGGAAGGTGGACTGTTAAGGACAGCAGCAGTGGGTACCAGGGCTGTCTGGCCCAGTCTGGAGCAATCAGAATCACTTTGCATGGTTGGGACCTAATCTTGACCAGCACTTTGAACAGGAGAGGGAAGGGGGAAAAGCATACAGGAATTTCCCTTCCCAATTCAGGGTCAGAGCATCCAGGGGGACTAAGCCCAAGACTGGAGGTCTGCAACAAAAGAGAGGAAGTTGGTGATTGTCTGGGACTGCAAAAAGATCTATCTGTGGAGTGCCCCATCTCGAGAAAATCACTTCCAAAACAAGGGGATCTAGGGTCCATTCGTGATGGCCCTGGGATATCCTGCTGAGAGCATCTGCTAGGACATTGTCCTTCCCTGGGAGGTGAACTGCTATCAGAGAGGTTTGCGGGAATAGGCCAGAGACCACAATTTCATTGCTTCTGTGCACAAGGCCGAGACCAAGTGCCTCCTTGCTTGTTGATGTACCACATTGTGGTGGTATTGTCTGTTCTGATCTGGACCACCTTGTTCTGTACAGATTTGGAAAAGGCTTGCAGTGCCAAAATACTGCTCTGAGTTCCAAGAGATTGATGTGAAGCAGAGATTCTTGAGGTGACCACAGTCCTTGGGTGGTAGATCCCCAAGTGGGATCCCCAGCCCAGCAGGGAGGCATCTGTGGTGAGTATCACTGAATGAGACTGAGTGACAAAAGGAACTCCCTGTCTCAAATTGTCCTGATCCTGCCACCATTGCAAAGCCTGGATCAGGGTTCGAGTCACTGGGACTAGTTTGGTAAGGGAATCATTTCTTTGGGACCAGAAGGCTCTTAAGTGGAACTGAATGTCCCTCATCTGGAATCTTGCCCCCTGGACCACTGCTGTAGAAGCTGCCATGTGGCCCAGGAGCTGCAAGAAATGCCTTGCTGGTCGATACACCTGAAGGGTGAATGAAGAGGCCAGTTCTATAAGGGTCCTTGCCCTGTCCAGGGGAAGGAAGGCTTTTGGTCTTATTGTATCCAGCTTTGCCCCTATAAAGGTGAGGAGCTGTACTGGCTCGAGAACTGACTTTGGAAGGTTGAAGAGGAATCCTTAGGAAGTGAGCACTTGCTGAGTTATTTGCAGATGTGACTTGACTTGGTCTGGAGACTGACCCACTATGAGCCAGTCGTCCAAGTATGGAAAGATGGAGATCTTTTTTCTCCTTAGGAAAGCAACCACTACTGCCAGGCACTTTGTGAACACCCTTGGGGCTGACGTTAGGCCAAAGGGCATTGCTCTGAATTGATAGTGGACTGAGGGCAACTCGAACCTGAGGTACTTTCTGTGGGTGCACCTAATGGGAATGTGAAAATAGGCATCTTTGAGGTCCAGGGAGGCTAGCCACTCCCCTTGCCTTAGAGAGGGTAGAATTATTCCCAGAGTCACCATTTTGAATTTTGGTTTTAAAAGGTGCTTGTTCAGATATCTTAGATCCAGGATGGGCCGCCATTCTCCTGTCTTTTTTGGGGGTTAGGAAGTACCTGGAGTACAATCCTTTGCCCTTGTGTAGGGTAGGAACCCTTTCTATGGTTCTGAGAGCCAGGAGGGAAGAAACCTCTGCCGCTAGGGCAAGGGTCTCTGATGGATTTGCAGGTGGAAAGGATCTGGTTCTCATCTTGGGAAATGTTTTGAAGCTGAGAACCAGTCCCTGGCTTACTACTTCCAGGACCCACTTGTCTGATGTCAAAGACTTCCAGTCCTGGACAAAGTAAGCCAGCCTGCCCCCTACAGGCATTGGAGAATCGGCCTGGGCAGACCCATCAGGGTGTCTGCTTGGCAGGGGCTTTAGGCTGAGGGGTGGAAGCAGGCCTGCTCATTCCCTGTCTGTCTCTCCCTATGAAGAACCCCCTCTGAGCATAAGCAGAAGAGGAGGCCTGGGCTTGGTAAAAAAGGCCTTTGAAAGGGCCTGCCCCTGCCCCTGGAATGCTGTCTCTGAGGAGTGGCTTGCCTTTCTTTGGCCTGAGCACTCCTGTAGGTGGTCCTGTACTCATCCATCTTCTTCATGTAGTTCTCTGTCTGCTCCCCAAACAGAGAATTACCAATGACAGGGAAATCCATGGCCTTAGCCTGGGTATCCTGTGATAGGCTAGTACATCTGAGCCAAGCCATCCTCCGAAGGGCCACAGATGTAGCCATGACTCTAGATGAAACATCACTGGAGTCCACAACAGCATGAAATTGCACCTTGGATGCCTCAATCCCATCCACAGCCACCCGCTCCAGCTCCTTGGCAAGCTGGTCAGGGGCCTGTTTAACCAGAGCCAGCACAGTGTCCCACCTGGACTTCTGGTATCTAGCTGTGTAGGCCATATAGTTAGCCTACCCGAGTCCCAAAGATGCTGCCATGTACTGCTTCCTTGCCATGGCATCAATCCTCCTAGAGTCCTTATATGGGGGGTGTGAAGCCAAGGGAATATTTGCCTTATCACAGGCAGCAGCCTGCACTACCCCAACATGGCTGTATTGCTGGGAAAGGAACTCCATGTCCAAGCCTGAAAGGGTATACCTCTTGTCCATTCTTCTGTCCACAGGAGGTATGGAATTAGGAGTCTTTAGAATTTTAAATGTCTGTTTCCCAAAAGATTTATGGAGGGGAATAGACAATCTCCTGGACTCTGGGATGTCCATCATCTCAACGAAATCAGGCTCCTCCTGATCCTCCACTGCTTCTTCCATTGGAAGCTGGAGGGTTTCAGCCACATTTTTGTAAAACATAAAGTGGGAAGGGGACTCAGAAAGCCTAGGAGGAGAAACACCTGAAGGTCTGTCTGGGGAGATGTCTGGGTCAATAGGCACATCCAGACTTTCATAATCACCATCATCATCATTATCCTTATACTCTCCCTTGTCCTCCTCCGGTTCATAAAATTCTTCTAAAGTATAATCCGGAACTGGCGGAACCGACCGAACCTAGCCCCTGACAGATGGTGCCGGTTCGGCCGGAACCGAAGTTAGCGATTGAACTATCCTTATCGCTTTGGCTATTTCATCAGCAGTCGGAGAAAGAATTTGTGGATCCGAACCGGATGATTTTTCCTCTCTTCTTTTAACCGGAACTGACTCTCAGAATCGGTCTTCTTTGCCTCAAGAAGTTTCGCCCTGGTCAGAGGGCACCCTTCTGGTTCGGTCAGAACTGAACCAGGCTGGCCATCCGGGTCAACGGACTTCTCGGCCTCCCTTTCCCTCAATCTACCTACTCTCTTATCCAGGGTAGCTTTGGGAAAACTTTACAAATTTTGCAGTCTGAATCGAGGTGGTCAAACCCCAGACAATAAACACAGGTGGTGTTGGGATCAGCCTTAGCAAAGGCTTCCCCACATACTCTACAGTGTTGAAACCCAGTGGGCCCGGGTTTTTTTCTTGGGTTTCTCAGACATGGCCAATGCTATCCAAAACTTACCCTTTTTTTGGCAATCTGCCAGGCAAGACACCCCTATCGGTTCCTGACTGTGTTATGGGTCTTGGAAAAAAACTTAATTAAATCCATTTTTTTTTAGAACCGATACGGACTGGTTACCACACTCTAATTAATTCAAAAGGTTTTTAAAACCTATCTGATTGGTTCAAACTGAACCGATCCAATGTTTACAAGTTCCACACAGAAACTAAATGCAAAACCTATCTAGTAATCACGGTTCCACAGACAGAGACTTAAACCGACAGGTTCAGTAGCAAAAATTCGGTAGAAACCAAGTGAAAAAACGACACTTTAACCGACTTTTTTGAACCGAGCAAAGGAGAAATCTTTGGAGCGACTGTTCAGTGAGGCAGAGTAAAGAATCTGACGGTTGGAGTTTAAACAACAGCAGACTGAGGCTTCAACCGAGTTCGCGCTGAACATTCCATGCTGGCCATGAAAAGTTAACTCTTTGTTCTCCGGGGCAGTTGAAAGGCAGGACCTAACTGCAATAGTCAGAATACAGCAAGACTTCATGTTGTTTGAACCCTCATTTCTAGGGGTGTGGATATGGTGCACTATCCACACTGTGGTACACTCCTAGCAGTTCTCCAAAAGGAGGGGGCAAGATGCACATCCTTACTTGGAAAAAAGGGACTGGAGAACCGAAGTTCCAAAACAAGCATCCTGGTGTGACTCAAGGTCAATGTGGTGGTGGGAAATGAAGGGTTGTGCTGATTTCCAGGTGGCAAGCCCTGCATATCTACTGGAAAGGGATGTCCCTGGAAGCAGCCACTGAGACAGCGGTATGTCTGGTGGAATGAGCCCTAAGCCCTATGGGAGGCTCCCTACCACTCAACCTGTAGCAAAGGTTGATGCAGGATACAGTCCACCTGCCAATCATCTGCTCAGCTGCTGGTCTGCCAGGTGAGGCTTCAGTGTAGATGACAAAGAGCTAGTGAACCTTTCCCCGAACTCCAGCCATGCATTCCTTATAAGAAGCGAGCGCTCACCTCAGGTCCAATGAGTGAAGCCTGTGCTCGACCTCCGAGGCTGGATTGGTGAAGTACATCGGGAGGTTAATCACGTGATTAAGGTGAAACTCTCAAACAATCTTTGGGAGCGACTTTGGGTTGGGGCAGAGGACAACCTTGGCCCTGTGCAACACCAGCTACAGAGACTCCACCGAGAGCGCGTGGAGCTCACTGATCCTTCAGAAGGAGGCGATAGGCACCAAGAAGGCAGTCTTCCAAGACAGGTGAGAGAGATATGACACCTATATGGAAAAGCGCTTCCATTTGAAGGCATAGCACTGGCAGGTCATCTCTTTCCGGGAGGCTTCCACAACATAGAGAACCTCTTCAGAGAGACCAAAATCCTGGAAGTCTAGCCACTCAGGAACTTGGCTTTCAGGTACCCAGACTGAAGGTCCAGGTGCAAGACCTTCCCCCTGTGACTGGAATGCAGATCCAGGTGTAGAGGCAAGCACCACAGAGGCCTACTTTGAGGCTAAGGAGATCTAGGTACCAGAATTGGTGAGGCCAGTCCGGGGCTACCAGGATCATCTACGCCTTGTCCCTCTACACCCTGACCAGCACTCTGTGGATCAAAGGAAAGAGAGAGAAGGCGTAAAGGAGTCCTGTGGTCCAGGGCCTTGTGAAGGCATCCCCCAACAGGGCCCCACACTGAGGGGGGGTGGGTAAAGAACAGCCCCAGGTTCACGTTCTCCAAGGAGGCAAATAGATCAACCAGAGGAGTGCCCCACTGGGAGAACAGGTGGTTCACAACCTCCTGATGCAGAGACTACTCATGAGATGCCATGTACACTCAGCTGAGGTTGTCTGCGAGCTGGTTGGAGGCTCCGGCTAAAAGAATCACCAGGAGATTGGCACCCAAGCTATGCATGATTAACCAGGTGTGGACAGCCTCCTAACACAACTGAAGGGAGTACACACCACCCTGCTTGTTTAGGTAGTACATGGTCATGGTACTGTCCATCTGGATCTGCATGACCTGACCCCAGACGAAGGGAGTGAATTCTGCCAGAGCAAGGCACACTGCACGGAGCTCCAGCAGATTGATGTGGCAATGGGACTCCCTGGGGGTCCAGAGCATGTGGGCCCCCAAGTGCACTCCCCATCCCACCAGAGATGCACTGGTAGTCAGAGTGACTGCTGGCTCTGGGTGGATCAATGGGACTCTTTCCTCCAAATGTTCTGGGACTAGCCACCACTGGATGGCATCCCACACTGGCTGAGTCACCATGACCGGCTGGTCCAGGTGATCTAGGCCTTGAGACCAGTGACGGGGGCAAGCTCTCATTGCAGGTGGTGCATCGCCAGCAGACCCAACCGGACCATGGTGGTGCAAGGTGCAATGCATTCCAGCAGCCGTAGGAAGTCCCGAGCAAGGTGCGAGTGCACAACCTGAAATGATTGGGGAAAGGAGGCAAGATCCACTGCCCAGTCCACTGGGGGGCCTTGCCCTGGAGGGAGTCAAGCTCTGTCCTGATAAAGTGGATGACCAGCGAAGGGTTGAGTTCTGACTTGGCCGGGTTGATCAGAAGACCCAAGGCAGAGCAAGTCTGGAGGGATAGGTCCCTGGACCACACACCACTGCCTCCCCTAGATGACCCGGAAATCATCCAGTCATCCAGATATGGATAGACCCAAACACCTCAGAGTCTGAAACAGGCCACACCACTGCGATGCACTTGATGAAGACTCTGGAGGCTGAGGAGAGGCCGAAAGGTATGACCTGGAGCTCATAAAGAATCCCTTCTGTGCAGAACTGAAGGTACTGCCAGTGGGATGGACAGACTGGAATATGGAAGAAGGCGTCCTGGAGGTCCAGAAAGCAGAACCACATGCCCTGCTCCAGAAGAAAAAATTACTCACCTTAGTAATGTTGTTTCTTCTAATGGAGTCTTGCTGTATTCTGACATATGCAGTTAGGTCCTGCCTTTCAACTGCCCCAGAGAACAAAGAGTTAAACTTTCTATGACTAGCATAGAATGTTCACCACAAGCTCGGTTGAAGCCCCTGTCTGCTGTTGTTTAAACTGAAACCGTCAGATCTTTACGAGCAAAGACTCACTAGGTGTTCTGTGTGGAAACTGTAAAATTCTTAATAGCCAACTGGAAAATATATAAAAAGTTTTTGGGTTTCAAGGGAAGACTCAAGTCAGGAAACCCAAAAACAAAACACATCCAAAACACAACCTGTCACCCAAACCAAAAAGAGGGTGTAAAAAGAATACCCCTAGGGTGCCAACACTGCTCCTGCCCACCCACATTCCAAAATCTAGGTTCTGAGAGGGGAGGCGGGGGGAGGTCAGAATACAGCAAGACTCCATTAGAAGAAACAACATTACTAAGGTGAGCAATTTTTTCTTCAAACAACATGAAGTCTTGCTGTATTCTGACATATGCAGACTACCAAGCAGTACCTCCATGGAAGAGGGACAGAACCTACTTTGGGAACAGGCTCTGAAGTACTGCTGTGCCAAACCAAGCGTCACTCCTAGCCTGGTAATGCTTGGTGAAAGTATGGACTGTTTTCCAGGTGGCTGCTTGACAAATTTCTAAGAGAGGAATACCCCTGGCAGCAGCCAGGGAAGCAGCTGTACCTCTAGTGGAATGAGCCCTCAGGCCTGAGGGTGGAGTTCTACCCAGTTTTTCTAGAGTAAGAATTGTATACAAGAAACAATCCACCTGGCAATAGATCTCTTAGTGGCAGGTTTGCCTTTACCAACTTCTCCATAAGTACGGAACAACTGGAGGGATTCAAACCTGTGACCCTTGGTACGCTCTATGTAGTAGCTAAGGGCTCTTTTAACATCCAAGCTGTGTAGCCTCCTCTCCCCCGAGGAGGAATGGTCAGTGAAGAAAACAGGGAGAGAAATAGACTGGTTGAGGTGGAAATCTGAAACCACTTTAGGTAAGAACGTTCTGTTAGTTCTAAGGACCACTTTATCTCTGTGAAAAGAGATGAAATCAAATTCCACTGATGGCTTGCAATTCACTGATATGTCTGGCAGAAGTAATGGCTACCAAAAACACAGTTTTCCAAGTCAAGTACTTAAGCTCTGCTGAGGACAAAGGCTCAAAGGGGGGTTGCATAAGCTGAGCAATGCAAACATTAAGGTCCCAAGCAGGAGCAGCATCCCTAAAGGGGGGTTTGGTGTGAAGCAATCCCTTGAAAAACTTACAGAATACAGGATGGGATGACAGAGAGGAAGACTTGCCTCCTGACAAGAAAGCAGAAACAGCTGCCACGTGTACTTTAAGGGTAGCTGGTCTGAGGCCTAGGCCATTAAGATGGACCATATAATCCAGAAACGTAGGCAATTCAACAGAGTCTGGAGAAATATTCTTCTTAGAACACCAAATGCTGAATCTTTTCCACTTGGAGTTGTAAGTCTTCCTGGTTGAAGGCTTTTGAGAAGCCTTAAGGATATCCAGAACCCCTTGGGAAAGATGCAGATCTGCAAACTCTAACTCTTCGAGAGCCAAGCCTTGAGATTAAGAGACTCAAGATTCGGGTACCAAATCCTCCCCTGAGAGGATGTTAACAGGTTGTAATTCCTGGGAAGAGACAGGGGAAGGTGAACTGCTAGGGACAGCAACAACAGATACCATGGCTGTCTGGCCCAGTCTGGAGCAATCAGAATCACCTTGCATGGTTGTGACCTTATCGTGACTAGCACCCTGAACAGGAGAGGGAAGGGGTGAAAAGCATACAGGAATTTCCCTTCCCAGTGCAGAATCAAAGCATCCAGGGGGACTGAGCCCAAGACTTGGGGTCTGCAACAAAAGAGAGGAAGTTGGTGATTGTCTGGGGCTGCAAAAAGATCTATCTCTGGTGTGCCCCATCTCGAGAAAATCACTTTCAAAAACTAGAGGATCTAGGGCCCATTCGTGATGGCCCTGGGATATTCTGCTCAGTGCATCTGCTAGAACATTGTCCTTCCCTGGGAGGTGAACTGCTATCAGAGAGGTTTGCAGGGAATAGGCCAGGGACCACAACTTCATTGCTTCTGTGCACAAGGCCATAGACCGAGTGCCTCCTTGCTTGTTGATGTACCACATGGTGGTTGTGTTGTCTGTTCTGACCTGAACCACCTTGTTTTGTACAGATGCGGAAAAAGCTTGCAGTGCCAGAAACACTGCTCTGAGTTCCAAGAGATTGATGTGAAGCAGAGATTCCTGAGGTGACCACAGTCCTTGGGCGGTAAGATCCCCCAAATGGGCTCCCAAGCCCAACAGGGAAGCATCTGTGGTGAGTATCAGTGAATGAGACTGAGTGACAAATGGAACCCCTTGTCTCAAATTGTCCTGATCCCGCCACCATTGCAAGGCTTGGATCAGGGTTCAGTCACTGGGATTAGTTTGGTAAGGAATCCTTTCTTTGGGACCAAAGGCTCTTAAATGGAACTGAATGTCCCTCATTTGGAATCTTGCTCCCTTGACCACTGCTGTGGAAGCTGCCATGTGGCCCAGTAGCTGAAGGAAATGCCTTGCTGGTCGAGACACCTGAAGGGTGAATGAAGAGGCCAGTTCCATAAGGGTCCTTGCCCTTTCCAGGGGTAGGAAGGCTCTTGCCTTTACCGTATCCAGTTCTGTACCTATGAAGGTGAGGAGCTGCACTGGTTTGAGAACTGACTTTGGTAGGTTGAGAAGGAATCCTAAGGAAGTGAGCACTTGCTGGGTCACTTGTAGATGTGACTTGACTTGGCCTGGAGACTGACCTACTATGAGCCAGTTGTCCAAGTATGGGGAGATGGAGATCTTTTGTCTTCTTAGGAAGGCAACTACTACTGCCAGCCACTTTGTGAAAACCCTTGGGGCTGATGTTAGGCCAAAGGGCATTGCTCTGAATTGATAGTGGCCTGAGGGCAACTCGAACCTGAGGTACTTTCTGTGGGAGCACCAGATGGGAATGTGAAAGTAGGCATCTTTGAGGTCCAGGGAGGCTAGCCAGTCCCCTTGCCTTAGAGAGAGAAGGATAATTCCCGGAGTTACCATTTTGAACTTTGGCTTCAAAATATGTTTGTTCAGATATCTTAGGTCCAGGATGGGACGCCATTCTCCTGTCTTTTTGGGGGTTAGGAAGTACCTGGAGTACAATCCTTTGCCTCTGTGTAGGTGGAACTCTCTATAGCTCTGAGAGGTAGGAGAGAAGAAACCTCTGCCTCTAGGGCAAGGGTCTCTGAGAGATTTGAGTGGAAAAGATCTGGCTCTCATCTTGGGAAATTTTTGAAGCTGAGAACCAGTCCTGGCTTACTACTCCAGGACCCACTTGTCTGACGTAAGAGACTTCCAGTCCTGGACAAAGTAAGCCAGCCTGCCCCCTACTGGTATGGGAGAATCGACCCGGGCAGACCCTCAGGGTGTCTGCTTGGCAGGGGCTTTAGGCTGAGGGGTGGATGCAGGCCTGCTCATCCCCCTTCTGCCTCTCCCTCTAAAGAACCCCCTCTGTGAAAAGGAAGAAGAGGAGGCCTGAGCTTGGTAAAAAGGCCTTTGGAAAGGCCTGCCCCTGGACTGCTGCCTTTGAGGAGTTGCTTGCCTTTCTTTGGCCTGAGCACTCCTGTAAGTGGTCCTGTACTCATCCATCTTCTTCATGTAATTCTCTGTCTGCTCCCCAGAGAATTACCAATTACAGGAAAATCTATGGCCTTAGCCTGGGTATCCTGTGAGAGGCTAGTACAGCTGAGCCAAGCCATCATCTGAAGAGTCACAGATGTAGCTATGACTCTTAATGATACATCATTGGAGTCTACAGCAGCATGAAACTGTACTTTCGATGCCTCACTCCCATCTGCAGCCACCTGCTCCAGCTCCTTGGCAAGCTGGTCAGGGGCCTGTTTAGCCAGAGCCAGCACAGTGTCCCACCTGGACTTCTGGTATCTGGCTGTATAGGCCATATAGTTAGCCTGCCTGAGACCCAAAGATGCTGCATGTATTGTTTCTTTGCCATGGCATCAATCTTCCTGGAGCCCTTGTCTGGGGGGTGTGATGCCAAGGGAATGTTTGCCTTATCACAGGCAGCAGCCTGCACAACCCCACATGGCTGCATTGCTGAAAAAGGAACTCCGTGTCTGAGCCTGACAGAGTGTACCTCTTGTCCATTCGTCTGTCCACAGGAGGTATAGAATTAGGAGACTTAAGAATTTTTTGTGTCTGTTTCCCAAAGGATTTGTGGAGGGGAATAGACAGTCTCCTGGACTCTGGGATGTCCATCATCTCAACATAATCAGGCACTTCCTGATCCTCTACTGCTACCTCCACAGGAAGCTGGAGGGTATCAGCCACTTTTCTGTAAAACATATAGTGTGAAGGGGACTCAGAAAGCCTAGGAGGAGGAAACACCTGAAGGTCTGTCTGGGGAGATGTCCGGGTCAATAGGCACACCCAGACTTCCACCATCACCATAATCATTTTCATACTCTCTCTCTCTCCTTCTCCTCCGGTTCATAAAATTCTTCCAAAGTATAATCCGTAACCGGGGGCACCGACCGAACCGAGCTCCTGCCAGATGGTGCTGTACGGTCGGAACCGAACCAAGCGATTGCACAATCCTTATCGCCTTGGCTATCTCATCAGCGGTCGGAGTGTGAAATTCTGGGTCCGAACCGGTCGATTTGTCTTTTCTTTTTCCTTTTATCGGAACCGATTCCTCAGAATCAGCTCTCCTTTTGCCTGAAGTAGTATCGCCCTGGTCAGAGGGCACTCCTTCTGGTTCGGTCAGAACCGAACCGAGCTGGCCATCCAGGTCAGCGGACTTCTCGTCCTCCCTTTCCCTCAGTCTACCTAATCTCTTTTCCAGGGTAGAGTTGGGAAAATTCTTGCATATTTGGCAGTCTGAATCGAGGTGGTCAAACCCCAGACAATAAACACAGGTGGTGTGGGGATCAGCCTTAGCAAAGACTTCCCCACACACGCTGCAGTATTGAAACCAAGTGGGCTCGGTTTTTTCTTGGGTTTCTCAGACATGGCCAATCCTAACCAAAAACTTACCCTTTTTTCGGCAATCCACCAGGCAAGACTCCCCTATCGGTTCCGACTGTGTCACGGGTCTTGGAAAAAAAAGTAATTAAATCCATTTTTTTTAGAACCGATATGGACCGGTTACCACACTCTAAAGTAAGCACAAGTTTTTTTTACATCAAACTGATCGGTTCAGCTGAACCGATCCACAATTTACAAGTTCCACACAGAAACAGAACAAAAACCTATCTAGTACTCACGGTACCACAGACAGAGACTTGAACCGACTAAGCGGCAACAGCAATTCGGTAGAAACCGACCGAAAACCGACACTTCAACCGACTTTTTGAACCGAGCAGCAGGAGAAATCTCTGGAGCGACTGTTCAGTGAGGCGGAGTAAAGAATCTGACGGTTGCAGTTTAAACAACAGCAGACAGGGGCTTCAACCGAGCTCGTGGTGAACATTCTATGCTAGTCATAGAAAGTTTAACTCTTTGTTCTCCAGGGCAGTTGAAAGGCAGGACCTAACTGCATATGTCAGAATACAGCAAGACTTCATGTTGTTTGAAATGGTATTATCTGGTTTACAGTGGCCATCCTGAACTTGCACCTCCTCAGGAACTTGTTCAGATTGTGAAGATCCAGTATGGGGTGCCAACCCCCTGCCCACTTGGGGACCAGGAAATAGCTGGACACAAAGCCCTGGCTGGCAGTGGTGTCTGGAGCATGGGCTATGACTTCTTTCTCTAGAAGCTGAGTGATATCTTCCCTGTGGGCGGACAGCGTATCCTGAGACACCACGGACTCCCATGGAGCATGGGCTCCGTAGGGCGGAAGAGCCTCGAAGTCGAGAGGCAATCCTCATTCCACCACTTCTAGCACCCATTTGCCCAAAGTGATGCTGGATCAGGCATGGCAGAAATGGCAAAGCCAACCCCCAATGAAGCTAAGGTAGATACATGACGGGCAGAAGGTAGAACCCCCCCCCCGACCCATCACTGAGCAGCCTTGGAGGAGGCCTGGGTGCTGGTCACTGGAAGGGCCCAGCTGTCCCAGCCTCCAGGTTTCTTTGGAGCCTTGGCTGGCAAACCTGGACTTAAGTTGCCAGACCTTGGATCGCCCTGGGTGGGGCTGCTGCGATTTGGGCTGTGGGGACAGAAAGGACCGAAACTGAAAGGGCTTCTTCTTCAGCTTCTGTCCCCTGGGGTCCTTCTTCAAGGACATCACTGAATCCAGGGTGGCACTGGACTTCTCAATCCTAATAAGATGTCCATCCACCCCTGGGCCAAACAGGTTGGTACCCAAGAAAGGGACATTGGCCAGTTTGTACTTGGTACCTGCCGTAAAGGTAGAAATCTGCAGCCAGGCTTTACGCCACCAGAGGCAGGAGTCACCGCTGTCCAAGGCCATCTGGAATTGGTGCTTGGCGAGGAAGCCACCCTGGTCTCTGGCCATCTTGACCGCCGACTGCAGATCCTGCAGGAAGGTGGGGAAGAACATGATCCAGGACACATATGAGGGCATGTCTAAAGTTGGCCACCATCAAAGCAGTGCTCACCTGACGGAGACACAGGGAGGACATAGCGTAGACCTTTCACTGCATGGTCCAGCTTCTCCATGTCGGGGGGGCCTGTCCTCATCCCCATTTTCTATCTTGTGAAAGACAGAGTTCACCACCAATCTCTCGGACAAGGGATGGTCTGAAAAAACGGGAAGAAAACCAGTCAGAACCACGCACTTGTGGACCATGCGGGCCGAAGGTGCCACACACGAAGAGAGATGCTGCCAAAGCTTCAGTGTGGGACTCAAAATAGCCTCCACCACAGGGATGGCAACCCCCAGGGAATCATCCCCATTGAGGATCCCCGTAATGGGGTACTTGGCCCACTTCTGGACTGGCTCCATGAGGATCGCCATTGATTTGGAGATCAGCCAAAGCAGAGCCCCGAAGGAGACTGGTCCATGCTCAGTAGAGTTCTTCGGCCAACTCAAGAGTCAAAGCTTGGGGTCCTGGAGGACTGCATAGAGGACCCTTCAGAGTCTGAAGACTCATTGAATACCGCCCTTGACCATTTTTCTCCATGAACCACTACATACTCATCCGAGTGGGTGATTTGGATGGAAAGTCATCCGAGAAGATCAGTAGCCGAACAAGTGGCCTTGGCCTGAGCTCCCTGCAAGGGCTGCTTGGGTGGTGGCTCCACCAGAATCAGTGGAGAAGCCAACATAGGCATGACTGGACCTGGCAGGACCAGGGAAACCAGGAAAGCACTGGTGTCTATCATGGCTAAAGACCCACTGCTGTCATACCGGCTCCTCACAGCACCTATACAACTTGTAATGGAGCCTCTCTTCGTCCGAGGACTAACAGGAAGATGAGCATCGATGGTGAGTCCTGGCTGAAGGCCGAGTGCAGGAACACAAAGACTCCAGAGAGCGCATTCTCGACTATGACTGGGACTTCGAAGACAACTACACAGACGGTGAGGGGATGCAGAAGGAGGGGCTATGTACAAGACATGTACTGGGTCCTTCTGCCGGATCCCCAAAGTGGGGGTCTCTTGGGAAGAGACAGTCTGCTCAGCTGGCTTCTCCTGCCCCTCCTGAGAGAGGGCTGAAAGGAGGACCAGAGTCCTAGTGATTGAATCATCCTCGATTTCTTCCGGCAATGGACTGAATGGGTCAAGAAAAATCTCAACTGGGTGGCCACAGCCAAGTCTGTCAGGGTTACCATGGAGTTAGCGGCCTGACCATCGACCAGGGAAGGCTAATCCGAGAGCTCAACAGTTGTCGAGGGAATCACAGGAGCGGGAAGATCATGCTTGTTCCTGGTTTCACGACCAATGGCGGGTTCTCTTGTTTTTTTTCGACTTGTCACCCCACAAAGGGCCCTCCCTGAGATTCTGCAAGGACTGGCACACATCACAAATGGTGCCGGTGAAGAAAGCGCCAATGCTGGTGCCAACTGGGAACAGTGCAGGCACCAACAATGAAACTGCCATGGCCTTTGCCGTCATCTCTTCTAAGGCCACGATCTGGGAAGCTGAACCCACAGCCACTGATACCACTTTGGGAGCATCCTTAGACCGGACCGGTGGGTCCCATTCATCCAGCCAATTGAGAAGGAGGTGGGTGTACCAATCTTCAAGTGAAGACGGCAACAAAGTTTTGCAAAGCCTGCAAGCCTAAGGGTCATGTTCTGCCTCGAGGCAGTAGATGTATGAGGCATGCAGGTGTGTTCAGGACATTTTTTGATTCTAGGCAGAACATCTCTTGAATCCTGGACCAGACCAAGGTTTGTTGCACTCCATGTCATAAAGAAGCCAATAAAAAGGTGCTTGAAAATAATTAGAAACACTGGCCTATACCACGCACACGGAACTGTGAAGGAGGAGACCTGACTCTTCCAGTAGAAAAGAAGATCTGACATCACGGGGTGGAGCCGAGGATAACACCCAGGTGGATAAGGAGAAGCTTAGCTTGAAGACATTACAGCTAGATGTAAAGGGGGAAGGAATACCGCCACAACGTGGATAAGTACACCATATCCGAGTCACTAGAACACAGGCTTTTTACGTGCCTTGAAGCCACTTGATGGATTTCCTTTAAGGAAGATGCTGAGCTGAGCATTAAGCCACAAATTACCAAAAGCACTGAAAAAATGAATGGCGTAGTACCACAAATGGAAATTACGTACCTACCATAATTCTTGATCTTCTTGGATGAAGTCTCCACCACTCATTCACACTGATGGGATCTACGCCGGAGGCACTAGGACCCAGCGGGAGCAAACTTTTTGCAGGAGAGTCGGCGCCAGAGATGGGGCTGCGAGGAGCGGCGTCGCGAGCCTCGACTCGTGCAGCAATGACTATCTCGGCATTGACCCTCCAACTGCCTCAGTACCTTTTTTCTGAGGAGGTGCAGTGTAACTAACCTAGAAGGATAGCCTAACAAAAACTGAACATAAGATAGTCCAGACGACCCATATAAGAAGGGTCAACAAAGAAGTCTTCACAGCCTAAAGATTGAGGGTGTGAAGATCAACAACAGAAGTGAGCTAGGGGGATGGTGGGTGGGCATGTGAATGAGTGGTGGAGACTTTGTCCAAGAAGATCAAGAATTACGGTAGGTACGTAATTTCCATATCTTCCTGGACATAAAGTCTCCACCACTCATTCACACTGATGGAAGAGTACCGAGCTAATAATCCCCTGAGAGGGCGGCAGGAGAGACCAAGAGCTCACAATTTAGGACAGAAGTCCATTAAGGATGGTTCTGCCAAACGAAATATGTCGCCTGGCATGGACTTCCAGGGCATAGTGCTTGACAAAAGTATGCACTGAGCTCCAGGTAGCCACACAGCAAATATCTGCAATGGGCACATTGCAGATTTCTGCCAGGGATGCCACGACTGCTTTAGTAGAGTGAACGTACACTCTGCCCTCCAGCTTAACCTGTGCCATGGAATAACAGTGGCGAATGCATGCCACCAGCCATGCTGAAATACATCTGATAGCAACAGGTTGACCCAGCCAGGTCTTGCTGAAGGAAACAAACAGTTGTTGAGCTTTGTGAAAATCGTTTGTTCTATCTAGATAGAAACGCAAAGCTCTTTTGACATCCAAAGAATGAAGAGAAAGCTCCCTTCATTTTGGAAGTTCGCAAAGTAAGTAGGAAGGACCAAAGGTTGGTTTAGATGGAATTCTGAAACAACCTTAGGGAGAAACTTAGGATGGGTCCTAAGAAAAAATTACTCACCTTAGTAATGTTGTTTCTTCTAATGGAGTCTTGCTATATTATGACATATGCAGTTTGTCCCAGCCTTAGAACTGCTCTGAGGTGAAAGAGTTAACTCATGCCAGGCATGGAATCTTGAGCGCGAGTCGGTTGAAAAACTCTGTCTGTTGATCTTCAAACTGAAACTGTCAGATCTTTACGAGCAAAACTCACTAAGGTTCTGTGTGGAAGCTGTAAACCTACACTAGCCAACTGGCTACTAAAATATTAACACATTTTTCTGGTCCAAAACAAAGACTCAAGTCAGGGGATCCAAAAATAAAATAAAATAAAATACAACACCCAAACACCCCAAAAAGGGTGAAAACACAAGGTGGGCATCATTAAGTGCCAACACTGCACTGCCCACCCACATCCCAAGAGCAGAGGTTCTGAGAGGGGCAGGATGGGGAGGTCATAATAGAAGACTCCATTAGAAGAAACAACATTACTAAGGTGAGTAATTTTTCTTCAAACAACATGAAGTCTTGCTATTATGACATATGCAGACTACACAGCAGTACCTCCATGGAGGAGGGACAGAACCTACTTAGGAAATAGGCTCTGAAGCACAGCTGTGTTAAACCGAGCATCACTCCTAGCCTGGATGTCCAGGAGTAATGCTTGTGAAAGTGTGTACTGTTTTCCAGGTAGCTGCTTGACATATCTCTAAGATAGGGATGTCCCTGGCAGCAGCTAGGGACGCAGCTGTACCTCTGGTAGAGTGAACCCTCAGGCCTGAAGGGGGAACCTTACCCAGTTTTTGATAGCAAAATTGGATACAAGAGACAATCCACCTGGCAATGGATCTTTTAGTGGCAGGTTTTCCTTTACCAACCTCACCATAAGTGAGGAACAGTTGGAGGGAGTCAAACCTGTGACCCTTGGTACGCTCTATGTAGTAACTAAGTGCTCTCTTTACATCTAAACTGTGCAGCCTCCTCTCACAGAGGAGGAATGGTCAGTGAAGTACACTGGAAGAGATATAGATTGATTAAGGTGGAAATCTGAAACCACCTTAGGCAAGAACTTCCTGTTAGTCCTGAGGACTACCTTATCTCTGTGAAAGGAGATAAAATCAGGCTCCACTGACAAAGCTTGCAATTCACTTATGCGCCTGGCAGAAGTGATGGCTACTAGAAACACAGTTTTCCAAGTCAAGTACTTAAGCTCTGCTGAAGACAAAGGCTCAAAGAGGGGTTGCATTAGCTGAGCAATGCAAACATTAAGATCCCAGGCAGGAGCAGGGTCCCTGAATGGAGGGTTGGTGTGAAGCAATCCCTTGAAAAACTTGGAGAATACAGGGTGAGCAGAAAGAGAAGAGGGCTTTCCTGCTGAAATAAAAGCAGAGACAGCTGCCAAATGCACTTTCAGGGTAGCTGGCCTCAGCCCCAAAGTATTTAGATGGACCATATAGTCCAGGACTGTGGGCAAATCAGCAGATTCTGGGGAAACATGCTTTCCAGAGCACCATATGGAAAACCTTTTCCATTTAGAATTATAAGTAGCCCTGGTGGAAGACTTCCTAGAAGCTTTCAAGATATCGAGTACACCTTGAGAAAGGTGTAGGTCAGCAAACTCTAACTCCTCAAGAGCCAGGCCTTGAGGTTGAGGGATTTGAGATTCGGATACCACACTCTCCCCTGGGCACAGGTTAACAGATTGTGATTCCTGGGGAGACACAGGGGAAGGTGGACTGCTAAGGACAGAAGGAGTGGATACCAGGGCTGTCTGGCCCAATCTGGAGCAATCAGAATCATCTTGCAAGGTTGAGATCTGATTTTGACTAGCACCTTGAACAAGAGAGGGAAGGGGGAAAGGCATAGAGGAACTTCCCTTCCCAATCAAGAAGGAAGGCATCCAGAGGGACTGAGCCCAACAGTGGGGGCCTGCAACAAAAAAGCGGAAGTTGGTGATTGTCTGGGGCTGCAAAAAGATCTATCTGAGGGTGCCCCACCTGCAAATACTAACCCCAGTACTAGGGGATCCAGTGACCATTCGTGATGGCCCTGGGAAATCCTACTGAGAGCATCTGCCAGGACATTGTCTTTGCCTGGGAGGTGAACTGCCATGAGGGAGGTGTTCAGAGAATAAGCCAGAGACCACAACTTCATCGCCTCGGTGCACAAGGTCAAGACCGAGTGCCCCCTTGCTTGTTGATGTACCACATTGTAGTGGTGTTGTCTGTTCTGACCTGTACCACTTTGTTCTGAACAGAAGCAGAAAAAACCTGAAGTGCTAGAAAAACAGCTCTGAGTTCCAACAGATTGATGTGGAGCAGAGATTCCTGAGGGGACCACAATCCCTGGGTGGTGAGGTCGCCCATGTGAGCTCCCCATCCCAAGAGGGACGCATCTGTAGTAAGGGTCAAGGAGTGAGATTGAGGGATGAAAGGAACCCCCTGTCTCAGATTGCTCTGATCCTGCCACCACTGCAGGGTCTGGATCAGGGTAAGAGTTACTGGGACCAATTTGGTTAGAGGATCTCTCCTTTGAGACCAGAAGGCTCTCAAATGGAACTGGATGTCCCTCATCTGAAATCTTGCTCCTTGCACTACAGCTGTGGAAGCAGCCATATGGCCAAGGAGCTGTAGAAGTGCCTTGCTGGTCGAGAGACCTGCAGAGTGAAGGAGGAGGCCAGAGCCACCAGGGTCTTTACTCTTTCTAGAGGAAGGAAAGCTCTGGCCTGCTTTGTGTCCAGTTCTGCCTATGAAGGTGAGTAGCTGAACAGGCTCTAGAACTGACTTTGGAAGATTGAGAAGAAAACCTAGAGATGTAAGCAGCTGCTGGTAACCTGAAGATGTGATTTGACTTGGTCTGGAGACTGACCCACTATGAGCCAGTCGTCCAGGTAAGGAAAGATGGCAATCTTTGCCTTCTTAAGTGAGCAACTGCTACTGCCAGGCATTTGGTGAATACCCTTGGGCATTGGTGAGGCTGAAGGGCATTGCTCTGAACTGGTAATGGCCTGAGGGCAGTTCGAATCTGAGGTACTTTCGGTGGGAGCTTCTGATGAGAACATGGAAGTAGGCATCCTTGAGGTCCAGGGACGCTAGCCAGTCCCCTGGCTTAGGGAGGGTAAAATAATTCCCAGAGTCACCATTTTGAATTTTGGTTTTAAAAGGTGCTTGTTTAGGTATCTTAGATCCAGGATGGGCCGCCATTCTCCTGTCTTTTTTGGGGTAAGGAAGTACCTGGAGTACAGTCCTTTGCCCTGGTGTAGGGGAGGAACCCTTTCTACAGCTCTGAGAGCCAGGAGGGTTGAGACTTCTGTTTCCAAAGCAAGAGCCTCTGATGGATTTGCAGGGAAAGGATCTGGTTCTCATCTTTGTAAATTTTTTGAAGCTGAGAATTGTGTCCCTCGGTTTACTACTTCCAGGACCCACTTGTCTGATGTTAAAGACTCCCAGTCCTGGACCTAAGTAAGCCAGCCTGCCCCTTACAGGTAATGGAGAATCGCCCTGGGCATCCCATCAGGGGTGCCTGTTTGGCAGGAGCTTTAGGCTGAGGGGTGGGAGCAGGCCTGCCTGCACTCTGTCTGCCTCTCCCTCTGAAGAACCCCCTCTGGGCATAAGCTGAAGAGGAGGCCTGGGCTTGGTAAAAAGGCCTGCTCCTGCCCCTGGAAAGCTGCCTCTGAGGAGTGGCTTGCCTCTCCTTGGCCTGTGCACTCCTATAAGTGGTCCCATACTCATCCATTTTCTTCATGTAATTCTCTGTCTGCCCCAAACAGAGAATTACCCACAACAGGAAAATCCATGGCCTTAGCCTGGGTATCCTGTGACAGGCTAGTACACCTGAGCCAAGCCATTCTATGAAAAGCCACAGATGTAGCCATGACTCTTGAAGATACATCATTAGAGTCCACTGCAGCATGGAATTGCACTTTGGATGCCTCAATACCATCAGCAGCCACCTGTTCCAGCTCCTTGGCAGCTGGCCAGGGACCTGTTTCAAGCCATAACAGTATCCCATCTGGATTTCTGGTATCTTGCAACATAGGCCATATAATTTGCCTGTCTGAGTCCCAAGGATGCTGCCATGTATTGTTTCTTTGCCATGGCATCAATCCTCCTGGAGTCCTTGTCAGGGGGGTGTGAAGCCAAGGGAATATTTGCCTTATCACAGGCTGCAGCCTGCACTACCCCAACATGGCTGCATTGTTGTGAAAGGAACTCCGTATCAGAGCCTGACAATGTATACCTCCTGTCCATCTTTTTATCCACAGGAGGTAAAGAATTAGGAGCTTTTAAAATCTTTATTGTCTGTTTCCTAAAAGATTTATGTAAAGGAATAGACAATCTCCTAGACTCTGGGATATCCATCATTTCCACATAGTCAGGCTCCTCCTGTTCATCCACAGCTTCTTCCAAAGGGAGCTGGGAGGGTTTCAGCAACTTTTTTATAAAACAGAAAATGAGAAGGGGACTCAGAAAGCCTAGGGGGGGATACTCCTGAAGGTCTGTCTGGGGAGATGTCCGGTTCAATGGGCACATCCAGACTTTCAAAATCACATTCACTCTCTTCATAATCCTCCTCCGGTTCATAAAATTTTTCTATATCATATTCTTGAACCGGTGGGACCGGCCGAACCGACCGTTTACCTGCTGGTGTTGGTTCGGACGGAACCGGGGGAAAGCGACTGGACAATTTGGATCGCTTTGGCTATCTCTGCAGCGGTTGGAGAAGGAAATTTTGGCTCCACACCTGCTGATTTTCTAGTCCTCTTGCTGGAACTGGCTCCTCCGAGTCAGCTCTTCGCTTGCCCGAGGAAGTATCGCCTGGTCAGAGGGATCCTCCGTTCGGGTTGGCACCAACCAGGCTGGCCATCTGGGTCAGCGGACTTTTGGCCTCCTCGCCCTGAGCCTACCAACTTTTTATCCAGGGTAGCTGCAGGAAATTCTTGCAAATCTGGCAGTCTGCATTGAGGTGGTCAAACCCAGACAATAAACACATGTGGGTGTGGGTCAGCCTTGGCAAAGGCTTCCCCACAGACACTACAGTGCTGAAACCCAGTGGCCCGGTTTTCTTTGGGTTTCTCAGACATAATGCCAGCCTAACCAAAAATCTTGCTCTTTTCCGGCAAATCGCCAAGCAAGACACCCTTATCGGTTCCCAACCGTGTCATGGGTCGTGGAAAAAACCGTAATGAAATCCGTTTTTTTTAGAACCGATAAGAACCGGGAACCGCACTCTAAATGTAACTTAATAAGTTTTAACAACAACCTGATCGGTTCAAACTGAACCAATAACAACGTTTGCAAGTTCCACACAGAGAAAAGTAAAACCTGTCTATTACTTACGATACCACAGACAGAGCTTGAACCGACCGGTTGCGGTTAAAATATATAATTGCGGTTTAGAAAACCGAGAAATAACACTTTTTTAACCGACAAATGAACCGAGCAGTAGGAGGAATCTCCGGAGCGACTGTTCAGTGAGGCGGAGTAAAGAATCTGACAGTTTCAGTTTGAAGATCAACAGACAGAGTTTTTTCAACCGAGCTCGCGCTCAAGATTCCACGCCTGGCATGGAAGTTAACTCTTTCACCTCCGGAGCAGTTCTAAGGCTGGGACAAACTGCATATGTCATAATATAGCAAGACTTCATGTTGTTTGAAACCCCCTGAATCAGAGCCTTGTGCTCCAGGCACCATTCCCACACTCTCATTGGTTCCCTGCATAATGGGTAAGAGTGTGCACCGTCCTGTTTATTGATGTAGTACATCACTGCCTAGTCCGTTTGAAGGAGAATGTTCTTATAACAGAGCATGTTCTTCAAAGCTCGGACTGTATAGAGAATGGCTCTTATTTTCAGGTCGTTTATGTGAAGTTGAGACTTGCCCTGAGTTCACGTACCCTGGGTGTGGAGATCCTGGCAGTGGGCTCACCAACCCATCAGGGACGCGACTGTGGTAATGGAGATCTGATGATCCAGAGGGGCAAAGGGATATCCTTCCAGAAGGCTGTCCTCCTTCGACCACCAGGTGAGCGACCTCTTCAGAGGTTCCATCACCTTGATGAGAAAGGACTGAGGGTGAGTGGTTGGGGACCACTGAGCACCCACTGAGAGGTTCTCATGTATCGGGCCATCTGTGAGCTATCGCGCCTTCTGTCCTCTGAAAGAAAAGTCTTCGCACATGAGGTGTCCAGAAGAGTTCCTATGAAAAGGAGCTTCTGGGAGGGCTGCAACTGCGACTTGTTGAGATTCAGCAGGACTCCCATGGATGTGAGGAAGTCTGAGGCTGCGGTCACGGCCTCCAGAGTCTCTTGCCCGGAGGGACTTGCTAGGAGCCAGTCGTCCAGATATGGGAACACTTGTATTCTGATTTTCCTGAGGTGCACCGTGAGAATTGCACAACACTTTGTAAAAACTCGAGGTGCCGAGGATAGCCCAAAGGGCAGGACTATGAACTGATAGTGTTGAACCAATGCCATGAATCTTAAGTATTTGTGGTGCTTTGGGTGTATGAAAATGTGTTGGTAGGCATCCTGCATGTCCAGGGAGGCTAGTGAATCGTTTCAATGAAGCAAAGGTAGCAGAGTACCTAGTGATATCATCTTGAACTTCTCCTTGTGAAGGAACCTGTTTAACTTTCTGAGATCTAGAATGGGGCGCATGTCGCCTGTTTTCTTCCGGACCAGAAAGCAGTGGGAGTAGAAACCTGTGTTTTGTTGATCCAGCGGAACTATTTCTACTGCCCTGTTGTTCAGAAGGCCTTGTACCACGGAAATGAGAAGGTCTGACTGTACTGCCGACAGCCTGGGCTGTCATTTGGGAGGATGATCCAGAGGGGTTTCCAAAAGATTGAGAGAGTACCCCTCACGGATTATCCGGAGGACCCATTTGTCTGATGTTATAGATTTCCACTGATTGTAGAACTGAGTCAGACATCCTCCCACCGCTAACGAGGAGTCCCCCTTGGACAGCTGAGGTGGGACATGGACCAGAAACTCAGAAGGTGGCACTGGGCGCTTTGGGCCCTTGTGCCTTCTGCTGCACTTTCTTTTGTGGCTGAGGGTTGTGGTTTTTGTGAAAACCTCCTCTGCCTCTGCCCTGAAAGGACTGATGGTTGTGAAACTGACGCTTATTCGCACCCCCTCAGGAGGGGCGGGTGCAGGTCTAGCCGTCTTAATGGCAGACCAAGTCTTCTGTGTGGCCTCCAGAGCTTGCTCCACCTGAGGCCTGAACAGATACATACCATCAAAAGGTAAAGCCATGACCTGCTGCTGAGCATCATTCGTGAAGCCCAAAGTACGTAGCCAAGAGTGGCGGTGGGTGCAGATGCCAGCTGCCGTCGCCCGGGAGGTGGTATCGTAGGCGTCCATTGCAGATTTAACCTGTTAGTTATTGGACTTGATACCTCTAGTTATGGTCTGGAGTAGCTCTGAGCTAACTTTCGATTTGGCCAGAGCTTCTACCATTTCTTTGAGGGAATGCCAAAGTACATACTCATATTGAGAAAAACAGTCCTGGTAACTGGCAATGCGCATACCCAGGGCTGAGGCAGCAAAGACTCTCTTACCTAAGCTGTCTATCTTGCGAGATTCTTTGTTCACTGGTCGGGCAGTAGATCCTTGAGAAAGGACAGCCTTATCATTCTCTGCCAAGACTACAATGGCATCAGCAAAGGCTTGTGAGGCCAAAATGGGGCGATCCTTGGGAGGGGCATACTTCTTATCTATGTACTTGGCCAGGGAAGGAATGAGAGATGGATTCTTCCAAACTATCTGAGAGAGTGTCTCAAAAGAGGGCTGTACCGGAGGGATTAAATCCAAAGGGATCTCCGGGACATGAAGATATTGGAGTTGCAAAAGCCTCCCAGGATCGATTTCTGTAGTCTGGAGAGAAAGAGTAGAATTAAAATTTCTGAGCAGAGACCTAAAGGAAAGGTCTTCAACCACAAGCTCTGCAGAAGGATTGATCCCTGCTCCCAGGGCAGTATCATCAACATCATCACCCAGACGAAGATCTGGGTCAGGCTCAAAATCATCTCCTGACAGTCCAGGGGGGGACTGTATAGACAGGAAAGGAGTGAAAATCAGGAAGGAAGAACAGAAGAAGAAAGAATCGGAGTTGAGAAGCCCTGAAGACCGGCTGGCGCCGCACCAGTCCCCGGGCGTGCAGAGGAAAACAGCGCGAATAAGGAGGAAGGCGCTAGCCTGGGGGCGCTGCAGACGGGCGCTCAGTACTGCGGATCGTGCCGACAGAGCTCTAGGCGCTGTGCAGTGCCAAGAGAGCTCTGTAGCATCACCGAACGGCGCCGAGAGACCCCGTGGCACTGTGGATGGCGCCGAGAGTCCCAGGGGTCTGAAAACTGCAATTTGAGATAAAAGAGGGAAAAATGGCAGGAGATAGCGGCATCGGTGTGGACCCCTGCGCCGCAGCCATGTGAGGGGGATAAACACCCGAGCGCAGAGTCAAAGGCACCGAAGAAGGTGCCGTGCGACTAGGAAGGCCCAACCGCCCTACCCGTCCCTCCGAAACCGAATGGCCCGAAGGCCCCGGCATCGGACTGACTGGCCTGGGCAACTGCAGCAACCTTCGTGCCCACTGCTCCATAAGAGCAGCCCACTGGTGAAACTGCTCATCAGAAGCTCCTTCAATAGGCGGGGAGGGGCTACGGTGTCCAGGAGGTTGGCTACCAGAGACAAAAACCGGCGACTCCAACAGAGGTGGAGACCGGCGGCTGGACCTGCTAACCGACCGTCTACATGCAAACATACCAGAGGGTGACCTCGAGTGATAGAGTTTCTTCTTCGACCTACGTGTTGAAGAAGAATTCGAGGCTGAACGGCGCCGAGAATGGGACCGTTTCCTTTTATGCTTTCCGGGAGACCACCCATCCCCTGAGCACTGACTGTCCGCTGTCAGACCCCCGGGAGGGCGGCGGACCGAATCCGCCTGGCTGACTGAACAGCTTCATACAAAGTCTCCCTACCGCCACCTGACCCGCTCATGGTCGATTCCGTCAATGGAGGGCTGAAGATTTCTGTTGTACAATTAAAATATATAATCAGTACTGATTCGAAATAATTCTACAAAACAATAAACTGAACTATTGCTGCTAGTGAAGTTTAACTCCCGGCGAGTGAGCGACGTCGTCACTGAAGCGCACGTGACGGCGGGAAAAAAGGAACTGAGGCGGCTGGAGGGTCGATCCCGACATAGTCATTACTGTACTCGCTGGGGCTCATGGTGCTACTTCCTTGTGGCTCCATCTAAGGCGCCGGTCCTCCTGAAAAGTTTGCTCCCGCTGGGTCCTAGCGCCTCCGGTGTACTCCCATTAATTTGAATGAGTGGTGGAGACTTTATGTCCAGGAAGATCTACCAGAGTGTGGATAGTGAACCATATCCACACCCCTAGAAATACTGTTTCATTTTATTTGGGTTTTGCAAAATCTTATATTATTTATTTTTGAACAACTCTGTTCCACTAAGGGTTTGCTCTCTCCCTTTAGTCAGGATAGGCACAGAAATCTTGTCTTAGTCCTCCCCCCCCACAGAGCTTTTTCCAACCTCTGTTTCACCCAATTGCATCCTCTCACTTAACGTTTTAAGGGCTTACTTGTTCTCCATCACTTATCCAGGATCATGTATTGGAGAGTGGCCTGCTGTGTCATCATACAAGAGCTGGCGGGGGTGCCAGCAAAGGATAAACCAAGCTTTGTCCTCCTTCCTCCTATTCCTTTCTTCTCTCTGGGGTGCCAGCCTGGAATGTTCAAGTTTCAAGTTTTCAAGTTTATTGCAGGAAAACTCCATTGAGCAAGCTCATTCACAAGAAGGTCCTGTAATGACACATGCGTGCCACACATTCAGCAGCTATACCTCCCTTCTCTTGTGTTTCCCAGCTGTGCTCCAACCTGGTCCCCACTAGGTGGCAGTCATGCAGTAGAAGCAGAACAACAGGTTACTCACCTGTAACAGTAGTTCTAGAAGTGGTATATGTTGTTCATCCACACTTCTTGGCATGTCCCCTTCCACTTTAAATCTTACCAGAAGTCTTCAAACTGGCTCCTCCCACCCACATGGGTGGTATATACCTCGGCCCCGCCCCATGACACCAGATCTTAGCCCGCTGGAAGCAAGGTTGTGCGCCTGAAGCTGGGAAGGTCAGTGTGGATGAACAATACACCAGAACTACTGTCACAGGTGAGTAACCTGTTCTTCTAGGAGTGTGGATATGTTGTTCATCCACACCTCTTGGCAGACTCCAAGCAGTTCTCAGGGAGAAGGGAGGCAAGGCGCACACCCCCTACTTAGGAAACAGAGATTGGAGAACTGAGGCCCCAGAACCAGCATCCTGGCGTGACTCAAGGTCGATGTGGTAGTGGGTGATAGAGGTGTTTGCTGACTTCCAGGTAGACGCCCGGAAGATTTCCTGGATAGGGATGTGCCTGGAAGCAACCACTGATACAGCAGTATGGCGGGTAGAATGAGCTCTTATCCCTCTGGGAGGCTCCTTGGACGCCAACTCATAGCACAGACCTATGCATGATGTAATCCATCTTGCTATGGTCCGTTTGGCTGCAGGTCTGCCAGAAGCGGCTTCAGCGTAGGTGACAAACAGCTGGTGAACCTCTCCACGAATTTCCGCCGTCCTCTCCTTGTAGTAGGAGAGAGCACATCTCAGGTCCAGAGTATGGAGCCAGTACTTGGCGTCTGATGTGTAATTAGGGTAGTAAACCGGTAGAGTCAACACCTGGTTAAGGTGAAACTCTGACACCACCTTCGGAAGGAATTTCAGGTGGGGGCGCAGGACAACTTTGTCCCTGTGAAAGACCAGATAAGGGGAGTCCACCGAAAGTGCCTGGAGCTCCCCTGTCCTGGCAGATGTGATAGCCACCAGGAAGGCTGTCTTCCACAACAAGTGTGAAAGTTCACATTTGTGCATAGGTTCGAATGGCTTGCCCATGAGCTTTGCCAAAACCAGCAACAGATCCCACGGAGGTGGAGGTTCACGCACCGGAGGGGATATGTGATCCAGGCCTTTGAAAAAGCGCCTGACAACTGTCTCTCAGTTAATGGGCTGACCGTCCGTGCTCGTGGGCAGAGATGGCTGCCAGATGCACCCTATGGGTCGATGACCGTAGACCCCCTTTGGAGAGAGACCAAAGGTAGTCGAGAAGAAAAAATTACTCACCTTAGTAATTATGTTTCTTCTATTGGAGTCTTGCTGTATTCTGACAAGTGCAGTTAGCCCCAGCCTTTAAACTGCCCTCAAGGGAATCAACAAAGTCCAAGAGGGTAGCATCTTTCAAAAAAAGAGGTGTGCAAGAACAAGGGGCACAATTTGAAGATAGAGGGGGGGCAACTCAGAGGTAATTTAAGGAAGTATTTTTTCACAGAGAGGGTTGTGGATGCATGGAACGGCCTTCCGGAGGAGGTTGTGGAGTCAAAACAGTGGTGGAATTCAAGCATGCATGGGACAGTCATAAGGCAATTCTAGGGGGTTGGGGTAGGAAGAAGTAGGCTGCTGGTTAACTAGGATCTGCAGCTTATCCATTAGGTAGGGAAATTGGGCAGACTGGGTGGGCCAAGCGGTCCTTATCTGTCGTCAAATTCTATGTTTCTATGAGAACAAATTGTTAACATTTCTATGCAGTGCATAGAATGCTGAGCTCGAGCTCGGTTGATGTCTCTGTCTGTTTCCCTTTGAAAGCCAACCGTCAGATTCTTACGAGCAACACTCTAATAGTATTCTATGTGGAAATTGTAAAAAAAAAAAAAAAAAATGTTTAATAGCCAACTGGCAACAAAAAGTTTTGGACTACCAAAAGAAGACTCAAGTCAGGAAACCCAAAACTCAAAACCCAAACCAAAGAGGAATATAATAAAATAAACACCCACACAAGAAGAGGGTATAAAAAGAGCACCCCTGAGGTGCAACACTGCACCTGCCCACCCACTTCCCAAAACCAGGTTCTGAGAGGGGAGGCAGGGAGGGAGGTCAGAATACAGCAAGACTCCACTAGAAGAAACACAATTACTAAGGTGAGTAATTTTTTCTTCAAACAACTTGAAGTCTTGCTGTATTCTGACAATTGCAGACTACCAAGCAGTACCTCCATGGAGGAGGGACAGAATCTACTTTGGGAATAGGCTCTAAGTACTGTTGTGTCAAACCGAGCATCACTCCTAGCCTGGATATCCAGAGAGTAATGCTTGCAAAGGTAACGGACTGTTTTCCAGGTGGCTGCTTGACAAATTTCTAGAGAGGATATCCCTGGCAGCAGCCAGGGAAGCAGCTGTACCTCTTGTGGAATGAGCCCTCAGGCCTGAGGGTGGAATTTTTCCCAGTTTTTCATAGCAGAATTGTATACAAGACACAATCCACCTGGCAATAGCTCTCTTGGTGGCAGGTTTTCCCTTTCCCACTTCTCCATAAGTGAGGAACAACTGGAGGGAGTAAAACCTGTTACCCTTGGTACGCTCTATGTAGTAACTAAGGGCTCTTTTAACATCTAAATTGTGTAGCCTCCTCTCTCCTGAGGAAGAATGATCAGAGAAGAAAACAGGAAGAGACATAGACTGATTTAAATGGAAGTCTGAAACCACTTTGGGCAAGAACCTTCTATTGGTTCTAAGGACCACTTTATCCCTGTGAAAGGAGATAAAGTCAGGTTCCACTGATAGGGCTTGCAGTTCACTGATACGCCTGGCAGAGGTAATGGCTACCAAGAACACAGTTTTCCAAGTCAAGTACTTAAGCTCTGCTGAGGACATAAGCTCAAAGGGAGGTTGCATAAGTTAAGAAATGCAAACATTCAAATCCCAGGCAGGGGCAGGGTCTCTTAAAGGAGGATTGATGTGAAGCAATCCTTTAAAAAATTTACAGAACACAGGATGAGAAGACAGTGAGGAAGATTTCCCCACAGACAGAAACGCAGAAACAGCTGACAAGTGAACCTTGAGAGTAGCTGGTCTGAGGCCTAGGCCATTAAGATGGACCATATAATCCAAGAACAGTAGGCAATTCAGCAGTATCTGGAGAAATATGCTACTTAGAACACCAAATGCTGAATCTCCTCCATTTGGAGTTATACGTCTTTCTAGTGGAGGGCTTTCGAGAAGCTTTGAGAATATCCAGAACCCCCTGAGACAGATGCAAATCTGCAAACTCTAACTATTCAAGAGCCATGCCTTGAGATTGAGAGACTGAAGACTGGGGTACTAAATCCTCCCCTGAGAAGATGTTAACAGGTTGTAATTCCTGGGAAGAGACATGGGAAGATGGACTGCTAGGGACAACAACAGGGGGTACCAGGGCTGTCTGGCCCAGTCTGGAGCAATCAGAATCACTTTACAAGGTTGAGACCTTATCTTAACTAAAACTTTGAACAGGAGTGGGAAGGGAGGGAAGGCATACAGAAATTTCCCTTCCCAATTCAGAATCAGGGCATCCAAGGGGACTGAGCCCAAGACTGGGGGTCTGCAACCAAAAAGAGGAAGTTGGTGATTGTCTGAGGCTGCAAAGAGATCTATCTCTGGGATGAGCCACCTTGAAAAAATCACTTTCAACACCTGAGGGTCCAGAGACCATTCGTGATGGCACTGAGAAATCCTGCTCAGTGCATCTGCTAGCACATTTTCCTTCCCTGGAAGGTGGACTGCTATCAGAGAGGTTTGCAGGGAATAAGCCAGGGACCACAATTCCATGGCTTCCGTGCACAAGGACGTGGACCGAGTACTTCCCTGCTTGTTGATGTACCACATGGTGGTGGTGTTGTCCGTTCTGACCTGAACCACCTTGTTCTGCACTGATTGAGAGAAAGCTTTCAGGGCCAGAAAAACTGCCCTGAGTTCTAGGAGGTTGATATGGAGAAGGGATTCTTGGGGGGACCACAGTCCCTGGGCAGTGAGGGCCCCAAGATGGGCTCCCCAGCCCAGAAGAGAAGCGTCTGTGGTAAGGACCACTGAACAAGGCTGAGTGGCAAAAGGAATCCCTTGTCATAAATTGTCCTGATCCTGCCATCATTGGAGGGCTTGGATCAAGGTCAGAGTCACTGGGATCAGTTTGGTATGGGAATCCTTCCTCTGAGACCAAAAAGCTCTCAGATGGAACTGAATATCCCTCATCTGGAATCTTGCCCCTTGGACCACTGCTGTTGAAGCTGCCATGTGGCCCAAGAGCTGGAGGAAATGCCTTGCTGGTTGAGATACCCGAAGGCTGAAGGAAGAGGCTAGTTCTATAAGAACCCTTGCCCTTTCCAGGAGAAGAAAGGCTCTTGCTCTGACTGTGTCCAGTTCTCCCCCTATAAAGGTAAGAAGCTGGACTGGTTCGATAACTGACTTGGGAAGGTTGAGAAGAAATCCCAGAGAAGTGAGCACTTGCTAGGTCACTTGCAGGTGAGACTTGACTTGGTCTGGAGACTGGCCCACTATTAGCCAATCGTCCAGATATGGAAAAATGGAAATCTTTTGCCTTCTTAGAAAGGCAACTACTACTGCCAGGCACTTTGTGAAAACCCTTGGGGCTGAGGTTAGGCCAAAGGGCATTGCTCTGAGCTGACAGTGCCCTGAGGACAACTCGAACCTGAGGTACTTTCTGTGGGAGCACCTGATGGGAATGTGAAAGTAGGCATCTTTGAGGTCCAGGGAGGGTAGCCAGTCCCCTGGCCTTAGAGAGGGAAGGATTATTCTCAGAGTTACCATCTTGAACTTTGGTTTTAAAAGATGTTTGTTTAGATATCTTAGGTCTAGGATGGGTCGTCACTCCCCTGTCTTTTTTGGGGTCAAGAAGTACCTGGAGTACAGCCCTTTGCCCCAGTGTAGGGTAGGTACTCTCTCTATGGTTCTTAAGGCCAGAAGAGATGAAACCTCTGCCTCTAGGGCAAGGGTTTCCGAGAGATTTGCAGGTGGAAAAGATCTGGCTCTCATCTTTGGAAATTTTCTGAAGCTGAGAACCAGTCCCTGGCTTACTACTTCCAGGACCCACTTGTCTGATGTAATAGACATCCAGTCCTGGACAAAGTAAGCTAGCCTGCCCCCTACTGGAATAGGAGAGTCGAGCCGGGCAGGCCCATCAGGGTGTCTGCTTGGCAGGGGCCCTTAGGCTGAGGAGTGGATGCAGCCCTGCTCATCCCCCTTCTGCCTCTCCCTCTGAAGAACCCCCTCTGTGAAAAGGAAGAAGAGGCTTGTGCTTGGTAAAAGGGCCGCTGAAAAGGCCTGCCCCTGCCCCTAGACTGCTGCCTTTGAGGAGTTGCCTGCCTCTCCTTGGCCTGAGCACTCCTGTAGGTGGTCCTGTACGCATCCATTTTCTTCATGTAATTCTCTGTCTGCTCCCCAAACAGAGAATTACCCACTACAGGAAAATCCATGGCCTTAGCCTGGGTATCCTGCAAGAGGCTAGTACATCTGAGTCAAGCCATTCTCCGAAGAGCCACAGATGTAGCCATGACTCTTGATGACACATCATTAGAGTCCACAGCAGCATGAAACTGAACTTTAGATGCCTCAATCCCATCTGCAGCCACCGCCTCGAGCTCCTTGGCTAGCTGGGGGGAGGCCTGTTTAGCCAGTGTCAGTACAGTGTCCCACCTGGACTTCTGGTACCTAGCTGTATAGGCCATATAATTCGCCTGTCTGAGTCCCAAGGAAGATACCATGTACAACTTTTTTGCCATGGCAGCAACCTTCCTAGAGTCTTTGTCTGGGGGGTGTGAAGCCAAGGGAATGCTTGCCTTATCACAGGCAGCAGCCTGCACAACCCCAACATGGCTGCATTGGTGATATAAAAACTCCATTTCTGAGCCTGAGAGTGTATACCTCTTGTCCATTCTTCTGTCCACAGGAAGTATAGAATTGGGAGACTTCAGAATTTTTTGTGTCTGTTTCTCAAAAGATTTGTGGAGGGGAATAGACAGTCTCCTGGACTCTGGGATGTCCATCATTTCTACAAAATCAGGCTCCTCCTGATCCTCCATTGCCTCTTCCATAGGAAGCTGGAGGGTCTCAGCCACCTTTCTGTAGAACATAAAGTGGGAAGGAGACTCAGAAAGCCTAGGAGGGAATACACCTGAAGGTCTGTCTGGGGAGATGTCCGGTTCCACAGGCACATCTAGACTTTCACCATCACCATCATCATCTTCAAACTCCCCTTCCTCCTCAAACTCTGGTTCATAAAATTCTTCCAAAGTATAATCGTGAACTGCGGGAACCGACCGAACTGAGCCCCTGCCAAAAGGTGCCGGATCGGCCGGAACCAGGTGAAGCGATTCCACAATCCGAATCGCTCTGGCTATTTCTTTGGCGGTCGGAACATGGACTTCTGGATCTGAACCGGACGATTTTTCTTTGAGCTTTCTTTTAGTCAGAACCGACCTCTCGGGATCGGCTGTCCTTTTGCCCAAAGAAGTATCACCCTGGTCAGAGGGCACTCCTTCTGGTTCGGTCGGAACCGAACCGGGCTGGCCATCGGGTCAGCGGACTTCTCGGCCTCCTTTTCCTCAGTCTACCTAATCTCTTTTCAAGGGTAGATTTGGGAAAATTTTTGCAAATTTGGCAGTCTGAATCGAGGTGTTCAAACCCCAGACAATAAACACAGGTGGTGTGGGGATCGGTCTTAGCAAAGACCTCCCCACACTCACTGCAGTGTTGAAACCCAGTGGGCCCGGTTCTTTTCTTGGGTTTCTCAGACATAGCCAACCTAACCAAACTTACCCTTTTTTTGGCAACCGCCAGGCAAGACTCCCTTATCGGTTCCTAACCGTGTCACGGGTCTTGGAAAAAAACGTTTCAAAACATGTTTTTTTTAGAACCGATAAGGACCGGTAACCACACACTAAAGTTACACAAGAATTTAGTAGATGACTGGTTCAGCCGAACCGATCCACACTTTTTACAAGTTCCACACAGAAAACACAGTACAAAACCTATCTAGTACTCACGGTACCACAGACAGAGACTGAACCGACTACGCGGGAAACTTTTTCGGTTAGAAACCGACAAAAAAACGACATTTCAACCGACTTTCGAACCGAGTTGCAGGAGAAATCTCCAGAGCGACTGTTCAGTGAGGCGGAGTAAAGAATCTGATGATTAGCTTTCAAAGGGAAAC
Source organism: Neoceratodus forsteri (assembly GCA_016271365.2). NCBI lineage: Eukaryota > Metazoa > Chordata > Ceratodontiformes > Ceratodontidae > Neoceratodus > Neoceratodus forsteri. Next base: position 119,863,964 of record JADMNL010000030.1, on the reverse strand, counting down.
AGAGACATCAACAGAGCTCGAGCTCAGCATTCTATGCTCTGCATAGAAATGTTAACCCTTTGTTCTCTGGGGCAGTTTAAAGGCTGGGGCTAACTGCACTTGTCAGAATACAGCAAGATTTCAAGTTGTTTGAATGTCAGCCACAGAACAGGATAAGGGCTCCAGACCCTTTCCCTGACACCAAATGGAGAACCTTTTCCATTTGAAGGCATAACATTTCCTGGTTGATTCCTTTCTGGATGCCTCCACCACAGTGTAGACATCTTCGGAAAGACCCAAAGCCTGGAATTCTAGCCGCTCAGGTACCAGGCTGTGAGGTGCAGGGACTGAAGGTCCAGATGGAATACCTTCCCCTGGTTCAGAGATATCAGGCCGAAGCATGTACAAAGCCGCTCCGGGGGCCTGCAGCTGAGGCTGAGGAGATCCGGGTACCAGAACTGGCGCGGATAGTCTGGGGCTACCAGAATCAACTTCGCCTTGTCCCTTCTCACCTTGAGTAATACCTTATGGATCAAGGGAAATGGAGGGAAGGTGTAGAGGAGGCCTGGGGTCCACGGCCTCAAGAAGGCATCCCCTGCAGCGAGCCCTGCTGGGGGTGGGTGGGCATAATACAGCCTCAGCTTGGTGTTTTCCTGGAGGCAAACAGGTCCACCAGCGTTTGCCCCAACAGGAGAACAAGCTGTAAGCTACCTCTGGATGGAGAGACCACTCGTGGTATGCCTGACCTATATGGCTGAGAGCATCCGCCAGCTGGTTCGAGGCTCCTGCCACATGGATAGCTAGGAGATCCGCCTCCAACCAGCTTACGAGGGTCCAGATGTGAAGCACCGCCTTGCACAGCAGACGGGAGTGTGTGCCATCCTGTTTGTTGAGGTAGTACATGGTCGTGGTATTGTCCGTCTGGACTTGAACCACTTGACCCTGGAGCTGAGGAGCGAAACCTGACAGTACCAGTCTGACTGCTCTGAGCTCCAACAGGTTGATGTGGCATCGTGATTCCTTGGGGGTCCAGAACCCGTGGGCCCTGTTGTCCCCCATGTGGGCTCCCCAGCCTATTAGAGAGGCATCGGTCATAAGGACGACCGTCGGCTCAGGGTGGACAAATGGGATCCCTTCCTGCAACCAGTCTGGGGCGGTCTACCACTGGAGAGCGTCCCACATCTTCTGGGTTAAGGTGATCAGCTGGTCGAAGTGACCGTCCCACTGAGACCACTGGGTGGGCGGCCAGCTCCCATTGAAGGCGGCGTATGTGCCACTGGGCTCAACGGACCACTGAGGTACATGCTGCCATGTAACCCAGAAGGTGCAGAAAGTCCCGGGCAGGGCGCAAGTGCCCAACCAGAAATGATTGGGCAAAGGAGGAAAGAACCTCTGCCCAGTCCACCGGGAGTCGAGCTCTGGCTTGACAAGAGTTGAGCTCTGCCCCGATGAAGCCCATCACCTGAGAGGGCACGAGTTCCAACTTGGACTCGTTGATCAGGAGGCCGAGCTGTGAGCAGGTTTGGAGGGCCAGATCCCTGGACCTCTCCACCTCCTGAAGGGAGAAACCTGACAAGAGCCAGTCGTCGAGATAAGGGTAGATTCTGACTCCTCGATGCTGAAGGTGGGCCGCCACCACTGCAATGCATTTGGTGAAGACCCAAGGGGCCGATGACAGGCCGAACGGCATGGCTCGGAACTCGTACAGGGTCCCTTCGACCCTGAAGTGGAGAAACCGCTGATGGGAAGGACGGATTGGGATGTGAAAGAACGCATCCTGTAGATCCAGTGGACAGAACCACATGTTTTGCTCCAGGGATGGTATGATCTGATTCATAGTGACTATCCAAAAAGTGCGGGACCTGAGATATTGATTCAGGTCGTGGAGCTCTAGGATGGGGCGCCAACCCACCGTCCACTTGGGCACCAGGAAGTACCTGGAAACAAAGCCTGGGTCTGTTGGAGGATCCAGCATTGGAGCTACCACCTCCTTGCAGAGGAGCTGAGCCATGTTGTCTCGAAGAGCCGACTGAGTGCATGTGGAAATCCGTTCCTCCCGAGGGGCGCGCACTCAGCTGGGAGGGTACTGCTCGATTTCTAGAGGCAGTCCCTGACCGACCATTTTGAGAACCCACCTGTCCGAAGTGATAGCGGACCAGGCGGAAAGGAAGTGGCGCAGCTGACCCCCCACGGGGGGACCCAGAGCTGGCGTGATGGGTGTAGGGGTGGCAACCCCCAACCCGTCACTGAACAGGCTTGGAAGAGGAGGAGGGTTCAGGACCTGCGCCTCGGCCTCTTTTACGGGGCTGTTGAGGACCCTGCTTGGGCTGCAGACGCCAAGCTTGAGCCTGCTGTTGCTGACCTCTTTGGGAGGAGGGCTGCCTGACCGCAGGGGAAGAGTGCCGACATGGCTTCTTCTTTCTCTTCTGCTGGTTCTTGCCCAAAGAACCTTTGGCAGAAGTAGCATCCAAGGTGGCACTGGACTGTTCTATACGCTGAAGGTGACCGGCCACTCCTGGACCAAACAAGTCAGTCCCCAGGAAGGGCACAGCAGTAAGCTTATGCTGCATATCCACCGGGAAGGAGGAAAGCCTCAGCCAAGCCCTGCGGCAAGAGGCCACTGCGGCTGCCAAAGAGCGGGCACAAGAATCTCCTATGTCCAAGGCTATCTGGAGCTGTTTGGCGATAGCATGACCTTGGTCATGGACCTGCTTGATGGTGGTCTGCATGTCTGGTGGGAGATGAGGGAGGACCTCGTCCAATGACCCTAAGAGGGCATGGGAGAAGTGTGTCACAATAACAGCCGAGCTGGACTGATGAAGGCCCAGAGAAGAGGCAGCGTAGACCTTGCGGGCGGAGTGATTCATATTTTTGGACTCCTTGTCAGGGGGTTGGTCAGTATTGGCCGAACTACCCGTATGCCTGAACACTGAGGCGGTCATCAGGCTCTCTGCCGAAGGGTGTTCAGTGAACCCCGCAAGGGACCCCATGGGCACCACTTACTTGTGGGCCATGCGGGCAGATGGAGCTGAGCAGGAGGCAGGACGCTGCCAAAGTTCAAGGGCCAGGCCAACGATGGCCTCGGCCACTGAAAAGGCCTCCGTCGGGGTATCCCCTCTTTTGAGAATATCAGTAAGAGGGTACTCTGCCTTTTTCTGGATGGGCTCCAGGGGCATTTCGGTGGAGTCGGAGATAAGGTGAAGGATGCCCTGGAAGGAAGAAGGGCCTTCCTCCAACCCTGCACCAACTGTTGACTCATCATCCCCGGGGTATGAGTCAAGCCGGTGACGTCCAAGTCTGAGGAGTCATGTTAGAGCGGTCTACCGCCTAAGTCACCCTTGATGTGCCGAGGGCGGTCCGGGGTGACTGTTATCTATAGATGTCAGGGAAGCCCAGTGTCTTGTCATTCCTCTTTCGAGGGACCCCCTCCCTTAGGCTGTTTAGGCGGTAGTTCCAACAGGATCGGTGGAGAGAATGGAATAGGCTGAGTGGGAAGACAGACCGGCCCCACGGGCGGAGAAACCGGTGGCTTCGGTTCCAGAGGGGTCGGTGTCAGCCTAGGAGGTGGAAGCCAAGTTATGACCGGGGTGGGCGGCGGAGCCGGCTTCTGCCCAGTCAAAATCAGCTGTTGCCAGATAAGGGCTTCATAGCGCCGATGGAGTTTCCGCCAGAGCCTCTCCTCGTCCGAGGAGGATGAGGACCTGTGGCGACACCTTTTTTAGAGCGCTTATGGCTTTTTCTCGGCCGTTCGGCCTAAATTTGCACCGACCGATTGGGCAGGCCGACTGGTCGATTAAAGAGTCAGTGAAAACCGAGAGTCTGGAACCGGGTCCTTGATGGGGACACCAGCAGACTGGGTCTCCTCATCGGGGAAGACAAGGACCGGAGTCCTTTCCAAGGAGTCGTCGGGCATAACCGGCGACAAGGGGTCAATCGGGTCAAGGATAGTTTCGACCTCATCAGCCACTTCCTCAGTCCCCTGACCAGATGGAAGATCAGTGAAGCCGGCGGCCGAGAATGCGATCTCTACCGAAGTCGAGACTGCATGCTCCTGGGACTCAGACCTCCCTCGGTCCCAAGAACGTCTGTGCTGAGACGAAGACACGGAGTCCTTCTGTCTCTTCCGAGAGCGGGAGGAGTGCGAGCCCAAGGGCGCCTCACCCCGAGTGGGGAGAGACTGGCACAACTCCTTGAAGAAACTTCGTAAAGGTGGAGCCAAGGTTCAGGGAGCAAGAAGCCGATTGGCTGAAGCTCGGCTGCTTCCTCCTCAAATGCTTTCATTTGTTCCAGCTGCTCGGCAGATCAGCGACATGAAACCATACCTTGCCTCCTTTGATTTCATTAGCGGGTTCCTTTTCTCCGGTCTCCCCAGCTTCAAACGTGCCTTGCGGTCGTCCAGGACGTTGGGATTGAAGGCCAGGCAAAAACCAAATGACGAGATGTCATGTCCGACACCTAGGCAGTAAACTCACGTTAGGTGGGGGTCGGTGCACAACATCTTCTGGCTGCAGGGGCACTGGCGAAATCCGGGGGAAGATTTTTCCTCCATGGCGGATGCGGTGAAAGCGCAATTGCTAACTCGAACGAGTTTAAGAATAATTTTCGGTAAAAAACGACACGTAGAATCTAGGGCCTATGATATGCTTTGAGAGCAGAGGGAACCTGTATCTTCCAGCAGAAAGGAAGCTCTGGAGTCATGGGGCAAAGCCGAGGTATATACCACCCAGGTGAGTGGGAGGGGCCAGCTTGAAGACTTCCGGCAAGATTTAAAGTGGAAGGGGACATGCCAAGAAGTGTGGATGAACAACATATCCATGCTCCTAGAATACCACTTCCCCAAGGAAAAAGAGCAGTCTTCCTTCCTGGGCCAGCCCGCAGTCATTCCCGAGCGTGGGTCACCTGTGTCATAAGCGGTAGCGCTACCGCTATGCCGACTGGCCAGCTGTACTTTTATTTCTAAGTATGATGCACAGACTGCATATAAAAAGGAGTAAGGGCTTTAGTGAAAATATTTAGTCAGTTCTTTGAAGGGAGAAGCAAAGCCTGTGGTGAGTCCCACATTTCCAAACTCTAAAGACATTTACACACACACACACACACACTGGTTAAAAAAAAAGAAGTCAAGACTAACTAGGTAAAACCAAGATCAATATAATGACCAAGCTGTAAAAGAATGGCTGAGGATATGTCCAACATCCAGAACAATGATGGTTATCAGTACAAGGCTGGTAAGTAAACTCAACCACCACCTCTGGATAAACTCAGTTGTTCAGTTACCATCCACACAGTTTCCCAGCACCACTTCAACAAATTGAAAGGTCAACGCTGCTGTCCCAAGTCAAGATGTGAAAGAGCTACTAATTCATAAAATTACTTAGTCAAGTTCTAGTTGTCCCACTGTGAAAGCAGGTGCCAAGCTGCTACATGAGCTCCTAGGATAACATTCATAAAAGTCAATTTCTCTCCCAGATCTTCCACGTTGGAGTAACACAACTTTTAAGGGTCTCTGTCTTCTGCTCATCAGAGTGCCTCTTGTGGGAAAATCCGCAGATGTCTATGCCAGCGCACGCATGGGGTCCCACGTAGGTAGAACAATGGGCTCCTGCTTCAGCACATCCAGAACCTCATCTGCAAGGTACTTTTTGTCTACCACGACCTCGTATACGTACTCAGAAAACCAGGCATCAGCCATGATCAGGTAGCCTTTGTTTGCAAGGGAAAATGTAAAGAATAAATTTGTTTAGAGGGGGCTCATTAGTCCAACACATTAACAGCTGTCCTAGTTTCACTCTCACCCTCGTAAAGGTGAACTACACCGAACCTGTAAGTCATTTCCCCCATCGAAGCAGATCTTTAAATACTGATTCCAGTTCTCTTATTGTTCCATCTTTACAGGTGTTTTAGTTATTCTAGTGTCCCCCCCCCCCCCCGCTCAACCAGGCTGTATCTGCCTTGCTACTCCCATCAGCCCTGTCATTCACTGTCTCTGGGGCTTACCATCCTGCTGCCATTACAGTGCTCCATGGATTCCCCAATTCCAGGAGGGCAGCCCTATACATGGTGCAAGACCTGTGGGGGAGTGCAGCGTCATCCCACAAGACCGTGGCTTTTTCCACCTGTTTTTACCCCTCCCCTCCGGCACCCAGCAGGCAAGGACTAAATAGACGGAAGTATGTACGTGCGTCTCAGTCACAAGGGCCCCCCCTTCTCTAGCGGCTCCACTTGCACTACCACCTGTAGTCACCCAGGTGGCAATATCGCACTGAAGCCAGTACATCTCCCTCCCTGGAGGAGTGAGTGTCCTGTAGAACATTCAATCCTGCTCTCCCTTGGCCGACCCTGGCCTGTTCCCAAACCCAGGTTGCCAGCGTGGCAGCAGGTGAGGCACCAGCACCTCAGTCCTCTGTGCTGGCTCAGTGAGTGTTTCTAATTTACATACATGTAGTAAGTACCAATTTAGAACTGTGTGATGTAGTTTATCTACTTGTTTAGCTCTTCCATTGTTGGCAAAAAAGCAGCTATGTTCTGTTATAGAATTCTGTGGTTGAGAGGGACATAAACTATATCATACAGTTCTAAAACGGCACTTAACACCAGAGTGTAAATCAGAAACACCTGCTGAGGTTAACAATAGGCCTATAGATCTATACTGATGAAACACTCACAGAACTAGAACCAGTAAAAAAAAAGCTTCTACTGGGAAAATGACTTTCAGTTTCTGCACAGTTCTACTTTAACAGTATTAGATTCTGTTGCAAAGCATGCATCCTCATCTGGACAGACCCCTCCCCTCCCCTCCCACTGTTATTTTTGCCCTCAAATCCATCCCCCCACAAAATTTTTCTCCCAGTTGCAGCTGGACTTACATTAGCTTCAGTCCACCCCTGGTCAGCATGTACCTCCCTCAGAACTTACTGGCATGAGACCCCCATGGATTGTCCCCAGTGTTGGGGCCAGGAAGGGGAGGTCCATCACCCCCCCACCCAGTACTCTACTCCAGATTTGCTGGGCCTGGCTGGCAGTGCAGAGCAGGGAATGGGCAAGGCTTTATACACTGGCTCCCTTTTCATTTTCCCCGCACCCACCTCCCAGATGGGTACAGCCCTGCTGGTGGTCTTGCACGCTGCTGATGTGCCCCTGTGGAGGAGCATGCTGCTCTGCCCACCGTAGGGGTTGTCAGAGTGGCAGATTCTGATGCCATGCCTACTCTAGTTGAGAGCGCTGCCACACAACAGCACCTTCTCAACCCTTGAGCAAGCATGACTTAGCTCCTGAGTCCTCTCCCAAACTCAGGTTGTCAGTCCAGGAACGAACAGCGCTACTCGCTGAGCCATCGGAAAGCCCCCAAAGTCTTCCTTTTTATTTTCTAAACACTTCTCCACTCAGCAGAATCTCCCACTCACTCACACTTGTCAACTATGCCGAGGTCAGGCTATGACCACACTGCCATTGCTCCCTTTTAGCAAATGGGAGTACTTGGACACATCTCACCATCCAGCACTGCTATTATATATATATATATATATATATATATATATATATATATATATATATATATAATATCATCCTCACTTATTGTGACTTCTTACTTCTGAAGTCCATCTCAGTGCCCTCCCCAATCTATTAGTCCACAGTAATCTCTAGTGTCCAGTGGACCCCCCTCTTAGTAACCCATGTACGACGCTGTGTCCACTGAACCAGTCTCACAACGATCACCATCCCTCCCAGCTGCTATGTGCCTGGTCACAGCATTGCAACACCCCCACTGCCAGCCTGTAGCAGTTCAAATGAGATCAGGTAGTGAGGGGTTGCCATGTTTTGTGTATCCCCCTCTCTGGATTAAAAGTATACTGTACAAACCAGGCCAGAAACCGGCCAAGTGTACACCCTGGAAGGGGAATGCTACAATTCTCGATGGCGGAGAAGGACCTGGGGGTGGTGGTGGATGTCAAGATGAACAACTCGGAGACTTATAGGAGGGAAGCAGCCAAGGCCAACAGGATGCTGGGATGCATCGCTGGGGGATCACCTCCAGAAGGAGGGAGTGATACTCCCTCTGTATAACTTCTTGGTGAGGCCACACCTCGAGTACTGCATGCAGTTTTGGAGGCCACACTTAAAGAGGGACATTAAACTCCTGGAGAGGGTCCAGAGGAGGGCAACCAAAATGATTTGGGGCTTGGGGGACAGGACCTATGGAGAAAGGCTCGAAGAGCTAAATATGTACACATTGGAAGAGAGAAGGGACCGGGGGGACATGATAGGGGTCTTCAGGTACATGAAGGGGGTAAATAGGGGAGAAGCAGTCAGGGTGCTTCGAAGGAAGGAGGAGGGGCAACTAGAGGGCATGGGTGGAAGCTGGAGGGGAAGATTCAGGGGAGAAAGGAGGAGGTGCTACTTCACTGAGAGGGTGGTGGAGCCATGGAATGCGCTGCCCAGGGGGCTGGTAGAGGCAGAGACGGTGGAGGGGTTCAAGAGGGGGTGGAACAGGTACAGGGGAAGGGTTCTGGAAGCAAAATCCAGTGCAGCGAGAATATCCAGAACTGGGAAGGAAGAAACCAGAGAAGGCGAGGGGGGCAGCAAGGTCAGCTCCCAGGGTGGGGGCTGACCAAACAAGCAGACACAAAAGACCATTAGGCCTATTCTGCTGGCATTTTAGTATGTTAGTAAACAAGTGCCGAGTTATAGGAACGTCTTACCCAGTGCACCTGGCGTTTCTTCTGGTAAGCAGAAAGAAAAAAATTACTTACCATGGTAATCCTGTTTCTTCCAAGAGACTCTTACTGTATTCTGACAAATGCAGTTAGCCCTTCCAGTTGAACTGCCCCGGAGATGAACGAGATAAAAGCCTATATGCTAATAGTGGAACGTTCAATAGGCTCAAGCTCGGTTTCAAACCACTGTCCCTGGTACATTCTATGTAACTGCCAGATTCTTATGAGCAAACTTATAGTGATGAGAGCAATAATGAAATAAACTAAGGTATGCGAAGCCAAAAATTATTAAACTAATAATTAATATCTAACTTACGTAGTCAAGAGACTATAAAGCCAATAAGGGCATAAAAAGACTCAAGTCACAGATGCCCATGAAAAAAACACCCCAGTGGTGCAACATTTCTTACAGCGACAGCTGGCGTGCAGTGCCTCCCAGGTTCTAGTAGGGGAGGCAGGGAAGGAGGTCAGAATACAGTAAGACTCCCTTGGAAGAAACAAGATTACTGTGGTAAGTCATTTTTTCTTCAAACCCCAGGAAGTCTTACTGTATTCTGACAAATGCAGACTACCAAACAGAACCCCTTGGAGGTGGGCACAGAACCATCTTAGGGAATAGGCTCTGCAATACTACTGTGCCAAACCTGGCACCACTCCTAGCCTGGATATCCAGACAGTAGTGTTTGGTGAATGTATGAACAGTTTTCAAGGTAGCTGCTTTGCAAAGTTCAAGCAGGGGAACATCCCTAGCAGCTGCTATGGCGGCAGCTGTCCCCTGGTAGAGTGAGCCCTCAGACCCACTGGTGGCTCCTTATCCAGTTTGCAACAGCAGAACTGAATACAGGCCACAATCCATCACGTGATAGTTCTTTTTATGGCTGATTTACCCTTTCCCACTTCTCCAGAGGTGAGGAACAGCTGAGTACATGCATTGCTATGGCCTTTTGTCTGAAACAGGTAATAGCTGATGGCCCTTTATAACATCCAGGCTATGCAGCCTGTGCTCACCTGAGCTGGAATGGTCAGTAAAGAAGACTGACAATGTAATGGACTGATGCAGGTGAAACATTGAGACCACTTTGGGAAGGAATTTCCTATTTGTCCTGAGCACAACCTTATCCCTGTGGAGGGCAATGTAATTTGGTTCCACTGACAAGGTCTGTAGCTCACTGATTCTTCTTGCTGGAGTGAAAAGCCACTAGGAAACACAGTTTTCCATTTTAGGTACTTAAGCTCTGCTGAGGACATGGGTTCTAAAGGAGGTTGCATGAGCTGTGCTATGCAGACATTCAGATTCTAAGAAGGGGTAGGTTCTCTATGAGGAGGGTGCAAATGGAGCAACCCTTTAAAGAATTTCTTGAAAATGGCATTAGAAGCTAGGAAAGGACCCTCCCCTGCTGACAGATAGGTAGAAACAACTGCCAAATGCACCTTGAGAGTGGAAGGCCAGAGGCCTAGAGAATGAAGGTGAGCCAAATAGTCCAACAGGACTGCCAAGTCAGCTTCCTGTGGATCTATGACCCGTTGGGAACACCATCTAGAGAACCTTTTCCATTTTGAAGTGTAAGTCTTTCTGGTGGAAGGCTTTCTGGAGACCCTTAGGATGTCCATGACCCCTTCAGAGAGATGCAAGCCTGCATACTCTAGGCCTTCAAGAGTCAGGCCCTGAGCCTGAGTGACTTGTGGTTGGGGTACAGGATCCTCTCTTGGGTGGAGGAGGTCAGAAAGTTGTGCCTCCTGGGGATGCAGATTGGACTGGTGACTGACAAGAGTCAGTAACATTGAGTGCCATGGTTGTCTGGCCCAGTCTAGGGCAATCAGAATCATTGCTGCAGGCTGTTCCCCGAGCTTGGTCAATACCCTGAATATCAGGGGAAATGGAGGGAAGGCATATATGAACTTGCCTGTCCAGTCCACAATCAGTGCATCCAGGGGAACCAAGCCCCAAACTGGTGGCCTGCAGCAATACTGGGGCAACTAATGACTGTGTGGGGCTGCAGAGAGATCCATTTCTGGCGTGCCCCATCTCCTGAATGCTGCCAACAGGACTTGCCTGTTCAGAGTCCACTTGTGGTGGCTCTGATTGATCCTGCTGAGAGCAGCTGCCAAGACATTGTCCTTTCCTCGCAGGCGAACTGCTGACAGTGAGACTTTGAGAGAGTAGGCCAGATTCCAGATCTTCATGGCTTCTGTGCACAGGGCAGTGGACCTGGTCCCTGCCTGTCTGTTTATGTAGTACATGGTGGTTGCATTGTCTGTTCTGACCTGAACCACCTTCCCCTGCACCACTGTGGCACAAGACTGCAGTGCCAGCAGCACTGCTCTGAGTTCCAGTAGATTTATGTGCAGCACGGATTCCTGCTTGATCCATGTGCCATGGGCAGTGCGATCCCCCAAGTGGGCTCCCCACCCTAGGAGGGAGGCATCCATGGTCAGTACCATGGTAGAAGACTGTTGCAGGAAAGGAGCCCCCATCCTGAGGCTGTCCTTGTCTTGCCACCATTGCAGGGCTTGCACCAGTGTGGAAGTCACTGTTATTATCTTGGACAGAGAATCCCTCCTCTGGGACCAAAAGGACCTGAGGTGGAACTGAATATTTCTCATCTGGAACCTGGCCCCTGGGACCACAGCAGTGGCTGCAGCCATGTGGCCCAGTAGTTGGAGAAAATGCCTTGCTGGCCGAGGGACATGCAGTTGAAAGGAAGCTGCTAACTGGACAATGCTGTCCACCCTTACTTGTGGTAGGATAGCTTTTGCCCAGCTTGTGTCCAGTTCTGCTCCTATGAACTCCAGGAGCTGGACTGGCTTCTGAACTGACTTTTTGAGGTTTACTAGGAACCCTGGAGCCTGTAGGGTGTCCTGTGTTGTGACCAAAGATTCCTCTACCTGTTGGGGAGAATGCCCTGTGACTAACCAGTCGTCCAGGTAGGGGAAGACTGTGACCCCTAACCTTCTCAGATGTGCCACGACCACTGCCAGACACTTTGTGAAGGTTCTTGGTGCAGAGGGCAGGCCGAAGGGCATGGCCCTGAACTGATAATGGCCTGAGGGCAGCTTGAACCTGAGGTGTTTTCTATGAGACTGCCTGATGGGGATATAAAAATAGGCATCCTTGAGGTCCAGGGATGCCAGCCAATCCCCTTGTCTTGGAGTGAGAAGGATCAGAGCCAAAGTGACCATCTTGAATTTTGGTTTTGTCAGATGCTTGTTTAGGTATCTTGGATCCAGAATGGGTTGTCACTCCCCACTTTTCTTCAAGGTTAGAAAGTACCTTGAGTACAACCCTTTTCCCCTGTAAGGGAATGGGACAGGTTCCACTGCTGTTTTTCAGTAGAGTGGATACCTCTGCCTCCCATAGGTCTGAATAGCCTTGCTCTTGTTTTTGGAAATGATTTGAAGCTCAGCAAGACTTTGGCTTATTACTTCCAGGACCCGCTTGTCTGTGGTAATGGTTTCCCAAGACTGAAAATAATAAGCTAGCCTGCCTCCTACTGGTAAGGTGACCCGGACAATCACCTCAGGGGGTCTGCTTGGCAGGAACTTTGGGCCTTGGGCTAGGTCCAGCACAACCAGCACCTCTTCTGCCTCTGCCCCTAAAGTAACCTCTTTGCTGCTGGTAGGCAGGGAAGGCCTGGGCCTGGTAAAAAGGCCTCTGATAAGGTCTGCCTCTCCTACTTTGCTGTCTTTAGAGGATTGGCTGCCTTCTCCTTGGCTGCAGAACTCTTGAAGGCCACTCTTTTTCATATATGCCTCAGTTTGTTCCCTAAAGAGAGAATTCTGCACCAAGGAGAAATCGAAGGCCTTAGTCTAGGTGTCTTGTGAGAGGTTAGTGCATTTTAACCATGCAAACCTCCTTTGAGATACAGCAGTGGCCAATACCTTGGAAGCACTGTCACTGGTATCCACAGCCATGTGGAACTAATATTTAGCTGCTTCCACTCCATTTTTAACCAGCTCCCCCAGGTCAACTGCTAGTTGGGGAGAAGCTCTGCGGGCCAATTCTTGGACAGACTCCCATAAGGACGTTTGGTACCTGGACACACAGGCCATGTAAGAGGCTTGCCTTATACATAGGGACGCGTCAGATACCCTTTTTTAGACAGAGAATCAATTTTCCTGGAGTCCTTCTGAGGAGGATGTGAGGCCAAGGGGATGCCTGCTTTCTCACAAGTAGCAGCCTGAACCACCCCCTCATGACTGCAGTGGCTAAATAGAAATCCATTGTCACTGCCAGCCAGAGAATACCTCCTGTCCACTTTCTTGTCTACAGAGGGTATAGAAGTGGAAGTGTGGAGAATTTTCATAGTCTTTCTTTTTAAGGACTTATGGATGGGGATTAAAAATCTCTTAGAAGTAGCCACATCCATCATCTCCACATAATCAGGCTCTTCTTCTTCTGCTTCCTCAGGGGCTTCCAGAGCAGGGAGCTCTAAAGTCTCTGCCCTCTTCTTTATAAAGGCACAATGGGGAGCAGAGTCCCCAGAGGAATGAGGAGGGGACCCAGAGTCCTGGTGGTCTGGTGAAACCTCAGGTTCAATGGGTTCACCAAATTCATCCTCCTCATCCCACTCCTGTTCATAAAGGATTATGATCCAAATGAACCGGAGGGAAAAACAGTACCTGGTGTTTGAACTGGAGTTTGAGAGGTAGAACGCTGACACGGTTTGCCTGAACTGGTCTGTAGAGATTGTATAATTTGAATGGCTTTCGCTATCTCTTCCGCAGTTGGAACCGCAGCAGTCTGTTTGTGCGATTCCGAACCAGTTGTTTTTCTTTTCCTTTTAGTCGCAGGCATTTCAAAGCCCGAGTCAGCGGCTCTTTTCCCTGTGGAGGTCTCACCCTTGTTAGAGGGCACCTCCTCCAGTTCCACTGGTTTATCTTTCGAGATGGAACTGGACCGACCTTCAGTGTCAGAAGATCTTTTAGCCATCCTCTCCTGCAGTCTATTCAGTCGCCTATTAAGCGTAGACTGAGGGAAATTTTTTTTTACAGATTTCACAATCTGCCTGAAGGTGTTCAAACCCAAGGCAGAGAAGAAAAAATTACTCACCTTAGTAATTGTGTTTCTTCTAATGGAGTCTTGTTGTACTCTGACATATGCAGTTAGCCCCAGCACTTGAACTGCCCTGGAGAGGAAAGAGTCAATTTCTATTCCAGGGATAGAACGTTGAGCTCGAGCTCGGTTTTAAAACCTCTGTCTGTGGTGCCTCAGAGAGTAAGCGTCAGATTCTTTGAGCAAACTAACTACACTTCCAGTGTGGAAATTGTAAAACATATAAGCCAACAGGCAACAACTTGGGTCCAAAAGACTCAAGTCGAGAACCCAAGAGAAAAAACAGGTAGTGAACAAGATATATAAATCTAAGTTAAAACATAACAACAACAGCAACCACACCACCCTGAAGAGGAGGGGAGCAAGTACACACCTGAGGTACAACACTGTACCTGCCAGGCCCACATCCCAAAACTAGGTTCTGAGAGGGGAGGCGGTGGGGAGGTCAGAATACAGCAAGACTCCATTAAAAGAAAATGAAAATTACGTACCTACCGTAATTCTGATCTTTCTGTGTATCTTCACCATTCATCACCTTTGGATATACTGGCCGGAGGTCACAACTCTGTGGGAACTCTTTTTTTTTTTTGGATGGGCGGAGTTGACGCACCATCTGCAACGCCCTCGAGGCCGACGCACTGCGTGGCGCTCACGGGTTGGCCGTTAGGTGTTGTCGACTCCACCCTCCCACCAGTTCTGAGTCGCCGTAGAGTAAGAAAGGCTTGGGAGGGACAAGGAAGTCCAAAGGACAGGGAAAGGAAAAGATATATAAACTAAAAGGAGAAATAAACGACTGAGAGGACAGAATAAGTTGGAAAACTAAGGGGATTGGGAGGGACCGCAATCTCTGGAAGTAGAAAGGAGGAGGGAGGGAGGGAGGGTTAAGGAATTTAGAGATAAGGATGTGTGGTGGGGAGAAGGGAACATACCCTGGAACCTTGACCTATCTCCAGATTGTATAAGAACTGCGAAGAAGTAGCCAGAAGGCTAACTGCCTGAATTCAAGGCACAGAATAACTGGCAATAACTCCAACATAAGCAGAATGGGCTATTCTGGAAGAAAAGAGAGGATACAGGGAATACCCCCCCCCCAAAATGAAATTTGGTGTAAGAAACCTAGTTTCTTAAATTAAATTGAGGTTGTGTCCAAAGGACAAGGAAATCAAAGTAAAGCTGATGGGGAGAAGGGGAGAGAGAGAGAGAACAGAAAAGAGGCAACTACCAACCCCCACCCTATGGGGATGGAGCCGAGGCACTGAGGAAGGAGCGCCCCCCAATCCTGACCACTCTGCCCCTACAGAAAAATATCCCCCTATGTGCCCAAGGTCATCCCACTCCTGACTAACAGAAAAGAGGGGGCAAAGGAGAGTGCCCAGAGAGGGAGGGGGACCCAGAGACTGAGGCCCCAGGGACATGGAGGGTGGGATTGTGATGAATGGTGAAGATACACAGAAAGAACAGAATTACGGTAGGTACGCAATTTTCATATCTTATCTGTATCAATCTTCACCATTCATCACCTTTGGGTGAGTGCCGAGCCCCCCGAAGGGGGCCTAAACCCTAAGGGACTAAGTCCCTTAGCTCTCAGTGGGTGACACACCAAGAGAGAGAGAACCTTTACGGGTCTGGAGAGGCCTGAGAGTGGGAAGAGTAAGACGGGGACCCCCAGAGGGTGTAGGAAGTTGCCCTGACAGTCGTCATCTCACCCTACAGGTAAAAAGGTGAGTTCTCTGGTTAGCGGAGGTAATCACCCTATGCCGGGCCATGGGTGACAACCGGGAGAGACGCAACCATGCCGTCTGCCTAGTGCAGATCGCTGTCCCTACGACCCTGGAAGCTACCTCATTGGCATCATACGATGCCTTTGTTTGGTGCCTTGCTAGCTCCAGGCCACATGCAGAGAGTGCAATGACTTGTCTGGTTTCCTCCATGTCAGGCATCGAGGCTAGGAGTTCACCTAGCCTGAACCACAGGAACCTATCTTAGGTAGTATAGTGGGCCTGATAAGCAGATGTCGAGAGAAGCAACCGTGCCGAGTAAAATGTCCTCCTACCCCAGAAGTCAAAATCCATGGAGTCTGCATCTGGGGACCTGTCACAGTGAAGGGCATGAAGCCCATCGGGAGTATCCAGTTGCATCAGTCCTGAGCTAGGATGAGGCAGACTACCTGGAGACTCCGGGGGGGGGGGCACAATACCTCTGACGGAGATCCCTAGGGGTTGGGACTCCAGAAAAGGGTCTCTGCCAGAAGTGCATTGATGCCTCCCTAAAGGGAGCAGGCCAGGGGGGCTCTACAAGAGTGTCCGCACTGAAATTGCCCAAAAAGGTGTGCATTGGATGTCAGGATTGTGCTGAGTGGGTGGGGTGACATGCAGGTCCTCCAACATCCTCACGAGAAAACGCTGATACACAGCAGATCAGCAGCTGGGAAGATGTGGACAGATGGTTCATCACCTCCTGAAGAGGAGGATGAGGAGTCAGAGGATCACAAAGGTTCAGAGGTTGGCTGCTCAGGGAGACGTTGAAAGACCTGCCTGTCCATGGCCCTAACATAAGAGGGAAACTGAGCAGCCACAGCTCTGAACTGCTCCCAGGAGAGAGGACCACTAGGACCAAGAATACCTAGGAGAGCAGAAGAATGTGGCAGAGGAGAGAGGGCAGAGCCGACAACAGGAATCGACTGTCCTCCGCCTGGGCTAGAGAGCGCACCTGGAGCCCCAAGAGAAGAGGGAACTCCGGAAAACTCCACAGCCGACAGCTGGTCAACCATACTCCAAAGAACAGGGCTCTCTCAAGGAAACCGAAAAGGAAGGGCGGAGATCTGCACTACGACTTCTTCCGGAGCCCGGATGGGTCCCAGAAAAAGGTCGCTGCGTCAAACCCATACCCCTCGACCCCTCGGAATCTGAAAGAGCCCTTCTCCTTGAAAGAGCCAGCCTAGGCAGCTGGCAACCCTGGTCAGCTCCTGAAGGGGCTATCCAGGGAGCAGCACCCTCCTCTCCTGTGGGTGCTCCGATCGGCCCCAAAGTTGGGTGATCCAGGCACACCACCTGAGGGGGTACCACCACTGAGGGGTCAGAAAACCCACCGAGGCCAGGCTGCAGAGCAATGGTGGCCTGCACCACAGCCTGCTGGTCAGCACCCCTGACCCTGGACCCGGGAGCAACTGTCCTCTCCTCAAAGGGGGGCTGGTTCCGGCCTGTCGAGGACACTACCAAGGTGTCCACGTGAGCAGCCAACTCCAAAAAGTCAGACTGCCTATCTGACTCAGAGTCCGTTCTGTGCCAAACAGTGCGTGGACACCCGCTGCCATCCCGACTGAAAAGGGCACCAGACCGAGTGACTGAAACAGAGCCGGCACTGAGGCCCTCAACCGCACCACGAACAGTGCGGGAAGAAGTAACGGTGCTGACGACAGCAGCAGCATTGGAGCCGGAGCCTGTCACGGCGTCATCCTGACCCACGGTGCCGCTGAGGCCAGAGACGGCACTGACGATGGCTCCGACTGCGCTCTCGGTGTTACAATCTGAAACCCACACGGCGCCGTGTCCTTGCTCGGTGTCGCAAGAGGCTCCAGAGCTGGACATGGCGCCATACTCAACCACAGCACCGCAGATGGTGCTGAGACGAGAAACAGTAAGGGACAGTGCCGTAGAGCCTCCCACGGTGCCGCCAGCAATATCGCACTGCAAACGGAGCTGACAGCAGCAACAGCGCTTGAGCGACGGACCGCACCGGCGACGGCACCATCAGGCTCATGGCGCAAATGTGCTGAGGCCTAAGACGGCGCTGACAGACGGCATCGAACCAAGTCTTCCGAGCTGAGGGCACGACACCAGGGAAGCCTTCACCCCCGAAGGGGTGATTGTCAAGGTGGTGCCTCCCACCCGTCCTCCAAGGGGAATGGACTGGGCCTCCTGCACCACGGAAGGGGCTTCTGCAATGGTGAGGCTACTAGAAGCAGAAGCCCCCTCCTCCGTGGTCCATACAGAACTGGGAGGGGACCCGGAGGAAAGGTCGAGAGAGCGTGGCTTGGCCGCGGGCGCACGCCCATCCCCGAAAGTCGGCAGAGTCAGACAACCTTGGGACGCCAGCATTGTTCGATGACATGATGGTCCATGGAGAAGCAGGCGTCGCACTAATCCATGTCGTGTAGTGGGCCAAGACACGCAAAGCAACGGTCATGTTGGTTGGTGATGGAATACTTACGGCCGCACAAGCACCGACGCATAGGGGGCCTTCCCGTCTTCATAGTTTTCTTGCCCCCCCCGACCGAGACATGACCTATGGAAAAAACAACACCAAACAAGACTCAACATCTCAAAATAAAAGAAAAGGAACAATCTTACCAGGCGACGTCGAGTGGAGCGAACAGCGGAACCGGCAGGATAAACTTTAATTCAACGGAGTCGATGGACTACGAACAAGAACGGAGCTGAAGGCTTCAAAGTGGACAACAGGCCTCTCACGCAGCAGAGCTACCCACGAGGTGCGACCTCAATGGCAGGAGATGAAGAACCGGTAGGAGGACGGAGTTGACAACACCTAACGGCCAACCCACGAGCGCCACGCAGTGCGTCGGCCTGGAGGCGCGCCTGATGGTGCTTGGCCTGCCCATCCCAAAAAAAAAAAAGAGCTCCCGTGAGGTCATGACCTCTGGCCGCTATACCCAAAGGCGATGAATGGTGAAGACTGACAGAGATAAGATCACAATTACTAAGGTGAGTAATTTTTTCTTCAGATGACATGAAGTCTTGCTGTATTCTGATATATGCAGACTACCAAGCAGTACCTCCATGGAGGAGGTTACCGAACCTATTTTGGGAATAGGCTCTGCAGTACTGCTGTACCAAACCTAGCATCACTCCTAGCCTAGATATCCAGAGAGTAATGCTTGGTGAAAAGTATGGACTGTTTTCCAGGTGGCTGCTTTGCAGATCTCTAGCAAGGGTATATCTCTGGCAGCAGCCAGAGAAGCAGCTGTACCCCTAGTCAAGTGAGCCCTCAGGCCTGAGGGAGGTGTTTTACCTAGCTTGGCATAGCAGAATTGTATACAAGAGACAATCCACCTGGCAATAGTTCTCTTAGTAGCAGGCCTACCTTTTCCCACTTCACCATAAGTGAGAAACAATTGAAGACAGTCATTCCTGTGTGCCTTAGTATGCTCAGTGTAGTAGCTAAGTGCCCTCTTAACATCCAAACTAAGTAAGCTTCTTTCTCCTGAAGAAGAATGATCAGTGAAAAACACAAGAAGAGACATGGACTTGTTCAGATGGAAATCTGAGACCATTTTGGGTAAGAACCTCCTATTGGTTCTGAGGACCACCTTATCTGTATGGAATGAGATAAAATCAGGTTCAACTGACAATTACTGTAATTTACTAAAACGCCTGGCAGAAGTGATAGCTACCAGAAGAAAAAATTACTCACCTGTAGTAATCTTGTTTCTTCCCAGGGATCCACTAATATTATTACTCTTTGCAGTGCTCCTTTAAGCCAGCACTGCCCCGGAGCCAAACAGAATGCTATGCTAATTATAGAATGTTTAGCTTGTGCATTCATTTTCAAACTGCCCTATTCTAACTGCCTGCCATCTACCTCAGATTTCTGTGAAGCCTGCAAAGCGGCCATAATATATATAACAATTAACAATTTAGAATGCTATTGCCCAACAGGGCCATGTAAAAAGAAGTAATAGGCCAAGAAAGGGCAAACAAAAACGCAATAACAGGATGACTCCTCTCCTCTCTTCTAAGCCAGATATATCCTTAGAAAAGAACCTACCAGCTAAGCATTACCGAAATGTGCCAGCAGGTAACCTACCCTTCATATTGAGAAGCATCTCAGTTGTATAGATTATTTTTCTGTGATTTTAAGGGGAGGACCGAGGGCGGGAGTAACAATATTAGTGGATCCCTTGGAAGAAACAAGATTACTACAGGTGAGTCATTTTTTCTTCTAACCCCTGGAATCCACTAATATTATTACTCTGCAGACTGTAGCAGTACCACTAGGAAGTGGGCAGAATCTATTTAGCAAAAAGGCTGCAAAACAGCCTTTCCAAAAGTGGCATCACTCCTGGCCTGAGTATCCACGCTGTAGTGTTTAGTAAAGGTGTGGACTGACCTCCAGGTAGCTGCTTTACAAATTTCCAACAGAGGGACCTCTTTGGCAGCTGCAATGGTAGCAGCTGTACCCCTTGTGGAATGGGCCCGAAGACCTGAAGGAGGGACCTTGCCCACCTTTGAACAGCAGAACTGAATACACTGGACTATCCAAGATACAGTCCTCTTTGAAGCAGGAGATCCCTTACCTACTTCCCCATAGGCAGGGCCCCGAGTTTTCTGCGGAATTTGCCATCACCCGCGGAATTAGCGGCTGCCCGCGGAACAACATCCTTTGCCGACGGGGATGCCCAATCCCCCGTCGGGCTTCACTGCCCCACCAACACCAGATGCCACGCCTGAGCCCACCCCAGCATGGCAAAGTTTCGCTGCCGACAGGGGTGCCCAATCCCCGCCGGCTTCACATCCCCCCTGTTGCCTGGTGCCACGCTGGGAGCCCACCCCACCGTGGCAAAGCTCTTGCCGACAGGTGCCCAATCTCCCATCGGCTTCACTGTCCCCCTGTTGCCTGGTACCACACTGGGAGCCCACCCCAGCGTAGCAAAAGTCCCTCCTTTAGTCTAAAAACAAACTGAAACAAAAAACCTTCCCTTGTTGATTCATTGTCCCTCCCCAACCCGCACCCACCCCCACCTCACCCCACCTCAACCCATACTTACCTCCGGAGCCCAGCGCGACGATCTTCGTGGACCGGGGACACATCTGCACTCTTCAAAGCCGACCACCAAACTGAAGAAATGCCAGTAAGCTGTATAATGGCATAAATGGATTTTCCAACTTTAGTGCATATCTCAGCCATTTCTGGGAATTTTTTCACCAAATTTTCAACATGGGGTTTTTGGGGCCCCACCTCATGAACTGTGACACTGTTATTTCGTTAATCGGTCCCAAAAGGTGGCTCTGCAGTCACTGCAAGGAACCACCTTTCTGGAATGATTAACGAAATGACAGTGACACAGTTCATGAGGTTAGGCTCCCAAAACCCTATGTTGAAAAATCTGTGAAAATATTCCCCAAACTGACTGTTTTACGAAGGCATGCGCTATGCAAGTTCTCACGCACGCCAGTAACTCGAGCATTTTAATATTTTCACTCCAGATTTTCAGTATTGCCATTTTACCACACCTCCTCATGAACAGTACTACTGTCATTTTTCTCATCTCACCCGAATTGTGTTTTTGCACATGTAGCGCACAATGGTGTGGTCAGTGTATGAAATCAATGTTCGGGACAGATTAAGAAAATCACAGTGATACTGTTCATGAGCAGAGGTCTTAAACTGGCTATGTTGAAAATTTGGTGACAAACGCCCATAAAATGACTGTGTTATGAACGTGCATTGTGTCAGATATGGCAAAAAAAAAAAAAAAAAGGAAAAAATTAAGGGTAAAAATGCACCGGAGAATTGCCGCAGAAATTGGTGTCGAGTGCCGCAGAAGTTCTGTGGCAAAAGAGAACCCTGCTGCAGAACTTTGCTCCGATGTGCCACAGAAAAATCGGGGCCCTGCCCATAGGTAAGGAACAGTTGCTGTCTGTCCTGCCTATGATCCTTGGTATTGGCTACATAATAGCTCATTGCTCTCTTCACATCCAAGCTATGAAGCCTAGGCTCACCAGACCTAGAGTGTGCCGAAAAAAATACTGGTAGGGTAATGGACTGGTTCAGATGAAAGTCAGAAACTACTTTGGGAAGGAACTTTCCATTAGTTCTCAACACTACCTTATCATTATGGAAAGAAATATAGTCCTTCTCCACACATAGGGCTTGTAACTCACTTATCATCCTAGCAGAGGTAAGTGCCACTAGGAAAACTACCTTCCAGGTAAGAAATTTGAGCTCTGCAGAAGCTAAGGGTTCATATGGTGGAAGCATAAGCTGGGCAATACAAATGTTGAGGTCCCAAGCTGGCACTGGTTCCCAATGAGGGGGAAACAGATGTAAAAGGCCCTTAAAGAACCTTCTAAATATGGGATTCGAAGCTAGGGATACCTCTTTCCCTACAAAGAAATAAGCTGAAAGTGAAGCCAGATGAACCTTCAGAGTTGAGTGCTGCAATCCCAAGGAATGCAGATAAGACAAATAATCTAGGAGGGTTGGGATGTCAGCCTGTGCTGGGATTATGCATTTGTCTGTACACCAAATAGAAAATCTTTTCCATTTTGAAGCATAAGTTTTCTTAGTAGAAGGTTTTCTGTAACTCTTAAGTACTTCTAAAACTGCTTGGGAGTATTGGAAATGTGAATACTCTAAGTCCTCAAGAGCCAAGCTTTCAGTCTGAGAGACCTGAGATTGGGATACACTACCCTGCCTTGAAAGGAAGTCAGTAGATTGTACCTCTGTGGGAGGTAGATCGGTTTGCTCACTGACATTGAGAGTAACAGGGAGTACCATGGCTGTTTTGGGGAGTCTGGGGCTATCAGAATCATCGAGGCTGGCTGTGACCTGAGCTTAATGAGTACTCTGAGAATCAGAGGAAAAGGAGGGAAGGCATAAAGGTATTTGCCTGTCCAACTGAGAATCAGGGCCTCCACAGGAACAGTCCCTTTCACTGGAGCCCTGCAGCAATAAAAGGGTAAATGGTGATCCTGGAGGGAAGCAAAAAGATCCATTTCTGGGGTTCTCCATCGTCTGAATAGAACCTGCACTACTTGGCTGTTCAGTGCCCTTTCGTGATGGGCCTGGTTTATCCTGCTCAAAGC
Organism: Neoceratodus forsteri; assembly: GCA_016271365.2. NCBI lineage: Eukaryota > Metazoa > Chordata > Ceratodontiformes > Ceratodontidae > Neoceratodus > Neoceratodus forsteri. The sequence goes on along the minus strand of JADMNL010000030.1, from coordinate 119,841,393 downwards.
ATCTGCCAGGGCATTGTTCTTTTCTGGCAGATGAATTGCTTGTAGGGAGGCATTCAGAGAGTAAATCAGGCTCCATATTTTCATTGCTTCTGTGCACAGCGGAGTGGATCTTGTCCCTCCTTGTTTGTTGATATAGTACATTGTGGTGGTATTGTCTGTTCTGATCTGAACCACTTTTCCCTTTATAAGATGAGTGAAGGCCTGAAGGGCCAGGTAAACTGCAGTTACCTCCAAGAGATTTATGTGCAGGAGGGACTCTGCACTGTTCCAGGAGCCGTGGACTGTGTGGTCCCCTAGGTGGGCACCCCATCCTAGAAGGAAAGCATCTGTTGTGAGCACTAAGGAGGGGGGCTCCTGCTGGAAAGGCACCCCTTCCCTTAGGTTGTCTGGATCCCTCCACCACTGGAGGGCCTGTAGAAGCGTTCTTGTTACAGGGACTAGTTTTGAAACTGGATCTCGCCTCTGGGACCAATGGACCCTGAGGTGAAACTGAATGTCCCTCATTTGGAATCTGGCACCCGTGACTGTGCTTGTTGCTGAAGCCATGTGGCCTAACAGTTGTAGAAACTGAGTTGCTGGTTTTGGCCTGCCCAGGAAGAATGAACTTACTAGAAGCTGGATAGCCTGTACCCTTTCCAAGGGTAGAAAAGCCTTTCCTAGAATTGTATTGAGTTCTGCCCCTATGAACTGCAATACTTGGACTGGGGTGAGAACTGACTTCTTGGCTTTTAGAAGAAACCCTAGGGAGGAAAGAACACCTTGAGCTAGCAGTAAGTATTCTGCCACTTGTTGGAATTTTCCTACAATCAGCCAGTCGTCCAGATATGGGAAAACTGTGACATCCAGCTTTCTGAGATGTGCCACTTCTATTGCTATGCATTTGGTGAACACCTCTGGTGCAGAGGTAAGTCCGAAAGGAAGTGTTGAGAACTGATAGTGGCCTGAGGGGAGAGTGAACCTGAAATATCTTCTGTGTGATTCTCTGACAGGGATGTGAAAATATGCATCTTTTAAATCCAAAGAGGCTAGCCAGTCCCCTTTTTGTAGTGTTGGCAGGATTATTGCCATTGTAACCATTCTGAACTTGGGTTTCAGTCACCAAGTACTTGTTTAGATGTCTGAGGTCTAGTATAGGCTGCCACTCTCCAGTCTTTTTTGCTGTCAGGAAATATCTGGAGTAGAACCCTTGCCCTCTTTGATTGTGTGGGACAGTCTTGACTGCTTTTGCCAGTAATAAGTTTTTTTACTGTCTGCTCCAGCAGTTTTCTTTGTGAGGGAGGAGCTGATGCAAAACATTTTACTCTTGGAGGGGGAAGGGACTTGAAACAAAGGGAGAGACCCTGACCCACTATTTCCAGAACCCACCTGTCTGATGTGATTTTTGACCAGTCCTGGAAATAGTGGGAAAGTCTGCCCCCTACTGGATGTGGAGAGGCAGCCTGAAGGGAAGAGTCAGGGGTTCTGCTTTTGTTGTTGTTGAGGTTGGGTAGGATGAGACCCTCTACGGGAGCCTCTTTTGCCCTGGCCCTATAAAAACCCATCTGCTAGGGTTGGTACTGTATCTGAGGAGCAGCCTGCACCGGAAAGGTCTTCTAAAAATAGACCTGCCCCTGCCTCCCCTAGAACAAAAAGTAGAAGGAGAAGGTTTGTCTCTGGTGGAATTACTTCTGAAAATAGCCTTGCATTTGTCTGCTTTCTTCATGTAGGCTTCAGTTTGTGCACCGAAAAGGGAATGGCCCTAAACTGGGAAATCCATTGCTTTGTTTTGAGTGTCCTGGGTGAGGTCGGTAGCCCTCAGCTAGGTGAACCTTCTCATAATTATAGTACCAGCCAGCCATCTGACAGCTGTGTCGTTTGTGTCTGCTGCCATCTGGAATTGGTATTTGGAAGCCTGCAAACCCAATTTGGCTGTCTCTAGTAACTTCGAAACAGTGAGGGAGGGATTTGCCACTGCATTATCCACCACAGACTGCCATAATGCCTTCTGGTAAAGGGCAGCATACGCCTGGTAAGTGTCTTGCCTGATAGCAAGGGATGCTGAGTGGTACCCCCTCTTAGCCATACTGTCCACCCTTCTGGAGTCTTTTTCAGGTGGATGAGAAGACAAGGGAGTCTTGGCCTTCTCACAGGCTGCCTGCTATACAATGCCCTGATGATCTGGGTAACTGAATAAAAACTCAGCTCCAGATCTCTCCAGTTGGTACTTTTTGTCACATTTTTTGTCAATAGGTGTGACAGTTTGAGGAGCTTTTAACATTTCCAGAATGTATTTTCTGAAAAAATTGTAAAGAGGGAGGAGAAGTTGTTTTGAAGGTGTTAGCCCCATTAGTTCCATATATTGAACCTCTTCTTCATCCTGCACTCAATTGTCTGGAGGTCCAGTGTTTCCGCCATTTTCTTAATGAAAGAAAAATGGGAGGAAAAATCCTCTGAGGGCTGGGGGCAAAGTCTTGCTCGGTGACATCTCAGGCTCTATTCCTTCCTCCTCCTCATCACCATCATCACCACCCACTGTGGGAACAGGCACAAAAGGGGTAGCAGCAACTGTTTATCAGCTGGAACAGTTACAGGTTGCTGGTGGGGGAGCAGACTCTGCAGCACTTGTAACAATGCCAGAGCTTGTGAAATATCAGCAGGAGAAGGAGTATGTGTGGGCACCTGAGGGACCCCTTGAGGCGTTTCAGCCGGGGTGTCAGTGTGCTTACTTTTTCTTAGTTTTTTGGCAGCCACTGGAGAGTCAGCCAGATGATTTCCTCTCTTACTAGAGCCCTCACCCGTATCAGGGTTGGATTTGGAAGCTCTAGAAGGAATTGCCACATTTTTAGAGGGGGTGGACTGGTCAGAGTCCAGGGACCCCTCTTCGAGTCTTCTCTTAAGCCTCTCCCTGTGCTTCTCCACAGTTTTTTCAGGGAAAGACTTGCAAATCTCACAATCCTCACTGAAATATTTAACACCAAGGCAGAGCAGACAATGGTCATGTTTGTCATCCCTTGCAAATACCTCAGCACATTTAATACAATTTTTAAAACCTGTAGGTCCTGTGTTCTTTTTAGGTTTATCCACCATTATAGAAAACAGACTCAAAAACTGCTAAATAGAACAAAATTTAAATATATGTGGTCGGTTTTAATAATAAAGCGATCGGTTTAGAAACTGATAAATTTAAACAGAACCGTGGTTCCGAACGGTTCTGGAACCGAGACATCGCTAGGAGAACCGGAACCACCTCAGTTCAAAAACTGCTAAATTAAATAATTTTAAAGAAAAAACAATCGGAAACCTACCTAAAAGTTTCCTGTGAAATTTACTAAGCAATCGGTTACCCCTCGGTTCAAAGGAACCGTGAGGAACCGATAAAAAAACTAAAGATTTTAAGCTATGAGGTAAAAACACTAAATAACAATAAGAATAAGGCAGTAATGAAAAAATATGACAAAATACTTTAGTTTTTTTGATCTTATGCACAATTTAGCCGATCTTGATAGACATCTCCAGGGCATCTGAACTTTGCAGCAGAGACAGAAAATCTGAGGTAGATGGCCAGCAGAATAGGGCAGTCTGAAAATGAATGCACGAGCTAAACATCCCATAATTAGCATAGCATTCTATTTGGCTCCAAGGCAGTGCTGGCTTAAAGGAGCACTGCAAAGAGTAATAATATTAGTGGATTCCTGGGGTTAGAAACACAGTTTTCCAGGCCAGGTACTTAACCTCGGCCGAAGCCAGAGGTTCAAAGGGTGGCGGCATAAGCTGAGCAATGCAGATACTGAGATCCCAAGCTGGAGTAGGCTCTCTAAAAGAAGGGTGGATATGAACCAGACCTTTAAAGAACTTACCAAAAACAGGGTGAGATGCCAGGGAAGAGCCCTTCCCTGATGAGAGGAATGCAGATACAACTGCTAAACGAACCTTTAAAGTGGCTGGCCTAAGCCATTAAGGTGAACCAGGTAATCCAAAAGTGTAGCAATGCCAGCAGCATCTGGTAGAATATCCTTATGGGAACACCAAATGCTGAATCTTTTCCATTTGGAATTATAAGTTTTCCTTGCAGAGAGTTTCCGAGAAACCTAAGGATGTCCAAAACCCCTGAGAAAGATGCAGGCCTGTGTATTCTAACTCTTCAAGAGCCAGGCCTTGAGATTGAGAGACTGGAGATTGGGGTACCAGATCCTCCGCTGAGAAGAGGTTAGGAGATTGTGTCTTTTGGGAAGAGATAGAGGGAGTGAGACTGCTAGGGACAACAACAGAGGATACCAAGGTTGCCTGGCCCAGTCTGGAGCCAGTAGAATCACTGTGCAGGGTTGTGTCCTGATCTTGACTAGAACCCTGAACAACAGGGGAAAGGGAGGAAAGGTATAAAGGAACTTGCCTTCCCAGTCCAATATCAGGGCATCCAGGGGAACAGTCGCTAGGACTGGGGGGCTGCAGCAGAAGAGGGGAAGTTGGTGTTGTCTGGGGCTGCGGAGATCTATATCTGGAGTGCCCCACCTGGTGAAGATTACTTTCAGTATGTGAGGCTCCAAGGTCCATTCGTGATGGCCCTGGGAGATTCTGCTCAGAGCATCTGCTGACAGATTGTCCTTCTCTGGGAGGTGGACTGCTACCAGGGAAGTTTGCAAGGAGTAGGCCAGAGACCATACTTTCATGGCCTCTGTGCACAAGGCCGGTAGACCGAGTACCCCCTTGCTTGTTGATGTACCACATGGTGGTGGTGTTGTCTGTCCTGACCTGAACCACCTTGTCCCTTACTGAGTCCGAGAAAGCCTGAAGGGCTAGGAATACTGCCCTGAGTTCCAGAAGATTGATATGAAGGAGAGACTCTTGTGGAGACCAGACACTCTGTGCTGTGAGGGCTCCTAGGTGGGCTCCCCAGCTCAGGAGAGAAGCATCTGTGGTTAGTACCACTGAATGAGGTTGATTGAGGAATGGGACCCCTTGAGTGAGATTGTCCTGATCCAGCCACCACTGGAGAGCTCGGACCAGGGACTGAGTTATTGGTGAGAGAATCTTTTTTCTGAGACCAAAAAGACCTTAGGTGAAACTGAATGTCCCTCATGCGGAACCTTGTACCACTGCAGTGGAAATTGCCATGTGGTCTAGGAGCTGAAGAAAATGTCTTGCTGGGCAAGAAACCAGAGGATGAAATGAGGAAGCAAGATCTGTAAGGGCCTTTACCCTTGCTAGTGGGAGGAAGGCCTTTGCCTGGACAGTATCTAACTCTATCCCTATGAAAGTGAGGAGTTGTACTGGTTCGAGAACCGACTTTGGCAGACTGAGAAGGAATCCCAAAGAACTGAGCAAATCTTGAGTGACTTGAAGAGCTGACCTGACCTGGCTGGGAGACTGTCCTACAATGAGCCAGTTGTCCAGGTATGGGAACAGAGAGATCCCCTGTCTACTGAGGAAGACCACTACTACTACAAGGTACTTTGCAAACACTCTTGGAGCCGATGTTAGGCCGAAAGGCATGGATCTGAACTGATAATCGCCTGAAGGCAGCTCGAACCCGAGGTACTTTCTGTGGGAGCACCTGACAGGAATGTGGAAACAGATATCCTTGAGGTCCAGGGATGCTAACCAATCCCTGGCCTCAGAGAGGGAAGAATTACTCCCAGAGTCACCATTTTGAACTTTGGTTTTAAGATGTGTTTGTTCAAATACCTTAAGTCTAGGATGGGTCGCCACTGCCCTATCTTTTTTGGGGCAAGGAAATATCTGGAGTACAGACCCTTGCCCCTGTATAGAGTAGGAACTCTCTCCACGGCTCTGAGAGCCAGCAGAGAGGAAACCTCTGCCTCTAGAGCAATGGTTCCGGAAATGTTTGCAAGTGGAAACGACCTGACCCTCATTTTTGGAAACTTCTTGAAACTGAGGGCCAGTCCCTGGCTTACTACCTCCAGGATCCACTTGTCTGAGGTGACAGACTTCCAGGCCTGGAAGTAGTAAGCCAGCCTGCCTCCTACTGGACTTGGGTAGTCGACCCAGGCTGACACATCAGGGTGTCTGCTTGGCAGGAGCCTTGGACTGGGAAGAGGATGCAGCCCTGTTCATCCCTTCCTGCCTCTCCCTCGAAAGAACCCCCTCTGTGGGAAGGAAGAGGCCTGGGCTTGGTAGAAAGGTCTGTGAGAGGGCCTTCCCCTAGACTGCTGCTTTTGAGGAGTGGCTTGCTGTTCCTTGGCCTGTGCACTCCTGTAGGTGGTCCTGTACTCATCCATCTTCTTCATGTAAGCCTCTGTCTGCTCCCCAAACAGAAAGTTACCCACCACAGGGAAATCCATTGCTTTAGCCTGGGTGTCCTGAGAAAGGCTAGTGCATCTGAGCCAAGCAACTCTCCTGAGAGACACAGATGTAGCCATGACTCTTGATGCCACATCATCAAGAGTCTACAGCACCATGGAATTGCACTTTGGATGCTTCAATCCCATCAGCAGCCACCTCCTCCAACTCTTTGGCCAGCTGGGGGGAGGCCTGTTTAGCCAGTTCCAGAACAGTATTCCACCTGGACTTCTGGTATCTGGCTGTGTAGGCCATATAATTAGCCTGCCTGAGTCCCAAGGAGGATGTCAAGTATTGTTTCTTGGCCATAGCATCCACCTTCCTGGAGTCTTTATCTGGGGTGTGTGAAGCCAAATGTATATTAGCCCTGTCACAGGCTGCAGCCTGCACTAACCCAACATGGCTGCAATGATTGAACAAAAACTCCGTACCTGAGCCTGACAGCATATACCTCCTGTCCATTCTTTTATCCACAGGAAGTAAAGAATTTGGTGTCTGTAAAATCTTTGTGTCTGTTTCCCAGGGATTTATGGAGGGACTAGACAACCTCTTGGACTCTGGGATGTCCATCATCTCCACAAAATCAGGCTCTTCTTCTTCCTCAACAGCTTCAACCACAGGGAGCTGGAGGATTTCAGCCACCTCTTTGTAAAACAAAAAGTGAGATGGGGACTCAGAAAGCCTTGGAGGGTCTGTCTGGAGAGATGTCCAGTTCAATGGGCACATCCAGACTTTCATAATCATTGCCATCATCACCATCATAAGGTAACTCTTCATCCCCCTACCACTCCAATTCATAATAAGCATACGGATCATAATCCGATGGAGCTGGATCCGACCGAACTGAGCGTCTAACCGACGGCACTGATTAGAACGGAACCAGACGAAGTGATTGTACAATACTGATCGCTTTGGCTATTTCTTCAGTGGTTGGAGTAAGGGATGCTGGATCCAAACCAGCTGATTTTTTTCATCTTTTTGAGGGAACCGACCCCTCAGGGTCAGCTCTCCTTTTGCCCAAGGACATCTCACCCTGGTCAGTGGGCACCTCCTCAGGTTCGGTCGGAACGGAACCAGGCTGACCATCTGGGTCAGTGGACTTCTCAGCCTCCTTTTCCTTTAGCCTACCCAATCTTTTTTCCAGAGTGGCCTTAGGAACATTTTTGCAGATTTGGCAGTCTGTTTTGAGGTGGTCAAACCCCAGACAATAAACATAGACGAGGTTGGGGTCGGCCTTAGCAAAGGTCTCCCCACACTCTGTACATTGCTGAAACCCAGTGGGACCGTTTTTTTCTTGGGTTTCTTAGACATGGCCAGACTAGAAAAAACTACCCTTTACAGCTTTTAGCCAGGTAATACACCCCTATCGGTTACCAACCGTGTCACGGGTTGTGTAAAGAAACCGAAAAAAGTTGTTTTTTTTTCAAACCAATAGGAACCAACACACCACTACTAAAATCCCAGAAATTAAATTTAAACACAAAAGGTCGATTCCCAACCGGACTGACCAAGAAGGAACCAAAGTTTACAATTTCCACAGAAGAAAAAACACAAAATCACAGTTCACTACCTATCTACACTACTTATGGCTAACTCAATAAAAACGCGGTTGTACCGTAGACAGAGGCTCGAAACCGAAAATAAACAAACTGGTTGAAAAACCGACACGTTTTGACACTTTACCGAACCACAGCGAAGAAGCAATCTCCAGAGCGACTTCACAGTTAGGCGGAGTAAAGAATCTGACGGTTACACTCTGAGGCACCACAGACAGAGATCAGCAAACCGAACTCGAGCTCAACGTTCTATGCCTGGCTTAGAAATTAACTCTTTTCTCTCCGGGGCAGTTCAAGTGTTGGGGCTAACTGCATATGTCAGAATACAGCAAGACTTCATGTTGTTTAAACACAAACAAAATGCAGATCAACTTCAGCAAATGGTTCACTGCACTCGGTACAATGCTGAAACCCAGTGGGACCAGTTCTTTTTTTGGGGTTTCTGTGACAACATCAACAACCGAGAAAAAATAAGCTCTAACACTTATCCATGGTGGGCAGTTTAGACCCGGATAAGAGAGGAAATTTGGTAAACAGCTGGTTTAGCAGCTGTGGAGAAAACCGAGAGAAAATCTCAGTTTTCTTACCAAAATCTATCAGTCCACAACTATAAGGATTTTACAATAAAGACTTCAGAAATTTACCTCAAAAGATAAGAAAAAAAAAATCTTCGGTTTCCTCCTGGTTGTGGAGAACCGATCAGAAACCGAAAAACTTACCGGAAAGTAGAAAACCTAGTCTAGTCTAACCTGTAACCAAAGGACAGAGGTTTGAAATTAAATAACATTTTAATGGTGGTTATAGAAATCGACCAAACTTTTACTTCAAACGAAGGAACTGAGGAGAGATCTCTGAGGTGACTTCACAGGCAGGTGAAGTAAAGAATCTGGCAGGTACATAGACTGTACCAGGGACAGTGGTTTGAAACCAAGCTCGAGCCTATTGAATGTTCCACTTTAGCATATAGGCTTTTAACTCTTTCATTTTCGGGGCAGTTCAACATGAAGGCTAACTGCATTTGTCAGCATACAGTAAGACTTCCTGGGGTTTGAATATGTCCAGGCTTACACTTTAAAGTCCTGTACTGTCTTCCTGCCATCTGTCTCTACCGGTAGGCTGTTCTACATGCTCGCCACCATCTGGGAGAAAAGGTACTGCCTAACATTATCTCTGAACTTGACCACCTGAACTTTCGGGTACGTTTCTGTGTCCTGCAGTATGACGATATAGATCAAACAACTCCAACTGTTTGATCTCGTTGACTCTGGTGAGTACGCGAAAGACTAAGCTCATCCTCCTTTTTCTTCAGCGTGAACATTAATGAAGAACCTCCAGCCTCTCTGCACAGCATCTGTCCCCATACTGCTGATCACTCTGCGGGCCCTGAGGTGTACTCTGTTGACTGCTTCACTGTCTTTTTTGTACTGAGGAGCCCCAAACTGCACACAGTACTCCATTTGCCCTAAGACTGTGAATTCATGGCTAACTCAATAAAAACTTGGTTCTAAACAAGTCAGTTACAGTAGCTCAGACAACTGGGGCAAAGAAAACCAAACACATATCTCTTTGCAGATGACACAAAGATCTGCAACAGAGTTGATGCACAGGGTGGGGTGGAAAGGATGAGAAGGGACTTGGCAAGGTTAGAGGAATGGTCAAATGTATGGCAGCTTAGATTCAATGCTAAGAAGTGCAAGGTAATGCACCTGGGAAACAAAAACCCAGGGGAAGAGTACACAATGGGGGTGAGATACTGACAACAGTAAAATGGAAAGGGACCTGGGGTAGTCATATCAGATGACCTAAAGGTGGGCAAGCAATGTGAGAGGGCAGCAAGGAGGGTGGGGGATACTGGGATGCATAGGGAGAGGCATCACCAGTAGAAAACAGGAAGTTATTATCCCTCTGTACAGACAGCTGGTGAGACCCCATCTGGAGTACTGTGTGCAGTTCTGGAGACCCAATCTCCTCAAAGACATAGACAGGATGGAAGCTGTCCAGAGGAGGGCAACTAAAATGGTGCAGGGTCTGCACCGGAAGACATATGAAGAGAGACGAAAGGAGCTTAATATGTATAGCCTCGAGGAAAGGAGGGAGAGGGGACATGATAGAAACGCTCAAGTACCTCAAGGAATCAACAAAGTCCAAGAGGGTAGCATCTTTCAAAAAAGAGGTGTGCAAGAACAAGAGGCACAATTTGAAGATGGGGCGGCTCAGAGGTAATTTAAGGAAGTATTTTTTCACAGAGAGGGTTGTGGATGCATGGAAGGCATTCGAGGAGGTTGTGAGTCAAAATCAGTGGTGGAATTCAAGCATGCATGGGACAGTCATAAGGCAATTCTAGGGGGTGGGGGTAGGAAGAAGTAGGCTGCTGGTTAACTAGGATCTGCAGCTTATCCAGTAGGTAGGGAAATGGGCAGACTGGGTGGGCCAAGCGGTCCTCATCTGCCGTCAAATTCTATGTTTCTATGTTTCCCCAATAAAGGCTTTGAAAGCAACGAAGACTTGTATAAGTTGCAAATGGGAACACAATCCCATAAAGGCTGTCCACTCAGTGTTCTGCTGAGGAAATGTGCAAGTTCAGTTCATTACAGGTAAGCAGGCAGTGTGCTGGAGTGGTTAGAGCACAAGCTTGTGAACCAGGAGGGCCCAGTGTTCAAATCCCACCAGAGCGACTTACTATGCAACCTTGAGAAAATAGGTTGATCTTCTTGGGCACAGGGTCATAATGTCGTGGACAAAACTGCGCATCGCAACAATGCTGCACACAAAGCAGCATGCGGCAAAATAACGTCGGCACAATATGCCGACCAGTGCACACCGCAGCAACAACTTAGTTTTTTTGGGGAATCTGCCCTCAACTCTGACTAATTGTACTGACTCAGGGGGCTGCGAACGCCGGGTAAAAAACTGGTCGGTACATTTTGCTTTTCAGCCAAAAAAAAAGCTGCAGCAGAGTGGGACCTGGGGGAACCAAACCGCAGCCCCAGGACCCGATGCCGATGGAGGCAGGTGGTCTAGCTGCTCCAACATGGGAGCAGCACAGCTAGGCACTGCCCCAACAGCATCCTTCACCTTCCCTGCTGGCAGCCTACAGCAACAAGTGTAGCGGTTTCTACTGCACGCTGTAAAACCCCTCTCGCTGTAGAGCCATTAGCACTTCTTATAGCGCTGTTATTTCATGCGTGGTTTTATCCACGCTGTCTTAACCCAGTACCACCTTCTTGCTATTTGGAATAAAAAAACAACTTTTCAAATAAAAAGGGGAGAAGTTTAGACATATGTTCTGTAGCATCCATTCAAAGTCTGCACCTTTTCAGTTTGAGGCTGGGGGATGGGCTGGTGGAAGGAGTGCAGTCTGCTTGGTCCAAAGTTCTTAAATTTTACTGGAGTCCTATGAAGGACCATGAAGAAAACACATAATACCCAATGTATTATGTCAAGTCTAAGTCTTATATTTACTTGAGATCTGGAAGACAGAGCTCTGGAGAAGTCACTCTTATACTCCCCACCTCCACACTCTCAAGGCATGCTAACCATCTGTATACTGTTTGCTAATACTGCTCAGGGAGCCACATGGTTCTATTCTGAATCTGTATACTGTCTAACCTGTGTCATGTTGTTCTCTGTATGAACCTGTATCTCACTGTATCTGTATCTCATTGTACTCGCCAGGGTCGTACCTGAAAATAGGCATATAACTTGTCTAGTGTACTTACCTGGTCAACAAAAGCTAAATTAATAAATAAATGTACAAGAGTGGTTTGACACAAATTATTTGCATGAGATAACACATGCATCTGCTCTGTCACACGTGTGATGCTTCAGACCTTGTCTGGATTGCATTTAATGACCATTCTTTTTAACCCCATTTTGCTCCCTGTATTCCCATCTTACAGCGTCAAGTCCTGTTTGATAGATGGTTGTGGAATGGCTATTGAGCAAAACACACACTATACTGTGGTCCCTCCCTTCCGCAGATAAACACACAGAGACTCCACAGTGCATGAGCATGCCACTATGGCAGAGGCTTAGTATTCCACGGTCACTCCCACACTTCCTGTTCTGCAGCGCAACCCACTGTCACCAAGTCAGCCAAGTGTTTCTGAGTATTTTTTTCTTCTTCTTCTTCCCTAAAGCTTTATCTCCTGTACTGCTGTCTACTGAGTCCTCAGGATTTTGGAGGATGAATCGTGATGGCCCCTCCAACTCAAACCTCCACATTCTCCTTTGATCACCCTGGAGGGGATCCACAGTGCAGAGCATGAGGGAACCACCTGCCGTCATCCAGACGGCATCAACATTTTTCCCCTACTTGTTTTCTCCCATCCTGTATAAAGGACACTCAGCCTAACATGCATGCTGACAACCCCCTGTGAAGGGATGAAGCTGGGGTCACTGTGATACAGAAAAGTGCTGCCACCCCTCCAGTGCTGGAAGCGCTCCTAAACCCAGGTTGCCAGCATGGCGTTCGGTGGCCAATTTCTGAATTTATTTACTATGCTAGGGCTACTAAACTTATTGAACTGAAACCTAGCTGGTACTAAGCTACAAAATATTTTAAACTGGAAGTCTAGCTGTTTATGGACTACTAAACATTAAATGCTGATCTGGAAGCCCAGTGGACTACAAAAGAGAAAGTGTGTCTAGTCTTGCCGATTTAATCTTATACCATGTGACAGGCATGAAGATGTTTTTCTAGCTAACGCAATAATCTGCTGTGCATGTTTTTCATTTTTGTGACTATCCAATGGGACCCTTACCTCCCGATGGCAACCTTTTCCCAAAAGAACCCCTATTCATGATGGCCATATCTAAAGGACCTCTCCCTTCCAATGGTGACCCTATCCAGAGGAACACCTCCCTTCTAATAGTGATATTACCTGAAATAATCCCCTCTCTCTTCCCTTCCAATGGTGACCCTATCCAGAGGAACACCTCCCTTCTAATAGTGATATTACCTGAAATAATCTCCTCTCTCTTCCCTTCCAATGGTGACCCTATCCAGAGGACCACCTCCCTTCTAATAGTGATATTACCTGAAATAATCCCCTCTCTCTTCCCTTCCAATGGTGACCCTATCCAGAGGAACACCTCCCTTCTAATAGTGATATTACCTGAAATAATCCCCTCTCTTCCCTTCCAATGGTAACCCTATCCTGTTGAACTCCTCCTGCACCCTATCCCTAAGAACCGCCACCTCTCTTGCAGTGACCCTATCCTAAAGAACCCCTGTGTGGGCTGGTCCACCAGTGCAGCGGTAAGAAAAAATTACTCACCTTAGTAATTGCTTTTCTTCTCATGGAGTCTTGCTATATTATGACTATATGCAGTCAGCCACTGCAGCTGAACTGCCCCGGAGAGGAAAGAGTTAACTCCAGAGAGTCTGGAGTTCCACAGCGTGAGGGCGCTATACCAAAGCTCTATCTGGCCAGTTTCAAATGAAACTGTCAGATCTTTACGAAGCTAACACTAAGCAACAAGTCTGTGTGGAAAGCTCTACACTAGCCAAGTGGCTACCTACTAGTAGGAATAACAACAATATAAACAGCAATAATAATAACAACAATGAATAATAGTATTATTAGTTTCTCCCTAACAAGCACTATTAGAACCCCCTTCCCCCAAGACTCAAGTCCAGGAAGGGGGCCAACATATTACTTAAAACAGAAACACCTAATTCCCTAACCCTAAATAAAGGGGGTGAAGGGAAGAACTAAAATGGCATGACACAGTGCTTGCACTAATTTGCCACCCCTACCCAAGTAGAAGTTCTGAGAGGGGCAGGAGGTGGTCATAATATAGTAAGACTCCATGAGAAGAAAAGCAATTACTAAGGTGAGTAATTTTTCTTCAAACACCATGAAGTCTTGCTATATTATGACTATATGCAGATTACACAGCAGTGCCTCCATGGAGGAGGGTCAGAACCTACTTAGGAAATAGGCTCTGAAGCACAGCTGTGCCAAAACGAGCATCTCTCCTGGACTGAATATCCAGGGAATAATGCTTGGTAAAAGTGTGAACTGTTTTCCAAGTAGCAGCTTGACAGATTTCCAGAATGGGAATATCTCTAGCAGCCGCTAGAGATGCAGCTGTACCCTGGTGGAGTGAGCCCTCAGTCCTGAGGGGTTCTCTACCTAGTTTTTGATAAATTGGATACAAGAGACAATCCACCTTGCAATTGTCCTCTTAGTGGCAGGTTTCCTTTGCCAACCTCGCCATAGGTAAGGAAGAGTTGAGGGATTCGAACCTGTGACCCTTGGTGTCTCCAAATAGTAGCTTAAGGCTCTTTGACGCCCAAGCTGTGCAGACCCTCTCACCTGAGGAAGAATGCTCAGTGAAAATACTGGAAGAGAGATGGATTGGTTCTAGGTGGAAATCTGAAACCACTTTAGGCAAAACTTTCTGTTAGTCCTGAGGACTACTTATCTCTGTGGAAAGAGATAAAATCTTCTTCCACTGACAGGGCCTGTAGTTCACTTGTGCGCTCTGGCAGAAGTGATAACCACTAGGAAAACAGTTTTCCAAGTCAGAAACTTGAGCTCTGCTGAGGACAGAGGCAAAGGGGTTGCATTAACTGAGCAATGCAAACATTCAGGTCCCAAGCGGGAGCTGGTTCTCAAAAGGAGGGTTGGTGAAGTAACCCTTTAAAAACTTGGAAAGCACAGGGTGAGAAGAAAGGAAGCAGGCTTCCTGCTGACAGAAAAGCAGAGACAGCTGCCAGATGAACCTTTAAGGTAGCTGGCCTAAGGCCTAAGGAATTTAAATGGACCAAATAGTCCAGTAAATGGGCAGATCAGCAGATTCTGGGATAATCTGCTTCTCAGAGCACCAGATGGAAAACCTTTCCACTTAGAATTGTAAGTGGTTCTAGTGGAAGGCTTCCTTGAAGCCTTTAAATATCCAAAACACCTTGAGAAAGGTGTAAGTCAGCAATTCTAACTCCTCAAGAGCCATGCCTTGAGATGGAGGGATTTGAGGTCCGGATACCACACTCTCCCTGTGCACAGGCCAGTAAGTCGTGGACTCTGGGCAAGCTCAGGGCAGGGTGGACTGTCAAGGACAGAAGCAGTGGGTACCAGGGCTGTCTGGCCCAATCTGGAGCAATCAGAATCACCTTGCAGGGCTGAGATCTGATTTTTACTAGTACCCTGAAAAGAAGGGGAAAGGGGGGAAAGGCATACAGGAACTTCCCCTTCCAATCCAACTGAAAGGCCCAGGGGACTGATCCCAGCACTGGAGGCCTGCAACAAAACAGAGGAAGTTGGTGGTTGTCTGGGGCTGCGAAAAGATCTATCTGAGGGGTGCCCCATCTGGCAAAGACTGACCCCAGCACCTGAGGATTCAGAGCCCATTCGTGATGGCCCTGAGAAATCCTGCTGAGGGCATCCGCCAGGACATTGTCCTTCCCTGGAAGGTGAACTGCTATCAGGGAGGTGTTCAGGGAGTAAGCCAGAGACCACAACTTCATTGCTTCGGTGCACAAGGCTGATGACCGAGTGCCCCCTTGCTTGTTGATGTACCACATTGTTGTGGTGTTGTCTGTCCTGACTTGAACTACTTTGTTCTGGACAGAAGCTGAAAACGCCTGAAGAGCTAAAAGGACAGCTCTGAGTTCCAAAAGACTGATGTGGAGCAGAGATTCCTGGGGAGACCACACTCCCTGAGTGGACAGGTCGCCCAAGTGAGCTCCCCACCCTAACAGGGAAGCATCCGTGGTGAAGGTGAGGGAGTGGGAAACGGGAATGAAAGGAACCCCTTGTTTTAGATTGCTTTGATCCTGCCACCAGTGTAAGGCCAGGATCAGGGTTTGGGTCACTGGAACCAATTTGGAAAGGGGGTCCCTCCTTTGAGACCAATAGGCCCTCAAATGGAACTGAATGTCCCTCATCTGGAATCTTGCTCCTTGCACTACAGCTGTGGAAGCAGCCATGTGCCCTAGGAGTTGCAGAAAATGCCTTGCTGGTCGAGAGACCCGCAGGGTAAAGGAGGATGCCAGGGCAATGAGTCTTTCTACCCTTTCCGAGGGGAGAAATGCCCTGGCTAACTTTGTGTTCAATTCTGCACCTATGAAAGTTAGTACCTGAACTGGTTCGAGAACTGACTTTGGTAAACAGGAATCCCAGGAAGTGAGAAGCTGCTGGGTGACTTGCAAGTGGATTTTACCTGATCTGGGGACTGACCCACAATGAGCCAGTCATCCAGGTAGGGAAACACAGCAATCCCTTGCCTTCTTAAATGAGCCAGTACCACAGCTAGACATTTCGTGAATACCCTTGGCGCAGAGGTAAGGCCGAAGGGCATTGCCCTGAACTGGTAGTGGCCTGAGGGTAGTTCGAACCTGAGGTACTTTCGGTGAGAAGGCCTGATCAGAACATGAAAATAGGCATCCTTGAGGTCCAGGGAAGCTAACCAGTCCTGGCCTCAGGGAGGGCAAAATCATTGTCAGAGTTAACATTTTGAACTTTGGTTTCAAAAGATGCTTGTTCAGGTACCTTAAATCTAAAATGGGCCGCCATTCTCCTGTCTTTTTTGGGGTAAGAAAGTATCTTGAGTACAGCCCTTGCCCTGATGGCAGAGAGGGAACCCTTCTACTGCTTTGCAGTCCAAAAGAGAAGAAACCTCTGCTTCCAAAGCAAGGGCTTCTGAAGGATTTGCAGGTGGAAAATGTCTGGCTCTCATCTTCGGAAACTGTTTGAAGCTGAGAACCAGACCCTGCCCTATTACCTCCAGAACCCACCTGTCCGAAGTTAGGGACACCCAGTTCTGGCTGAAATAAACCAACCTGCCCCCCACTGGTACAGGAGAATCGGCCCTGGGCACCCCATCAGGGTGCCTGCTTGGCAGTAGCCTTAGGCTGAGGGGAGGGGGACGGTTTACTTGTGCCCCGTCTACCTCTGCCTCTAAAGAAACCCCTCTGTGCAAATGCAGAGGAGGCCTGAAATTGTAAAAGGCCTGTGGAAAGGCCTGCCCCTACCTCTGGGAGCGTGCCTCTGTGGAGTGGCATGCCTCTCCTTAGCCTGGGCACTTTTGTAGGTAGTTCTGTATTCATCCATCTTTTCATATAGTTTTCTGTTTGTTCCCCAAACAGAGAATTACCCACAACAGGAAAATCCATAGCCTTTGACTGAGTATCTTGGGACAGATTAGTGCATCTGAGCCATGCCAACCTACGGAAAGCTACAGAAGTGGCCATGACCTTAGAGGAAACATCATTAACATCAACAGCAGTATGAAATTGAACTTTAGAGGCTTCAATGCCATCAGCAGCCACCTGTTCCAACTCACTAGCCAGCTGGCCATGGGCCTGCTTGACTAACTGCAATACTGTGTCCCACCTAGATTTCTGATATCTAGCCACATAAGCCATATAATTTGCCTGCCTGAGTCCCAAAGAAGCTGCCATATACTGTTTTTTCACCATGGCATCAATCTTCCTGGAATCCTTATCAGGAGGATGTGAGGCCAGAGGAATATTAGCCTTGTCACAGGCTGCAGCTTGTACCACACCTACATGACACTACACTGCTCAGTGAGGAAGTCTGTATCAGAGCCTGACAAGGTATATCTTCTGTCCATTTTTATCTACAGGAGGGACAGAATGAGGATTTTTAAAATCTTTGTTGTTTGCTTCCTAAATGACTTATGCAAAGGAATAGACAACCTCCTAGACTCTGGTATATCCATCAGTTCTACATAATCAGGCTCCTCTTGCCATCCACAGCTTCCTCTAAAGGAAGCTGGAGGTTTCTGCAACCTTTTGTAAAACATAAAATGAGAAGGGGACTCAGACAGAATAGGAGGAGATTCTAAAGGTCTGTCTGGAGAAATGTCTGGTTCAATGGGCACGCCCAGACCCCTCCCAGCCACACACATGTAATGATCAAATTCGTCCTCCCTCTCCTGTGGTTCATAAAATTCTCAACATCATACTCCTGAACCACTGGCACTGAAACGAACCAACCTTTTACCAACTGTAGGTGGTTCGGCAGGACCCTGAGACAGTGACTGGACAATCTGTATGGCTTTAGCTATTTCTGCAGCAGTTGGAGAGACAATTTTGGACTCCAAACCTACTGATTTCTTAGTCTTTTTCACTGAGACTGGTTCCCTGAACCAGCCTTCCTTTGCCCGAGGAAGTCTCGCCTGGTCAGAGGGAAGCCTCTCTGGTCCATCGGGTACTGGACCAGGCTGGCCATCTGGGTCAGCGGACTTTGGCCTCTCGCTCCCTGAGCCGCCCAATCTCTTTCCAGGGTGGCTGCAGGAAATTTTTACACACCTGGCAGTCTGACAGGAGGTGGTCAGCCTCAGACAATAACACAAGTGGTGTGTGGGTCAGCCTTGGCAAAGGCTTCCCACAGACATCACAGTGTTGAAACCCAGGGCCGGTTTTTCTTTTGGGTTTCTCAGACATAATGCCAGCCTAACTAAAACTTGCCCTTCTGATGGCAGTGCCAGGCAAGACACCTTATCGCGGTTCCTAACCGTGTCACGGGTATTTGAAAAAACCTATTTTAAAAGCAAGGTTTTTTTAGAACCGATAAGAACCGAGAACCGCACTCTAAAAGCCCAACCACACTTTAAAACGTTAAATTAAGCAAACCGATCGGTTCAAAACCGAACCGATAATTGAATTTCCACACAGACTTTAAATTTTCTACTTACGGTTTACCAGATAGAGCTTTTAACCGAAATGCGGTAAAATAAATACTTTTTGCCGGTTCAAATGAACCGAAAATACTCGCTTGAACCGAGAAATGAACCGATGTGAAGGAGCTGATCTCCGGAGCGACTGTTCAGTGAAGCGGAGTAAAGAATCTGACAGTTTCATTTGAAACTGGCCAGATAGAGCTTTGGTATAGCGCCCTCGCGCTGTGGAACTCCAGACTCTCTGGAGTTAATTCTTTCCTCTCCGGGGCAGTTCAGCTGCAGTGGCTGACTGCATTTAGTCATAATATAGCAAGACTTCATGGTGTTTGAATGCTACTGCTCGTGATGCTGACATCCTGTGCTCAGGAACAAACCCGAGTTACTGGAAGGCTGGCCGGGGGAGGTGAGATGAGCATCCCAGAGGATGCTCTTCACCTTGGGAAGGGAAGTTCTGATTCCGCTGCACTACTGCTACCTGGGTGACCACGTGATGGTGCAGTTGGAACTGAGGATCTAGGCAGGAGTACGCTGATGTGCTCCAATGCATAATGTATGCACTACGTGCATGTGTGTCAGGAGCTCAGCATCCTAGGGGCTGAGAAATTAGAAAAACATATAAAAACCTTGACTGCTGCAGGAGGATGCCCATCCCTCACCGCAGGCCCCACACTGCAAACCGTTGCTGTCTCTCCACTACATCGACCAAGTCTCCATTAGGGGCTGGGATCCATCCCTGATGGCCCTGTGTTAGTGGGCAAGCCAGGGTGAAATGGAGAAGAGGTAAGTCCCAGAGAAGGTGGGTGATGGGTCTGGGTGAGTGGGTCAGGACTGATGAGGGCTGGTCAGACGGGGGGGGGGGGGGAGAGAACATACTAAATATATCAAAACACCTTTGCTCAAAAAAAAAAAAAAGATCCTTTCCCAAAGAGACCACTCCCTGTCAATAGTGACCAGCCAACCTCACCAATTCTCCAGTTGGGAGACTGAGACAAGGGCATGTCTTCACAGCCAATGACAGGGTTTCTCCCTAGCTGGCCTGTGGGGGATAATAAATGATAATTACATACTCACCGTAAGTCTTGATCTTCTAGGAATACAGTATCTTCACCTCTGATTCACACTAATGGGGAAAGGGAACATTGTTTAACCAGGAGTAGCACACCAAGCCGAAGCTTGTTTCCAGATGTGACCTGGGAGCACAAGGAAGTTAAGTGACCTGCTCAGGATCACACAGTATGCACCTAGGTAGCTGTGGGATTCAAACCCAGGTCTCCAGATCTGCAGTTCAGAGTCTTAACCCACTGCGCTATACTGCCTCCTCAGCTAACGGGTCTGAGCCGCAGGCGCTAGGACCCTGCGGGAGCCAGATCTTTTCAGGACAGCTGGCACTGAGATAGGCTGTGCACACATGCAGCACCATGAGACTGGCTCACGCACCAGCTCTCAACCGCCTCAATACCTTTTTTACCAAGGAGGTGCAGCACATAGTTATAGCACACAAGTGGACCTTGACTGTGGATTACTGTAGGCCAGCATCAGAAAGGTCCAGTAAGTACTCCAGAACCTTGGCAGGTGGGCACCGAAAGGAGTCCATGCGGGTTTTGGAGCACCAAATGGAAAATCTTTTTCCACTTGGCTGTATATGTCTTCCTAGTGGAAGGTTTACGGTCAGCCAAAAATATTTCAGAGATCCTCCGAGATACCTTGTATCTGTTCTCTTCTCCTCTATCTCTTCAGAAACAAGGCCTGAAAATGAAGGGAGCGCAGGTTGAGATGGACCAAATGACCCTGAGTCAGTAAATCTGTCCTGAATGGAAGAATCTTTGGTTTGCTAATTGATAGTGTGTTTAACAGAGGAAACTGTATCTGTGGAAGCCAGCAGAGGGCGGTTAGAATCATTTTAGCCTCCATGCACCTCCAAGTTTGAGCAGAACCTTCTGCAACAGAGGGACTGGAGAAAATGCATACAGAAAGAGACTTTGTCATTGTAGTCTGAATGCATCCTGACAAAAAATGACAGATGCTGCATTTCTGGAGCACAATCGAAGCAGTTTGGCATTGAGTGGGAATGCAAAAAAAGTCCACATCTGGTGTTCCCTATTTGTCGAACAGCGATCTCATGATGTCTGGAGCTAATGATCACTCCTGGAGATCAGCTGAGCTCGTCTGCCAGAGCATTCTGTACTCCTGGCAGGTAAACTGCTTGGAGCAGGATCCTCTGCTCCAGACACCAAGAGGGGGTAATAGTGTGCTTCTCCTTGCTTATTTAAATAAAATGCGACTGACTTGCTGTCTGTAGGTCTGTTTTGTGGCTGATGAAATTCACTAGGGCTCAAAGGCCATACAATATGGCACTCATCTCCAACACACTGATGTGAAGATGAGTCTCTGAGGGGTTCCAAACACCCTGTGCTTGGAGACCCTGACAGTGGGTGCCCCAACCCATCAGGGAGGCATCTGTGGTGATAGTCACCTGAGGTTCTGGCTGGGAGATGGGAAAGCTATGGAAGAGGTTGTCCTCAACTGTCCACCATGTAAGTGACCGAACTAGCAGCCTGGTCACTAGGATGGGGTAAGTTTGAGGATGAGATGCTTGTGACCACTGTGTACTAAGTATCCACTGAGTTGTTCTCATGTGCAACCGTGCCAGGAACACTGTAAACATTGAAGAGGCATGGATTGAGCTTGTACAGATTTGCGCTCCATAATGTAGCGTGTCATCTGCAGGATCAACGGTCTTCTGCTCTCTGGAAGGCCCAGGCCTTGGTCCTGTCCGGAAGAGCTCCTATGAACAGCAGCTGCTGTGAGGGTTGAAGCTGAGACTTCTGTAGATTCAGTAAAACCTCCATGGAGGTAAGGAAATGTGAGGCGATGACCACTGCCTGTTTTGTCTCCTGCCTGGAAGGACTGGCTATCAGCCAGTAATCCAGATAAGGGTAAACTTGGAGTCCTAGTTTTCTCAGGTGCACTGCGAGTACGGCAAAGCAGTTTCTAAAGACTCAAGGTGCCGATGATAGCCTAAAGGGCAGAACTCTGAACTGATAATATTGTCCCAACACAACAAACTAGAGATATCTGTGGTGACTGGAGTGCACTAGAATATGCTATCCTGCATATCTAGGGAGGCTAACCAGTCCTGAGGCTTCAGGAAGGGAGGCAGAGATCCCAAGGAAACCATATTAACTTTCTCTCAATCCATAAATTTGTTCAAATTTCTGAGGTTGAGACTGGGGAGCGTGCCCCTCAATTTCTTCGGTATGATGAAATAATGGAAGTAGAAGCTTGGGTTGTGCTCTGACTCTGGCACTACCTCCACAGCCCTGCTGCTCAGAAGGCCTGCAGTCTCCTGCACCAGAAGCTCTGACATGTAAGCTGATAAGAGGGGTTGTCTTCTGGCCAGATAGTCCAGAGGGATTTCTGTAAAGTTCACAGAGTATCCCTCTCGGATTATCCTGAAGACCCACTTGTCCGTCATGATGAACTCCCACTGATGGTAAAACTGAGGTCTCTGAGCACCCAGGGTGGCACTGATCTCATCCCTGACCCTGGCGCTGATGACCCAACTGGCATCGAAGTGACCAGTGAAGGCACCATGGCTGGTACCGTCACACTGACACTGAAAGGGGGTGTGGTCAGCCGGCCTGGTGGCGTAGAGGGCTGAGGTGTTGACGCCTTACCTTGACCCACCCGGGCGACCTGGGTTCGGGAACGGACTCGGGACGCCGGAGGCTGGCAGGGGAAGAAGAGATTCGAGCGTCCGTAGGACTGCTCTCCTCTCCTGGGGTGGATAGTGGGGTTGACATTGCCCTGTGGCAGCCCCTGGTGGAGACTGGGAGCACAACAGTCGCAAGTCGGGGACATACCAGAAAGTGGAAATACTGCCCACTTTGAGCCGGATGACAGCTGTCCGGCTCTCTGGTGCCATTCATGTCCCTACCGAGTCCTCAGTCCCAGTAGCACCCTGGGCCAAGTGTAGTGCTGGCTTGCCCCTGGCTGGCACATTCCCCCTCGGAGGAGAAGGACCCATCCGGAGAAGGGTTACTCCGGGTTACCCTGGGGGCTGGCTGCTATATGGGACTGGAGGATCGGAGGGCAGATGGACTACAGCCAGCAAGGGTAAGCCCGAAGGAGAGGGTGAAAGTGGTGCACATAGGAGGAGGAGGTAAAAAAAAAAAGGAAAAAGAAAGGGGTTGTGGTCAGTGGAACAGGAGTCGGCGGCATGGTCACCAACAAGGGCCTTGGAGCTGTTGTTGGAGTAAAATGCTTTACCCAGCTCAAAGGCCCCAGCTGCAGTTCCAGTGCTACCAGCCTCAAAGGGTCAGGGAACAGCTCTGCAGGGAAAGGCAAATGAGCCAGATGCTGCACCCACTGCTCTATAGGAGCTGCCCAGTGGCGGAACAGCCCATGGGAGTCCCAACTAATAGACAGGAAGGGACTCCGGACTAGAGACCTCGACCTTCAGTGAACAGACGCCCCAAGTGATGTCAATGGCTCCATTGAAGGCCTTCTGCTGCAGGACAATGAGGACTTCATAGCAGACCTCACAAAAAGTGACCGTAAGCAGTACCATTTCTTTCCCTTCCAATGGGAAGAGGAAGAACTTGAGGCCGAGCAGTGCTGTGAACTCAACTGGAATCAGGAATGGGCTCAATTCTTTTTGTGCATCTGAAAAGGCTGTCCTCCCTCCCAGGCACAGGACCACCCATCATCAGAACCCTCCCCTGGAAGGAGAAGTGGACTGAACATGGCCCTGTCGTCACAGCAGCTTGCCCGAGGAGGCTTTCTACCGTTACCGTTCATGGTCATCGACTGTTAATTCAGCAGGGCTGTGAGAGACTGAAGAAATATAGTCTCTTTTCCCCCCCTTAAACTGACAAGAATAACAAAACCTAAATCTGGACACTAAAACTGAGGAGAAAGTACAGTTACGTAAGAACTTACCATAACAGTAGATCTTCGAGAGGAGCTCTTGCAGCAGGCTACACCATAAGGACTATGCTGCCAGGCACTAGGACCCCATGGAAAATTCTTAGCTAGCAGTACCCAGCGGGGACCGCCCCGACGTCCGCCAATGGTATAAAGGGGCGGTCCCCAGCCACTCCCCAGTTCTCCCGCCGAAGACCTGGCTGACAAACCATAGAGAACCAAGGTTAGTGGAATATCCTGCCAAGGGTAAGGAAAGAAAGAAGAAAAGGACCAGGGGGAAGGAGGGTGGGAACTAACGCCTGCTGCAAGAGCTCCTCTCGAAGATCTACTGTTACGGTCAATTCTTACATACTGTACTATCTTACTTTGAGTGGGAGCTCTTGCAGCAGGCTACATCATAAGGACTGAGTACCAAGCAGTACTTAGGTGATCCCGTAAGGATTGGGAGGTGGAAAACTAAGGAGCGGGAGAGGCTTCAAGACAATAGGCCTTGAAGTACCGCTAAC
Source organism: Neoceratodus forsteri (assembly GCA_016271365.2). Taxonomy (NCBI): domain Eukaryota; kingdom Metazoa; phylum Chordata; order Ceratodontiformes; family Ceratodontidae; genus Neoceratodus; species Neoceratodus forsteri. Next base: position 119,817,476 of record JADMNL010000030.1, on the reverse strand, counting down.
CCAAATCCAGCTCTCTGATGGGCAGCAATGTCCACGCTGTAGTGCTTCACAAAGGTATGCACTGAGCTCCAGGTGGCTGCTACACAGACATCTGCCGCAGAAACATTTCTAGATGCCGCAAAAGAGGCAGAAACACCCCTGGCAGAATGACCCTTAACCAAGCTCGGTAAGGGTTTGTTGTACTTATTGTAGCAGAAGGTAATACAATGGACTAACCATCGGGAAAGAGTCTGTTTTGCTGTGGGTGCCCCAGAGCTCTCTGGGCAAATGAAACATAAAGTTGGCTAGATTTTCTCAAAGTCTGAGTACAGTTAATGTAGTGTCTAAGCACTCTGTGTACATCTGGAGTGTGAGGTACAGCTTCCCCTCGACTGGAATGATCCGGATAATAAACCAGAAGGTTGATGTCCTGATTAAGGGTAAACTGGGACACCACCTTAAGCAGAAACTTGGGATTAGTCCTCAAGGACACCCTATCCTTGTGGAAAATTAAATAAGGCTCTTTAGCCATCAGAGCCTGAAGCTCGGAAATCCTCTGAGCAGAAGTGACAGCAACTAAAAATAACGCTTTCCATGACAGAAAGTGTAGCTCGCAATCCGCGGCTGGTTTGAAGGGAGGCAATGTACGTTTCTCCAACAAAAACAAAATGTCCCAAGCAGGGATGGGGTCCCTAATGGGAGGCTTAAGGTGAAGCATTCCTCTCAAAAATGTCCGGGTCAGATCTGTCTGGGCAATGTATTTGCCATCCACCGGCACATGATAGGCAGAGATTGCTGACAGGCGTACCTTGATGGAGGAGTATCGGAGGCCAGAGTCTGACAGGGAGAGGAGATACTCGAGGACAGCATTCAGAGGGCATAGGAGGGGGGTCCAGACCCTGATTGGAAGCCCATAAGCAAAGGCGCTTCCACTTCATGGCGTAGGTGATCCTAGTGGAAGGTTTTCTAGCTGTGAACAAGACCTTGGCCACTCTGGGAGATACCCCAAAGTGTGCAGCGGCTACGTCTGTAGGCACCGGGCATGCAGATGTAGGGACCGGAGGTCTGGGTGAACCAGCCTGCCCTGTTCTTGTGACAGTAAGCAGGAGGACAAGGGCAGGGGAACTCGAGGTTCCATTGTCAGCTGCTGCAGTAGTGGGAACCATATCTGACCAGGCCAAGGTGAAGCTACGAGAATCATCTCTGCTCCTTCCACTTGGAGTTGAGCAGAACCCTTTGTAGTAGGGGAAAGGCATATAGAAATCTCCCTGTCCAACAGAGGGACAATGCATCTCACCAGAAAACACCAGGCCCGTGATTGAGCGAGCAGAAACTGGGCAGTTTTGCGTTGCACAGGGACGCGAAGAGGTCCAGTTTTGGACGACCCCATCTTTGGAAGAGGTCATCCACTATAGACTGCAGGAGTTCCCATTCATGAGTCTTTGACTGAGACCGGCTTAGGGCATCGGCCAAGGCATTTTGGACTCCTGGAACATGCACTGCGGTGAATGATAGGCTGTATTCCAGAGCCCAGAACCACACTCTCATAGCCTCCCAACAAAGAGGATAGGAGTGAGTTACCCCATTTGCTGATGTAGTAAATGACTGACATGTTGACTGTCTGGACCACTAAGGGCCTTGGACGAAGATCCAGGAGAAACACTTGTAAGGCGTAAAGAACCACCCTCATCTCCAGAATATTAATGTGGAGTGTCAGTTCTAGAGAAGACCATGCACGTGGAGTCTGATGGTTCTGAAAATAAGCTCCCCAATCCAGGCTTGAGGCATCGGTTGTGAGGACCTGTAAAGGAGTTTCTCTCTGGAAGGAGACTCCGGACTCTAAATTCTGTGGGGATAGCCACCAAGAAAGAGTCTGTCTCACTGCACTGGAGATCGAGACTGGCTGGTCGAGATCATCCTCCCTCTGCACTCAGAGTCCCTTGAGGTACCCTCATAAAGAGATGTGCTGAGGGAACAGTCACTATGGCTGTGGCCATACGGTCTAGGAGCTGGAGCATGGTCTGAGCTGGGACCTGGCAAGCAGCTTAAACTTTGTTGGCCAAAGAGCGAAGGCATATTGCTCTGTCTGGTGGGAGGAAGGCCTTCCCTTGCTCCGTGTCTAGGCTTGCCCCATGCATTGTAACCTTTGGCATGGTGCTGGGAATGACTTGGCCATGTTTAGGGTGATCCCCAGGGAGCTGAACAGGATGAAGGTGTCCTCTAAGGGCTCTAGAAGCCGATTCCTTGTGGTGGCGGTCAGAAGCCAGTCATCGAGATAGGGGTAAACAAAGTGTCCCTGTCTCCTTAAGGCTGCTGCTACTACCGCTAGGCACTTTGTGAACACACGAGGTGCTGAGGAAAGACCGAAGGGCAAGGCCTGGAACTGGAAGTGCCTTCCCTGAAAGGAGAACCTCAGGAACCTCCTGTGAGCTTGAAGTACCAGAATATGGAGGTAGGCATCTTGCATGTCCAGGGAGCAGAGCCAATTCCCTTGACGCAACATGGGAAGAATGCTCGTCAAGGTGACCATCTTGAACCTCTTGTACTCTATGTAGTTGTTCAAGAGGCTCAAGTCCAGTATTGGGCAAAGATCTCCTGTCTTCTTGGGAACAAGGAAGAAACAGGAGTAGAACCCTTGCCCCCACTGTGGGGCTGGAACGGGTTATACTGCCTTCTTGTCTAGCAGGGACTGTACTTCCTCCCAAATGAGTTTGGCGTGGGAGGGGGAGTAGGTCGTTTGGACCAGGGCATTGTCCTGGGGCATTTGTAGAAATTCCAGTGCATGACCCCTCCCTATCAACTGGAGAACCCACGCATCATTGTTGATGGAGGTCCAACCATCAAAATAAAGTAAGAACCAACCCTCTACTACCTCTGCCCTGGACTCGGCAAGTGGCATGAGGTTGGGCAAGGAGTCAGGCATGGGAGCCCGGAGTGGGTAGGGAGACCTGGGAGGGAACTTTACAGTGAAAGTTGCCTCTCTGTTGCTGTCCCTTAGTCTTCTGCCCTCCCTGGCGACGAAACTGACAATGCTTGCCAGAGGCCTGATCAGATCTGTACAACTGATGTACAGATTGAATGGCCTTACCCAAGTCCTGGGAGGTCTGAGATAATTTTCTCGATGTCCGGACCAAACAGCACGGACCCATGGAATGGGGCATAAATGATGACACCCTGAAGGTCCTGCCTAAATCCAGAAACTCTGAGCCAAGATTATCGCTGCATACTAACCCCTGTGGCTGCTGCCCTGGCTGCTGTGTTCGCGGAATTGTAGGATGACCTCAAGACGTGTTTCCCCACGTCCAGACCAGACTGGAGTAGGAGTACATCTAAGAGCTCCGTCTTTTGGTCAGAATTGGGTTGTCTTTTTGCCAGCTCGATTGCCTTGTTCCAGAGGGATTTCTGGTACTGCACCATGTACACCAAAAAGTTGAGCGAACAAATGATGCAGGTGGACAAAGAGTACACCTTCCTGCTGAACTGGTCCAGTTGTTTGGACTCCTTGTCCGGCGGCTGGGCACTCATGTGCTGGGGCTGTTTGGTCCTGCTGGGGGGCAGCTGTCAGCACAACTGAGTCCGCTTTGGGCTGTTCCCCAAGGAATGGCTCATTAGTTGGGGTACGATGCAGGCTGTCCGCTTTTTTAGGTATAGTGGGGGCTATCGTAGGGTGCCTTCAGGCTAGCCTGGTAGCATCCTGAAAGGGGGCTACCAGGGGTGGTACAACTAAGGGCTTGGGCTCATTCATACCCAAGAAATGAGCCAGTCTCTTTCTTTCTGGGTCAAGATCCTCAGTTTCCCACTGATTCAAGAATTGGATGTGACGCATCATGTCCAAGAAAGTGGGATTGTCCAGGGGGGTGGGGTGAATCCCCGGAGGGTCCGGGTGGTGGGGAGGAGAGGAAAACTCCCCTGAGGATTTAGAGTAGACAGACGAGTTAGATGACCTAGAGGAAGATCTGGAGTGGGAATAGTGCCTGGAGGACGATCTAGAACGGTGACTGATTCGTTCGGAAGACCTGTTGTCTGATCGAGTAGGAGGCCTGTCCCTAGGGGGCGACAAATTAAAATTACGTACCTACCGTAATTCTTGATCTTCTTGGATGAGTCTCCACCACTCATTCACATTATTGGGATCTGCGCCGGAGGCATTAGGACCCATCGGGAGCAAACTTTTTGCTGGAGGGTCGGCGCCAGAGATGGCGCCACGAGGAACGGCGCCGCGAGCCCTAGCTCATGCGGTAATGACTATCTTGGCATCGACCCTCCAACCGCCTCAGTACCTTTTTTACCAAGGAGGTGCAGCGTAACTAACCTAGAAGGGTAGCCTAACCTAAAAACCGGACATAAGATACTGTAGTCCGGGCGACCCGTGTAAGAAGGGTCAACAAAGAAGTCTTCACGGCCTAAAGATTTGAGGGAGTGAAGACCCACAAGAAAGGTGAGCTCAGGGATGGAGGGTGGGATGTGATGAGTGGTGGAGACTCATCCAAGAAGATCAAGAATTACGTGTAGGTCAATTTCATATCTTCCTGGACATAAGTCTCCACCACTCATTCACACTATTGGGAGAGTACCAGCTAATAATCCCCGAGAGGGCTGGCAGGAGAGACCAAGAGCTCACGTTTCTAGGACAGAAGTCCATTGAGGATGGCTCTGCCAAAGGAAGAATGTCGTCTGGCATGGACATCTAGTGCATAATGTTTAACGCAGTATGCACTGAGCTCCAGGTGGCTGCATTGCAGATGTCTGCATTGGTACTATGGATTTCCGGGCCAGGATGCCGCGACTACTTGGTAGAGGAGTGAATCACCTCCAATTTAACCTGTGTTTATGGAATAGCAGTGACGAAGGCATGCCACTAACCATGATGAGATACATCTGATAGCGACAGGTTGACCCAGCCGGTCTCACTGAAGGAAACTAACAGTTGCTGAGTTATGAAAATCCTTGGTTCTATCTAGATAGAAACGTTAAGGCCCTCTTAATATCCAAAGAGTGAAGAGAACATTCTCCTTCATTTTGGAAGTCCGCGAAATAAGAGGGAAGGACCAAAGGTTGGTTTAGATGAAATTTGACACAACCTTAGGAAGAAATTTAGGATGAGTATGAAGAACTACTTTGCCTTCATGGAACACAGTATACGGAGGGTCTGTGACCAGGGCATGTATCTCAGAGACCCTATGGCTGAGGTAATGGCCACTAGGAAGGCAGTCTTCCAGGTGAGAAATTTTAGCTCACAGGTAGCCAGAGGTTCAAAGGTTTCTGAGTGAGCATGTCTAGCACAAGATTAATGTCCCAGGCTGCGACTGGACGTCTTGTAGGAGGTCTGGTATGCAGAATCCCCTTAAGAATTCTCTTAACTATAGGTAACTGAGCCAGAGTTAAGGAAATAACAGGCTCATGATATGCTGAAATGGCACTAAGATGAACTTTGACTGTAGAGTACTGCAGACTCGAATTTGAGAGGTCCAAAAGGTGCTCCAAAACCTTACCTGGTGGACAGGAAAAGGGATTCAAAGAGGACTTTGCACACCAGAGCGAAAAATGCTTCCACTTGGCTGTGTAAGTTTTCCGAGTGGCTGGCTTCCGTGCAGCCAGAAGAATATCTGAAACTCTTCGAGAGACATTGAACCGGTTTACTTCGACCTCTTCAGGAGCCAAGCATGAAGGTGAAGTGATCTCAGGTTGGGGTGCACCACCGGTCCCTGAGTCAAAAGGTTCATCTGCAGGGGAAGCGGTCTCGGAGGAACTGCCAACATATTGTTGAGCAGTGGAAACCACAGCTGCCGAGGCCAAAAGGGAGCAATGAGAATCATTTTGTCCCCCTTGGATTCGAACTTGAGGAGTACCCTCTGAATTAGAGGAAGAGGCGTAAAGAAAGCATTTTGTCCACCGCAGCCTGAACGCATCCTGACAGAAAATGCCAGGCCCTGGATTTCTGGAGCAGAAGAGAGGCAGTTTTGTGTTGAGTGGGGATGCAAAAAGATCCAGGTCTGGAGTTCCCCACTCTTCGAATAGTGACTGAACTATGGTTGAGTCGAGAGACCACTCATGAGGTTCTGTCTCTGTTCTGCTGAGACGGTCTGCCAGTTCGTTCTGAACACCTGGCAGGTACACCGCTTGAATTAGAGCCTCGTGCTCCAAGCACCATTCCCATACCCTCATTGCTTTTCTGCATAAGGGGTAAGAGTGAGCCCCACCCTGCTTGTTGATGTAATACATCACTGCTTTGTTATCCGTTTGAAGGTGAATGTTCTTGTGACACAGAATGTCCTTCAAAGCTCGGACCGCATAAAGGATGGCTCTCATTTCTAGGACGTTTATGTGGAGCTGGGACTCGACTTGAGTCCACGCACCTTGAGTGTGGAGAGCCTGACAGTGAACTCCCCACCCCATTAGGGATGCGTCCGTGGTAATGGAGATGTGATGGTCCAGAGGAGCAAAGGGATACCCCTCCAGGAGATTGCTCTCTTGAGACCACCAGGTGAGTGACCTCCTTAAAGGTTCTGTCACCTTGATGAGTTAGGGACTTGGTGAGTGGTTGGGGACCACTGGGTACTGAGCATCCACAGGGTGGTTCTCATGTGCCAGGCGTGTAGGGGTACAGTGAACACTGAGGATGCCATGAGGCCTAGCATCCGCTGCATCGAGAGAGCTGTGACTGAGCTGTTTCCCGATGTGACGGGCCATCTGAAGTATATTGTTCCTCCTGTCTTCTGGAAGAAAAGCTCTAGACAGGAGGTGTCCAGAAGAGTCCCTATAAAAGGACCTCTGGGAGGGCTGCAGTTGCGATTTCTTGAGGTTGAGCAGAACTCCCATGGACGTGAAGGAAGCGCGAGGCCGCTCTCCACGGTGTCCAGAGTCCCTTGCCTGGAAGGGCTGCTAGAAGCCAATCGTCCAGATAAGGAAACACCTGAATTCCACCTTGCTGAGGTGCGCTAAGTAGAACTGCACAACATTTTGTAAAACTCAAGGCGCTGAGGATAGCCAAGGGCAGGACTCTGAACTGATAGTGCTGTCCCAGAGCCACAAACCTCAGGAATTTGTGATGCTGGTGAACAGGAATGTGCTGGTAAGCTGCCCATATCTAGGGAGGCTAACCAGTCATGTTGGTGGAGCAGAGGTAACAGTGTTCCAGAGAATCATTTTGAATTTCTCCTTGGGAGAAATTTGTTTAGCTTGAGATCTAGAATGGGGCACATTCACGGGACTTCTTTGGAACTAGAAAGTAATGGGAGTAGAACCCCGTGTTCGTTGGAGCAGTGGCACCACTTCTACTCCTGTTGTTCAGAAGGCCCTTGAATCTCGCGCCAGAAGGTCTGACTGAAGGTTGACAGCCTGGGCTGTCGCTTGGGATGATCTGGAGGGCTCCACAAGACTGAGTGAATACCGCGAATTATCCGGAGGACCCATTTGTCTGAGGTTATGGACTTCACTGGTTGTAGAAGTGCATCAGACAACCTCCCACCGGAGAGAAAAGTCCACCGGCAGCTGAGATGGAACTTGGGCACGGCAATTCATAAAGTAGTGCTGGCGCTTTGGGGCCCTTTGCGCTTGTTGCGCCTTTTGAGGTTGGGCAGGTTGGTTCTTATGGAAACTTCCTCTGCCTTGAAAGGACTGGCGATTATGAAACTGTCGTTTACTGGCATGCCCTCGAGAGGGGCAGGAGGGCCGAGCCAACTTAATGGCTGACCTAGTCTTTTGTGTAGCTTCTAGAGCTTGCTCTACCTGAGGACCAAAAGATATGCACCGTCAAGGGCAATGCTATCACTTGCTGCCTGCGTCATTCGTAAAGCCCGGCGCGCAGCCAGGAATGATGCCGGTGCAAATATCAGCAGGCATGAACGAAGCAGTGTCAAAAGCATCCATGGCTGCTTTAACCTGCTGGTTATTAGATTCAATACCTCTGGTAATAGTTTGAAGAAGCTCTGGCTTTGAGTCCGACTCGGTGGGGCTTAACCATCTGTTTAATAGAATGCCACAGGACATACTCATACTGAGAAAAATAGCCTTGGTAACTGGCACACGCATACTTAGAGTAGAAGCAGCAAAGACTCTTTACCTAAGGTGTCTATCTTATGAGATTCTTTGTTAATAGGTCGAGCTGTAGTAGCTTGAGGAAGAACGACCTTATCATTCTCTGCCAGGACTACAATAGATCCGCAAAGGTCTTGAGATGCCAAATGGGACGATCCTTGGGGCTGAATATTTCCTATCAATGGATTTAGCCACCAAGGATAAGAGCAGGATTATTCCATACCATTTGAGACAGCGCCTCAATGAAGGCTGAATCAGAAGAGTCAAATCGTAGGGATCTCCGAGGCATGAAGATATTGAGTCTCAACAATTTCCCAGGATCGATGTCTGTAGTCTGAGAGAAAGTGTGGAACTCAGATTTTTCAACAGAGACTTAAAGGATAGGTCCCCACCACAGGCTCTGTAGCAGTAATAGATCCTGCCTGCTCACTTCATCACCCAACGAAGGTCTGGGTCAGGCTCAACGTCATCTCCTGACAGTCCAGGAGGGACTGTATGGACAGGAAAGGAATGAAATTCAGAAGAGGAGGAAGAAGGAAACAAGTGAAAAGAGGAGTCCCCGAGAGCCGCCGGCGCCGAGGAGGCGCACGGCACCGAGAACGATGCCGCGAGGCCACGCAATGCTGAAAACGGCGCCGAGAAGCCGCACGGCGCCGAGGACGGCGCTGAGCGCAGCATCGACACCAAGGACGGCGCCGAGAGGCCACACGACGCCGAGGGCGCAGAAAACACTCCCAGACTCCGAAAAACAGGTTTTGAAGGAAGAAGAGCAGGAGATAAGGGCATCGGTGTGGCCCCCTGCGCCGCAGCCATGTGAGGGGGGAAACACCTAAGCGTGGAGTCGACGGCACTGAAGAAGGTGCCGCACGACCAGGAAGGTCCAACCGCCCTACCTGGTCACCCAGAGAGCCCGAAGGCCCACGAGCGACCGAGCCAGGTAGCCGAACCAACCTCCGAGCCCATTGCTCCATAAGAGCGGCCCACTGATGAAACTGCTCATCTGAAGACCTACCTGCAGGCGGGGTAGAGCTCCGATGTTGAAGCCGTCGGCTACCAGAAGCAGAGGTTGGCGACTCCAAAGGAGGAGACCGGCAACTAGCCCCGATAACCGAGCGTCTATGCGCAGACATATCACAGGGCGACCTCGAGTGATGCCTTCTCTTTTTAGACCTGCGGGCCAAGAAGAGCTCGAGGTGAACGGTGCCGAGAGGTAACCGCTATTTTTATGCTCGGGACCGCCATCCTCGGCATTGACTGACCGCTGTCAGACCCTCCTCCGAAAAGGCGCGGGACCGGACCCAGCCCGACTGACTGAACAACTTTCATACGAAGTCTCCCTACCGTCACCTGACCTGCTCATGGTCGACTCCGTCAAGGTAGGCTGAGACTTCTTTATTGTATTTATTTTAAAAATAAGAATAAATTTAAGCGGTACTGTATCGAGATAATACTACAAAATAATAAAAACTGAAAACTATGCTGCTAGTTTGAAGTTTGACTCCCGACAGGCGAACGACGTCGTCACTGAAGTGCACTCGACGGCGGGAAAAAGGAACTGAGGCGTGTTGGAGGGTCGTGGCCGAGATAGTCATATCGCACGCTAGCTCGTATGCGCCATCTCTGGCGCCGACCCTCCAGCAAAAAGTTTGCTCCCGATGGGTCCTAGTGCCTCCGGCGCAGATCCCAATAGTGTGAATGAGTGGTGGAGACTTATGTCCAGGAAGATCTACAGGGGTCATTTGGGGGAGTTTACTGGAGGTTGTGGTGTTGGGACCTGGGGTTCCTTGGGGAGGATGTCTTTTCTTACTGTGTCCCACCGGGAACTGAAAAGGTCCTTGACCTCAGACAGAGAGACCATGGCTGGGGCTGATGGGCCTGGTGTCTCTGGATTTCGGTCGCCGACTGGAGGACGACAGAGAAGACATGCACTAACAATTACGTGTTTAAACAGACTAAACTTTCGTTAGAAAAGTTATAGCAAAAATGGTGGTCAACTGTTAGCAATAGGTGACTGTGGAGTCGATGTGAACGGGTTGAAAGCGGGTAAAAGAACTGGAGGGTGGCTGGGGATTGGCCCTTTATACCACTGGCAGACGTCGGAGGCGGTCCGACGTCAGGGGGCAGTCCCCGCTGGGTACTGCTAGCTAAGAATTTTCTGTGGGGTCCTAGTGCCTGGCGGCATAGTCCTTATGGTGTAGCCTGTTGCAAGAGCTCCCACTCGAAGTTAAGATCTGAATGCTGTTGTCGTATTGATGTGAAATTCTGACTCCTGGCAGGCAAGTGACGTTGTAACTGAAGCGCACTTGATGGCGAGGAAAAAAGGAACTCAGGTGGTTAAGGGCTAGTGCAGAGGTAAGCCATGCAGTGCAAGTCAGTCTCACAGTGCTGCATGTGTGCTCAGCCTGCCTTGGCACCAGTCCTGCTGAAAAGTTCTGGCTCTCACAGGGTCCTAGTGCTTCTGGCTCAGACCCATAAGTGTGAATCAATGGTGAAGACTTGATTCCAGGAAGATCTTCCTTTCTGAGACTAACTGAAACATTCACCTGCACTATCTGAAGTTTAAATCTGCACTTGGTCTCAAACCTGAGTCTCCCATCAGGCAGAGCTGGATGTCGAGTTTATAATTTTTAACCAGGAAAGCAGAGTGAGCTAGGACAGCTCGTGTCCAGGGGCATTCTAGGAGGTGGGTTACATGGACTGATTTTATTGACAGGAGAATGTTGACCAGGACACTGGAAAAAATTCCCTAATGTTACATTAAGTACCATGGCATTTTTAACTTTCACTTGGACAGCCACTGTAAATGGGCAGAAGGGACCTTGGCTTTAATGCCTCATTCAAAGGTGGGCATCTCAGCAATGCAGCACCCCACCCAGTGCTGCACTACTGTGTCATTACTGGGTATCAGTCCATAATCCTGGGGTAGGACTAGAACCCAAGAGTTTTCTATCATCCGGCCCTAGAGGCACGTGTGGAACCTAATGAGCCACTGATACTGTCAAGTTCCAAGGACAGCTATGATTCTGTATTTGTAATACTGATTCATGTTGATCATCACTTTAGAAAACATCCTGATATCACTGGCAAAGAGTTTTAGACGGTGTGTAAAAGAAACACTTTGCTGTGTGAGACAGGCACTTAAGAGCTAGATAAATGGGGGTTAGATCCATAAAAATCACAATGTGTAAACTGTTTATTCACGGAAAATTATGACCTTTCTGTATTTTGGGTTTGTGTACCAGAATTTGGCAGCTGTTTGGTCCATTAATAATGAGGCATTTCCTTTAGGTAAGAGCCACTCGAGTGTGTGACATCACAGAGGTAGCTGTGACTGATGGTGAAATCCCAAAGCAGATGCGAGAATAAAGTACTCTTGAATAGCATGTCACTCTGGGTAACAGGAGTAGCAAAAGAAAATCATGCGTTTTTCCTACGAATATAAATACAGAGCTAAAAATAACCTTTCATTTGGGAAGGAACAGGTACAGTTAAAAGTCCTTTAAAGGGAAAGAAACAGTCCAGTTCTGACTTCTTGCCAGAACTGAATGTGTGTCAGGGAGGAAATCTGCTCTGTTACAGACACTCTATTATCCCATTGGAACCAGAAGGCATGGGATGAGTGTTTGCTAAGGAAGTGCACAATACAAGCGTGTGACAACTAGGTACTCCGTACAAGTCTGTGCTAATCAAGTATCCTTCACGAATATGTGCTAACAAGGTGCACCACGCAAGCATGTGCCAATGTTGTTCAACTGGCAAAGTTTGTGCTGAGGAGGTACACTGTGCAAGTGTGCGCTAATTAGATACCTGAGCGAGTGTGCATTAATTATCTACCCTGAGCAAAGGTGTCCTAACAAGGTAAACTAGACACAAGTGTGCATCGAGGTACAGTATGCGCTAACAAGGTGCTCCACAACGGTAGATGAGGTACACTGTGCCCTGAGATACCATATGAGGTGCACTAGCAAGGTGCACTGTATATAACTGTACCTGAACAAGATGCACCACAAGGGCAGATGAGGTACACTGTGCCCTGAGATACCATATGAGGTGCACTAGCAAGGTGAACTGTATATAACCGTACTTGAACAAGGTGCACCACAAGGGCAGCTGAGGTACACTGTGCACCGAGATGCCACATGAGGTGCACTAGCAAGGTGCACTGTATATAACTGTACCTGAACAAGATGCACCACAAGGGCAGATGAGGTACACTGTGCACTGAGATGCCACATGAGGTGCACTGTATATAACTGTGCCTGAACAAGGTGCACCACACTAGCAGGGAATATTAACTGACACTCTACGCTAATGAGGTGTCTTGTGCAATCATGCCCTTATAAGATAACTGTATGAGCCAGCACTGAGGTGCACAGTGCAAGCGTGCGCTAAGGAGCTGCACAATATGACAGTAACAGTCCTTGAACTTAAAAGTCAATTGTCTTACACCCAGAAACAACAGTTTGGAGCTGCAATGAGAACCAGAATGCACTGTATGAGTGTGTGCTAGGGTGCACTAATAAGGTGTGTAACCAAACGTGCAGGTCAGCATTGCTGGGCATCAAATATGGGTCAAATTAGAGCTACTGGTGTAAAAATGTCAATATAGGAGCCTAATGGGTTAAAAGAAACAAACCGGAAACAGTACAGCTAAAAATCTAAAAATGGTCAGCAGAAATATTTATTACAGTTCATTCTTCCTTCCTTCAGACAATGCTATAGAGCTGGTGCATCACTCTGGACCTACACAGGTGTGGGGGTTAATTCCTGTTCAGGTTGCCACTTTTACCCAGCCTGTTTGCTGAATGTTAATGTTCTCCATGACTGAAGTGCATCACGCAAGTGGATATTACTAACATACTGCGTCCAGTAGAAGCTTTATTTATATAGTGCCCTTCCCCAAAGGCTCAGGGTACCGCATAGAAATGACAGACAACAAACAATACAAACGATCATAAATAACACTAAAACCATAAATACAGTAACTGAGAAAGGGACATTTTTTTTTTCAATCCCCAAATGCCTGGCTAAACCAATAGGTTTTTAATCCCCTTTTAAAGGTCTCAACCAGGGGGGCCCCCCCTCAGTCCCCTAGGCAAAGCATTCTATAGCTACTTCAAATGTACGCTCTCCCGGTGACTTTAGCCAGGCCATCAGGACCAAAAGGAGGCCTTCTTCGCAGGACCGGAGGGGGTGCAAGAACTGCACATGGTGCAGGAGCTCTGCCAGGTAGTCAGGGGCCCAACCTGTGTAAGGCTTTATAAGTTAGAAGACCAACCTTGAAGGTAACTCACCACTTCACAGGCAGCAAGTGCAGATCCCGCAGTACCAGTATCACATGACTAGACCTCGATAGGCCAGTTGCTACATGGCAGCTGCGTTCTGCACCAGCTGTGTATGTCATAGGGTACCTCCACTCTCCCCGAGGTACAGCGCATTACAGTAGTCAAACCTAGATGTCATGAACGCATGTACTAGGATCGGCAGGTCTTCAGGAGGGATAAGGGACTTAATCTGGTTGACATTCCTCAGATGGTAAAAGCCACTCCTAACTACAGCGGACACCTGAGCCCCCAGTGGCAACCATTCAACAAGAATGACTCCCAGATTTTTCACCTTAGCAGAGGCCAACAGGCTGGATGACCTGAGCCAAAGCCCCGTCTGTCCTATGACTACCTCTGCTCCCCCCTCCAACCTGGCTCAATCACCAGGACCTCAGTCTTATCCAGGTTTAGTCTCAGCCAACTAGATTCCATCCACCTCTTGATTTCAGATAGGCACAAATTAAGTAACTCAACAGTGCCAAGTCTCCCAGGTGCAAAGGACAAATACAACTGGGTATCGTCCGCACAGCAGTGGAAAAGTACAGCTATCTAAGAACTTACCGTAACAGTAGACCTTCAAGAACAGCTCTTGCAGCAGGTTACACCATTAGGACTGAAGCCGGCAGGCGCCAGGACCTCACGGAAATTTTCTAGCTAGCAGTATTCAGCGGGGACCACCTCCGACGTCGGTCCCACCCCTGACGTCAGGCATAGTACATAAGGAGGCGGTCCCCCAGAATCCCCAGTTCTACCGCTGGAGACTCCCAGCCGCTGGATGACATCAGAAGAGGAGACTGAGGATCCGCCATCAAATGGCAATCAGAATAGTGTACAGAACACCTGATCCTAGGAGAAGAATATCTGAACAACAAAATCTACCTCCAGTGGGGATGGCGGGAGGGAAAGTACCTGCTTCAAGAGCTGTTCTCGAAGATCTACTGTTACGGTAAGTTCTTACATAACTGTACTATCTTACTTCGAGAAACAGCTCTTGCAGCAGGTTACACCATTAGGACTGATTCCCATGCAATAGTGGAAATCCCACACCATTGGGAGGAGGGAAGGTAGAAATCCTTAGTAAAACTTAAGCCTAGGACAGAAGTCCTTGAAGGACTGCTAGACCAAAAGCTGCTCTTCACCTCGATGCAACATCCAGGCTATAATGCCTGATAAAGGTGTGCACAGTGCTCCAAGTTGCTGCTGCACAGATAGCTGAGGTGGACACGTTCTTTAAGGCCGCAAAGGAGGTAGCCACCCCCCTTGTGGAATGACCCTTAACCGCGCCCGGTAAGAGTTTGTTGCGCTTCTGGTAACAGAACGTGATACAATGTATAAGCCACCTGGACAGCGACTGTTTGGAAACAGGAGCTCCCAGCATCCTGTGAGCAAAGGAGACAAAAAGCTGATCAGATTTTTGGTGGCGTTTGGTCCTGTTCAGGTAGTATCGAAGACACCTATGCACATCTAAAGTGCGCAACAGGGCCTCTCCTTGATTTGAATATTTAGGGAAGTACACTGGTAGATCGATATCCTGATTAAGGGTGAGAGCTGAGACCACCTTAGGCAGAAACGTCGGATTGGTCCGTAAGGATACCCTGTCCTGATGAAAAAACAAATAAGGTTCTTTGCACATCAGTGCGTGGTGAAGTTCCGAAATTCTTCTGGCCGAAGTAACGGCAACTAAAAACAAATTCTTCCATGTAAGGAGACATAGCTGCAATCCGTGGCTGGTTCAAAAGGTGGCAGCGTAAGCTGCTCCAGGACAAAGGTTAAATCCCAAGGCGGAATAAGATCCTTAATCGGAGGTCTAAGGTGGAGAACACCTCTCAGGAAGGATCGTGCCGTGTCCAACTGAGAGATAGGACGTTGGCCTATAGCAGTGTGATAGGCTGAGATGGCACAAAGTTGTACTTTTATTGAGGAGTAGGCCAAGCCTGTCTGAAAAAGAGACAGGAGGTAGTCCAAAGTTGACCTTTCTGGACAATCCAGTGGCGAAAACCCCCGCGCTTGAGCCCATAGGCAAAATCTGCGCCATTTCATGGCGTAAGTAGCATGAGTGACCGGTTTTCTAGCGGCCACTAGAACGTCAGCTACCTCTTGCGAGACCCCGTATCGCATAATGGCTATGTCTCTAGGAGCCAAACGTGCAGGTTCAGTGAACGAAGGTCCGGATGGACCAAGGAGCCCGCCTCCTGAGACAGCAAGTGAGAGCTGATTGGCAGAGGCACCGGAGGTTCCTGAGACAGCTGATGTAGTAGAGGGAACCAGATCTGCCTGGGCAAGAACGGCGCGATAAGTATCAGCGTCGCTTGTTCTCTGTGAAGTTTCAAAAGGACCCTCTGGATCAATGGAAAGGTGGGGAAGGCAGAGAGGAATCTGCCCGCCCAGGAGAGGGACAACGCGTCTCGCCAGAAAACACCAGGCCCTGGATCTAGTGAGCAAAAATTGGGCAGTTTTGCGTTGGATGGGGACACGAAAAGGTCTAACTCTGGTGTACCCCATCTGCGAAACAGATCCTCTACTACTTCCTGGAGTAGTTCCCATTCATGGACTCTGGCCTGAGAGGACTCAGGCCGTCTGCGATGACATTGTCCACTCCTGGTACATGAACAGCAATGAGGTTTGCGCCGTGTTGTAAAACCCAATCCCACACCCTCATGGCCTCCCTGCAAAGCGGGTAGGAATGGGTGCCTCCTTGTTTGTTTTATGTGGAGATGAGTCTCTTGGGCTGTCCACAGACCCTGAGACCAGACACCCTCTAGGTGTGCTCCCCATCCGAGCCCTGAGGCGTCTGTGGAGAGTGTCACAATCGGAGACGGTGCAGTGAAGGGGAACCCCACTAAGAGGTTCTTCGAATCTAGCCACCATTGCCAATCCCGGATTACGGCCTTCGTGATCCGAATTGGGAGCTGCAGATGGTCTTGCTTTTGATCCCACTGGACCCATAACATTCACTGGGTCACCCGCATGTGGAGACAGGCTAGCGGGACTGTTGCAATGGCCGCAGCCATGTGTCTGAGCAGGCAAAGGACCAGTCTGGCTGGGACGGTCTTCTTTGTCAAGATGTCCCTGATGAGGGATCTGATGTGTTCTGCTCGGTCCTGGGGTAGAAAAGCTTTCCCCTGGACGGTGTCCAGAACTGCGCCTATGAACTGCAGCATCTGAGACTGAACCAGGCGTAACTTCTCTTGATTGATAATGATGCCCAGCATCTTGAAGAGAGACTGAGTATAATGAATGGCGGACATCAGAGCTTCCCGAGAGGGCGCCATGAGAAGCCACTTGTCCAGGTAGGGGAACACGTAGTGGCCTTGTCTCCTCAGAGTCGCCACTACCACCGCCATGCACTTCATGAATACCCGAGGTGCCGATGACAGTCCGAAGGGGAAGGCCCGGAACTGATAATGGTGACCCTGAAACTCGAAGCGCAAAAACCTCCTGTGCGCTTGAGCTATGGGTATATGCAGGTAAGCATCCTGCATGTCCAAGGATGCTAAAAAGGCGCACTGCTTGAGCATGGGAATCAGACCTGGGAGGGTCACCATGCAGAAGCGTTTGTACAGGACTGACGCGTTGAGGTCGCTGAGGTCCAGTATCTGATGGAGGTCCCCTGTTTTCTTGGGAACCAGAAAGAAGTGAGAATAATAACCTGCACCTCTCTGGTTCCGTGGTACGTGCTCTATAGCTTCTTGTCCGAGAAGTGCGAGCACCTCCTGCTGTATGAGCAGGGCGTGCTGACCCGAGTAATGGGAAAGTACAGGAGGTCTTGATGGTGGGTAGTCGAGAAATTCTATGAAGTGGCCTTTCTTGACCAATTGGAGAACCCACCGGTCAGCAGTAATCGACTGCCATCCTAAAAAGTGGCGAACGATGCGACCCCCGACCTTTTGTGCCCGATGATCCAGAGGAGGGGCGGGGGCCCGGAAGAAGTCATGCTGTGGCAGCACTGGTCCCTGCAGGCTGGGCTGGTTTAGTGTAGCGCTGGCCTCTGCCTGGGGACGACTTAGCCTGGGCTTTACGTTGAAAAGTGCCCCTTTGTTGCTGGCTGGAACATGGCTGCTGCCTTTGTTGCTGGCTGCGAAAATGGCTCTGGTTCCTACGAAAGGAACCAGGTCTTGATCTGTACATGGCTAGTACAGACCTGACTGCCTTCCCAGCGTCCTGGAGTTTGGTGATAACCTTCTCCGAGGGTTCACCAAAAAGTACTTCGCCATTGTAAGGTACGTCAAGAATGTTCTTCTGTAGTCCGGGGTTAAACCGGAGACACGGAGCCAAGAGTGTCTCCGGAGACAGATGCCTAAAGCTGCAGCTCTGGCAGACGAGTCCGCAGAATCGTATGTGGCTCATAGCACTTGGGTACCCACATCAGACCCTGTGCGGAGGAGGTTTAGGAGCTCCGCCTTCTGATCGCCATCCGGTAATTTATCGACCAGGTCCTGGCCCTGTTCCCACAGGACATTCTGAAACTATACCATGTGAGACAGGTAGTTCAGGGACCTGATGGAGCATGTAGCAGGCACATACATGCGCCTCCCCAGGGCATCCAGCTGCTTGGATTCCTGGTCCAGTGGCTGTGTGCTCATGTGCTGCAGTCTTTGGGACCGGTCATGTGAGGCCATAATGACCAGGGAGTCAGCCAGAGGTTGTTGAGCTAAGTACTGGTCCTCTTTTGGGGCCTTGTACAAGCGGTCACCTTTCTTCAGCACAGCGGGAGTGGAGTGCGGATGCTTCCACACAGTCTTGGTGATGTCCGCGAAGGTGTCCACCAAGGGTGGCACTACCACAGGCTTTGGATCTTTCTGCCAAAGATAACGGGCAAGGCGCTGTCTTTCGGGATCGAGGTCTTCAGCATCCCGTCCCATGTTGTCATGGATGTGCCTCATGATCTCAGAGAAAGAGGGATCATCCGGAGGAGACCTGGGCAGGTCATGTGGGTCAGTTGATGGAATGCTGAGAGGAGAAGGAGATCTGGAGTATTCTGAGGTGTCCGATCTGGAGTCCTCCCCTGACGGAGTGTACCGACGACGTCTGGGTCGCTTGGGGCTGGGAGACCCTGATGGAGATCTTGAGAGAGGCCATCTCTGATCCTTGGATCTACCCCAGGAGGTGGAGTCTGCTCCTTAGGGGTTGGTGGTCATCCTGCTGGCCCCTGTGGTGGAGGAGGGGGCGTAGGAGGTGAAGGAGGAGGAAGAGGAGGAGGCTGGCCCCTGTGGTGGAGGAGGGGGCGTAGGAGGTGAAGGAGTAGGAGGAGGAGGAGGTTTTACTGGGACCACGTCTTTACGGATGGTGTCCCACCAGAAAGTAAAGAGATCCTTTACCTCTTGTATATTCACACCCGACGACGGGCCTGGCACCGGTGGTCTGTCGCCAGGGCTGGCCGTCGGGTCCGTGGGTGTCTCCGGGGTGGGTGAAGGTTCCCTCTTGGAAGCCCGGCATCCTCTGTGGTGCCTGCCTGGTCTTCAGGCAATGTGGTTCCTCCTCCGTGGAATCCCTGTGACTGGTGTCCACCGGTGACTGGGGGGCGGTCTTCGGCTCTGGTGAAGCCGACGTCGGTCGCTTGGCCGATGACTTCGGGTCCGCGAATGCCCGGCCGGTGTCTGGTGCTTGGCCAATGTCCTCAGCTCCGGCGAATGCCTGGCTGACTTTGGGGTCCTTGGCCGGCGTCCGGTCCGTCGTCCGCTTTAGGGACGTCAGGTCTTTCGTCTTCCTGGGTGGTGGATCCGGACCCCTGGGAGGTTGGGAGACCGATCTGGAGTTGGGGTACCTACGTTGGGTCGATGAGGAAGACTTGTGGCATTCGGAAGACTTGGAAGAGGCCCGAGAGGGAGTGGAAGAAGCAGAGGGCCTAGAAGTCTTGATGGGCTGAAGAGTCGAAGAACCGCCTGAAGCCCGGACTTTGACCAGAGGGGGCTGAGAATGAGCCCTGGAGGGAGAGCAGTCAGATCGGGTGGAGCCTGAGCTATGTGAGTCCGAGGCCCGGTTTGGGGATCTGGACCTTGCTTTCTCCTGGTGTTTGTCCCAGTGTTTATGGGCCTTGGAAGAAGAATCACCCCTGGAGGCAGGTTCTTTGTCCATCCTGCTGAGTTTCTCTTCTAACAGGTATGCCTGAAGTGCCTTCTGATGGTGGATCCTGGTGCGGCTATTGTACCCTTGGCAAAAGGTGCAGGCCTTGGTGTCGTGGTCTGGGCCTAAGCACCACATGCAGGAAGAATGAGGATCCTTGAAAGGGATTTGTTTTCCACAGGCACACTTTGAAATGTGTCCCTCAGATGAAGGAGTTGGAGAGGACATTAGTTTTGTAGAAACACTTGAAGTTCTAAGTCATCGTGTGCTAGGTAGAGACTGAGAGGTCGATGCTGGGGACTCGACGGCGGGAAAAGAACTTGGGATTCTGGGGGACCGCCTCCTTATGTACTATGTCTGACGTCGGGGACGGGACTGACGTCGGAGGCGGTCCCCGCTGAATACTGCTAGCTAGAACATTTCCGTGAGGTCCTGGAGCCTGCCGGCTTCAGTCCTAATGGTGTAACCTGCTGCAAGAGCCGTTTCTCGAAGTAAGATCAGTAGATCTTCAAGAACAGCACTTGGGCTGAGACTGCTTGGGCAAGAACTAGCTTATCCTAGTTATGGCTATTAATTTTATTATTTTAATTTATGTATTTATGTATACCATTGTACAGCACCTTGGTTTTGAAAAGCACTTTATAAATAAAGATGATTTGATTGATTTGCAGCAGGTTACACCATTAGGACTGAAGCCGCCAGGCAGTAGGACCCCATGGAAAACTTCTAGCTAGCTACATACAGTGGGGGACCACCCCTGACATCGGCCCCACCCCCGGCGTCACATACATCATAAAAGGGGTGGTCCCCCAGCATTCCTCAGTTCTCCCGCCGGACACTCCAGCATAGCGATGTGATTCTGATAGGGAGACAGAGGATCCACTTCCAGAGGAAGACCAGTGTTAGTTATTATTAATATTGCTAAAATAGCTGACCTCCTGAGGGGAAGGTGGGTGGAAGAACCTGCTGCAAGAGCTGTTCTCGAAGATCTACTGTTATGGTAAGTTCTTATGTAACTTTACTATATTACTTCGAGAAACAGCTCTTGCAGCAGTTTACACCATTAGGACTAAGTCCCAAGCAGTGATAGGTATTACCCCTAAATTCGGAAGGAGGATAGGCAGGGCTTCAGATAAGATTTTTTGGGATGAGTACTTTACTCTTCATTTTAAAAGTGAGGTGAGTAAAACCGAATTCAGATGTGTACAAATGTCTGGACGCAGTGGAGTGAGGAGTACCTTTTTTAAAACAATGTCATTTTTTTCTAGATAAGAATTGATCAGGTACCAGCAATGCTCCAGCTAGTGTTGACAGATAGGAGTAATTTGCCCGCCAGTTTAAAATATAGTGGGTGAAACAAAACTGGGATGTGCACGAGTGTTCTAAATCTGGAAGAAACTGCTCCTTTTGAATCACCAGTTATGTTATAAAGCCCTATTCTATGAAGTGTGCAGCATTTACAAATGTTTGGTTGAGTATCGGTACTCATTAAAAAAAATTTCTGAAGAGTATTTCCTAAGATGAGGGGAGTAAAATAGGTCGGCACTCACCTTATCTGGAGCCCTGAGGATAGGAGAAGGGTGAAGAGACCCCCTTATGAAAGAATCCACTGCAGAACTGCAAGGCCAAAGCCCACTCTGCGCCTACAGGCAATGTCCAGACAGTAATGTCTGATGAAGTGTGCACTGTACTCCAAGTAGCGGCTGCACAAACAGTAGGTGCTGAAACATTTTTCAGGGATGTGAATGAGGTTGCCATCCCTCAGGTAGAATGGCCCTTTACCAGTCCCGGTAAGGGTTTATTTAGCTTCCGGTAGCAGAACACTATGCAGTTCACCAACCATTTTGAGAGTGTCTGTTTAGACACCAGTGCCCCTAACATCCTGAGGGCAAAGGACAAAAACAACTGGTCAGACTGACTTTGCGGTCTGGTCCTAGTCAGGTAGAACCTGAGTATCCTGTGCAAATCCAATGTGTGCAGGAGAGCTTCTCCTTTATTGGTATACCCTAGGTAGTAGACTGGTAGGTCGATATCCTGGTTAAGGGTCAACGCTGACACTATCTTGGGAAGAAACTTAGGACTGGTTCTTAAGGACACCGTGTCCATGTGGAAAATCAAATATGGCTCTTTGCACATAAGTGCTTGAAGCTCAGAAATTCTCCTTTGCAGAGGTACCTGCAACTAAAAATAACGCCTTCCAAGAGAGAAGGCATAGCTCGCAATCTGCAGCTGGTTCAAAGGGTGGCAGTCTGAGCTGTTCTAAAATGAAGAAAAGGTCCCAAGGAGGGATCGGGTCTCTAATGGGTGGCTTCAAGTGGAGGATGCCACACAAGAAGGTACATGACAAATCTAACTGGGCTAAGGATTTGTCCCCAGATGGTGCATGGTACACAGATACAGCAGAAAGATGCTCCTTTATTGAAGAGTAACTCAGCCCTGCTTCCGATAAGGAAAGGAGGTACTCTAATACTGATTTCACCGTGCAAGTTAAAGGGTCTAGGTCACGGGCCGATGACCTAAGGCAAAACCGTTGCTATTTCATGGCATACGTGGCACGAGTAGAGGGTTTCCTTGCTTACACTAGAATGTCCATCACACTGTCTGCTACTCTGTGGCGAGACCTTGCTAGGTCCTTAGGAGCCAGGTGTGCAGGTGTAAGGATCAGAGCTTCGGGTGAATCAGCAACCCGTTGTCTTGCGAACAGTAAGTGTGAGCTGAGCAGAAGAGGAAAGGGTGGTTTGCTCGCCAGCCCATGGAGAAGAGGGAACCATATCTGTCTGGGCCAATATGGGGCCACCAGATTCGTGACAGCTTTGTCATCCTGCAGCTTGAGCAGGACCCTCTGGATCAAAGGTAAGGCATAGAGGAACCTGCCTGTCCAGGAGAGGGACAATGCGTTTCACCAGAAAACACCAGGCCCTTGATCTAGCGAGCAGAAACTGGGCAGTTTTGTGTTGTATGGGGAGGTGAACAAATCCAACTCTAGCGTCACCCATTTTGCGAAGAGCATTTCGGCTACTGGTTGAATGAGCTCCCATTTGTGTGTGCTGGATTGAGATCTGCTGAGTAGATCTGCTAGCGTGTTCAGTAACCTGGGAACATACACTGCAGACAGGGTGATGTGCTCTATTGCCCAGTACCACACTCTCATTGCTTCTCGACACAGTTAGTATGAGTGAGTGCCCCCTTGCTTGTTGATGTAGAACACTACTGACACATTGTCTGTTTGGATCAGTAGATGTCCTGGGGTTATGTCTGATTGCAAGGCCTGAAGGGCATAAAAAAATGAAAATGACATACCTACCGTAATTCTTGATCTTTCTGTGTATCTTCACAATTTGTCACTGGATCACTGGTGGGTTCTGGCTGAAGATCAGGACCCCGCGGGAGCTTTTTTTTTTTGTGCAAGGGGGAGGAGCCAACGTCAGGGCAGCACCACCCTCAAGACCGACGCATTGTGTGAAGCTCGTGGGTTGGCCAGTAACCGATGCCGACCCCTCCTCAGTCCCAGTTCTGCATGCCACAGAGTGATAGGAAAATGAGGGAGGCGGGGCAAGGGAGCCCTAGGGACAGAAAAAGGAAAGGATATAAAAACCAAAGGAGGAATAAAGTTGAGGAGAGGACAGAAAGAGAAGAAAGCCTAAGGGTTTGGGACAGTGAGGCCCCAACCTCTGGGCAAGTAGGGCTAGGGATAATAAGGGAGGGAAAGAAGGTAGGAGGGGAGGGAAGAGAAACAGAGAGAGAGAGAGAGAGAGAGAGAGAGGAGAGGGGGGAGACACCGCACTCAATTCACAAGGGCCCAGAAGACTACTCGAGGAGGAAGAGAGACGCCCCTGCTTTTAAGCCATAATCTCTTCTTCCAAGGCAGAGAAGAAAACTAGCCAAAGTCATGAGGAGGGAGGCTGACACGAAACTCAGGAGAGGGCTGGCAGGGTGCCGACTCCGAGGAGTTCTACTGGACCAAGAGTAGCGGAATGTCTCTCCCTCTTGTCCAAGAGATTAAGCAGTGGGGACAGGACCCACCCTTAAGGAGTATCTTCCTGAGGAAAACACATCTTCCCAGGAGGATTTTTAGAGAATTTTAGAGAATTAACACCTCTGAAGGAGGAGAACGAGACAATTAGGATTTTGAATAAGAGGTGGAAGAGATTCCCAAAGGGAACCTCACAGGGGAGACCGCATAAAGCGGTGGTAGAAGGAAGGATTATAAGGGAGGGGTCACCAGGGTCCTTCCCAACACCACTTCAAGAAACCACAGGTTTGCTTAAGCAGAGCAAGGATCCAAGGAAAACCTCAAGAGAGGGGTTCCAAAGGACAGAGAGGAGACCCCAGTGACCCAAAATACAGGTTACTCACCTGTAACAGGAGTTCTAGGAATGGTATATGTTGTTCATCCACACTTATTGGCAGGTCCCTTGCCGCTTTAAATCTTGCCGGAAGGTCTTCAAGCTGGCTCCTCCCACCCACCCGGGTGGTAAAACTCTCGGCTCCGCCCCATGACGCCAGATCTAGCCCGCTGGAAGCCAGGTTGTGCGTCGAAGCCGGGGAGGCCGGGGGGGTTGTGTGGATGAACAACATATACCATTCCTAGAACTCCTGTTACAGGTGAGTAACCTGTATTTCTAGGGACATGGATATGTTGTTCATCCACACTTATTGGCAGACTCCTAGCAGTTCTCCGGGAGGAGGGAGGCAAGGCGCACACCCCTACTTAGGTAAAAAGACTGGAGAACCGAGGCCCCGACCAGCACCCCGGCGCAACCCAAGGTCGATGTGGAAGGGGAACGGTAAAGCCTGCTTCCGAGCAGAAGTCCTGCAGATATCCTGGACCGGAGAGTCCTTGGAAGCAGCCACCGATGCAGCGGAAGGACGGGTTAAAAGAGCGCTTATCCCTCTGGGAGGCTCCATGCCCGCCCGCCTATAGTGGAGACCTTTGCAGGGGTGACCCGCCCGCTTGTCTTCCACTGGGCTGCAAATCCTGCCAGATGCGGCTTCAGCGAAGATGATGAACAGCTGGTGAACCTCTCCCGAACTTTAGCTTTACGCTCCCAAGAGGTGAGCGTTAAACGGTTCCTACGGAACCTGAATACGGCCTCCGAGGTGTGAATGGGGAAAACCCCAGCAGAGGCAATACCCCCGAAGGGAAGACTCCGCCACCGCCTCCGGAGGGACTTCGGGTTGGGCGCAGGACAACCTAGTCCCTGTGGAAGACCGGATAGGGAGGTTAAAGGAGCACCTGGAACTCTCCCTGCCTTCTGGATGGCAGAGTGGCCCCAAGAAGGTGTTCTTCCACAACAGGTGGGGGAAACTCGCACCTGTGCAAAGGTTCGGATGGCTTGCTCATGAGCTAAGCCCATACCAGCAAGGATCCCGCAGAAACGGGGATACTCTCCCCAAAAGGGGAGGCGTGATCGAGGCCTAGAAGTGCCAGACCACCTTCTCCGCATCACCAGCTGCCTCCCGGCCCGCGCCCGGAAGACAGTGGTGACCCGCAGCAGCACCTAGAGGGTCGCGGTCAAGCCCTGGTCTAGGATGGACCGCCAGATGGTCCCGAAATGCTCGCCTAGGACGGGAAGGGCACGCCCTATCCCATCATCAAAAAAGGGAAACTTCTCCCAGGACGAGCCTCTGGCCGACTTTCAGCAGGACGCCTGAAGGTCGAGGACCTTGCCGAAGACCCTAGGCCTGGCCCCTAACCCGCACAGGGCTGGCCTACAGGTGCAGGGATTGAAGGTCCAGATGGATAACCTTCCCCTGAAAAGGAAAGACAGGACTGGGCGGACTAGAGGCCGCCGGGAGCCTGGGGCTAAGACTGAGGAGAGCTGGATACCAGAACTGGCAATCCAGTCTGGGGCTACCAGCATCACCTCGCCAAGTCCTCCTCGCCGTTCCTGTGAGGTCAAGGGAAATGGGGGAGAGGCACAGAGGGGCCCGGGGTCCGTGGCCCCGATGGCATCCCCTGCAGCAGGCCTTGCTGAGGGGCGGGCACAAAAACAGTCTCGGCCTGGTATTCTCCCCGGAGGGAAGAGGGAGAAGATCCTGTGCTACCTCGGCAGGAGACCACTCATGAGGCGCAGCCTATGCCCGCCTCAGGGCAGCAGCTAGGAATCGGGCTCCTGCCATCAAATGGCTGGGAACCCCGATCAAGAACAACCCAATGCGGAGAACCTCCTTGCACCGAGACAAGGGATCGACCGAACCATGGAGTAGGTAGCACATGGTCTTGGAATAGTCCTACTTGGACTTAGACCTGTAGACCCCGTACAAGCGGAGCGAGCGGTACAGGCTAAGCGGACCGTCTGTCTCCAGCGAGCAGGAAGGACATCAGGACTCGCAAGAGGACCAGAGGCGAAGCACTCTGTATTCCCCAAGATGGGCACCCCACCCATCCGAGAAGACCGCCAACTCAGGGCGAACAAGCAGGATGTTCTCCTGCCGAGGTTGGAACGGTCCAAGGGAGCGTTCTCTTAACTCCTGGGCTGTAAGCCACGAACTGGTCCCAGAGACGCAGCGCTGTGACCTTTGGCTGGCCCCTCCCACTAAGGGAAGGCCACCCTGAGGCCCAGGAGGAGCAGGAGGTCCTGGCAGGACGTCATTTCCCAGCCAACCCGACCGGCAAAGGAGGAAGAACTTCAGCCTTGTTTGCCCGGAGCCGAGCTCGGACTCAAAAGTCGAGCTTAGTCCCGAAGAAGCTTCACCGCTAAGATATGAGTTCTCATTTGGCTCCCGAAAACGGGAGACCAGTCTGCCTTCCGGGTGGGGTGACATCCAGACCCTTCAATGCCGCAGAGACTGCTGAGCAAAGAAGTGCTAGGAACTCGTAAGGAGCTCCCCCGCAAGAAGGGGTGGAGCCTCCCCAGAAACGGATGGAACGAGGGGTAGGTACATCCTGGAGACCAGGAAAACAGCTACACGCCATGTTCTGAGGATGGATGTCTGAAGAAGAGACCATCCAGGCATGCGGAGAGAGGCATGAAGCCCCGTCCGTATGAGACCAGGAATACCTGGGAGCCTGGAACTCATGGGTTGAATGGGGGAATCCACAGCCTTCCTATCACCTCTAACTAGAGAGCCATGCATGTCGGACAACCGACACAGGGGCAGTGAACTCAAGATCCCCATGGGGCAATGGCTCAAAAGGGGAACCGTTCGCAACCTGTGACAGGATCCACCTTAAATACCTCCAGAACGAGGTGCGGAGCCGTCCCCCCATGGGGAAACCCGGGCTGGGACGACGGGGCCGGGACAACGCCCCTTGGCCCGTCACTGAGCAGACTTAGAGAGGGAAGGAGCCGAGGAGCCCCTCGGTTTCCTGCCTCCCGCCTTTTGGAGGAAGACACTGGTCTGGCAACAGGCCCAACGGCATGCCTGCTGGCCCCTTATGCTGGGCCGGGGGCCCCAGGCCCAGGGGAAAAGGGCTACGCAAAGGCTGATGGCTGCCCTTGACCTCCAGGCGAGAGTGACCGAGTCCGAGTGGCATCGGACTCTTGGGGCCCATGGATGTATCCCTCACCCAGGGCCGAAAAGGTCAGTCCCAAAGAAGGGGATGTCCGTAACTCGTGCTGGGTTTTCAAGAGAAGGAGGATAACCTCCAGCCACGCCTGCGGCGCATGGCCACTGCGGACACGCCGCATCTGGCACAGGAGTCGCCTAGATCCAGAGCCGTCTGGGCTGCTGCCTCGCCCACAGCCCTACTGCCTGGTCCCCGCACCTGCAGAACCGTGGTCACGCAGGTCACCTGGGAGATGAGGGAGGAACCTCAGATCCAGGGAGCCCAAAAGGTGTAGGAGAAATAGCGCCATCAGTGCAACCGGACTAGCCTGATGGATGCCTAGGGAGGGCATAGCGTAAACCTTACGCCTGACATGAGTCCATCCTTCTGGACTCCTTGTCGGGGGTCTGTCCACATCCCAACGTTTCAAGACATTGGAAAACGCCCGATAATTACCCCTTCAGCCGAGGGGTGCTCCCAGGAAAGCGGACAGAGAACCGACAGGGATAGAGTACGCTCCGAGCCACCCTGGCCCGGCGCAGGGCAGGAAGTCAGCCATCGCCATAGCTCCAAGGCTGGGCCCGGTAAGCCTCAGCCACTGGGAAGGCCTCAGAGAAGAACCCCTCGACCAGAATCTTCATAAGTGGGTAAGGTGCCCGATCGAAGACGGGCTCAAGCTGCATTCAGTAAATTCTGAAATGAGATGAAGTAGACCCTTCGAAGACGATGGGCTGTCATCTACTGGATGTCTCCGGAAGACCAGGGGTCCTCCCTGTTGGAGAACATGGAGGCCTGACTCCAGGCTCGAGAAGGGTCTGCAAAAAAAGCTGCCGCAGGGCAGAGCACTCTCACTCCACCGGGGTGGGCAGGAGTGAGGGACGAGTGACCTGAAGGACAGGCCATGGTCTAGCCTGAACTCCCCAGGGCGGAGGGCAGCGGTGGACGAGCAACCGACCCTGGAGAAGGCTCGCCCATTGATCGGCTGCCGACTGCAATGACTGCTTGCTATCAGAAGAGAATGAATCAGGGTCAGATTCAGAGCAGACAACAACTGCTGTCACACATAAGTTCCTACGTAACACCGCGCCAACGGCGAATCAGACCACCTCATCCAGGGAGGGGGAAGAGAAGCAAACGGTCCACTTAACTCGGGTGTCCTCGACCGAGAGCGCCCGAGATCGGCGTGAGCGACCAGACCGAGGTTGACCAGACTGAGACCCAAATCCTGGGGGACTGAGGTGCGGCCTGGAAGAAGCGGGGAGCACCGCTCCTCCCTCGCTCGAAGAAAGGACCGAGGGCTGTCGACCCGAAGGGAGGACAAACCTCGGCTTCCACAAGGCCGCGCGGAAGACGGCATCAGCAGACCCCTGAAAGACGGGTCGGAGACTCAACAACGCCGACGGGAACCTGGCCTGCTGACCTGATGGGGATACCGTGAGGCCAGTGGTCAGATGAACTCGACCAAAGTCGAGTGTCGCCGATGAGGGAGGGAGAGATCCTGCTCCCGCCGGAGAGACCCCATCATGCCCTCTTTAGCCATAGGCCGAGTTATTAGGGTTCCAGGTTCCCTCTCTTGGAGGAGAGGGAATGACTAAGCCCCTGAATGAAGCTGCAAGGAGAAGAATCTAAGGAGAGCTGGATAAGCTCCAAGAATTGAGAGGGGGACCCGCCTTCCCCGCAGGATAAGACTGCAGAGAAACAGTTTGGCGACACCCGGCCGAACCGATGGAATCTCTGAGCGGAGAAAACTACCGATGTCCGAGTTCGAACGGCCACGGGGTCTCCAGAGAGCTGACCGAAAGGGCAGAACAAAAGTTGCAAGCCTGAGGATCGCGATCAAGTCCAGGCAAAAAGCACGTGGAGGGCGAAGTCCTCCTGGAGGAATCTAACCGTGACGCCTCTCGGGCCGAAAAGCTATCACGTGAGCTAAGAAGAAAGATCAAGATTCAAAGGACACTTCAATAAATTCAAGACCGAACTTTTCAAGGAACCAGTCGAAACACAAAGTGCTAAGGAGGGAACCTGAGCTTCCAAGCGGTAAGGAAGATCTGGCGTCATGGGGAGGAGCAGAGAGTTTTACCACCCAGGTGGGTGGGAGGAGCCAGCTTGAAGACCTTCCGGCAAGATTTAAAGCGTTAAGGGACCTGCCAATAAGTGTGGATGAGCAACATATCCATGTCCCTAGAACAGAGGGTTACCTCTCTTCTTGTCTTCCCCAGGATACCTCCAACACCCTCAGGGGAGAGTGAAGCACAAGGTACTGGAGAAAGACCAATGGTCCCCTTGTTGACAAAACAAACAGGGAGGAGGATCGCCCAGAGACTGAGGCCTAAGAGGGGAAGGTGGGTGGGAAGCAGCGATGAATGGTGAAGATACACAGACAGATCAAGAATTACAGTAGGTGCATAATTTACATACCTTGTCTGTGTCAATCTTCACCATTTATCACCGATGGGTGATTACCAAGCCCCCCGAAGGGGTCTGGTACCTCCCTAAGGGACCAAAGACCCTCAGCCTTCAGTGGGGGAGACACGGGAGGAGGGAACCCTTACAGGCCTGGTTAGGCCTGTCACTGGTCTGGGTGAGGCGGGGTTCCCTGAGTAGGAGAGGGAAGTTGCCCCTGCAGTTCCCACCTCACCCTGTGGGAGAAAAGGTGGGTTCCCCAGAATAAGGAGGCAGTCACCCTACGCTGGGCTATGGATGATAACTGGGAAAGACGAAGCCACACTGTCTGCCTAATGCAGATCACTGTCCCCGCCAGCCTGGAAGCCACTTCGTTGACATCATAAGACGCCCTTGCTTGGTGTCTCGCAAGCTATAGGTCCCACGTGGAGAGGGCGATGGCTTGTCTGGTCATCTCCAAACCAGGCAGAGGGGCTAGGATCTGTCCTAGCAGAGACTATAAGTGCCTGTTGTAGGCAGCATGATGGGCCTGATGAGCTGAGAGGCACAAGAGAGAAGTGCCGAAGAGAAAGCTCTCCTTCCCCAAAAATCTAATTCAGCAGAATCTGATTCCGGAGGTCGGTCACGCCTTAAGCGTCTATTCCCAGAAGGTGTGTCCACGAGAGTCACACCCGAAGGGCGGTGAGCCAAGGTTCCTGGAGACCATAGGGGTGCGCAGTACCTCTGGTGGAGGTCCCTCGGGGCTGGTGCAAGGATTGAGATACTTTGCCAGGCACGGTATGACGCCTCCCTGAAGGGAGAAGACCAGGCGGGAACCACCAGGTTAACCGCACTGAACTTGCCTAGAAAGGCACGCGCAGCCCGGTCAGGATTGCAACTGCCTGAAGTGTTGACGTGGAGCTCGACGAGCAACCCCAAAAGGAAGCACTGATAAGAAGACAAATCAGCTGCAGAGGATAGGTAGATGGTACACTCCTCTCCCTCACAGAAGGAAGACGAGGGAGCAAGCGAGTCTGGACAATCAGGCACGGACAGTACCGGGGAATGGTGGAACACCACCTCATCCATAACTCTGTGATAGGCAGGGTAAAGTACAGCTGTCGACATGAACTACTCCCAAGTGAGAGGTCCTGTAGGACTGGCGCAACCTGGAAGAGAGGGAGGGGTCGGCAGAGGTAAGGGAGCCAGACACCTCCAAGGAGGAGCATGACCTCTGCCAGGGCTAGGAGACCGAACGGAAGATCTCAAGGGAGAAGAACCGTTAGTCACAGCAGTCGGTGGCCGCTCAACCGAGCTGGAACGGCCAGGACTGAGCCCGAACAGATAATTCTCCCTGCAAGGCGAATCGGGCTGCATGAGCCCAGAAGGGCAGCCCCTAGCCTCTAAAGATAAGAGCTCTCCCATAGAGACCTCAGGGGAGAAAACAGGACCAGTGCTGCTACTCCTTCCCGAGCCAAAGCAGGCTGCCAGGGAAAGGTGCTGCCCCCAAGCCTGCCCCCTCAACACCTCGGACTCAGAGAGAGAGAGAGAGAGAGAGAGAGAGAGAGAGCACTCTTCCTCAGCAGCAGCTTAGGCAGTTTGACCCCCGCGGCCGACTCCTGAGACAGCCACTGGGCGAGCAACCTCCCCTGCCTGGGGTACCTCGGTCGGCCTAAAAGTAGGGCCAACCTGAGCAGCTCCAGAAGGGGGTACACCTCCCAAAGGAGCAGGTGAACCACTGTTTCCAGTCTGTCCCCCGGTGCCCCCCAGAGCACCCGAGGACTGGTTGGGACCACTGTCATTGGATTCAGTAGTAGCTGCCAACTCCGTGGGAGGGAGCTGGAATAGAGATGAAGCGCTGGACGAGGAGGAACAGGAGGATTCCGAGGAATCCGGGATCCAGTCCGGGTCGGCCTCCAAATCATCCTCCTCAGAGGAGGCCTGGACCCAAACCACTCCCCAATCTCTCCTACCCATGGCACCACAAGCAGTACCGTGAGGCGGTCCCATGCTGCCCCCGGCACCGCCTCTGTCCCCGGCGCCACAAACAGTGCAGGAGCCAGAAACGTCACTGGTCGCCACCCAGATCCCCGGTACTGAGGGAACCAAGATGGCACCGAGAGGTGACGCCAAGGATGATGCCGGATTGGGCCTGGAGGCTCAGGCTGCAATGCTGGGGGAGCCCGTGACTGCCAGAATGGTGCCTCCCGCCACTCCCCCGGAGGAGTCTGGCCAGGCCTCCTGCACCATGGAAAGGGGTTTCCACCAAGGCAAGGCTAGGAGAGGTGGAAACCCCCTCCTCCACGGGCCATATAGGACTGGGAGGGGACTCGGAGGAAGGGTCAAGAACCCTGCATTTGGAGTCCCAAGTACGAGCCTGTCCCCTGAAAGTTGGTGGCGCACGTCCAACTTTCAGCACGCGCAATTCCACAACTCGATGATCCATGGAAAAACAGGCGTCGCAACGATCCATGTCATGGTTAGGGCCTAAGCAGGTCAAGCACCGGTCATACTGGTCTGAGACGGAATAAAGCTGGCCACAGGGACACCGCCCCATAGGAGGCCAGCCTGCCTTGGGAAGTTTATTTTTGTTCCCAAACAAGACATGACCAGACGGAAAACACAATAAACAAACAAAGGCACTTGGCATCGTCGAAAATAAAAGGAAAGGTCTTACCGGTTTTGATGGCGCCGAGGATGTAGCAGCAGAACTAGGATGAAATGGAGCCGATGGACTAGGCCGCTGATGCAGTATAAAAAAATCGCTTCACACACGAGGTCCTCACTCAATGGCGGGAAAGCAGAACTGGGACTGGGGAAGGGTCGGCGTCAGTTACTAGCCAACCCGCATGTACCATACAATGCTTTAGCCTCGAGAGCGGCGCCGACCCACCATCGGCTCCTCCCCCTTGCAAAAAAAGCTCCCACGGGGTCCTGATCTCCAGCCAGAACCCACCAGTGATGAATAATGAAGACTGACACAGACAAGATCTGCCCTCATCTCGAGGACATTTATGTGAAGTGCTCCTTCTGTCCTTGACCATAGTCCCCGAGTCTTTTTGCTGCCCAAGTGGGCACCCCAGCCTGATCCCAATGTGTCTGTGGTCAGTATTAGTGAAGGGGTAGGGGACACGAAGGGAACTCTAACTGAGAGGTGTTCTGGTATCAGCCACCATTGCAAGACTCATAGAAAAGAGTTGGGGACCGAAACCAGCTGGTCTAAATCATCCTGGTGCTGGTCCCACTGGACGCCGAGTGTCCACCGAATGGTTCTGTGCAATCGTGATAGGTGAACTGTGGCTATGGTGGCCACCATATGGCCCAGAAGACGCAACATGGTCCTTGCTGGGACCTGCTTTTGACCCCTGATGTACCATGTCAGGTTTCGTAGACGTTCTGCCCTGTCTTCTGGTAGAAAGACCCTTCCCTTTCTGGTATCCAGTACTGCGCCAATGAACTGAAGTCTTTGGCAAGGTGTAAGAGTTGATTTTGACAGATTGATAGTGACACCTAGGGAGTCGAATATCGAATAGGTGTCTTGTAGGGCGTGATTTAGTTCTCTCTGGGATGAAGCCATCAAGAGTTAGTCGCCCAAGTAGGGGAAGCCATAGTGGCCCCTTCTTCTGAGTGCCGACGCTACTACTGCCAGGCATTTAGTGAATACCCTCAGAGCCGATGATCGTCTGAAAGGCATGGTTCAGAATTGGTAGTGGTGACCCCAAAATTCAAATCGCAGAAACCTCCAATGATGTTTTGCGATTGGAATGTAGAGGTAGGCATCTTGCATGTCCAACGATGCAAGCCAAACATCTGGGCATAGCATCAGGATTAAGCCTGGTAAGGTGACTATGCTGAAGCATTTGTATGCCATGAAGGTGTTGAGATCGCTGCGGTCTAGGATGCAGTGTAGGTCTGTCTTTTTTGGTACCAGAAAGAAATGGGAATAGTATTCTTTCCCTCTCTGGATCCATGGGACCTTTTCTGTGGCCTCCTTCTTGAGAAGGGAGTTGATCTCCTCTCGGATTAATGTGGCATGTTGTCTCGAATACTGAGACTGTAGTGGTGGTCTGGATGGTGGTTGCCCTGTGAATTCAACAGAGTGCCCTCTTTGAATGAGTTGAAGCACCCATTGATCTGAAGTGATCTGTCGCCATCCTGCTAGGTGTTTTGCGAAGCGACCCCCGACCTTCTCTTCCCTTTGAACCAGAGGGGGAGGGGTCTGCAATGAGTCAGGCAGTGGAGGGGGAAGGGAGAGGAGGGTTGCCCGAGGAGTTTTAGTGTTCCTGGCACCTGAACCTCCTGCAGCTCGAGACAGGCCTTTGCGATTAAAGCTGCCTCTTTCTTGTTGTCCGAATCGGGGCTGTTGACCTTGTTTGCCTTTGACTCGGATTTGTTGGCTCTGAAATGGCTTCTGCTTGGGTCTGTACATGGCTTGTACAGATCTTGCCACCTTTCTGGCATCCTGACGTTTCATGATTATCTTTTCAGACTCTTCTCCAAAGAGAACCGAGCCCTTGAAGGGAATGTCCAGGATGCCCTTCTGGATGTTCGGTGTAAAGCCAGATATCCTCAGCCAGGAGTGCCTAAGGCATACTTCTGACACTGCACTTCTTGCTTCTGAATCTGCCAAGTCATATGCTGCTCTGAGTACTTGTGTACCCACGTCAGAGTCCATCTGAAGTTTTGTAAGCTCCTCTTTTCAGTCTCCATCTGGCAGGTTTTTGACCAAGTCTTGATCTTGTTCCCACAGGGCATTTTGAAATTGGATCATGTGGGTCTGGAAATTTACGTAACTGGATGGAACATGTCACTGATGCATACATCTCCCCCCCCCATGGAGTCAAGTTGTTTTGACTCTCGGTCTAGGGACTGAGTGCTTAGGTGTTGGGGTCTTTGTGACCTGTCATGAGTAGCCATGATGACCACAGAGTCTGCCACTGGCTGCTCTCCTAGATAGGGATCCTCTAGAAGGGCCCTGTGCAGGTGGTCCACCTTCTTGGGACTGCCGATGAAGAAATGGGGTGCTTCCAAGCGGCTTTCGTCACGTCCTGGAAGGTGTCCACTAATGTTGGAACCACCACTGGTTTGGGATCCTTTTGTCTTAGACACTTAGCCAGATGACGTCTTTCAGGATCTAAGTCTTCCCTGTCCCAACCCATGTTGTCTTGGATATGTCGCATGATATCCATAAATGTCGGGTCATCCGGGGGTGACCATGGCAGATCCCATGGGTCTGGTGAAGGGATACTAAAGGGAGAGCTCGACCTTGACGATTCGGAAGAGGAGGAGTGAGACTCGTCCGATGATGAGGAGTCTGACCATCTGTGGTGCTTTTTAGGTCTATGCATGCTGGGAGAGCGGGAAGGAGACCTTGGATGCTTCTTTTCTTTATGTGACCTTTTGTCCTTAGACTGGCTCCTAGGTTATGGACTCTGCTCTCTAGGGGATGGTCTGTCTGGGCTTTTCTCTTTTGGAGGAGGTAGGTTCTCCACCGGCTGTTTTGTAGGAACTGCGTCCTTCCTGATGTTTCCCACCAGTAGGAAAACAATTCCTTCACCTCGGTAATGTTGAGGCCTGACAACTGACCTGGCGTTGATTCTTCACGAGGTGACGTCTGACTGTCATCTGTGTCTGGCTTTTTGTGGCCTGACGCACCCGTCGCCTGGTCTTTGGGTGGTGTTGGGTCGTGTGGGAGGTTTGCTTCCTCCTTTTCTCCTGACACCTGGTCATCACGGAGTTGCTCGACCCTGGCGTTGGTCCCTTCGTCGTCCAAACTTCCAGGTAGGCCAATGTCTGGTATGGGCGAGATGGCCCTCCTTTTTGTGAGAATGGACCTCTGGCATACATTGGTCCTTGGGATGTTTTGAGGGCGTCTGCTCCAATGTCTACTTTGGGTGTGAGGTCCGCTTGAGGGATGTCAGGTCTGAGGTCCATTTAATGGATGTCCCTGATTTTCCCCTGGGGGGTTGGGAGGCCGATCTCCAGTGGTCGGTGTCCCAGCACCAGTCCAGGGAGTCAGGGCCTGTAGTGGCAGCTGACTTGGAGTGCACCTTGGTAGGGTGATCTGTGGATGCAGATCGTCCTGAAGAGCCCGAAGGCCAGCTGTGCAAGGTTACTTTGGCGGACCTTTAGGGGCTGGAGGGTGGCTGCAACACCTGCACCACTTGACATCTGGACTTTGGTTGGCGGAGGCTGGGTCTTTGTCCGGGATGGAGATCTGTTGGAGCGGGCAGTCAGAGCTCACCCTGGAGTCGGATGTCCGCGTGGATGGGGAGCGCTCTTTCTCCCTCTGTTTTTCCTTGTGTTTCCCCGATCTATGGGATGACTCTTCCCATGGGGAGGAACTTTTCTGCATGGCTGCTAATCTTTTTCTAAAAGGAAGGTCTCCAAAACTCTGTTTGTGGATCCTTGTGCAGCTGTTAAAAGTTTTGACAAATGTTACCGGCCTTGGTGTCATGTTTTGGGCCTAGGCACCTGACACAGGCCGTGTGTTTATCCTTAAAAGGGATTTATTTGCCACACGTGCACTTTGAGGAGTGCCTTTCAACAGAAGATGTTGGGGAAGACAACATGTGAAAGAAAAAGAAATTCAGACTTTATCGAATAAAAGAAAATAAAAGTGGAAATACTCAAGTGATGGCATCGTTCACTAGCTGAAGGCGTCCATGGAGCTGATGCTTGTGAGTCGACAGCAGGAAAAGAACTGAGGTATGCTGGGGGACCACCCTTTTTATGATGTATATGACACCAGGGGTGGAGCTGACGTCGGGGGCAGTCCCACGCTGTATGTAGCTAGCTAGAAGTTTTCCGTGGGGTCCTGCTGCCTGCTGGCTTCAGTCCTAATGGTGTAACCTGCTGCAAGAGCTGTTGCTCGAAGTAAGATCCCAGATTGCACTGCTGAATAATCCCTCCCAGGGGCAGCATGTACAATGCAAACAGCACAGGTGAGAGGACCGAACCTGGGGAACACCAGAGGGCAGGAGTATCAAGGAGGATGAGAAGGTACCCATCACCATCCTCTGCATTCTATCCCAGAGATAGGACTTGAACCAGCGGATGATGATGCCAGTGAGTCCAATGTACTCCCACAGACGATCTGGACAACAACCCATGGTCCACAGTGTCAAATGCTGAAGAAAGATCAAGGAGAACGAGAACTGACTGTTCACCCCTGTCTCTAGCCCTAAAAAGGTCACTGTGCACCTAACTAACACCACCTCAGTGCTATGCCCAAATCTAAAACCAGACTGGAGGGGCTCACAGATGTCATGAGCTGAGAGGTGCACCACAAGCTTCAGCACCACAGCCTTCTCAATAACCTTACCTAGAAAAGGTAGGTTAGAGACAGGGTGATAATTCACTAGAATATCTGGGTTCAAAGCTGTCTTCTTCAGGAGAGGCCAAACCAGTACATCCTTCAATGCCATTGAGAGGACTCTATCTGACTAGGAGCACCGAACTACTCCAGTGAACACCAACTCCAAAGACCCCATGCCTAATAAGTTGTCTGGAACGGGGCTGCCCAATGATCTGTGCACTGCTGTGTTGGTGACCTGGCTTCAGAAGTGGACCCTGGAAGCCGGCGGGTGATCCAGGGAGGTCTGCACTGTACTGTCGGCTAGGCAGGCTGACGCAGAGTTTCTACTACCACCACAACCTCCTGTGGTGGGTCAGGGAACTTGCTCCTCCAAAAAAGGGTTGCGGTGTGCATACAAGACCTGTCTGATCACTGCTTAAAAGGCTAGGAGGATAGTTGTCCCAGTGGCGCTGAGGATTGAGGCACTGGACGCCACACCTCGCGGCCACGCCTGAGACCTGGGTTCGGGAATGGACCGGGGCACTGGGGTTCGGCAGGGGAGGGAAGGGATCGAGTGTCCAGAGGACAGCTTTACCTTCCCTGTGGAGGGTTCTGGGGATGCGCTGTTCTGTAGTGGCACCTGGCAGCTGTCGGGTGCAGTACAGATCTCCAGCGCTACGCTCTGCGGGGCAGGAGCTTGGCAGTCGGTGTCACTTAGTGCCCAGCCAACACTGCATGTCCAAGCTCCTCGGGGGGGGGCTAACTAAGCATGGAAAAACCCTCCAGATGCCTGGTGAGATGACGGAGATGCCAGAGGCACGCCCACATCCCACTGTCGGCCCAGCACACCCAGAACTCCCCACGGCTGCCCCAGTGACGAGGGAGGTCCCTCTAATTCCATAAAGTGCCACCAAGGTAGGGCGAGCCCTCTCCCAGAAGGTGATCCCGGGGGCTGGACCTGCCAAATCACTCGGGTGGGGGAGAGCCTGGGAGGAAGCGGAGGTTCAGGCAGGGAGTGACAGGGTACTCCTGGAGGATGCCCAGGCTCCAGAGAGAGAGAGAGAGAGAGCTGAAAAAAAAAAAAAGGCTAGGAGGGCCGGGGAAACAAGGGAGAAACATATCCCCCTTGCTATAGTCACAGTGACAGCCTATGGTACACCTGGGTTCCTAAACATGGATCTCTGCTGGACTGACAGTGAAGGGGGCTAGGTGGCTGCTGGAGAAGATGGCCTGATGGAGTGGAAGATAGTACAGAGAGTAAAACAAAACAAAGTGTCCTGTACAAGCATGTGTTCAGGAGCTATACTGTGCAAGTGTACACTAAGAAGATGCACTACTCAGGTTTGTCAAACAAAGTCCATGAATTTAGTAACTACAACAAACATGTAACTACAGGGTAATAACCATGTTGCATGTAATAATGATTAGTTACACTGAAACTGACACTTAAAATACAGTGTAACCAAGTAAATTATCTTACACACAAACATCTAGGGGATGCCTATGGAAAGTACAGTTACGTTAGAACTTACCGTAACAGTTGGTCTTCGAGAGGACCTCTTGCATCAGGCCATACCTAAACAACTATAGCTGCCAGGCACTAGGACCAAATGGAAACTTTTCTAGCTAGCAGTCTACAAGGGGCCACCCATGATGACATCAGATGTAGCCAACGTCCCTCCCATATAAACGCGGGCAGACCCGCACCCTCCTCAGTTCTTTTCCCGGGTACCCCATACATAGGATCTCCTGCCAGGGAACCAAGGGAAGCCAGAGGTTCCCGCTAGAAAGAGGTGAAACAGAAGGTGAACCATCTTGGAGAAAAAGAGACAGATGCAGAAAGCCCTAAGGCCAAGGGGGATGGAGGGTGGGATGGCATGGCCTGATGCAAGAGATCCCCTCAAAGATCTACTGTTATGGTAAGTGCTTATGTAACTGTACTATCTTCATCAACGGTATGTCTTCCATCAGGCCACACCTAAGGAACAAGTCCCAAGCAGTTCTCACAGAGAACCAGTATGGGTGGCTGGAAGGCTACAGGTCTAAGGCAGGAGGCCTTGAAGCACAGCCAGGCTGAAGCCTACCCTTCTACGAGTAGCACTATCTAGACTGTAGTGTTTTGTGAAAGTGTGGACAGTACTCCAGGTGGCAGCAGCACAGATTTCTGCAGCTGAAACATTCCTGAAACAAGCAACTGAAGAGGTCATACCTCTAGCTGAATGGCCATGAACAACATCAGGAGGTTCCTTCCCGTACTTCCTAAAACAGAAAGTAATACAGTTGGCCAACCATTTGGACAAGCACTGTTTAGAGACTGGTACACCCTTGAAAGAACAAGCAGCTGAGAAGACTTCCTGCAGTCCTTCGTACGGTGTGTATAGTAAAGTAGAATCCTATGCACATCTAAAGTATGGAGCAATGCTTCCCCTGGATTGTCATGCTCTGGATAACAGACAGGCAAGTGGATGGTTTGATTTAAGGTAAACTCAGACACCACCTTTGGAAGAAACTTAGGATTTGTACGCAAAGACCACCTGTCTGTGGAAAACCAAATAAAGAGGTTCACACATCAGAGCCTGAAGCACTGAAATCCTTCAAGCAGAAGTAATGGCAACTAAAAATAATGCTTTCCACTACAAAAAGTGTAGCTCGCATGTCGCAGCTGGCTCAAAAGGAGCCAAAGTAAGTTTCTCCAACACAAAATTCAAGTCCCAAGGTGGAACTGGATTGCAGATGGGAGGCTTCAGATGGAGAATGCCTCTCAAATAAGTACAGGACACCTCCAATTGTGCCACCATACGGCTGTCCATAGGCACATGGAGGGCTGAAATGGCTGACAGGTGCAACTTAACAGAGGAGTATTGCAGGCCAAAATCTGAAAGGGACAGCATGTACTCCAGAATCTGATTCACTGGCCATGTGAAAGGGTCCAAATGATGAGAAGCCACCCATAGAGCAAAGCTCTTCCACTTCATGGAATAACTGACCCTGGCTGAAGGCTTTCTAGTGGCCACCAGGACATCAGCCACCTTTTAGGACACCCCAAATCTAGCCATGGCTATGCCTTCAGGAGCCATGCATGGAGCTGCAGTGACTTGAGGTCAGGGTGCCCTGCTCCTGTGATAGCAAGCCTCTGCACAGGGGCAGGGGCACCGGAGGTTCCATCGCCAGCTGCTGCAGCAAAGGGAACCAGATCTGATGAGCCCAGAAGGGGGTAATGAGGATCAGAGTGGCCCCTTCTATCTGGAGCTTGATTAGCACCTTCTAAATCAGAGGAAAGGGAGGAAAGGCATAGAGGAACCACCCCTTCCAAGAGGTAGGCAACACATCTCGCTAAAAAACTCCAGACCTTGGAGTGAGCGAACAGAAACGTTGCAGTTTCACGTTGAATGGGGACGCATAAAGGTCCAACTTTGGGCAACCCCACCTGTCAAACAGCTCTTCTACAACCAAGGTCAGCAGCTCCCACTCGTGCATCCGAGACTGCGACTGGCTGAGTCTGTCCACCAGGACGTTTTGGATGCCTGGAATATGGATGGCTGACAGTTCTAGATCATGTTCTAGAACCCAGTACCAAACTCTCATCGCTTCTCGACACAAAGGGTTTAGTAAAACAGTGTAAAGGTAGAAAAACTGGTGGTCGACTGAACCAGCGGTGTCTCCGTTGAGTCCGACGTGCGATGGTCGATGGCACGAAAAGAACTAAGGAGGGTGTGGGTCCACCCACATTTATATGGGAGGGATGTTGCCTGCATCAGACATCATCGTGGACTGCTCCTTGTAGACTGCTAGCTAGAAAAGTTTCCATGTAGTCCTAGTGCCTGGCGGCGATAGTTCCTTAGGTGTGGCCTGATGCAACAGATACCCTCAGTGAAGATCCTGCTTTAATTTCTTGATCCAGTTTAGCTGATTTGAACCCCAGAGAACTAAACCACCATCACTGCACCATGTAAACATCAGAATATATTCTCTTGCTGCTCCCCCAATACTCTCTCACATGTGCCTTGGGAGCAGAGTACAGTGACTTTGTCAGCAGTAAGAAAAAAGTTACTCACTGTAGTAATCTTCTTTCTTTCAAGGGGTCCTTTAGCATCAGTAACAATAGCAGTTACCTGGCTAGGTGCAACTGCCCCGTAGGTATGCCTTTAAAAGAATTAGCATAATGAGTTAGGGCATCAGCCAATCAAAAAAAAAAGAGGGAAGTGTGCTGAGAGGGAGCAGCCTGAAGGGCTTCAGAATTTTTTCTAAGATAATGGGCACATGCCCCCGAAAGAAAAAATTACTCACCTTAGTAATGTTGTTTCTTCTAATGGAGTCTTGCTGTATTCTGACATATTGCAGTGATGTCCAACCTTTGAACTGCCCAGAGATGAAAGAGTTAACTTTCCATGCCAGGCATGGAACGCTGAGCTCGGTTGAGACTCTGTCTGCTGCTGTTTGAAATTAAACCATCAGATCTTTACAAGCTAAACTCACTGGGTGCCCTGTGTGGAAACTGTAAACTTACACTAGCCAAATGGCTACTAAATATAATAAAGAGATTTTTTGGTCCCAATGCAAAGACTCAAGTCAGGAAACCCAAAAAATTAAACAAAACACAACACCCACATACCCAAACCAAAGGGATGAGAAAGAAGGGTGGGGGCACCTCCCGAGTGCCAACTGCCCACCCACATCCCAAAACAAGGTTCTGAGAGGAGGCGATGGGGAGGTCAGAATACAGCAAGACTCCATTAGAAGAAACAACATTACTAAGGTGAGTAATTTTTCTTCAGACAACATGAAGTCTTGCTGTATTCTGACATATTACAGACTACCAAACAGTACTTCCATGGAGGAGGACAGAACCTACAGGAAATAGGCTCTGAAGCACTGCTGTGTTAACCTAGCATCACTCCTAGCCTGATGTCCAGAGAGTGATGCTTGGTAAAGTGTACTGTTTCCAGGTGGCTGCTTGACAAATCTCTAAGATAGGAATATCCTGGCAGCAGCCAGGAAGCAGCTAGTACCTCTGGTAGAGTGGAGCCTCAGGCCTGGTGGGATCCTACCTAGTTTTTCATAGCAAAATTGAATGCAAGAGACAATCCACCTGGCAATAGATCTCTTAGTTGCAGGTTTTCTCTTACCAACCTCACCATAAGTAAGGAACAGTTGGAGGGAGTCAATCCTGTGACCATTGGTGCGCTCTATGCAGTAGCTAAGGGCCCTTTTCACATCCAAACTGTGCAGCCTCCTCTCCCTAGAAGAGGAATGGTCAGTGAAGAAAACAGGAACGGACATAGACTAGTTAAGGTGGAAATCTGAAACCACCTTAGGCAAAAACTTCCTATTAGTCCTGAGGACCACCTTATCTCTATGGAAAGAGATAAAATCAGGCTCCACTGACAGGGCCTGTAACTCACTTATGCGTCTGGCAGAAGTGATGGCCGCCAGGAAAACAGTTTTCCAAGTCAAGTACTTAAGCTCTGCTGAGGACAAAGGCTCAAAGGGGGGTTGCATAAGCTGAGCAATGCAAACATTAAGGTCCCAAGCAGGGCAGGGTCCCTGAAGGGAGGATTGGTATGAAGTAATCCCTTGAAAAATTTAGAAAATACAGGATGAGCAGAAAGGGAAGAGTGTTTGCCTGCTGAAAGGAAGGCAGAGACAGCTGCCAGATGCACTCTTAGTGTAGCTGGTCTGAATCCCAAGCTATTAAGATGAACCATGTAGTCAAGGACTGTGGGAAGGCCAGCAGACTCTGGAGAAATGTGATTGCCAGAGCACCATATAGAAAATCTTTTCCACTTAGAGTTCTAAGTGTTTCTGGTGGAAGGTTTACGAGAAGCCTTCAAGATATCCAGAACACCTTGAGAGAGGTGTAAGTCAGCAAACTCTAATTCTTCAAGAGCCAGGCCTTGAGGTTGAGAGATTTGAGATTCAGATACCAAACCCTCCCCTGAGCACATGTTAACAGGTTGCAATTCCTGGGAAGAGACAGGGGAAGGTGGACTGCTAAGGACAACAAGAGAGGGTACCAGGGCTATCTGGCCCAGTCTGGAGCAATCAGAATCACCTTGCAGGGTTGAGATCTGATTTTGACTAACACCTTGAACAGGAGAGGGAAGGGGGGAAAGCATACAGGAACTTCCCCTCCCAATTGAGAACTAGGGCATCCAGGGGGACTGAGCCCAACACTGGGGGCCTGCAGCAATAGAGAGGGAGTTGGTGATTGTCTGGGGCTGCAAAAAGATCT
The DNA here is from genome assembly GCA_016271365.2 of Neoceratodus forsteri. Lineage (NCBI taxonomy): Eukaryota > Metazoa > Chordata > Ceratodontiformes > Ceratodontidae > Neoceratodus > Neoceratodus forsteri. Next base: position 119,774,670 of record JADMNL010000030.1, on the reverse strand, counting down.
ATCTGTGGAGTGCCCCATCTGGAGAAAATCACCTTCAAAACTAGGGGATCCAGGGACCATTCATGATGGCCTTGAGATATCCTGCTGAGAGCATCTGCCAGGACATTGTCTTTGCCTGGGAGGTGTACTGCTGCAAGAGAGGTGTTCAGGGAATAGGCCAGAGACCATAACTTCATTGCCTCTGTGCACAAGGCCGTAGACTGAGTGCCCCCTTGCTTGTTGATATACCACATTGTGGTGGTATTGTCTGTCCTGATCTGAACTACTTTGTTCTGAACAGACTTGGAAAAAGCTTGAAGTGCTAGAAACACTGCTCTGAGTTCTAATAGATTGATGTGAAGCAGAGATTCCTGAGGAGACCACAACCCTTGGGTGGTCAGGTCCCCAAGTGGGCTCCCCAGCCCAAGAGGGAGGCATCTGTAGTAAGGATTAGAGAATGAGACTGAGTGACAAAAGGAACTCCCTGTCTTAGAGTGTCCTGATCCTGCCACCACTGTAATGCCTGGATCAGGGTTCGAGTCACTGGAATCAGTTTGGTCAGAGGGTCCTTTTTCTGAGACCAAAAGGCTCTCAAGTGGAACTGAATGTCCCTCATCTGAAATCTTGCTCCCTGCACCACTACTGTAGAAGCAGCCATGTGCCCCAGGAGCTACAGAAAATGCCTTACTGGTCGAGACACCTGGAGGGTGAATGAAGAGGCCAGTGAAATAAGGGTCCTTGCCCTGTCCAGGGGAAGGAAGGCTCTTGCCCTTACTGTATCTAGCTCTGCGCCTATGAAGATGAGGAGCTGTACAGGCTCTAGAACTGACTTTGAACGATTCAGAAGGAAACCTAGAGAAGTGAGCAGTTGCTGACTTATCTGTAGGTGTAACTTGACTTGGTCTGGAGACTGGTCTATATGAGCCAGTCGTCCAGGTATGGAAAGATGGAGATCCTTTTTCTTCTTAGGAAGGCAACTACTACTGCCAGGCATTTTGTGAACACCCTTGGAGCACAGGTTAGGTCAAGGAGCATTGCTCTGAATTGGTAATGGCCTGAGGGCAGCTCAACTTGGAGGTATTTTCGTGGAGCTTCTGATGAGAATATGGAAATAGGCATCCTTGAGGTCCAGGGAGACTAGCCAGTCCCCTGGCCTGAGAGAGGGTAGAATTATTCCCAGAGTCACCATTTTGAACTTTGGCTTTAAAAGGTGCTTGTTTAAATATCTGAGGTCCAGGATGGGCCGCCATTCTCCTGTCTTTTTGGGGGTTAGGAAGTACCTGGAGTACAATCCTTTCCCTTTGTGTAGGGGTGGAACCCTCTCTATGGCTCTCAGAGCCAAGAGGGAAGAGACCTCTGCCTCTAGGGCCAGTGCCTCTGAGGAATTTGCAGGTGGAAAGGATCTGGTTCTCATCTTTGGAAATTTTTTGAAGCTGAGAACCAGTCCCTGGCCTACTACTTCCAGGACCCATTTGTCTGATGTTAAAGACATCCAGTCCTGGACAAAGTAAGCCAGCCTGCCCCCTACAGGTGGTGGAGAATCGGCCCTTGCAATCCCATCAGGGTGCCTGTTTGGCAGGGGCTTTAGGCTGGGGGGTGGAAGCAGGCCTGCTTGTACCCAGTCTCCCTCTCCCTCTGAAGAACCCCCTATGAGCATAAGCAGAAGAGGAGGCCTGGGCTTGGTAGAAAGGCCTATGAAAAGGCCTGCCCCTGCCCCTGGAATGCTGCCTCTGGGGAGTGGCTTGCCTTTCCTTGGCCTGAGCACTCCTATAGGTGGTCCTGTATTCATCCATTTTCTTCATGTAGTTCTCTGTTTGCTCCCCAAACAGAGAATTACCCACAACAGGAAAATCCATGGCCTTAGTCTGGGTATCCTGAGACAGGCTATTACATCTGAGCCAAGCCATCCTACGAAGGGCCACAGATGTAGCAATGACTCTAGATGAAACATCATTGGAGTCCACTGCAGCATGGAATTGCACCTTGGATGCCTCAATACCATCCGCAGCCACCTGCTCCAGCTCCTTGGCAAGCTGTCCAGGGACCTGTTTAGCTAAAGCCATTACAGTGTCCCATCTAGATTTCTGATATCTAGCTGTATAGACCATATAATTAGCCTGCCTGAGTCCCAAGGATGCTGCCATGTACTGCTTTTTTGCCATGACATCAATCCTCCTGGAGTCCTTATCTGGGGGGTGTGAAGCCAAGAGTATATTTGCCTTATCACAGGCAGCAGCCTGCACTACCCCAACATGGCTGCATTGCTGGGTAAGGAACTCCATATCTGAGCCTGAGAGAGTATACCTCTTGTCCATTCTCTTGTCCACAGGAGGTATAGAATTAGGAGTCTTTAAAATTTTTATTGTCTGTTTCCCAAAGGACTTATGAAGGGGAATAGACAGCCTCCTGGACTCTGGGATATCCATCATTTCAACATAGTCAGGCTCCTCCTGGTCATCCACAGCTTCTTCCATAGGAAGCTGCAGAGTTTCAGCCACTTTTTTGTAGAACATAAAATGGGAAGGGGACTCAGAAAGCCTAGGAGGAGAAACCCCTGAAGGTCTGTCTGGGGAGATGTCCGGGTCAATAGGCACATCCAGACTTTCGTAAACACCATCACTGTCCTCATACTCTCCTTCCTCCTCCTCCGGTTCATAAAAATCTTCTAAATTATAATCTGGAACTGGGGGAGCCGACCGAACTGAGCCCCTTCCCGATGGTGCTGGTTCGGTCGGAACCGAGGTTAGCGATTGAACAATCCTTATCGCTTTGGCTATTTCATCAGCGGTCTGAGAAAGAATTTGTGGATCCGCACCGGCTGATTTATCCCTTCTTTTCTTTTTTCGAACCGACTCCTCGGAGTCAGTTTCTTTTGCCCGAAGTTTCGCCCTGGTCAGAGGGCACTCCTTCTGGTTCGGTTGGAACTGAACGGGGCTCGCCATCCGGGTCAGCGGACTTCTTGGCCTCTCTTTCCCTGAGCCTACCAACTCTCTTTTCCAGGATAGCTGCAGGAAAATTCTTGCAAATCTGGCAGTATGAATCGAGGTGGTCAAACCCCAGACAATAAACACTGGTGGTGTGGGGATCAGCCTTAGCAAAGACTTCCCCACACACACTACAGTGTTGAAACCCAGTGGGCCCGGTTTTTCCTTTGGGTTTCTCAGACATGGCCAGTCCTAACAAAAACTTACCCTTTTTTCAGCAATCCGCCAGGCAAGACACCCTTATCGGTTCCTGACCGTGTTACGGGTCATGGAAAAAACCGTAATGAAATCCGTTCTTTTTAGAACCAATAAGGACCGGTTACCACACTCTAAAAGTAAAATAAACTTTTTTTGAACAACCTGATCGGTTCAAACCGAACCAATCCCACGTTTACAAGTTCCACACAGAAGAGCAAGAAAAATAAACCTATCTAGTACTCACGATACCACAGACAGAGTCTGAACCGACAGGTAAACGGTTAAATTCGATCTAAAACCGAGAAAAACGGTACTTTAACCGACAACTTGAACTGAGCAAAGGAGAAATCTCCGGAGCAACTGATCAGTGAGGCGGAGTAAAGAATCGGACGGTTTAATTTCAAACAGCAGCAGACAGAGTCTCAACCGAGCTCGAGCTCAGTGTTCCATGCCTGGCATGGAAAGTTAACTATTTCATCTCCGGGGGAGTTCAAAGGTTGGACATCACTGCAATATGTCAGAATACAGCAAGACTTCATGTTGTTTGAAGTAAAAAATACTTACCATAAGAAAAAATTACTCACCTTAGTAATTGCTTTTCTTCTCATGGAGTCTTGCTATATTATGACATATAGCAGTTAGCCACAGCACTTGAACTGCCCCGGAGAGGAAGGAGTTAACTCCAGGCTGACTGGAGTTCCAAGCGTGAGCGCCTTGCTGAAAGCTCTATCTGGCTAGTTTCAAATTGAAACTGTCAGATCTTTATGGAGCCAACACTAAGCAAAAGTCTGTGTGGAAAAAACTCTACACTAGCCAAATGGCTACCTACTAGTAGAAATAACAATAACAGAAACAACAACAACAATATCACCCTGACAAGCACTATTAGGCCCCTCCCCAAAAGACTCAAGTCCAGGAGGGGGCCAAACCTAAAGTAAAACAGAAATACCTAGTTTTCCTAATCCTAAAGAAAAGGAAAAAAGGAAAAAGAGCTATAATGGCATGACACAGTGCTTGCACCAATTCCAACCCTTACCCAAGTAGAAGTTCTGAGAGGGCAGGTTGGGTGTCATAATATGCAAGACTCCATGAGAAGAAAAGCAATTACTAAGGTGAGTAATTTTTTCTTCAAACACCATGAAGTCTTGCTATATTATGACATATAGCAGATTACACAGCAGTACCTCCATGGAGGAGGGCCAGAACCTACTTAGGAAATAGGCTCTGAAGCACTGCTGTGCTAAACCGAAGCATCTCTCCTGGACTGGACATCCAGGAGTAATGCTTGGTAAAGGTGTGAACTGTTTTCCAGGTAGCAGCTTGACAGATTTCCAGAATGGGAATATCTCTAGCAGCCGCTAGAGATGCAGCTGTACCCCTGGTGGAATGGGCCCTCAGTCCTGAGGGGGGTTCTCTACCTAGTTTTTGGTAGCAAAATTGGATACAAGAGACAATCCACCTGGCAATTGTCCTCTTAGTGGCAGGTTTCCCTTTGCCAACCTCGCCATAGGTAAGGAAGAGTTGGAGGGATTCGAACCTGTGACCCTTGGTGCGCTCCAAATAGTAGCTTAAAGCTCTTTTAACGTCTAAACTGTGCAATCTCCTCTCACCCGAGGAAGAATGCTCAGTGAAAAATACTGGAAGGAGATGGCTTGGTTAAGATGGAAATCTGAAACCACTTTAGGTAAAACTTTCTGTTAGTCCTGAGGACTACCTTATCTCTGTGAAAAGAAATAAAATCCTTTTCCACTGACAGGGCTTGTAACTCACTTATCGTCTGGCAGAAGTGATGGCCACTAGGAAAACAGTTTTCAAGTTAGGAACTTAAGGTCTGCTGAAGACAGAGGTTCAAAGGGGTTGCATTAACTGAGCAATGCAAACATTAAGGTCCCAAGCAGGGGCTGGGTCCCGAAAAGGAGGGTTAGTGTGAAGTAACCCCTTAAAAAACTTGAAAACACAGGGTGAGAAGAAAGGAGGCAGGCTTTCCTGTGATATAAAAGCAGAGACAGCTGCCAGATGAACCTTTAAGGTAGCTGGCCTGAGGCCTAAGGAATTAAGATGGACCAAGTAGTCCAGCAAAATGGGCAAATCAGCAGATTCTGGGACAATTTGCTTCCCAGAACACCAGATGGAGAACCTCTTCCATTTGGAATTATAAGTGGCCCTAGTGGAAGGCTTCCTAGAGGCCTTTAAAATATCAAGAACACCTTGAGAAAGGTGTAATTCAGCAAATTCTAACTCCTCAAGAGCCAAGCCTTGAGGTGGAGGATTTGAGGTCCGATACCAAACTCTCCCTGGGCACAAGTCAGCAGGTTGTGGACCCTGGGAAGGCCCAGGGAGGGTGGACTGACAGGGACAGAAGCAGTGGGTACCAGGGTTGCCTGGCCCAGTCTGGTGCAATCAGAATCACTTTGCAGGGCTGGGATCTGATTTTACTAACACCCTGAAGAGAAGGGGAAGGGGAAAGGCATACAGGAACTTCCTTCCCAATCCAACAAAAAGGCGCCCAGGGGACTGTGCCCATTACTGGAGGCCTGCAACAGAACAGAGGAAGTTGGTGGTTGTCTGGGCTGCGAAAGATCTATCTGAGGAGTGCCCCATCTGGCAAACTGACCCCAGCACTAGGGGATTCAAAGACCATTCGTGATGACCCTGAGAAATCCTGCTAAGGGCATCCGCTAGGACATTGTCCTTCCCTGGAAGGTGAACTGCTACTAGGGAGGTGTTCAGGGAGTAAGCCAGAGACCACAACTTCATTGCTTCGGTGCACAAGGCTGATGACCGAGTGCCACCCTGCTTGTTGATGTACCACATTGTTGTGGTATTGTCTGTCCTGACCTGAACTACTTTGTTCTGGACAGATGCTGAGAAAACCTGAAGAGCTAAAAAGACAGCTCTGAGTTCCAACAGGTTGATGTGGAGCAGAGATTCCTGGGGGGACCACACTCCCCGAGTGGAAAGGTCGCCCAAGTGCGCTCCCCACCCCAGCAAGGAGGCATCCGTGGTGAGGGTGAGGGAATGAGAAATGGGAATGAAGGGACCCTAGTCTTAGATTGCTCTGATCCTGCCACCACTGAAGAGCTAGAATCAGAGTTTGGGTCACTGGGACCAATTTGGTAAGGGGGTCCCTCCTTTGGGACCAATAGGCCCTCAAATGAAACTGAATGTCTCTCATCTGGAATCTTGCTCCTTGCACTACAGCTGTGGAGGCAGCCATGTGCCGTAGAAGTTGCAGAAAGTGCCTTGCTGGTCGAGAGACCCGCAGGGTGAAAGAGGATGCCAGGGCAATCAGCTTCTCTACCCTTTCCGAGGGAGAAATGCCCTGGCCAACTTTGTGTCAATTCGCACCTATGAAAGTTAGTACCTGAACTGGTTCTAGAACTGACTTTGGTAAATTCAGCAGGAATCCCAGGAAGTGAGAGCCGCTGGGTGACTTGCAAGTGGGATTTTACCTGATCTGGGACTGACCCACAATGAGCCAGTCGTCCAGGTAGGGAAACACAGCAACCCCTTGCCTCTTAGTGAGCCACTACCACAGCTAGACATTTTGGAATACCCTGGAGCAGAGGTAAGACCAAGGGCATTGCTCTGAACTGGTAGTGACCTGAGGGCAGTTCGAACCTGAGGTATTTCTCGTGAGAAGGCCTGATCAGGACATGAAAATAGGCATCCTTGAGGTCCAGGAGGCTAGCCAGTCCCCTGGCCTGAGGGAGGGCAAAATCATTGCCAGAGTTAACATTTTGAACTTTGGTTTCAAAAGATGCTTGTTGAGGTACCTTAAGTCTAGAATGGGCCACCATTCTCCTGTCTTTTTTGGGGTAAGGAAGTATCTAGAGTACAGCCCCTTGCCCCGGTGACAAGGAGGAACCCTTTCCACTGCTTTGCAGTCTAGGAGGAAAGAGACCTCTGCTCAAAGCAAAGGGCCTCTAAAGAGCTTGCAGGTGGAAAATGTCTGGTTCTCATCTTTGGAAACTGTTTGAAGCTGAGAACCAGACCTAGCTTACTACCTCCAGAACCCATTTGTCCGAGTTAGGGACACCCAGTTCTGGCTGAAATAAGCCAACCTGCCTCCAACTGGTACAGGAGAATCGCCCTGGGCATCCCATCAGGGTGCCTGCTTGGCAGTAGCCTTAGGCTGAGGGGTGGGGACGGTTTACCTGCGCCTGCCTACCTCTGCCTCTGAAAACCTCTGTGCAAAAGCAGAGGAGGCTTGGGATTGATAAAGGCCTGTGGAAAGGCCTGCCCTACCTCTGGGAGTGTGCCTCTGTGGAGTGGCATGCGCTCCTTGGCCTGGGCACTTTGTAGGTAGTTCTGTATTCATCCATCTTTTTCATATAATTTTCCGCTTGCTCTCCAAACAGAGAATTTCCCACCACAGGAAAATCCATAGCCTTTGACTGAGTATCCTGTGACAGATTAGTGCACCTGAGCCATGCCAACCCTCGGAAAGCTACAGAAGTGGCCATGACCCTAGAGGAAACATCATTAACATCTACAGCAGTATGAAATTGAACTTTAGAGGCTTCAATGCCATCAGCAGCCACCTGTTCCATTCACTAGCCAGCTGGCCATGGGCCTGCTTGGCTAACTGCAACACTGTATCCCATCTAGATTTCTGATATCTAGCCACATAAGCCATATAATTTGCCTGCCTGAGTCCCAAAGAAGCTGCCATATACTGTTTTTCACCATGGCATCAATCTTCCTGGAATCCTTATCAGGAGGATGTGAGGCCAGGGGATATTAGCCTTGTCACAGGCTGCAGCTTGTACCACACCTACATGACTACACTGCTCAGTGAGGAAGTCTGTATCAGGGCCTGATAAAGTATACCTTCTGTCCATTTTTTTATCTACAGGAGGGACAGAATGAGGATTTTTTAAAATTGTTGTTGTTTGCTTCCTAAATGACTTATGCAAAGGAATAGACAACCTCCTAGACTCTGGGATATCCATCATCTCAACATAATCAGGCTCCTCTTGCTCATCCACAGCCTCTTCCAAGGGAAGCTGGAGGGTTTCTGCAACCTTTTTGTAAAACATAAAATGAGAAGGGGACTCAGACAGCATAGGGGGAGATTCTAATGGTTTGTCTGGAGAAATGTCCGGTTCAATGGGCACGTCCAGACCCTCCCAGCCACATACATAATGATCAAAATCTTCCTCCCCCTCCTGTGGTTCATAAAATTCCTCAACATCATACTCTTGAACCACTGAAACCGAATGAACCAACTTTTTGCCAGCTGTTGGTGGTTCGGCCGGTCCCTGAGACAGTGACTGGACAATCTGTATGGCTTTAGCTATCTCTGCAGCAGTTGGAGAGGCAATCTTGCACTCCAGACCTGCTGATTTCTTAGATTTTTTACTGGGACGGTTCCTCAGAACCAGCCTTCCTTTTGCCCAGGAAGTCTCGCCCTGGTCAGAGGGCACTCCCTCTGGTCCAGTGGGTGCTGGACCGGGCTGGCCATCCGGGTCAGCGGACTTTTTGGCCTCTCGTCCCCTGAGCCGGCCCAATCTTTTCTCCAGGGTGGCTGCAGGGAAATTCTTACACACCTGGCAGTCTGACAGGAGGTGGTCAGCCCCCAGACAATAAACACATGTGGTGTGTGGGTCAGCCTTGGCAAAGGCTTCCCCACAAACATCACAGTGTTGAAACCCAGTGGGCCCGGTTTTTCTTTTGGGTTTCTCAGACATAATGCCAGCCTATCCAAAAACTTGCCCTTTTTATGGCAGTGCCAGGCAAGACACCCTTATCGGTTCCTAACCGTGTCACGGGTATTTGAAAAAACCCAATTTAAAAGTTAGGTTTTTTTAGAACCGATAAGAACCTGGAACCGCACTCTAAAAGCCCAAATTATTGTTTAAAATTAGTATTTTTGCAAACCGATCAGTTCAAAACCGAACCGATAATGAATTTCCACACAGACTTTAAAATCCTGTACTTACGGTTTACCAGATAGAGCTTTGAACCGAAATGCGGTAAAATAATTACTTTTGCCGGTTAAAATGAACCGAGAAACACTTGTTTGAACCGAGAAATGAACCGAGCTGAAGGAGAGATCTCCGGAGCGACTGTTCAGTGAAGCGGAGTAAAGAATCTGACAGTTTCAATTTGAAACTAGCCAGATAGAGCTTTCAGCAAGGCGCTGGCGCTTGGAACTCCAGTCAGCCTGGAGTTAACTCCTTCCTCTCCGGGGCAGTTCAAGTGCTGTGGCTAACTGCTATATGTCATAATATAGCAAGACTTCATGGTGTTTGAATAATCTTGTTTCTTCCAAGGGAATATTACTGTATTCTGACTTATGCGGTATGGTCTCACCATAGGACTGCTCTGGAGCTGAAATGGTTAATAAAAGCTATGCAAATGATGGCATGCTAGGCTCAAGCTTGATTTTCAAACCACTGTCCCTGGTAAACAGTTATAAACCATCAGATTCTTACGAAGCATGCACAAAGAACGATTTAACTATGCTACTACTACTGCTAACAACTAGTTCCCCCCGTTATGAATTATCATTTTCCCCCAAATGTTTCAAATTGGCACCACTAAGACTCAAGTCACAGATGCCCAAGAGAAAAGAACACACCCATTGGTTTGCAACATCCTTAGTACAACTGGAGTGCAGCAACCATAAGTTCTTAGAGGGGAGGAAGGGAGCGAGGAGGGAGCTCAGAATACAGTAAGATTCCCTTGGAAGAAACAAGATTACTATGGTAAACAATTTCTTGCTTCAAACCCCAGGAAATCTTACTGTATTCTGACTTTTGCAGACTACCCAAACAGTACATTTGGAAGTGGGCATTGAGCCTACTTGGGAAATAGGCTCTGCAGGACTGCTGTGCCAAACCCAGCATCCCCGCTGGGCTGGACATCCAAACAATAATGCCTGGTAAATGTGTGGACTGTCTTCCAGGTAGCTGCCTTACAGATATCCCCCAAGGGAATATCCTCAGCAGCTGCTAAAGAGGCCGCTTTACCCCTGGTAGAATGGGCCCTGAGGCTTGTAGGTGGCTGCTTACCCACCTTGTTGTAGCAGAACTGAATGCAAGCCACAATCCATCTTGCTATGGATCTTTTAGTAGCTGGCTTCCCTTTCCCCACCTCTCCATAGGTGAGGAAGAACTGAGTTTGATCCTGCCTATGACTTTTTTTTTATACTATATATTTATTATATTTTCATTTGCAAAACCATAGGACAGTTTTTACAGTGTATAAGTTAAGACAGTACATAATTACATCAGTCAGATACGTAGCAATACATTAGTCAAAGGTCTCAGGACAACTTACATATTTTACAAAGCAATTCATATAATGAGCACTAAGACATTTACGTAAACCATCATCAGAGTCGATATGTTTCTAAGGTTCAAAAGTAGGATCTAAAGATGAAATATATAGAATCCATTTCCTCCATTTAAGCTCAAATGCAGACCACTTATCTGTGCTTTTAGCTATTAGTCTCTCTAATACATACATTTCTCCCATTATTCCCCGCCAGTTCTGTTTGTTTGGAGACATCTTCTTCCCCCAGTTTCTAGTAATTGCTTTTTTAGCTGCCAGCATATAAGTGATTAACAGTGATCCTCTGGGTATTGGGAGACCCTCTGGCAGAATTGAGAGTAATACTAGCTCAGGGGTCAATACAGCTTCCGCATCTACCAATTCTTTTAATGCCTCTAAAATATCTCTCCAGTAACCTGCTAACTGCGGGCAGGCCCAAAAAACATGGAACTGATCCGCAGATATTTCTCCACAATCTCTCCAGCAATTGCTTAGTGTCCCTGATGAAAACACGGCCAGTCTTGCCGAAGTATAGAAAAATCTATTTCTAACTTTCCAGGCAAATTCTCGCTAGTAGGGGGCTCCCAAAAGTCCCACTGAAAATTGAGTATACTTTTCCCAATCTTCCTTTGATAGCTGGAGTGGAAGCTCTTTATTCCAGGCATTAAGAATTCCCTGAGTTGAATATTTTGATAATTCCCTCAAACCCCTATATATTAGTCCCACAAAGTGGGGCCACAACTGTCCTCTCCCTGTGGTCATGGCTAAAGTAAGCAATAAAGGGGGAAGGGATCTGGGAGTCTACTAAAGGCTGGTCCTTTACGTTCAACACCCTCTCTTAAGCTTGTATAAATTGGAAAGTATTGTTGTGGAAGATTGTATGTTCCTTGAAGTTTAGTAAATGAGAAGACCCCCCCTGGCATCCACCAAGTGGAACATAAATTTAAAACCTTTTTGTCTCCGTTGAGCCAAAGTACCCTCCTGTTCCACAGTAAGAGTTTGGATTCCGAAATGTAGTAGATTAAAATAGGGACCTACTGGTTCTAGCTCTCTTAGATGGAGGAGTCTCCTCCAAGTCTTCATAGTAGAATTTGTACTATAAATAAGTCTAGGTCTTTTATTTACTGGGACATATAGCAATTGTAAAAGTTCACTCCACTCCCCTTCCTTACCCCATTAAGGGTAAATTCTAAGTTCTTCCATGGTATGTCATATTTTGGATTATTCCAGTTGAAAACTCGAGCTATCACTGTAGCGTATGCATACATCTGAAGATCAGGCAAATTTAAGCCTCCCTTATTTTTTGGTAACATTAATGTGGACCACTTGAGTCGGGGTTTTTTCCCGGCCCAGACAAATCTCGCCAAAGACTTATTACAGGAGAGAAAGTACATTCCATCTGGCATCATCGGTATGGTCTGAAAAAGATATAGCAACCTTGGAAGAATATTCATCCTAATAAGATCTACCTTAGAATATAGTGATAAATGAAGCTGGGACCACTGATGTAGATCAGACTCTATTTTTTGTGTTAAAGGTTCATAGTTTACCATAGTGAGATGCATTAACTGGTTTGGTAACTGTATGCCTAGATATTTTATCTTGATGCTGTTCCAACGCATGAGGCAAACTACCCTTCAGTGTCTGTGAGGGGGAGAAATGAAAGGGAAGAACTTGTATCTTAGAAGAATTTTTTTTATATCCAGAGAATTGATCAAATTGCTCAAGTACCTCCCATATTGCTGGAATAGAGGACTCTGGATCAGCTACTGACAATAAAATGTCATCTGCATATAAAGCCAACTTCCACGATTGATTGCCCAGCTGAATGCCCTTAATTTTTTCTGATTTCCTAAGCATCATAGCCAAAGGCTCAATATAGATGGTGAATAACAAAGGCGATAGGGGGCATCCCTGTCTAGTGCCTCGCTGTAACTTGATATGAGGTGTGATACTGCCATTAAGTTTTATATTGGCCCTTGGTTCAGAATATATTTGCTCCAACCAATTCACAAATTCCTTCGGAAACCCAAATGACACTAATGTTCCAGATAGAAATCTCCAGGACACTCTGTCGAAAGCCTTACAGGCATCTAAACTGACTAAAGCCGAAGGGGTAGCTGAGTTAGCCATATAATCCATCAGGTGGATTGTTCTTTGTACATTATCTGCAGTCTGACGCATGCGTAAAAATCCTGCCTGATCTGGGTGTATCAGGGTAGGCAGTATAGTCTCTAATCTATGGGCCCATATTGCCATGTATATTTTATAATCATTATTTAAAACCGAAATGGGCCTGTATGACTCTAAATTTAATGGATCTTTACCTGGTTTCAATATAGCTGAGATGGCCGCATATGACCATGAGGGTGGGGGGCACCTCCATCCTGTACCTCTAAAAAAGGTTTTTGCATCGGCTGAATTAATTTTGAAAGAAAAGTCTTATACCATTCGGCTCCAAAGTCTTCTGGGCCTGGGCTTTTTAATGTCTATAGTGGAGATAGGGCATAGAAGTGAAGCCTGCTGGGATTCAGATAAGTGTGGGAAGTTAAGAGGTGACAAGAAATGTTTTATATCCTCCGGGGAGGGGGGTGTAGGATCGAGTACAAATCTGCATAATATTATTGGAATGCTTTCAAAACTGCAGGGGTTTTACTAAGAATATTGCCTGCTATGGGGTCTCTAATCCTTGTAATAGTGGCAGTCTGCTTAAATCCTCTAGTACGTCTAGCCAAATTTCTGGCACCTTTAGGACCTTCCTCATAATAGTATCTTTTAAAATATAGTAAGGACATTTGCGTCTAATAATCTAGAATGGATTGTAATTCCGACTGAATTTGTCTAAACTCTAATTGTGGAACTCGTTCTCCTCTATCTCTCTTCTGCTGTAATTCTTGTAACTTATCTTGTAATATTTTGTATCTGGATTCTCTGTTTGTTTAGTCTAGAGGAATAAGAGATAATCTCTCCTCTAATCACAACCTTCAAAGTATCCCAGAGAACAGTAGCTGAAATAAAAGGGTCCGCGTTCTCCTCTTAAGATTTGTGTTATGCTGTCTACCATTCTGGTCTTAAACACTGGATCCACCAAGAGAGAAAGATTCAGTCTCCATAAAGTTGTTTTATGAGTTTTGTTTAATCCCACCTTAATTAAGAGAGGTGTATGGTCTGAGAGGAGGCGAGCTTCCAGGGATATATCTTGAATCATATCTAGGTGCTCTGTAGATGTAAAAAAATAATCTATTCTAGCTGAAGTGTGAAAGCTAGGGGAGACAAAAGTATGTCCCTCCACAGAGGGGTAGAAATGGCGCCATATATCAGTAAGACCCATCTTAGGTATCTGGGCTTTTAAAAGTTTTTGAGTGGGAGTAAACCTATGTTGTTTAGGGAAAGTGGACTCTTTCTGCAAAGACATTATTAAGTTGAAGTCGCCTCCTATCAGCATTACCCCTTTTGCTTTTCGAGCAGTCTGTTAAAGAACTGTCTCAGTAGAGAAGGAGATGCCCCTGGTGGCAGATAAACACTCGCCATTGTCATGTCAGTCTCATGGAACCTCCCTTGTACTGTGACCTGCCTATGACTTTTTGTGTATTCAAGGTAGTAGCTGATTGCCCCTTTTACATCCAGGCTGTGCAGCCTGCGTTCACCTGAGGTGGAATGATCAGTAAAAAAGACAGGTAGTGTAATGGACTGGTTAAGGTGGAACTCTGATACCACCATGGGCAAGAATTTTCTATTAGTCTTCAGGACAACTTTGTCTCTATGGACAGCAATGTACCCGGGCCCTGTAGACAAGGCCTGAAGCTCACTAATCCTCCTAGCAGAAGTCATAGCCAACAGGAATACTGATTTCCAGTCACATACTTGAGGTCCGCCGAAGACATGGATTCGATGGGAGGCTGCATGAGCTGGGCAATGCAAATGTTCAGGTCCCACATAGAAGTTGGTTCCCTATATGGAGGATGCAAATGCAGCAATCCCTTAAAAAACATTTTATACACTGGGTTTGAGGCTTGGGAAAACCTCTTTCCCGCAGATAAATAAGCTGAGATAGCTGTCAGGTGCACTCTCAGAGTAGAGGCCCATAAGCCCTTAGAATGGAGATGGGTTAGATAATCCAGGACTACTGGCAAACTGGCCTGGTTGTGGTCCACATCCCTGCCTTGACACCAGATGGAAAATCTCTTCCATTTGGAAGAACAGGTTTTCCTAGTGGATGGCTTCCTGAATACCCTAGGTACACCCATAGCCTCTGCTGGCAAATGCAGATCTGCATATTCTAAATCCTCAACAGCCAGGCTTTGTGCTGGAGGGATTGCAGGTTGGGATACATGATCCTGCCTAAGAGGATGACAGTAGGTTGTGCTTTCTGGGGAGGCTGATTGGTTTGGTTACTGACATTGACAGAATCATGGAGTACCAGGACTGTCTGGCCCAGTTAGGGGCAATGAGAATCATTGTTGCTGGCTGGGCTCTGAGTTTGTTCAGCACCCTTAGCAGCAAGGTGAAGGGAGGGAATGCATACAGAAATCCCCCTGTTCAATCCAGCGGAATTGCGTCCAAAGGGATTGTGCCCTTGATAGGGGGTCTGCAGCAGAACTGTGGTAGCGGATGATTGCCTGGAGCTGAAAACAAGTCCACTTCTCGAGTGCCCCATCTCCTGAAGATGGCCTCCAGGACCTGCTTGTTCAGTGATCACTTGTGGTGGATCTGACTGATTCTGCTGAGAGCATCTGCCAGAACATTGTCCTTTCCTGGGAGATGGAGAGCTGAGAGGGAACCTCCAGTGAGTATGCCAAAGTCCAGATTTTCATCGCCTCCATGCACTGAGGACTTGACCTTGTGCCCCCTTGTTTGTTTAGGTAATACATGGTGGCTGTATTGCCTGTTCTGACCTGAACCACCTTGCGCTTTACTTGACTGGTGAATGACTGGATATCCAGGAGAACTGCCCTGAGCTCCAACAAGTTGATGTGAAGGAGTGATTCCTGCTTTGTCCATGTGCCATGTGATCCCCAGATGTGCCCCCATCCCAGGAGGGATGCATCTGGGAGGAAGGCCCTTCTCTTTTGTGCATTCAACTCTGCTCTTATGAATTTGAGTAACTGAACTGGTTCCAGCACAGACTTTTTTAGGTCCACCAGAAACCCCAGTGAATGCATGGTATCCTGTGTGAGTGCCAATGCCTCTTTCACTTGCTGATACAACTGACCTACTATCAGCCAGTCGTCAAGGTAGGGGAACACTGATATCCCTTGTCTCCTTAGGTGTTCCACGACCACAGCTAGGCATTTTGTGAACACCCTTGGAGCAAAGGTTAGTCCGAAGGGCACTGCCCTGAAATGGTAATGACCCAATGGCAGTCTGAACCCCGAGGTACTTTCTGTGTGACCACCTTATAGGGTTGTGAAAGTAAGCACCCTTTACTTCTAGGGATGCTAGTCAATCTCCCTGCCTTAGGATTGGTAGAACAGTAGTCAGAGTCACCATCTTGAATTTTGGCTTTGACAAATGTTTGTTTAGGTGTCTGAGATCTAGAATGGGTCACCACTCCCCTGTCTTCTTTATTATGAAGAAGTACCTTGAGTACAAGCCCTTTCCCTTCTGGTCTGAGGGAACTGGCTCTATTGATTTTTGTAACAGAAGGCTTGAAACTTCCTCTTTTAGCAAGGTTGTTTCCAATGGGGAAGAAGAAAAAGAATCAGCATTTATATAGCACTTTTCATACACAGTATCCCCAAGCGCTTTACAAGCAATGCTAGACTGATAGTGAAGTGACTGAATGTGTGGTGGCGGCCATATCACACATTATCACCCACACACAGCCTGGATAATTGCATGAACCGGTTTATGGGAAGGGGAATGTTGGCCAGGACACCGGGAATGTTCCCTGCTCTTTGCGAAGAGTGCCCTGGGTTACATAGATACATAGACAGTGTCGGCAGATAAGGGCCTATGGCCCACCCAGTCTGCCCATTTGAGCTTGCAAGTTCAGTTTGTTTTCCTAGAAGTCTGTTGCCCCTTACCCTGACCTCCAGAATTCCTTTATGTCTATCCCATACATTCTAAATCCCGTGATTGTTTCAGCCCCCACCACTTCCTCTGGCAGGGTGTTCCACTTGTCCACCACCCGTTCTGTGAAGAAATTCTTTCTCATGTTTCCTCTGAATCGTCCTCCCTCCAACTTCATCCCATGCCCTCTAGTCCTGGAAAGTACAGTTAAGCAAGAACTTACCGTAACAGTAGATCTTCGAGAACAGCTCTTGCAGCAGGTTACACCATTAGAACTGAAGCCGGCAGGCGTCAGGACCCCACGGAAAAATTCTAGCTAGCTATCTTCAGCGGTGACCACCCCCGACGTCGGTCCCGCCTCCGACATCAGGCGTGGTACAAAAGGGGGCGGTCCCGCCAGATTCCCCAGTTCTCCCGCCGGAGACTTCCGGCCGCAGGCTGACATCGAAATGGGAGACCGAGGATTCACCGCCAGAAGACAGAAAGATATAAATCCTGCTCAGGAAGACTGAGCCATGCCTCCAAGGGGGAAGGTGGGGGATAGATTGCTGCAAGAGCTGTTCTCAAGATCTACTGTTATGGTAAGTTCTTACGTAACTGTATTATCTTACTTGAGACACAGCTCTGCAGCAGGTTACACCATTAGACTGATTCCCAAGCAGTAACGCTCCAGAAATTCTGGGAGGAGGAAAATAGGAAGTACATTCCAGGTCCTGAACCTAGGACAGGAGACCCTGTAGCACCGCAAGGCCAAAACCAGCCCTTCGCCTAGAGGCGATGTCCAGGCTATAATGCCTGATAAAGGTATGCACAGAGCCCAAGTGGCTGCAGCACAAATAGCAGAGGTGACACGCTTGAGTGCTGCAAAGGATGTGGCCACACCCTAGTAGAATGACTCCGGACCGAGCCCGGAGGGGCTTCTGTTTTATATCATAACAGTAGGAAATACACTGACAAGCCAGCTAGACAGAGACTGTTTGGATACTGATTGGCCCATCATTCTCTCAGAGAAGGAAAAAAGCTGATCAGAACTACTAGAGGGCTTAGTTCTGTTGAGGTAATACCTCAGGCTGCGTGAACATCCAAGGTGTGAAGCAAAGCCTCCTCTATTTGAATAACTTCGAAGTAGACCGGAAGGTCAATGTCCTGGTTTAGAGAGAGTGAAGAGACCACCTTAGGTAAAAACTTAGGATCTGGCCCTCAGGGATACTCTGTCCCGTGGAAAACTAAATAAGGCTCTTTGACATAAGAGCGTAGCGTCAGAAATTCTTCTCGCTGAAGTAACGGCACTAAAAATAACATTTTCCACGACAGAAAATGTAGCCATGTAATCCGCGGTGCAGGTTCAAAAGGAGGGAGCGGAGCTGTTCCAAGACAAAGAGCAGATCCCATGGGGGCACAGGGTCCCTAATGGAGGCCTAAGGTGTAACACTCCCTAAGAAATTCTTTAGAGGCGCCCAATTGAGCTACTGTACGGCGACCCACCGGGAGGTGATAGGCAGAAATGGCACAGAGGTGCACCTTAATAGAGGAGTAGGCTAGGCCTGAATGAAAAAGGAGAGAGGCAATCCAAAACTACTCCACAGGACAACCTAAAGGGAAAGATCACGAGCTTGTGACCATAAACAAAAGCGGCGCCATTTCATGGCATACGCCGATGCGTTGCTGGCTTTCTGGCTGCAGAAAGAATCTCTACAACCTCTGCAGACCCCGTGACTCAAGATGGCTATGTCTCTAGGAGCCAAGCATGCAGGTTCA
Source organism: Neoceratodus forsteri (assembly GCA_016271365.2). NCBI lineage: Eukaryota > Metazoa > Chordata > Ceratodontiformes > Ceratodontidae > Neoceratodus > Neoceratodus forsteri. Next base: position 119,756,458 of record JADMNL010000030.1, on the reverse strand, counting down.
GAGAGCGTGAGGTCCGGATGGACTAATGAACCATTCTCCTGAGACAGGAGGTGGGAGCTGAGCGCAACGGAGCGGGGTTCCAGATAGTTGCACCAACAAAGGGAACCAGATCTGTCTGGGCCAGAACGGGGCCACCAGGATCATGAGTGCGTTCCCAGCGAGTTTGAGAAGAACTCCTGGATCAACGGAAGGGAGGGAAAGCGAGAGGAATCTGTTCGCCCAGGAGAGGATAACTGGCCTCACCAGAAAACACCAGGCCCTGGATCTAGCGAGCAAAATTGGGCAGTTTATGCTGATGGGGATGCAAACAAGTCTAGTTCTGGAATTCCCCAACGAAAGAACAGATCTCTGCTATCTCTTGAAGAAGTTCCCACTGTGGACTCTGGCCTGGGATCACTCAGGCCGCCTGCAATTGTGTTGTCCACCCCGGAACATGCACAGTGATCAGATTTGCGCTGTGTCCGATTACCCAATCCCACACTCCCTGGCCTCCTGCAAAGGGAGTAAGAATGCCTCCTTGTTTGTTGAGGTATATATCACCGCCGTGTTGTCTGTCTGAAGCAGGAGAGTACACGGTGGGATTACTGACTGAAAAGCCTGCAGGGCATAGAGAACCGCCTCATCTCTAGGACATTGATATGGAGATGAGCTTCCAACGGGTCCACGTACTCTGGGACTTTACCCATCCAGGTGTGCCCCCCACCAAGACCTGAGGCGTCTGTGGTGAGGGTTACCTAGGACGGCGCTACAAATGGGACGCCTTGAGAGCGACCCGGGACTAGCCACTACTGCCAGTCCGGATGACTGAGTTCGTGATCCTGACCGGATGCTGCAAGTGGTCTTGCCTTTGGTCCCATTGTACCTTGAGCATCCACTGGGTTACCCGCATGTGGAGCCTTGCTAAAGGGACAGTAGGAATGGCCGCATGGCGTGTCCGAAAGGTCAAGGACCCACCTGGCAGGTACGATCTGTTCACGACAAATCCTTATGAGGGATCTGATGCGCCCGATTTGTCGTCCGGAAGAAAAGCTCTTCCCTGAACAGTGTCCAGGACTGCTTTAAACTGCAGTTTCTGACGCCGTACCAGGAGAGACTTCTCGTAATTTATGAGAAGGCCCAGAGATTGGAACAAGTCCTGGGTGCTCTGAACTGAGGTAACAACGCCTCTGGAGGCGGCCATGAGAAGCCAGTCGTCGAGGTACGGAACACATAGTGGCCCTGTCTCTCAGAGATGCTGCCACGACTGCCATGCACTTGGTAAAGACCCTTGGTGCGGATGACAGACCGAACGGAAGAGCTCGAACTGAAAGTGGTGGTCGAGAACCTCAAGCGCAGGAACCTCTGGTGCGTGGAGGTATGGGGCATGGTATGCGCCCCAGATGTCTAGAGACGCTAAAAGGCGCCTTGTTTCAGCATGAGAATAAGGCCCGAAGAGTCACCATGTGGAATCTTTTGTAGGCAATCGCTACATTGAGGTCGCTGAGGTCCAGAATCGGACGAGGTCCCTGATTTCTTGGAACCAGGAAGAAGTGGAATAATATCCTCGCCCTCTGGTTCTCCGGACGATTTATCGCACCTTTCTTAAGGGCGAGTACCTCTTGCCAGATCAAATTTCTGTGCTGACCCGATACCGGGAGAGCAAAGGAGGCCTCGAGGGTGGCTTTTCGTTAATTCTATAAAGTGGCCTAGACTGACCAACTGCAGAACCCACCTGTCGGTGGTAATGGCCTGCCATCCCGGCAGGAAGTTCGCAATGCACCCCAACCATGATTTCCGTTGATCCTGAGGGGCTGTGGCGGCAGATGGGCCCGCTGGCTGGGTCGGCCTAGGGGAACGCTGACCTCGGCTAGCGGGCTGTTTTCCCTGGGTTCTACGGAAACCGGATCCCTCTGATGTGTAGCGGAGCGGGGCTGCTGCCTCTGTGTCCGCCCACGAAAACGGCTTTGGTTCCTACGAAAGGAACCAAGCTTGGGTCGGTACATGGCTTGAACCGACCTTACCGCCTTCCCGGCCTCTTGAAGTTTGGTAATGATCTTCTCGGAAGGATTACCAAACAAAACTTCTCCCTCGAACGGAGCATCCATAATGTTTTTCTGGACATCCAGGTAAAGCCGGAGACACGTAACCAGGAGTGTCTCCGGAGGCATATGCCAGAAGCTGCTGCTCGGGCCAATGAGTCCGCAGAGTCGTACGCGGCTCGAAGCACTTGGGTCCCCACGTCTGAACCCGTACGGAGGAGCTGGAGCATCTCCTCCTTCTGCTCACCTTCGGGCAGCTTTTCAGCCGCCCAGACCCTGTTCCCACAAAGCGCTCTGAATTGAACCATGGGTCAGGTAGTTCAAGGATCTGACGGCACAGGTAGCGGAAGCTGCACGCGCTTCGCCCAGTGCGGCCCAACTGTTTGGACTTCGTCCGTGGCAGGGTGCTCAAATGTTGCGTTCTGTGACCGGTCATGTGAGGCTGTGATGACCAGAGAGTCGGCCTGAGGCTGCTGTGTCAGGTACTGGTCGTCCTTAGAGCCTTGTACAGGACGATCATCTTTCTTCGGCACCGCCGAGCGAATGTGACGCTCCACGCTGCCTTGGTGGACGCCCACGAAAGTGTCCACTAAGGGTGGTACCACCACAGGCTTGGGGTCCTTCTGCCAAGATATCTGGCAAGGCGAACCTTTCGGGTCTAGTTCTTCTGCATCCCATCCCATGTTCCTGGATATGTCGTGATAATATCCATGAACGAGGGGTCATCCGAGGAGATCTCGGTGTCTCACGTGGGTCCAAAGAAGGGATGGAGAGAGGAGATGGGGATCTAGAGGAAGAGTAGACTGATCCCGTGTCCTCCGCCGATGGCGATCGCCGGTGTCTCCTGGATCTCTTGGGCTGGGTGATCCAGAAGAGGATTTGGACGGAGGTCTCTTCTTGATCTTCCCTGGGAGAGGATCCAGGCTCCCGGGGAGGTAGCGGCCTGCCGACCCGGGCGAAGGGGGCCGTACCGGAGGAGGAGGGGTGAGGAGGAGGAGCGGGGGCTATGTCCCTTTAATGGTGTCCCACCAGTAAGTGAAGAGATCCTTCACTTCCGCTTATAGAAAGTCCTGACGACGCCCAGGCGCCAGTGGGCGGTCATCGGTCCTGACGCCGGGCTCCAGGGCCCTAGGTGGGCGCAGGGGCCCTGGGAGTTTTGCGCAGGCCGGGTCGCCTGCCTGGTCCTCGGGCCGCGTTAAGTCCTCCTCAGTCAACGCCTCCTGACCGACGTCGGTCGGAGGCGTCGGAGTCCTCTTCTCAGGCGGAACGGACGCCGGTTCCCCAACCAGTGTCCGCTGGGATGGTTTGGCCGACGACAGCCGTCCGGCCGACGGCGGCTCCAGGGAGGAATGACGTACGGCCGACGACGGTCGGGCCGCCGTCGGGTCCACAGGTCTCTTCAACGGTGTGAGCTCCAAAGTTTTGCGAGGAGGCACAGAAGATGACCGAACGTCGGGAGCCAAAGAGCGGGAACCCGACTTATGATGATGGTGGTGGCGCTCCCCGGACTTCGCCAAGGCCTTGGAAGAGGAGGACGACGATGGCCTGGCGGACTTGGCCTGAGAAGAAAAGGCTTTCTTACAGCAGCCGGGGGAGGCTGAGAGCTGGCCCTGGAAGGAGAGCGGTCGGACCGAGAACCGGAGCTGCGGGACTCCGAAGCCCTGGACGGGGACCTGGAAGGGGCCTTCTCCTTCTTTTCTCTGCGTGCTTGTGGATTTGGACGAGGATTCCCTTGGAGGACATGGTCTTCAGTTTTCCTCCAACAAAAAGCCTGGAGGGCCTTCTGACGTCTGATCCTTGTTCGGCTGTTAAAGCCCTGGCAGAACGAACAGGCCCGGGTATCGTGGTCTGGGCCCAGGCACCTAACACAGGCTGTGTGGGGGTCCCTGAAGGGGATCTGTTTCCCGCAAGCACACTTGGAGGGATGACCGGAGGTCTGAGAGGACATCAGCCACAATCTTGCTTGAAGAAAAAAGAATTTCCTGGAGGAAAGCTCTGAACCACGCGTCGCGCGCTAGACTGGAACCGAAGGGTCGAGACATGCAAGTCGACGGCGGGAAAGAACTGGGGAATCTGGCGGGACCGCCCCCTTTTGTACCACGCCTGACGTCGGAGGCGGGACCGACGTCGGGGGCGGTCCCTGCTGAAGATAGCTAGCTAGAATTTTTCCGTGGGGTCCTGATGCCTGCTGGCTTCAGTTCTAATGGTGTAACCTGCTGCAAGAGCTGTGTCTCGAAGTAAGATCATCTTTTTGCTTAAAAATAGTGTTTTCCTGCACCCTGTTCCTCCCTGTAAGATACTTGTATGTCTCTATCATATCCCCTGTCTCTCTCCTCTCCTCCAGGGAGTACATGTTCAGTTCCTTCAACCTGTCTTCATAGGACTTGTGATGCAATCCATGCACCATCTTTGTTGCCCTCCTCTGAACCTTCTCTACCCTGTCTATGTCCTTACGTAGGCATGGTCTCCAGAACTGTACACTGTACTCCAGGTGGGGCCTCACTAGTGTCTTGTATAGCGGAATTATGACCTCCCTTTTCCTGCTGGTGATGCCCCTGCCTATACATCCCAGCATCCTATTTGCTTTACCTGCTGCCTTGTCACACTGTTTCTCATCTTGAGGTCATCAGAGATGACAACCCCAAGATCCCTTCCTGCTTGGTGCATGCTATATCCTCACCCCCAACTGATATATTGTGCCAGGGTTTTTGTGCCCCATATGCATTATCTTGCACTTCTTTGCATTGAATTTCAACTGCCAAACCCCTGACCATTCTTCAAGTTTCTGCAGGTCGCTTCTCATTCTGTCTACACCCTCTGGGGTGTCTACTCTGTTACAGAGCTTTGTGTCATCAGTGAACTGTGAAATTCTGCCTTCTAGGTCCTGCGCAATGTCACTGATGAAGATGTTGAATAGGACCGGTCCCAGCACTGATCCCTGTGGTACCCCACTGGTCACTCTTCCCTCTGTGGAGTGACAGCCATTTACCACCACCCTCTGTGTCCTGCCACCCAGCCAGTTACCTACCCACCACACTACTGTCCTGCCCACACCCATATTCCCCAGTTTGTGTAATAGTCTTCTATGTGGCACAGTGTCAAAGGCCTTGCTGAAGTCCAGATAGGCCATGTCCACTGCCCTCCCTGATCCACCTCCCTAGTCACCCAGTCAAAAAATTTAACGAGGTTGGTCTGACATGACCTCCCCCTGGTGAAACCATGCTGCCTTGGGTCCTGTAGTCCATTGACAACCAGATGTTCCACCAATCTCTCCTTCAGTAGTGCTTTCATGATCTTCCCCACTACCAAGGTGAGGCTGACTGGTCTGTAGTTCCCTGCTTCCTCTTTGTTCCCACTTTTGTATAAGGGGCCTACATCTGCTGTCCTCCAGTCTTTGGGTACCTCCCCTGTTTCCAGTGATCGGCTAAACAGGATAGCCAGAGGTTCAGCCACCACCTGTCTTAGTTCTTTAAGGACCCGGAGTGCACCCCATCTGGGTTCTTTTGCTTCTGCCTGGACACCCACCAGGACAACAATAGGATGGGCAGAAGGGACCTCGGTTTAACGTCTCATCCAAAGGACAGCACACCCCAGCAGTACAGCACCCCCCAATACTGCACTCGGATGCCAGCGATTTTTAGGTGCAAGTCCAATCCCGGTGTGGGACGAGAACCCACGACGTTCTGGTCCAGAGGCGGATGTGCTACCAACTGAGCCACGCTGACATGCGAAGAGGATCTGAAGACCCTTGACCTCAGCTTTGGTATGAACTTGGAGCTGAGGACAAGACCCTGGCTCACTACCTCCAGGACCCACTTGTCTGTGGTGATATTTTTCCACTCCTGGAGGTTGTGGGCCAGCCTGTCCCCTACTGGGACCGGAGAGGCGACCTGAGTAGGCACCTCAGGGTGTCTGCTTTGTCTGGGCTGCTGGCTGAACACTGAGGCTAGTATGGCCACTGCTCCTTCTGCCTTTGCCTCTAAAGTATCCCCTTTGCTGCTGATACTGGGGGAAAGCTTGAGACTGGAAAAAAGGACTGCAGTGAACTCTGCCCCTGTCACCTCTGGCCTGGTGTTGCTGGGGTGTAGATGTTCTCTCTTTTGCTGCTGCACTCTTATAGGCAGCCTTATATTCATTCATCTTCTTCATGTATGCTTCTGTTTGTTCTCCAAACAGAGACATAGGGTCACAAGGGAAGTCCATGGCTTTGGTTTGTGTGTCCTGCGTCAGACTAGTAGTTCTGAGCCAGGCAAACCTCCTAAGGGACACTGATGCTGCCATTTGCCTGTATGCAGTATCATTGGAGTCCACTGCCATTCTAAACTGCGTTTTAGCAGCTTCAGTTTCTCTTTTTGCAGCTTCTTCCAGGTCAGCTGCCATGGGAAAAGGGACTGCCTTTGAAATCTCTAGGACAGTAGACAAAGATCCTTTTGGTACCTGGCCACATATGACATGTATGTGGCCTGTCTGATGGCAAGGGACGACCCTAGATATACTTTTCTGGTACTGAATTCACCCTCCTAGAGTCTTTGTCCAGAGGATGAGAGGCCAGGGGAATGCCAGCTTTGTCACAAGCTGCAGCCTGCACTACTCCCTCATGACTAGGGTGCCCAAAAAGGAATTCAGCCCCATGTTTGGCTACCCCATACTTCTTGTCCGCCTTTTTTCTGTAGGGGGTACTGAAGAGGGTGTCTGCAAGAACTTAAAAGTCTGCTTTTTTAGGGACTTGTGGATTTGACAGCAATGACCTCTTTGATGCTGGCACATCCATCATTTTTCTATAGTCCTCTTCCTCCTCATCTTTAGTGGATTCCTGAGTGGGGAGGTCGAGGGTCTGGGCTATTTGTTTCATTAATGAGTACTAAGAGGTAAAATCCTCGGTTCCCTTGTCAGGGGAACCTGGCCTGTGAGGATCAGAAGAAATGTCTGGATCAATGAGTTCTTCAAAATCCTCCTCCTTATCTTCTTCCTCCTCCTCATCTTCTCCAAATTGGTCACCACCGAGGTGTAATAAACTGGAAACCTGGTCTGAACCAGGAGTCTGGACCATTATAGGTAGCGGTTGCTTCACAACCATAACCAGGGTTCCAGTCTGAAGAGACTGAATAATTTTAATCGTGTTCGTGATCTCTTCCGCAGTAGGAGGCACAGCCTTTTTCAGTTGCGGTTCCTGATGTTTTTCTTTTCTCTTCTTTTTTACCGCAGTGGCCGAATCAGCAGCTGTGTCTGTGGTCCGTCTTTTGCTGGAAGAGCTAGCGCTCCTTTTAGAGGGCAGCTCCTCTGGTTCTTTTTGGTGAGGAACCGATTTTGCAATGGCTGGGTCAGCAGCCTTGTCAGCTATCCTTTCCTGCAGTCTCGAAGTTTTTGCAGATCTCAGAGTCTGTCTTAAGGTGTTCAAACCCCAGACGAAAAACACAAATTAAATGTGGATCAGCTTTAGCCAAAGGTTCCCCGCACTCAGTACAGTGCTGGAAACCTGTAGGTCCTGTTCGCGTCTTAGTTTTCTGTGACATAACCCAGAAGAAAACTACTCTATAAGCTTCACTAGATAAACAAGTGTTTATTTTTTTTTTTGTTCAGTTAAGCTAACAGATAAGGAACCAGGAGTTACTCCGGTGAAAAATTAGCCAAAAACCGACTTACACCCGAGTCGGTACAATTTAAATTAAATCAGGCTATTACATTTTTATTTTTTATAACGAAAGTAAGGGAGATGCCGGTTTCCTCTCGGTTAGAGAATCGAAAAGAGAACCGGGCTACTTAGCCAACGAACACTAAACTCTAAACAAATTCTACCCGAAAACCAAGGACAGTGCTTTAAATACCAACTAAACTAAAACAGCACTAGGTAAAACCGAGAAAAAAGTTTATTTTTTCAAGCGATGAAGGAGAGCTCTCCGAAGACGTCTTACTGAGGGAAGCGGAGTAAACAATCTGACAGTTTAAAACTGTGTAGTTTGAAAACCGAGCTTGAGCCTAGCATTCCATTATTTGCATAGGTTCTATTAACCATTTTGGCTTCGAGGCAGTCCTATGGTGAGACCATACTGCAAAAGTCAGAATACAGTAAGGTTTCCTGGGGTTTGAAGGTGAACCAACAGGATTCAAAAAACATGCAAATGTCCAAAACCTGAAAACAGATAATAACCTAAGCACGAAAACTCACTAAGAAAAACCCAAATTTGGTAATAAAACTGAGAACAGAGACCTTCTCCTAACAGGTGAACCAGGGAGGAAGGGTGGGAGCTTACTGATGCTAAAGGACCCCTTGGAAGAAAGAAGATTACTACTATAATTATTGCTTCTTACCCCAGGAGTCCTTCAGCATCAGTAACAACAGCAGACTACTGAGTAGTACCAAGTGGGAGGTGGGCAGAGAAACTACTTAGGAAAGAGGCTCTGCAGAACCACCCTGCCAGATTTGGTGTCAGATCTGGACTGCACATCTAAACTGTAGTGCTTATTGAAAATGTGCACAGATTTCCAGGTAGCTCCTTTGCAGACATCCAGAAGGGGTATGTCCCTTGCTGCTGCCACAGAGACTGCAGTGCCCCTGGTGGAGTGGGCCCTGAGCCCCACAGGAGGTTGATGACCAGCTTTTTCATAGCAGAATCTAAGACAAGAGACCAACCAGAGGGAAATAGTTCTCTTGGTAGCTGGTCTTTCTCGACCTACATCCCTGTAGGTGAGGAACAACTGAGGGGAAGAGCCTCTGGACTGCCTAGTATGCACTAGGTAGTAAAAGAGGGCTCTTTTGACATCCAAACTGTGGAGCTTTTGCTCACCAGGAGTGGAATTCTCAGTAAAGAAGACAGGTAGAGTAAGGGACTGGTTTAGGCGGAACTCTGAAACCACCTTAGGCAGAAACTTCATATTTGTCCTGAGCTCAGTTTTATCTTTGTGAGGAACATACCTCTCAAGTGTCCCTCATTATGAGGGACATCCCTCACTTTACCCTCAAAACTGCCCTGTCCCTCATGGAAAAGGTGCTGCACACACAGACAATGAGCAGTAAATTCAGACTTTAAAGCAGAAATTTATAATATTCTAAGATACTAAATAAAAAATAAACTTTTCATAAATAAAGGCAAAGTTTTCTACAGTGTTCTGGGCTTGTATCTCCATGTTTGAGGATGTGTCCCTCATTATGAGACTCAGTGTCCCTCACTGTCCCTCATTTTGAGTGTCCGTGTCCCTCATTTCAATGACAAAAAGTTGAGAGGTATGGTGAGGAATGATGTAATTAGGTTCAGTGCATAGGGCCTGTAACTCTGAAATCCTCCTGGCAGAGGTAATGGCCACCAGGAAGACCAACTTCCAGGTTACAAACTTGATGTGTGCAGTGGCCATAGGCTCAAAGGGTGGTTGCATGAGCCTGACTATGCAGAGATTCAGGCTCCATGAAGGAACCAGCTCCCTGACTCGAGGCTGAAGGTACAAGAGGCCTTTGAAAAACTGTGTGAACATGGTGTGGGAAAAAATTGACTTTCTTCCCCACTGAAAGACAGGCCGAAATTGCAGCCAGGTGTAGCCTGAGGGAAGAGGGTTTCAAGCCTGACACCTGCAGATGTACCAGGTAATCCAGCAGCTGAGGGTCTGAAGCTGTAAGAGGATTGAGCATTTTGCTCTTGCACCAGAGGGTGAATCTTTTCCATTTGGCTGCATAAGTTATTTTTGTGTTAGGTTTTTTAGCCATTCTCAGGATCTCAAGGACCTACTTTGAGTACTGAAAGGATGGAAACTCTTAACTCCTCAAGAACCAGGCCTTCCAGTGAAGAGAGTGTATGTCCAGTTAATGCGCTCCTGTCTGAGGGAGGGTCAGCAGAGAGTGAGTTAGTGGCAGGCGAATGGGCCTGCTGAAGGATAATGAGAAAAGGGGAGGGTACCAGGCTTGCCTGGGCCAATCCGGAGCCACCAGAATCATTGATGCAGGCTGTTGTCTATTTCAGCAATACCCTGAGTATCAGGGGAAAGGGACAGAATGCATATAGGAACCTCCCTGACCAGTCCAGGATCAAGGCATCCAGGGGAAGCGTTCCCGGGACAGGGGGCCTGCAACAGTACTAGGGAAGCTGGAAGTTGAGGGGAGAGGCAAACAGATCCACTTCTGTGTGCCCCACTGCCTGAACATTGTGGCCAGGGCACAGAGTCATAATGTCGCAAGACATTATGCCTCATGGTAAAATCGCACTGCCAATGCAGCACGATTTCTGCCATGAGGCACAAGTCTTTTTGTGGGGGCTCTGCTCCACACCCCCGCTACGGGGAGAGCCTCCAACTAAAACATTCTCATCTTGGGGGCCAACCTTAGAGCGACTAAAGAGTGTAAAATAAGATCTCTGGACCGGGAATCAAACCTGTCCCAACGCAGCGCCTGGGTTCCTGTTCGGAGGAACCCACTCCCAGCAGAGGTCATATCCTCTGCCTGGGAAAACGCTACTGGTACAATATGTGTACAGCAGTATATACGCGGTATTGCACCAGTAGCGGTTACGGACTACGCTGTAGCCATAATGTCATATGCTATTAAGTGTGCGACATTATGACCCGGTAGGTGTGGCTAGTACATGCTTGTTCAGAGTCCATTTGATCTGACCGCGACTGATATGGCAGAGCACTTGCCAGGGTATTGTGTTTGTCTGGGAGGTTAATAGCCCAAAGGCTGACTCCCAGGGAGAAAGCGAGAGACCAGATTTTCAGAGCCTCCGAACAGAGTATTTCTGATCTAGTACCACCCGTTGCAGTGGTGTTGTCTGTTCAAATTTGTACACTCTGTCCTTTTTTGACAGGAGCAAATGCTTTGAAAGCTAGAAAGATTGCTCTGAGTTCAAAAAGGTTTATGCGTAAGTGTGACTCTTGGAGAGTCCAGATGCCACTTACTGAGGCACTGTCCAGATGAGCTACCCACCTCAGGAGGGAGGCATCTGTGGTGATCACCTCTGTGGGAAGCTGAGCCTGGAAGGGTATCCCTGCTGCCAGATTTGCTTCGTTCTTCCGCCAATGCGGAGTCTGAAGGAACTGGTCTGTCACAGGTATCAGCTTTGAAAAATTGTTGCTTCTTTGGGACCAGCGAGCTCTGAGATAGGTTTGCAGGTGTCACATCCTGTACCTGATGCCGGGGACCACTGCAGTCATTGAAGCCATGTGTCCCAAGAGCCTGAGGAAATGTCTGACTGGTCTTGGCAGTCCCCAGACGAAAGAATCTGCCACGGAGAGGAAACTGAATTCTCTCCTGTGGGAGGAAGGCATATCCTTTCTGGGGTCTAGTTGAGCTCCTATGAAAGTGAGTAGCTGGGTGGGTTCCAGGTGAGACTTCTTTAGATTTACCAGGAATCCCAGAGACGCTACAGTGTGCTCTGTAAAGGAAAGGGATTCCTTGACCGGACAATGAGACTTTGCCACTATGAGCCAATTGTCTAAATAGGGATAGACAGCGACACACAGCTTCCTGAGGTGTACTGCTACCACTGCTGGGCATTTGGTAAAGACTCTTGGGGCCGAGGACAGGCCAAAGGGTACTGCAGTGAACTGATAGTGGCCCAAAGGGAGTTTGAATCTGAGAAACTTCCTGTGAGACCTCTTTATGGGTATATGGAAGTAAGCGTCCTTTAGGTCCAGGGAGGCTAGCCAGTCTCCCTGCTGTAAGGACTGTATGACTAGTGACAGAGTAACCATCCTGAATTTGGGTTTTAGCAGATGTTTGTTTAAATATCTGAGATCCAAGATAGGTCGCCACTCCCCAGTTTTCTTTTGTGTCAGAAAGCACCTGGAGTAGAGGCCCTTGCCCTTTTCGTGGACTGAGACTCTCTCCACTGCTTGTAGAGCTAAAAGGTTTTTTACCTCTAATTCCAACAGTAGCACCTGTGTTGGGGTTAGAGGTTTTGACACCTGGGTACACCTGAGGTTTAGCATCTGCTTGAACTGTAGTGGCAGACCCTTTTCCACTATCTCCAGAACCTACTTGTCTGAGGTAATGAGGGACCAGTTCTGAAGATAGTGTGAGAGTCTGCCTCCTACTGGCAGAAGGGAGGTGACCTGGACACTCACATCAGGGCTTAGACTGCGAGGCTGCTGGCTGGGTAGAGGTGGCCCTTCTTTGGCCCCTTCTGCCCCTCCCCTGAAAGCACCCCTGTACTGAGAGAAATCAGACTGGGGATGGGGAATGTAAGGCCTGGGAAAATAACCTCTACCCCTATTTCCCCATGGGTGGGATTTCTGCAGGGCAGGAGGCTTAGGTTTAGAGGAGTGACTGCCAAGAGGCCTTGTACACGTCAACCTTTTTCATGTAGTCAGTTGTTCTGCAATCGAACAACATGCTTTGATTACAGGGAAAGTCCATGGCCTTAGACTGGGTGTCTGGAGTCAGACTGGTAGTTCTAAGCCAGGCAAAGTGCCTCAGAGAGATGGCATGGGTCATGGCCCTGAAGGCAGCATCACGGTTGTCATCTGCCATGTGGAATTGGTATTTCGTAGCTTCCAGGCCAGTTTTTGCTGTATCCACCAGCTCCTGTACCACTGTATCCGACCCATTGTGAGTAATGGCAGGATAGAATTCCACAATGCTTTCTGATATTTGGCAGTGAAAGCCATATAGGATGAAAGTCTGACCAGCAGGGAAGCTGTGATATACATTTCCTTTGCTATGAATTCTATATTTCTGGAGTCCTTGTCTGGGGGACAAGGAAACCCCAGCTTTCTCACAAGCTGCTTGCTGTACTATACTCTCATGGCTAGGATGTACAGACAGCAACTCAGTATCTTTTTTAGATAATTGGTATTTTTTCTCAGCCCACTTGTCAACCCCTGTCACAGCAGTCGGGGTCTGAAGCAGTTTTATGGTATTTTTTCTGAAAGCATTATAGACAGGCACAGCCAGTCTCTTAGGGGGTGGGAGACCTTTCACATCCCTGTAATCTTTATCCTCATCCTGGATGGACTCCTGAGTAGGGAGGTCCAGGGTTGTCTAGCATATTTTGGATAAACGTAAGCACAGAGGAGGGATCCTCCTGGTCAGCAGAGGAAGCTCCAAAAGGAGGGTCAGGGGACACATCAGGTTCTAGGCCCTCAAAATTCATGTCAGGGGCATCATAAAAATGTTCATCATATTCTGCATCACCCTCACAGTCTCCAGAAGAGAGAACTGTGGAAAAGTGCTTGCCAGCCCAGTAAATATAGACCCCATCTTTTGTAGGGTCTGAAAGACGTGCCATGCTTTTGCCATGTCTTGCGCAGATGGAAGTTCCTGCATAGACTGTGGCTGTATATGCTTTGTTTTTTCTTTATGCTTTAAGCTGCCTGTTGTCTCACTATTGGCTTTCCCAGGAGGAACAGGAGCGTTTTTGTCTTTACAGACTATCTTTTTAGCCGCTTCATCAGCAGCTTGATCATGCTTCCTTTTTTGTACAGACACTTCATCAGCGCTTTTATAATTTTTAAATTTGTGAGGAACTTCATCAGCTCCTTTGGAATCTTTATTTTTTTGGCTGGGACTTGGAGGCTTCATCAGCACCCCGCTTGAATTTTTACTGTTATTAGTTTTAGATGGCCCCTCATCGGTAGCCTTTGATTTTTCCTCAACTATATATATATATATATTTTTTTTTTTTCTAGGTCTCTCTGCTCTGTTTCTTACCAAATTTGTGCAAAGAGAACCAGTAGATCTGGACCAAAACAACTGAGGCAGAGGCTGTTGAAAAGCTGTTAAGCCAAATCCAGTGACAGCTAACACACTTTTTTAAAATCCTGTAGGTCCAGATTTCTGTTTAGTTCTGGGAATCTCTGACAAGCCAATCCACAGAGAACCCAGCAATAATTGTCAAAGTTTGAAAATCCAAACAGTTACCTCGCAGTAGGGACCCGTGAGTTCTGAGGTAAACAATACGGAAAAACACTAAAATATGATAGTTCCTCCAAGAAAAGCGTTAAAATAGTGAAGAACCATTGAAAATATGCATTTGCGGTAAAAAATGTATATAAAATACGCAAATGCAGTAAAAATATACACAAATATACGCAGTTGCGGTAAAACACAGGTGTGCGAAAAAGAAACAAACCGCTAAAAAATAGTACAATTACACTCAGCACACCAAAAAATTACGTTTGTGAGGAAAACTTTACTAAGCTAAGCAGCAAAAGGGCTGTCAACATGGAAAGTTGAGAGACACCTCTGGGGCAATGTTGCTCAGTCAGCGGAGAAAAAATTCTGAAGCCCTTCAGGCTGTTCCCTCTCAGCACACTCCCCTCCCCTCCCCTGATGTCCCAGCTCATTATGCTAATTCTCTTAAAGGCATATCTCCAGGGCAGTTGCACCTAGCCAGCTAACTGCTATTGTTACTGATGCTAAAGGACTCATGAGGTAAGAACATTCCAATAATTACACCAGTTGAACCAGCATAATGCCTGTGGGACCAGTAGATTGTACCAGTCACTTGTCTGGCTAGCAAGTGCCTAAAATACCTAAGAACTGCTGTCACCCTCAAGGCATGCTACACACGCCAAGGAGCTGCCTGCCTGAAGAGTTTGTTTAGTTATAGTTGATCAAATATTTTATGTAAAGCATATTGGTGTTATATACCATAATGCTGCTCCCATCTCACTTCTGAGATCGTGCTGAGCAGTCAAGGACTGTCACAGAGGGAAACAGATAAGGGGAACAAAAGAGTATTTTACTACCATTTTTGCATGATTTACTCCCACTTTCTAATTTTAGGATTTATTTGCCACCCTGCACATTTACAGTAAGTTAGTACATTTCACAAAATCAGCAGCCCCGTGATGCTACCAGCCATGGATCCACATACTAACAGAATGTAAGCAGTAGAGGTGAGGACCAAAAGTAGCATCAGCTGTGTACAGTGCTGGAGACAGTGCCAGGAATTGGTCGCTGGCTCGCCAGTTGCTACATGGCATAATGTTAAAAACAGGGTCACAGCACTACACAGCAGTGAGGAAGGATAGTACAGTTATGTAAGAACTTACCGTAACAGTAGATCTTCGAGAGGAGCTCTTGCAGTAGGCTATTACTATTAGGACTAATGCCGCAGGCTTTAGGACCCACCGGAAGAAACTCTTAGCTATCAGTACCAGCAGGGCCTGCCCCTTAACGCCAGCCCCGCCCATCTTTAGCCATGGTACAAAAGGGGGCGGTCCCTGGCTCCACCTCAGTTCACCCACTGAAGACCCGTGAACAGGCCCCAACAGGCTGACCAAGCAAAGCGCGCCTACATAACGCTGAAAACTCTCCAGGGGGAAGGAGGGTGGGAAAGCAGCGGCTGCTGCAAGAGCTCCTCTCGAAGATCTACTATTACCGTAAGTTCTTACGTAACTGTACTATCTTACTTCGAGTGAGAGCTCTTGCAGCAGGCTATTACTATTAGGACTGAGTCCCAAGCAGTCCCATGTAAAGGAGGAGATATGCCCCGGGAGGAGGATGACAAGACAGCACAGCCTATATAGGCAAAAAATGTAAGCTCGTTAGGACAGCAATCCCTGGAGGACCGCTAGGCTGAATCCAGCCCTGCACCTGGAGGGAATGTCCAGGCTGTAGTGCCTGATAAAGGTGTGCACCGAACTCCAAGTAGCTGCTGCACAAATGTCTCCTATGGAGACATTTTTCAAAGAGGCGAAGGAAGTAGCCACTCCTCTGGTAGAATGACCTCTGACGGTACCTGGAAGAGGCCTGTTGTATTTGTTGTAGCAATAGACTATACAGTGGACCAACCACCTTGAAACAGTCTGTTTAGATACCAGCTTGCCCAGATGTTGAGGCGGAAAGGCCACAAAAAGTTGCTCCGATTTGCGATGAGAAGCCATACGCCTCAGATAATACCGAAGCGCCCTGTGGACATCCAAGGTGTGTAGGAGAGCTTCCCCTCTGTTAGAAGGATTAGGGTGATAAACTGGAAGGTTAACGGACTGATTCAGGGTTAACTCTGAAACCACTTTGGGAAGAAACTTAGGATTTGTTCTAAGGGAAACTCTTTCCCTGTGAAAAACTAAATAAGGCTCTTTACTCATCAGGTCCTGAAGCTCAGAAACTCTTCGAGCAGAAGTCACAGCAACCAAAAAAGATATCTTCCAGGAAAGATAACGCAGCTCACAATCAGCTGCAGGTTCAAAAGGGGGAAGGGTTAGCTTCTCCAGCACAAAGAGGAGATCCCAGGGAGGTACTGGATCTCTGATTGGAGGCTTTATGTGCAGAATGCCTCTTAGGAAAGTATGGGATATGTCCAGTTGGGCTAAGATTTCGCCCTCCACCAACACATGATAGGCAGAAATGCCGACAAGTGCACTTCGATGGAGAAGTAGCTCAAGCCTTGATTTAACAAGGAGAGGAGAGGAGATATTGTAAGGCTGAGTTCACTGGACAGGTAAGTGGATCTAGGTGACAGGACGAAGACCAAAGGCAGAAATGTTTCCACTTCACAGTGTAAGTGCACCTAGTAGAGGGCTTTCTCGATGAGACAAGAACGTCCGCCATCTCTTGGGAGACCCCATACTGAGTCTTTACTATGTCTGCAGGAGCCATGCATGAAGGTGCAGGGACTTGAGATCCAGATGGATCAGCTTGCCCTGTTCTTGAGATAGTAACTGCGAGCTCTGTGGCAGCAGAATCGGAGGTTCCAACGCTAGTTGCTGAAGTAGTGGGAACCAAATCTGCCATGGCCATAGTGGGGCAATCAGGATCATACATGCCCCCATGGCCTGCAATTTCAAGAGAACCCTCTGGATTAGCGGGGAGGGAGGGAAAGCATAGAGGAACCTCTCTGCCCTACAAAGGGACAATGCATCTAGCCAGAAAGCACCAGGCACGTGCTCTTGCAAGCAGAAATTTGGCAGTTTGGCATTGTGTGGGGATGCAAAGAGGTCCAGCTCTGGAAGGCCCCACGTGTCGAAGAGCTGGTCCGCTACTGACTGTAGTAGCTCCCACTCGTGCGCCTTGGACCGAGACTGACTCAGACTGTCTGCCAAGACATTTTGGATGCCTGGAACATGCACTGTGGCTAGACTGATGTGATGTTCCAGGGCCCAATACCAGACTCTCATCGCCTCCCTGCATAGGGGGTATAAATGTGTTCCCCCTCGCTTGTTGATATAAAAGACGACGGCCGTATTGTCTGTCTGAATAAGGAGAGAGCCTGGCGTGAGGTCCTCTTGAAAGGCCTGTAAGGCGATGAGGACTGCTCGCATTTCTAGAACATAGATGAGGAGATTGCGCTCTTCCGGAGACCAAACGCCCTGTGTCTGGCTGTCTCCTAGATGTGCTCCCCAGCCGAGTTTGGAGGCATCCATGATTAGGTCCGGCCCGGTGGCTCCTACTGGAAAGAGACCCCTTTTTCCAGATTGTAGGGGTTTAGCCACCAAACTAGAGTCCTCTTGACTGGGTCCGAGATCCGGACCAACTGGTCTAGACCTTCGGAGCTCTGGTCCCATTGTACCCTGAGCATCCATTGCAGGACCCTCATGTGGAGGCGAGCCAGAGGAGTTACTGGAATGGTCGCCGCCATGTGCCCCACAAGTCTGAGGAAGGTCCTGGCTTGAACCTGGGGGGTCATAAGTACCACTCAGGCCACCTCCGCAGATAATTTCCCCTTTCTTGTGGGAGGAAAGTCATGCCTTGGACCATGTCCAGGACCGCTCCTATAAAGGAGAGTCATTGGCTGGGCTCTGGGGATGATTTGGACAGATTCAGTGTGATCCCCAGCTCTCAGAATGAAGTATAGGTGTCTCCGAGAGTGTGTAAGAGGTGCACGCTTGATGAGGCTGCCAGGAGCCAGTCGTTCAGGTAAGGGAAGACATAATGACCCATGCGCCTTAGAGCCACAGCTACCACTGCTAGGCACTTGGTGAAGACTCGAGGAGCGGAGGAGAGGGCGAATGGTAGGACCCGGAACTGATAATGCCTCCCCTGGAAGTGGAACCTCAAAAACTTCCGGTGGGGAGGAAAGACCCCTATGTGCATGTACGCATCTTGCATGTTCAGGAAACAGAGCCAGTCCCCTTGGTGCAGCAAAGGGATGAGGCCTGGAAGGGTCACCATCCTGAACCTTCTGTATTCTATATAGTTGTTTAGAGAGCTGAGTTCCAGGATGGGCCGAAGATCGTGCGTCTTCTTTGGGACCAGGAAGAAGTGAGAATAATACCCTCTTCCCTGTTGCCCCTGAGGGACTATTGCCCTTTTCTGCTAGAGGGCCTGAATTTCTCCTTCTATAACCTGAGGACCTTGGTGGTGTCTCGGGGGGGGGGGGGGATTTGTGTGAACTCTAGTGTATGTCCCCTCCTTATTATGTTCAAGACCCAAAGGTCTGAAGTGATTTTTCTCCACCCTTCCAAATGGAGGGAAAAGTGACCCCCTACTGCCTCCTCCTGTACCTCCTCCTCCTCCGAAGGGGTCATCAGGGACTCACTGGGATGATCCTGGAGTTTGCAGAGAGGGCAGGGAGGACTCTGGGCCTCTAAAGGGAGCACCCCGGCCTGCTGGTTGTGGCCTTCCTTTTGAAGCCTCCTCTCTGCGGGAATTGGCTGCCATACGTATTTTGTCCTGAGGGCTTCTGAAATGGCCATTTACAGAAACGCTTTTGGTCCCCCTTGTAGAGCTGTCGGATGGACTAAATCGATTTCCCGGATTCCTGGAGGCGAGAAATCAGTTTCTCAGTCTCCTCCCCGAACAAAACAGAACCCTAGAAGGGAAAATCCTTGATTCTGGACTACAGGTCCTGGGAGAATCCGGAGACTGTTAGCCAGGCGTGGCGCCTCAGGCAGACACCGGAAGCCGCCGCCCTTGACACTGTGTCTGCAGTATCGTACGAGGCATGCAGCACATGTGTGCCTACATCCAAACCCAATTTAAGAATTTCCAGCAGCTCAGTCTTCTGAGCTGAATCTGGCAAGGCATTAGCTACTTCCTGTCCCTTCTTCCATAACGGATTCTGGTACTGGACCACATGCATGAGGAAGTTCAGGGACCTTATGGAACAGGTGGAAGCAGGATATATCTTCGTGCCCACCTGGTCCAAATATCTGGACTCCTGACTGGGAGGCTGACAGCTAAGGGTGCTTCGGTTGCTTAGACTTATTATGCGCAACCGCTATGACCATTGAGTCCGCCTGAGGGTGTTCCGCCAGGAAAGGCTCCTCCCTCGGTGCTCTGTACAGCCTGTCCGATTTTTTGGGAACAGCCAGAGTAGTGGCTGGATATTTCCAGGTAAGCCTCGTGAGGTCCTGTAAAGCATCCACTAAAGAAGGCACTACTAGAAGCTTAGGCTCCTTTTGCCTCAGGTACTTAGCTAGCCTCCAGCGCTCTGGATCCAGGTCCTCCGTCTCCCACCCGTTGGAGGCCTGGATGTGCCTCATGACATCCATAAATGTGGGATCATCAGGAGGCGAATGGGGGGGGGGGGCGGTCTTTACTGTTCGGGGAAAACCCTTCCCCTGAGAGGGACTGGTCTGATGAAGAGGAGGAAGAGCAGGACTGGCTCCTGCTGGGGTGGGGAGAAGCCGAACCCTGTCTGGAGGGGCTTCTACCCCTAGAACGTCGGCCACTGACTGACTGACGTCGGCAGTAGGACCGGCGGTGACCGACAACGGAGCGAGGACCAGCGACAGCTAGAGGAGCGCCCACAGCGGCTAGAGTACCGGTGGCAGCTGCGGGACTTCCTTTTTTGAAGAGACTGGCGATAGCTGGAAGACCTGGAACGGTGCCGTGTACGATCCTTAGACCTTGACCGGGACCTGGTCACCAAGGGAGAGTGGGACTTAGACGGTTAGCACTGCTCGTCTGGTGCGGGTTTTGCCGGGGGTGCCGAAGTGTCCCCATTGGGGGTCTGGTTGTCCAGTTGGTCAGGTACCGGTGCTGGATCCAGCTTTGGTGGGGCCACATCCTTTTTCACTTGGCTACACCAGAACTGGAACAGCTCTGTCAGTCCTCCTTATCAAAGATGGATGCAGCTGTCCCCATCTGCGGGATGGGAGAAGCCGAGAGATCCCTAAGGGAGGTGCTCGAAAGAGGCACCCTCCAGGGTCAGAGATCTACGAACCGGTGATTGGACCATGGCCGGTGCGGTCTTGACCAAGGGACGGCCAGCTCTGGAGTCCGTGGCCGGTACCGTGGCTGGAGGCTTAGCCAGAGCCCACTCTGGTTTAGCTGGTTTAGAAGGGCGAGAACCTGAAGAGGACTTAGCCGAGGAATCCTGCTCCTTTGAAGGAGTTTACCCGGAGTCCCAGGTAAAGCTGAAGCTGAGGCCTTCTTTAGTGGGGCCAAGACTTGCACTGAGGAGGAGGCCTTGGATGACTTGCCCGAGGCAGAAGAGAGGTGTAGCAGCGTGACCTTCGCCTTTATGGGCAGCTTCTCTGGAGCAGTCGGGCCGGAATCTTGGTGGGGACAGAAGACTTACTTTGGTCATCCGAATGCTCAGAGTGGTGCGAATGGTCGGAGCTGCCCGAGCCTGGGGACGAGGCCTTCTTATGCAGGGAACGAGAGTGGGAACGCAGGTGGGACTGACCATGGTCCTTGTCGCGGGACTTGTGGTGTGATTTTTCCCTGTGCTTCGCTTTCTCCCCAGGAGAGCTCTGCATGACTGCAACCTGTTTTTCAAGGAGATGGGTTTTTAAGGCCTTCAGGTGCCAGAAACTTTTTACTACTAGTAAAGCCCTTGCAAACTTCGCAGGTCTGAAGATCACGGTCTGGGCCCAGACAGAAAACACAGGCCTCGTGGGTGTCTTTCGAAGGGATCTGACGGCCACAGGAGCACTTGGTCTCCTTTGGACCCATGGAAGACACTGAAGATGGAGAAGACATGTGAGAAAAACTGAAAGATCTACCCGAAAACTTTCGCTGGCCTGCTAAAACGAACTAAGGTTTTTTGCTGAGAGCGGGTCTGTGGCGGGAAAAGAACTGAGGTGGATCCAGGGACCGCACCCTTTTGTACCATGGCTGACGTTGAGGCGGGGCCGATGTCAGGGAAGGGCTCTGCTGGGTACTGCTAGCTAAGAGTTTCTTCTGGTGGGTCCTAAAGCCTGCGGCGTTAGTCCTAATAGTAACAGCCTGCTGCAAGAGCTCCCATTCAAAGTAAGACCTCAAGCATGCATAGCAGTTATCAAAGAGAGTAAGTGCCTGCAGGCTCCCAGTGGGTTGGGGTCTTGGTTTATGGGAAGGAGGGTAGAAAGGTCAGTGGATGCTATAACTACCATTCAGATGAAAATACTGCCAGGTGGAAGAAGCTAGCAGTAGATATTTCCCAGCAGTAACAATTATCTGGATTCCTGGTCACAGCCCTGCCCCCAAAATCTGTGTTTTGAGGACACGAAACAGGGAATGAGGCTACGCTGCAGTTAATGGAGCGCAGGTGTCATTGGGGCAGTGCCTGCCCCTACACTGATTTCTTTAATTTAACCACAACTGTACATCTTAAAGGGGTATATAAATGTACAGTTAAAGAAATGAATGAGAAGGCAGGCTTGCACTTGGAGGATGTTTTATTTTTCAAAATACCTCTATGAAAATCAGATATCATTTTTTGTATGTACATATACTATCTTTAGCACCATACAGGAGTAAGTTGGGTCCCCACAGAAACATTACAGTGGCCTGTCAAAGATGTAAAATATGATTCCACTTTGAGAAGGAGTCTCGTCCTGTTTGTTGCTGCATGTTCCTCCAGTGCTCCAAACAGCATGTTTCTTTCTCATGGAACCTACTACAGTGCTGGCTCTGTAATGAGCTGTGTTTGAAACTGTCCCTTGAACCAACACGTCACATAGTATTTTGACCTTTTTACAACATTCGGTGGCCTGTTTTGTTATGTCATTAGTTTTAAGCCTCCCTCCTGAAGTCCCTTTACTGTATCTGTACCAGGGCTTCAAAAAGAAGGTAATGTTTTCCATCTACTCTCATTTAATCTGCATGCCATACATATCACAAGTACCACGAGTGATTGTGGCCATGAGCTGGTAGCCAAAGCCACACTGCTGCCCTGTTCCACCACACTGTAATTGCACAATATTCTGGTGAAAACATAGTCACTAGACAGTCATTGCTACATCAGTCTGCAGAAGGATTAATAAACTGAAAAAGAGATTAATTACCCTCCACCCAAGCTTTTCTAAACATGCTTTGGAAACTTCAATCCCTTACAATTAACGTTCCAATTTGTCGTCAGTGGTTGTATCCTGCTTTAGAAAGCAATTTCGGAGCAAAATTATTGAAACTAAAATTATATTCCCTCTTACTTGAACTATTGTTTTGTAATACACTCTTAGTAGACCCCCTTTGTATAGTTTGGGGAGGTCTTGCCCTCCCTCTCAGTGGGTCTTCCAAATGCTTTTCTTCATTTTGGCAGCATCTGAAAGAAAACCTTCCACTGTTCAAGTCTGCAAATCCCTCCTCATAATCCCACATCAACTTCGACTTTTAGACATCAAGACAAATATTGATGTAATCCCCCAACAATTAGAAATCAATAAAATGCCTGCAGGGGTCAGGCACTGTGCTGATCCCTCCAATTAGTAAGAAAGAATAAAGTTGGCTCTTGTGTTTGCTTGGATGAAAACCACATTGGGGGGAAGGGTACAGTACAATCTGCTTGCAGAACCCAACAGGACCCAGGATTGTTTTATGTAGAGATGAAAGACAACAAATCCTGCTGCCAGACTTACAGCCATCAACTTCACATAAAACGTTTTCAGTTGACAGTGCTTGACCCAAGTCCCCCCCCACCTCGACCCAACAAAATTATTTCTCATCTATAAAGCCCCCCCCCCACCTCGACCCAACAAAATGATTTCTCATCTATAAAGCTACACTAAAACTTTGGTGGGGGATGAAAGAAGTTCAGTCAAATCTTGGAAAAATATTAGTTATTGTTTTCTTACAATATGATTTTGGCAAATACATTTCTATATGTTTCAGCACTGTGTTCAAAAAAGGACCCTATCTCAAACTCCAATGCAGTAGAATCTTCCTGGTTCTATATTTAACAACAGAATGATAGTAATCCTGCACCAGTTTTCTATCAGTTTTATGCCTGGTGCCCACTGATGCAGAGCCACTACACATAAGGACACCCTGGTGCCAAAGCTTTCTTCCTGTTTTCCATTTGTGATCCATTTACTGAAGGAAAATCATCAGCAGGTCCAAAATATACCACACAGAACCCCTGGGCATGGTGCTGTCGCAAAGCAAAAGAAGCAGCCACCAAACAGACGTGGCAGCCACAGAACACGCACAGAAAATAATTAGCTGAGTCCTGTTTTCAGTTTGAAATTGTGGATATCTTACCTCCTGCCATGCCGGCAAGGTATGAGCAGGCCGCCAGAGGTCGGCTGGGGAGGGAGAGGCTTGAGCATCCAGAGGACAGCTCTCCTCTCATTGGGAGAGGTAGGGACGGAGTCCACTGCTTGCCTAGCCCCTAGTGGCAGCTGGGGGCTGGCACAGTGGATCCACACAGAGGGGGTGGTTGCGGAGCAGACACCCAGCTTGCTGCATGTGGAAGCGTCTGCAGCTCAGCCACTGGTGCCACTACATGCTCTCTGCCGCACTTGGGAAGGGAGAAACCAGGAGAAATGGTGGCAACCGGTGGAATGAAACCGATCTCTTGCAGGTGCCACGCCCGGCCAGCTGGACACCTCCAGGAACAGCAACGGAGGTAAGTACCAGTGGATGTCAGGGTGACGGGACTGGGGGGACCAGTGGAGGAAGGGCCAGTTGTCCAGGGGCAGAAAGAAAATAGGCAAAAGAAAAATAAATTGTGGACATCTAAATCAGATCTACCTTTTATCATCAATACGTAATTCTGACAGTGGCGGAGCTGGGGCAGTCGCCCCTCCTGGCTGCACCAGTGTGATTAGCGGTGCCCCACCACCATCTTTATTCACTGCGCAGTGCCCGTTGTGGAGCCCATGATTGACTGAATGGCCCCCCTGGCTCCCAAATGCTCCCAAACCTGGCTCCGCCACTGAATTCTGACTGATGTTCCATTAAAGGAAATGTTTATGGCTAACCAGAGATGAAAAGCTAGAGAAGAGGGAGAGGAGAGGAGAGACGGGAGGAAAAAAGGGGAGAGGGGAGCATGACAAGAGGAGAGAGAGGAGTGAGACGGGAAGAAACAGAAGGGGATGGAGAGAGAAGAAAAAATTACTCACCTTAGTAATTATGTTTCTTCTAATGGAGTCTTGCTGTATTCTGACTATTGCAGTTAGCTCCAGCCTTTAAACTGCACCGGAGAACAAAGGGTTAACTTTCTATGCAGTGCATAGAATGCTGAGCTCAAGCTCGGTTGAGGTCTCTGTCTACAGCCCTTGGAAACCCAACTGTCAAATTCTTACTAGCAAAAACTCACTATCCTAGGTGGAAATTGTAAAATTTTTACTAGCCAACTGGCAACAAAGAGTTTTGGATTCCCAAAAAAGACTCAAGTCGGGAAAACCAAAACCAAAACCCAATCCAAATAAGGATAACAATACAACAAAAACACCCAGACAAAAGGGGGAGGATGTGTAAGAAGCACCTCTGGGGTGCAACACTTCACCGGCCCACCCACTTCCCAAAAACAGGTTCTGAGAGGGGAGGCAGGGAGGGAGGTCAGAATACAGCAAGACTCCATTAGAAGAAACATAATTACTAAGCTGAGTAATTTTTTGTTCAAACAACATGAAGTCTTGCTGTATTCTGACTATTGCAGACTACCAAGCAGTACCTCCATGGAGGAGGGACAGAACCTACTTTGGGAACAGGATCTGAAGTACTGCTGTGCCAAACCGAGCATCGCTCCTAGCCTGGATATCCAGAGAGTAATGCTTGGTAAAGGTATGGACCGTCTTCCAGGTGGCTGCTTGACAAATTTCTAAGAGAGGGATATTCCTGGCAGCAGCCAGGGAAGCAGCTGTACCTCTTGTAGAGTCAGCCCTCAGGCCTGAGGGTGGAATCTTTCCTAGTTTCTCATAGCAGAATTGTATACAAGACACAATCCACCTGGCAACAGTTCTCTTGGTGGTAGGTTTGCCCTTTCCCACTTCCCAATAAGTGAGGAATAACTGGAGGGAATCAAACCTGTGACCCTTGGTATGCTCTATGTAGTAGCTAAGGGCTCTTTTAACATCCAGACTGTGTAGCCTCCTCTCTCCTGAGGAATAATGATCAGTGAAGAAGACAGGGAGAGACATGGACTGGTTCAAGTGGAAATCTGAAACCACTTTGGGCAAGAACCTCCTATTGGTTCTAAGGACCACTTTCTCTCTATGAAAAGAGATAAAATCAGGTTCCACTGACAGGGCTTGCAGTTCACTGATACTTCTGGCAGAGGTAATGGCTACCAAAAACACAGTTTTCCAAGTCAAGTACTTAAGCTCTGCTGAGGACATAGGCTCGAAAGGAGGTTGCATAAGTTGAGCAATGCAGACATTTAAGTCCCAGGCAGGGGCAGGATCCCTGAATGGAGGACTGGTATGAAGCAATCCCTTGAAAAATTTACAGAACACAGGATGAGATGATAGTGAAGAAGACTTCCCCACTGACAAAAAGGCAGAAACAGCTGACAAGTGTACCTTGACAGTAGCTGGTCTGAGGCCTAGGCCATTAAGATGGACCATATAATCCAGAATTGTAGACAATTCAGCAGTGTCTGGAGGAATATGCTTCTTGGAACACCAAATGCTGACTCTTTTCCATTTGGAGTTCTAAGTCTTTCTGGTGGAGGGCTTTTGAGAAGCTTTGAGAATATCCAGAACCCCCTGAGA
The DNA here is from genome assembly GCA_016271365.2 of Neoceratodus forsteri. Lineage (NCBI taxonomy): Eukaryota > Metazoa > Chordata > Ceratodontiformes > Ceratodontidae > Neoceratodus > Neoceratodus forsteri. The sequence continues at coordinate 119,730,710 of JADMNL010000030.1, read as the reverse complement.
CAGATGCAAATCTGCATACTCTTAACTCTTCAAGAGCCATGCCTTGAGACTGAGAGACCGAAGATTGGGGTACCAAATCCTCCCCTGAGAGGAGGTTAACAGGTTGTTATTCCTGGGAAGAGACAGGGGAAGATGGACTGCTAGAGACAGCAATAGAGGGTACCAAGGCTGTCTGGCCCAGTCTGGAGCAATCAGAATCACTTTGAAAGGTTCTGAGCTTATCTTGACTAGAACTTTGAATAGTAGAGGAAAGGGAAGGAAGGCATACAGCAATTTCCCTTCCAAGTTCAAAATCAGAGAATCCAGAAGGACTGAACCCAGGACTGGGGGTCTGCAACAAAACAGAGGAAATTGTGATTGTCTGGGGCTGCAAAGAGATCTATCTCTGGAGTGCCCCACCTTGAAAAAATCACTTTCAAAACCAGAGGGTCCAGGGACCATTTGTGATGGCCCTGGGAGATCCTGCTCAGTGCATCTGCCAGCACATTGTCCTTTCCTGGAAGGTGAACTGCCATCAGAGAGGTCTGCAGGGAATAAGCCAGGGACCACAATTTCATGGCTTCCGTGCACAAGGCCGTAGACCGAGTGCCTCCCTGCTTGTTGATGTACCACATGGTGGTGGTGTTGTCTGTTTTGACCTGAACCACCTTCTCCTACACCAACTGAGAGAAGGCTTGCAGGGCCAGAAAAACTGCCCTGAGTTCCAGGAGATTGATATGAAGAAGGGACTCCTGAGGGGACCACAGTCCTTGGGCTGTGAGATCCCCCAGATGAGCTCCCCAACCCAAAAGAGAAGCATCCATGGTAAGGACCACCGAATGAGACTGAGTGACAAAAGGGAACCCTTGCCTTAAATTGTCCTGATCCTGCCACCATTGAAGAGCTTGGATCAGTGTCCGAGTCACTGGAATCAGTTTGGAAAGAGGATCTTTCCTTTGGGACCAAAATGCCCTCAGATGGAACTGAATGTCCCTCATCTGTAATCTTGCCCCTTGGACCACTGCTGTAGAAGCTGCCATGTGGCCCAAGAGCTGAAGGAAGTGCCTTGCTGGTCAGAACACCTGAAGGCTGAAGGAAGAAGCCAGTTCTATAAGAACTCTTGCCCTTTCCAGGGGAAAAAAGGTTCTTGCTTTGACAGTATCTGGCTCTGCCCCTATAAAGGTAAGGAGCTGCATTGGTTCGAGAACTGATTTGGGGAGGTTGAGAAGAAGACCCAGAGAAGTGAGCACTTGCTGAGTCACTTGCAGGTCTGACTTGACTTGGTCTGGAGACTGACCCACTATGAGCCAATCATCCAGATATGGAAAAATGGAAATCTTTTGCCTTCTTAGAAAGGCAACTACTACTGCCAGGCACTTTGTGAAGACCCTTGGAGCTGATGTTAGGCCAAAAGGGCAATGCTTTGAACTGATAATGGCCTGAGGGCAATTTGAACCTGAGGTACTTTCTGTGGGAGCACCTGATGGGAATATGAAAGTAGGCATCTTTGAGGTCCAGGGAGACGAGCCAGTCCCCTGGCCTTAGAAAGGGAAGAATTATTCCCTGAGTCACCATCTTGAACTTTGGTTTTAAAAGATGTTTGTTCAGGTATCTTAGATCTAGGATGGGTTGCCACTCTTCTGTCTTTTTTGGGGTAAGGAAGTATCTGGAGTACAGACCTTTGCCCCAGTGAAGAGTAGGAACTCTCTCTATGGCTCTTAAAGCCAGAAGGGATGAAACCTCTGCCTCTAGGGCAAGAGTCTCGGAGAGACCTGCAGGTGGAAAAGATCTGGCTCTCATCTTTGGAAATTTTTTTTGAAGCTGAGAACCAGTCCCTGGCTTACTACTTCCAGGACCCACTTGTCTGATGTAACAGACATCCAGTCCTGGACATAGTAAGCTAGCCTGCCCCCCTACAGGGATAGGAGAGTCGACCCGAGCAGACCCATCAGGCTGTCTGCTTGGCAGGAGCCTTAGGCTGAGGAGTGGATGCAGCCCTGATCATCCCCCATCTGCTTCTCCCTCTGAAGAACCCCCTCTGTGAAAAGGGAGAAGAGACCTGTGCTTGGTCAGCGTGGCTCAGTTGGTAGCACATCCGCCTCTGGACCAGAAGGTCATGGGTTCTCGTCCCACACCGGGATAGACTTGCACCTAAAAATCACTGGCATCCGAGTGCAGTATTGGGGGGTGCTGTACTGCTGGGGTGTGCCGTCCTTCAGATGAGACGTTAAACCGAGGTCCCTTCTGCCCATCCTGGTGTTGTCCTGGTGGGTGTCCAGGTGGAAGTAAAAGAACCCAGGATACTCTTCGTAAAGAGCAGGGAACATTCCCAGTGTCCTGGCCAACATTCCCCTTCCCATAAAACGGTTCATGCAATTATCCAGGCTGTGTGTGGGTGAGGATGTGCGATATGGCCGCCACCACACATTCAGTCACTTCACTACCAGTCTAGCATTGCTTGTAAAAGCGCTTTGGGATACTGTGTATGAAAAAGCGCTATATAAATGCTGATTCTTCTTCTTCTTCTTCTTCTATGAAAAGGCCTGCCCCTGCCCCTAGATTGCTGCCTTTGAGAAGCTGTCTGCCTCTCCTTGGCCTAAGCACTCCTATAAGTGGTCCTGTACTTATCCATTTTCTTCATGTAATTCTCTGTCTGCTCCCCAAACAGAGAATTACCCACTACAGGAAAATCCATGGCCTTAGCCTGGGTGTCCTGTGAGAGGCTAGTACATCTGAGCCAAGCCATCCTCCGAAGAGCCACAGATGTAGCCATGACTTGCTGACACATCACTGGAGTCTACAGCAGCATGAAATTGTACCTTTGATGCCTCAATCCCATCAACAGCCATCTCCTCCAGCTCCTTGGCCAGCTGGGGGGAGGTCTGTTTAGCCAGTGCCAGTACAGTGTCCCACCTGCACTTCTGGTACCTGGCTGTATAGGCCATATAGTTCACCTGCCTGAGTCCCAAGGAAGATGCCCTGTACTGCTTCTTTGCCATGGCGTCCATCTTCCTGGAGTCTTTGTCTGGGGTGTGTGAAGCCAAGGGAATATTTGCCTTGTCACAGACAGCAGCCTGCACTATCCCAACATGGCTGCATTGTTGGTATAAAAACTCTGCATCTGAGCCTGATAGTGTATACCTCTTGTCCACCTTTCTATCAACAGGAGGTACAGAATAGGGAGACTTTAGGATTTTTTGTGTCTGCTTCCCAAAGGATTTGTGAAGAGGAACCGACAGTCTCCTTGACTCTGGGATGTCCTCATTTCCACATAACCAGGCTTCTCTTGATCCTCCATTGCCTCCTCCATAGGAAGCTGGAGGGTTTCAGCCACTTTTCTGTAAAACAGACAGTGGGTAGGGCACTCAAGAAAGCCTAGGAGGGGAAACACCAGAAGGTCTGTCTGGGGAGATGTCCGGTTCCACAGGCACATCCAGACTTTCAACATCATCACCATCATCTTCAAACTCCCCCTCCTTCTCAAACTCCGGTTCATAAAAATCTTCAGGGGTATAATCTTGAACCGGGGGAACCGACTGAACCGAACCCCTGCCAAAAGGTGCTGGATTGGTCAGAACCGGGCAAAGCGATTCCACAATCCGAATTGCTGTGACTATTTCTCGGCGGTCGGAACATGAACCTCTGTATCTGAACCGGCTGATTTCTCTTTGCGTTTCCTTTTTGTAGGAACCGACCCCTCAGTATCAGCTCTCCTCTTGCCCGGAGAAGTATCGCCCTGGTCAGAGGGCACTCCTTCTGGTTCAGTCGGAATCGAACCAGGCTGGCCACCCAGGTCAGCGGACTTCTCAGCCTCCTTTTCCCTAAATCTACCTAATCTCTTCTTAAGGGTAGACTTAGGAAAATTTTTACAAATTTGGCAGTCTGTATCAAGGTGTTCAAACCCCAGACAATAAACACAGGTGGTATGGGGATCGGCCTTAGCAAAGACCTCCCCAAACTCACTGCAGTGCTGAAACCCATTGGGCCTGGTTTTCTTCTTGGGTTTCTCAGACATGGCCAACCTAACCAAACTTACCCTTTTTATGGCAACCGCCAGGCAAGACTCCCTTATCGGTTCCTAACCGTGTCATGGGTATTTAAAAAAAACGTTCAAAACATGTTTTTTAGAACCGATAAGGACCGGTAACCACAATCGAAAGTAAAATACTAGAATTCACTATTCAGCCGAATCGATCAAACAACTTTACAATTTCCACACAGAATTCAGACAAAAAACCTATCTAGTACTCACAGTACCGCAGACAGAGACTGAACCGACTATGTGGAATAAATTCGGCTTAAAACCGACACTATAACAGACTTTCGGACCGAGCTGAAGGAGAAATCTCCGGAGTGACTGTTCAGTGAGGTGGAGTAAAGAATCTAACGGTTGGGTTTCAAAGGGCTGCAGAGAGAGACCTCAACTGAGCTCAAGCTCAACGTTCTATGCACTGCATAGAAAATTAACCCTATGTTCTCCGGGGCAGTTTAAAGACTGGAGCTAACTGCAGATAGTCAGAATACAGCAAGACTTCATGTTGTTTGAAAGAAGGGTCGAGAGGATGGAAAGGAGCAGAGAGAAATGGAGAAAGATGAAGGACTGAGACAGATAGACAGAGACAAGGGAAGCACTAGAGGAGTAGAGAAAGCAAGAGGAAAAGGAGGATGGAGAAAGAAGGGGAGTGAGGGTGGAAAAGGAAACATGGAAGCATATAGGGGGCAGGCAATTCAGACTACTTAAAAAGTTTGTAAAGTGCACTTTATGGTCCTAAAACACCTCTATCATCCTGGAAACAAAAGGATTGTAGTTTCACGTTGACTTTGCATTACCTTTGTTTCCACGATCGTCTCCCCATGAGTTCTCTACTCTCCACTTTTCAAAGGATCCTTCCTCTCCATCCTGCTGGTCAAAGAGAAAACACGTGAGAAGTAGTAGTAGCAGATTTTTTTTTTTTTTAACTTTTATTCATTTTTCAATGAGCTCTGATAAAGCACTACAGACAGCGGAGCAAAGTTACAATGGCTTCAAACATGAGATGCAGTACAGATATATTAGTATCAGTTAAGATTAGTCAGCTGTCTTGTTAATTCAACTTGTGGGGTATCACCCTAAAATCTAAATTAGTAATCCAGTAAAAATATTTAGGATGGCTAGCCCCGTTAAACCTGTGGGGGAAGACAAGGTTAGGTGAGAAAAGTACAGTTACGTAAGAACTTACCATAACAGTAGATCTTCGAGAGAGGTTCCTTCAGTTGGTCATCACATATAGGACTGGCGCCACCTGGCGTCAGGCCACACAGTAGACTTTCCCAGCAATACCTGATGGGGGAACGCCCACCCGACGTCACGTGACAGATGTCAGCATGACTGTATATAGTGGATCAGGTCCCGCTGCCAGGGCCCCTTCGTCCGGTCCCGACGCCAGATCCCCTTCTGGCGCCGGATCGGGTCGTGCCAGTTCCGACATTGGTTCCCCTGATGTTGGCTGTCCTGACGCCGGACCCCCAGCTGATATATACAACGGCAGGGCCGATGTGGGTATCCCCAATGCCAGATCTGACGACAGGGATTTACTCTTGACCCTGAACTGTCCCAAATTACCCGCAGGGGTTTCCTGGGGACCACTACCCGGTGGGTCCCTCTCCAGACTGGAGTCAGTTTGGACAGTTTTACCCTGGGTTTAATCCCTACTCTGCTTATCAGGGATTCCAGGGTTATTACCCTCCACCGGTAATTCCACCTCCCCCCCCAGCCTCTGCCTACTCCACCACCCCCCTCCTCCTCCGGTTGCTCCAGATTTCAAGGCTCTAATTCAGTCTTGGTGGCAGGGGGCACGGTCGGAGTTGGTCTCGGACCTGGAGACTAAGCTCCCACTCCCGCAGTCTCCCAGGTCCTCTTCCCCAAGCAGTTCCTCCATTGCTACTGACCATGTCTTGGGGAAGACTGGTCAGGATGTTTCTCTTCCCGTTACCTGACACCATCCTGTTGAGGAGGCGGACAATGACGATAGCTCAGAGGAGGCTGACTATTCTTCAGAGGAGGTCCCGGAGGAACCCGAGGTCCCAAAAGGCAAGGTTTCCCCGAAATCTCCACCAGAGAACCCTGCCTTTTCGGACCTTCTGAGGTCCATGAAGGATTACTTCGACTGGGAGTCTAAGGATCAGGACCCTATGAAACAGAGGCTCGCTGAACATCTCAACCATGAGTCTCTGTCCCCGGTTCCCATTCCTCTTTGGATGGCACCTCACCAAGACCTCACCACCATCTGGCAGATGCCTCATTCTCTCCCGGCTGTCCCCAAACGTGCGGACAGACTTTACAGGCACTAAATGATGCCCCATTCCTGAAGGCACATCCCAAGGTTGAATCTGTGGTCATTTCTGCGGCTCATGATCACTCCTCAGCATCAAAGCACATGAGCACCTTTTCTCCGGACAAAGAGTCGAGGCACATGGACCAGTTCGGAAGAAACATTTATTCATCGGCCACATGCGCCCTCTGATCTCTTAACTATGTGGCCCACATGGTGTCCCACCAAAAGGCTACCTTGGCCAGGTTAGAAGCGTGAGTCCAGTCCATGGACACATTGCCTTTAAAGGAGGAACTTGCCAAGGATCTTCGCCTCTCCAAAGTCTCGTGTAGGCATGCCTTACACGCCACTTATGACTCCGTCTATTTGGTGGCACATACCTCAGCACTCCTGGCTTCGCCTCTCCGGACTTGCCAATGAGGTCTAGTCGGCGATTCAGGATGCCCCCTTTAGGGGCTCGGTGCTCTTTGGTGAGGACACCAAGGACATTATCACAGACCTACAGGACAGGGGCCTTGCCCTTAGGTCTGTGAGGTCACTGGTACAGATCGGGCTCCCAGCAGCAACAGCCCTTTTGGAAAAGGACCTGGAGGCAGAGAAAGAACGCCCCGGCATGCCGCCAGGGAAAGCATAAGGAAACGGGTACAGCCACCCCTCCAGCCTCCAAAAACCAGAGACGTTCAGGGGGTCCTCCCCCTAAAGCCCCGCCACTTCTTGACTCCTCATCCCCACTGCCTCCACAGTCTCTTGACGGGGAGCAGGTGGGGGGAGGTTCGCCCGCCACGCACAGGAGTGGAGGGCGATCACCTCCGACGAATGGGTCCTGAAACTAGTGTCCATTGGACACACCACAGAGTTTCTGGAAATTCCACTGGAAACTCCACCAAAGAAGTCCTCTTACTTGCTGGACCAGGCCCTCCTAGTTTGCGAAGAGGTAAACTCGCTCTTACTCAAGGAAGCAATAGAGCACGTTCCCCTTTGGCAACGGGGAAAGGGGTTTTACTCCCACTTTTTCCTGGTTCCCAAAAAGTCAGGGGACTTCAGACCCATACTCGACTTAAGCCAGCTAAATCAGTTTGTCGAGTACAAAAAATTTCGGATGCTGACACTCCAGAGCCTCCTTCCACTCCTCATGGAGAACCACTGGGTCTGTGCTCTGGATATGCAGGATGCCTACCTGCACATCCCCATCTTCCCCAGCCACCACCAGTTCCTGTGCTTTTGCTTCCAGGGGGAGCACTTGCAGTTTTGAGCGCTCCCTTTTGGTCTGTCCTCGGCACCACGGGTCTTTACTAAGTGCCTGGCAGTGCTCATGGCCTTTTTGTGCTGCAGGGGCATTGCAGTTTTCCCTTACTTGGACGACTGGCTGATTTCAGCCCCATCCAAGGATTCTTTGCTAGAGGCTCTTGCCTTCACCCTGGACTTCTTCAACAGACTAGGGATCACAGTCAATGTTCCCAAGTCCTCCCTCATTCCTGCCCAGAGACTACAGTTTATTGGGGCAGTCCTGGATATGGTCCAGTGCAGAGCCTTTCTTCCTCCAGACAGGGTGGAGACCCTTCTCTGTCAGGCCTCCAAAGTGGCTTCTCTCAGGTCTATCCCGGCTCGGGAGGTCCTGTGCCTGATGGTGGCCTCCATCACGACCATTCCCCTGGCAAGGCTTCACATGAGGGTCACTCAGTGGTCCTTGCGGGTGCAGTGGGATCAGCTCCTGGACGACCTGGACCATTCGGTACCGATCTCCTCAGTGGTTCAGAAAGAGTTGCATTGGTGGATGGATTCTCACAATCTTTCCTTGGGACCTCCCTTCTAGAGGCCAGCACCCTTGGATTCCCTCACCATGGATGCCTGTAATATGGGGTGGGGAGCACCACGCCCAGGGACTATGGTCCAGCTTGGAGACTTCTTTGCATATCAGTTTTCTGGAGATGGGGGCGGTCCTGTATGCTCTACAGGCCTTCCAGTCCCTCATTCCCAAGGGATCACTGCTAATCCAAATGGACAACATGTCGGTGGTTTGGTATATCAACAAACAAGGGGGGACCAGGTCATACCCCCTGTGCCGAGAGGCGACGCGGGTGTGGAACTGGGCAGTCCAGCACCATCTGGTCCTAGTGACCATGCAAGTTCTGGACATTTTAAACATCCTGACGGACAGTCTCAGCAGGTCTCGGACCCTAGCTTACGAGTGGGAACTGCATCAGGAAGTGGCGGAATCCATCTTTCTACATTGGGGCGTCCGGAAATTGACCTCTTCGCCTCTGAATGCAACGCAAAACTTCCCAGCTTTTGCTCGCTCGTTCCAGAGCACGGTGCTTTTTGGAACGATGCATTGTCTCTCTCTTGGACAGGGACATTTTTGTACGCCTTCCCTCCATTTCCTATTCTACAGAGGGTCCTTCTCAAGCTTCAGGCAGAGAGGGCAAAGATGATCCTCATCGCTCCTCTCTGGCTGAGACAGATCTGGTTCCACTGCTGCAACAGCTCTCCAGGGAACCACCGGTTCCACTTCCAGTGACTTACGACCTCCTGACCCAGGATCAAGGTCGACTGTTGCATCCGGGGCTCTGGACCCTGCATCTTCATGCACGCCTCCTGCAGACACAGCGATCTCTCGCTTTGGGATCTCCTCCTGGGTTGCTCAAGTCCTCACTGAGGCCAGAAAACCCTCTACTCTTTCCACTTATGCTATCAAGTGGAAACCATTTTCCATCTGGGTGACCCCTAAGGGTTGGAACCCCTTCTCTTGTTCTGCCCCGCAAGTCATGGAATACCGTCTTCACTTGTCAGACTCCGGTCTGTCATAGTGTTCTTTGAAGGTCCACGTTTCAGCTATCTTGGCATACCACGAGCTTGTGGATGGTAAACCCGTGGCACAGTTGGAGGTCTCAAAAACCTTTCTAAGAGGGATTCTCCATCTGAAACCCTACATCCGCAGCCCAACTCCTCCTTGAGATTTGAACTTCGGCTTGGAAAAGCTCACTCTTCCTCCTTTCGAGCCGACTATGAGCTGTGATTTGCGATTCCTTTCCTGGAAGGCGCTGTTTATCATGGCCATCACATTAGCCCGAAGGATTTCTGAGCTTCACGCTCTAGTCTGCAAGGAGCCCTATCTGATTTTCCATAGGGAACGGGCAGTCCTCAGAATGCATCCAAAGTTTCTTCCCAAGGTGGTGTCAGAAGCCACACTGAATCAATCAGTAGAGCTTCCTGTGTATTACCCATCCCCCTCTAACAGAGGTGATGACCTACTGAAGGGACCCTCTCCAAGTAAGATCTTAAGATATGTAAGCCATGGCCCTTCTAGCAACTGTCCCCACTTAATTTCATGTCTATAAAAGGAAAAGTTATATCACTCCTCCATTATGACATCTCCCTCACCGCCAAACATCTTATGCAGTGTTTCCATAAACAGAATAAAAATCAGAAAATAAAAGACTGAACTGTAGTAGCTTTTCACTCAAGGCAGATTGTCTACCAACCCCCTTCTAAAAGACCTAGAAAAAAACATTTGAACAATATTACTGGTAAATCTGAGCAGTTAATATAGGTAGTGTGAAGCAATTACAGACTTTTCGGAAACTATCTGCGACATAGGAAGTACCGCGTGGTCGGCACGATTTGAAGTACCAAACTTTAATATCAGCCAGTTTGTATGTTGCAGGAATGGTCGAAGGGTCGGCTTGAGGCCCAAACCCATCAATTATAAGCAAACAGTTTTCATAATAGTGAGACACTTTACATTGAAGGATAGTTATTAGTTCAAGGAATGATCGTGGAACTGGGTTTAAATGTCTCAATGGTGATCAAACCTCAAAGTCAGGCTATAACAAAACTGAGCAGAACATAGTAAACGATTACCAGCTTTCTGTTAATCCCCTTTGTCTTCTGAATTAGATGGCAGACCACTGTTCTCATATGATTTCTTCTGAAACTCACTCGCTATCACTTTGACCCTTTTTCTGGCTTCTTGCGGGTCATTATATTGGTATGTCTTTCCTCCGTACGTCAGACGCAGCCGAGCTGGAGCCAGCAAGGAATGGGCCACCCCCTGGCCCCACAGCTGTTTTCTCAAAGGATCAAAAAGCTTTCGCCTTGTCCTTGTGGCAAAGAACCAATCAGGAAAATGTTTTATTTCTTGACCCTCCATTATAACTGGGTAGGTTGCTCTTACCCATTGCAGCATCCAATCTTTTGTGGCAAAGCCATCAGTGATCAGCAAGATGGTGCATGGTATTTCCTGCTGCATTTGGGCCCCACAAAAGTTAATCCTGAAGGCTTGTTTCAGGGAATTACCATTGATTTGCCACTCCAGGGGCAAGCTGTACACAAGCCACTTCTTTACTTATGTTAATAAATTGGCCCCTCCTGTGACCTCGGTAACCCCCACCAGCAGCAAGTTCATTGCCCTGGCAGAGTTCTCCATTGACTCCATGTGGTCTTTCAGATAGTTAATTTTGGTCGTTGATTTCACAAAAGCTGCCTGAGTTCTCTGGGAGCGATCGTCAACTTTTTGTGTGATTCTGGATGCTGTTTCTGTTTTGGCGGCTTGTGCCCCCAGGCGCTCCAGGACTCTCTTCAGTTTGCGATCCATTTCCCACACTGTATTGAGGACTGCCTCCCAGAGTGGTGTTTCCTTCGTTCCACTCGAGCCCGCGCCTTGTTCTGGCCCTCCATGCTGGATTTGCATGGCCGTGGTGCTGATTTTTGACCTGTTCTGACTGCTGCTCGTTTCTGCTTTCCCATGCCAACTCTGGTATCGACTGCTTCAGTAAGTCTTCGGTTATCGAAATATTTAACTTAAATTCCGTTTAGATTGCAATAAGGTAAAGTTTATTTTGATGTTTGGTGGCAAGAGATGCAGAGCTTCTTGATGATGCTTCCAGTCACTAGCATGGCTCTCTAGCGTCCCCCCTCCCCGTAGTAGATTTTATTTCTTTTGGGAACCCTTCCCCGAAGGCTCAGGGAGCCCTTACAAAGTCTAAAAACAGACAAACAGCATAGAAATATACATAAACAACCATACAAATAAGAATAAATAACACTCACTAATATAAAATAATTACTATTAATCAACCACAAGCTGCTTGTCATATTTAATAATTTCTTAGACCCCAAAGGATTGTTGGAATAAGAAAGATTTTAGTTTCCTTTTAAATATCTCGAGGGAGGGTGACTTCCACAGAGACCCTGGCAAGGAATTCCATAGGATCAGGGTGGCCACTTCAAAGGCCCGATCCCCGGAAGATTCATACCCTTGCTCGGGGGACTTCCAGGAGGGCCTCTCCCGCAGATCGGAGGAGCTCCCTTGGGTGTAGGAATACAGGAGCTCCTTCAGGTAACCTGGAACCAGCCTGTGCAAGGCCTTATAGGTCAACAGACCTATTTTAAAGGAGAGGTACCAGCGCACCAGCAGTCAGTGCAGTTTGCGCAACACTGGCGTGATATGACAGGACCTTGAACGGCCCATCAGTAGCCAGGTTGAGGCATTCTGCAGCAGCTGCAGGTGCTGTGTCGCACCCCCTCTGACCCCAAGGCAGAGTGTGTTACATCAGTCAAGCCTCAAGGTGAAAAATACATGCACCATTGTGGCCAGATCGTATGGGGGAGATAAGAGATTTAATTCGGGTAATATTACGCAAATGGTGAAAACTATTCCGGATAGCGGTCGATATCTGAGCACCAAGTGTCAGTTTGCTGTCCAGAACAACGGCCACATTTTGGCTCAGATACCAAAAAACCCTAAAGCAGGGATGCAGAACAACTTTCCCTCCTTTATACGAACCCCCCTCCTTTTTTTTTTTTTAAGTTCTGATAGGGGAGACACGGTGGGTGCTTTAATCATAATGAGTGATCCCTTGGAAGAAACAAGATTACTATGGTGAGTAATTTTTTCTTCTAACCCCGGGAATCACTCATTATGATTAAACTGATGCAGACTACCAAGCAGTAACTTTGAAGGCTGAGGAGAAATTCTATTTGAGAAACAGGTTCTACAGAACTGCTGTACCAAACCTGGTATCACTTCTGGATTGAAGGTCCAGGCTGTAGTGCTTTGTGAAAATGTGCACTGTTTTCCATGTAGCTGTTTTGCAGATTTCTAGTAGTGGAATCTCTCTTGAAGCTGCCACTGAAGAAGCTGTGCCCCTGGTGGAGTGTGCCCTTAGGCCCAGGGGTGCCTTTTTACCCACTTTAGTGTAACAAAACTGTATACATGCCACTATACAATGAGCAATTGTACTTTCTGTAGCAGCTTTTCCCTTACCTACTTCACCATAGGTGAGGAAGAGCTGTGTTTGACTTGATCTGTAAGACTTGATTCTGTCAATACAGTGGCTAAGTGCCCTTATGACATCTAGGGAGTAAAGTTTCCTTTCTGGAGAACTGAAATTTTCTGTAAAGAAAACAGGTAGAATGACTGACTGATTTAAATGAAAATCAGATACCACTTTGGGAAGGAATTTTCTTTTTTTCCAAAATGTACTCTTTATTCATAGAGACATGACAACATACTTCAGTTCATACAGCAGAGGTACATCAATTAGAGGAAGGCCATAGCCTGGCCCCACATGGGCCTGGTACACAAAAACTGAGTAGACAAGTGGAGATCTAAGCAATACCTGGTAATTTTAGGCATAGAAATAGTAGGGGGAAGAAAAAACAGTTACAAGCATCACCTGGAGGATGTAAGGAAGCAGGGGTAGATACCCCTTTAAGGAACTCTAAAGTGCATACAGCGGATCAGGGCACACATTCTGGGTAGTGAGCTGAATGGATAACCCATTTCCACCAGCGGAGTTCAAATATTTCTTTTCGATCTAAGAAACTAGCTGAATGGCATTCTAGGGAGTATATTTCCCGAACAATTCTAACCCAGGACATCTTATTAGGGATGTTAGTCGTTAGCCACAAGCGGGTAATTGCTTTGTGAGCCACAGCCACTAACAGGACCGTTTACTTATAAATGATTCTATCAACCTCTGTTCCCTGAGGGAGGGTGAATGTTACCAAAAACACAGGGTGGTCTAAGGCTCCCATATCATAGATGTCCTGTAGTTCTGCTATTATCTCTTTCCAAAAATCCTGTAGCAAGGGGCAAGCCCACAGCACATGGTTCTGTCCCACAAGAGTAGACCCACATCCCCTCCAACATGACCCCGATGGGTCCCCACTGTATTTGGAGGTCACCGGGGGGGGGGGGCCTAAAATAACGGAACCTGAGTTTCCAGATGTACTCCCTCCAATATGAGGCCTGGACCACTCGAGTAGCTGTACCTGCTGATCCCTCCCAAGCAGGAGTCAGAATATCAAGTTGTATTTCCTTGGCCCAAGTTATCCTCAGACTTTCTGTGGAGTCAGGGGGTCTTGCACTAAGTACCTTATAAAAGCCACTAATCTCATGAGAAGACTGGAACCCTCTAGTATACTGTACCATTAGCTGGACCATTGTAGGGACATTTTCAGCTATGTCCGCCAGCGAATTTTCATATCTCAATAAATATGACTTTAACTGTATGTACCCATGAAATTCTGTATGTTGTACATCATATGATTTTTGCAGAACTGTGAAGCGAAGTAGGCCAGTAGGGCCCACCATCTGGTGGACATATTGTAAACCCCAAGTCCACCATACCCAGGCTCTGCCACCAACTAGATTGGGAGGAAAGGATCCATCTGAGGGAATCACTCTCATAAAGAGCGGTTCTTGTTGGGTGAAATAGTGGGCATGCAACCAAATCCATATCCTCATGGGCTCCCTGGCATAGGAGGAATATTTATTTAGAGAGTTACACGCTAAGGGATTTTCAAAAAGCAATTCAGGGAGAGACCCGAGGTCATTATAAACTGTCTTTATTTGTTTCCAACAGGCTGTATACAATGGGCAAAGCCATCCCGTGATTACCCGTAGTTGTGCAGCCCTATGGTAGTTCTGTAAACATGGTAGACCACAACCCCCTTTCTCCCTTGGAAGCTGTAAAACTGAAAATCTAACTTGTGGAGGCTTTCCAGTCCATATATATATCTAGATATTAAATGATCCCAGGCTGTGAAATAAGTGCGGGTTGGGGGCTGAGGCAGATTTTACAAAAAAAAAACAATACACGAGGTAGGACATTTTGATTTATAGATTCTATACCATTAAAGAAGCTTAAGGGAGCTTAAGTCCATCTGGTCATCTCATAGCCAATCAATTTGTGAGCGGTTCATAATTTATGATGTCAATAACTTCCAACTTGGTCGCCAAATTTACCCCCAAATATCTCATTGTGACTTTATTCCATTTCAAGGAGTATGACGATTTTAATTGGGGGTGTAGGGTGGAAACTGTATAGAAGGACTTCAGTTTTCTGCTCATTCACCTTATAGCCTGCCAATGCCTCAAACCTGCGAAGTTGTGTCCAGGCCTCGGGGATTGAATGTTCAGGGTTTATAAGGACAAGCAACATGTCATCTGTGAACAGAGACAATTTAAATTCTCTACCAGCAATAGGGACACCCTCCACCCTCTGGGTCTGGCGGATCGCAGTTGCTAAAGGTTCCAAATATAACACAAAAAGCAGGGGAGAGAGGGGGCAACCCTGTCTAGTACCCCTAGCCAAGGTGATAGGGTCCGAGAGAGTACCATCTAGTCGCACATAGGCTTTAGGGGAGTGGTATATTTTTGGAGCTGGCACACTAGAGCTTCCGGGAAGCCAAAGTGGGACAGGGTCGCCCATAAAAAGGGCCAGGCGACCCTGTCAAACGCTTTTTCTGCATCAAGGCTCAGTGCGACAAAGGGGATATGTCAAGTTATGGTATATTCAAGCAGTAAAAAGGTACGCCTAATGGCATCACGGGCTTACCGTCCCTTAATAAAACCTACTTGATCCGGGTCTACCAGGTTGGGAACTAGATCTTCAAATCTATGGGCCAATATAGCCATGTAGATCTTGTAATCGAAATTTAGCATGGATATGGGTCTATAAGATGCAGCCTGTTTTGGGTCCTTAAAAGGTTTTGGAACCACAGCAACAGTGACATATTGCCAGGAAGGTGTGGGGGGTCCTCTCCCTGCTGGATTGCTTGCAAGGCTGGGAGCAGGATGGGGGTCAATGTGTCCCGTGGGCCTTATAAATTCGGCTGGGTAGCCGTCGGGTCCAGGAGCCTTTAAGGTGTTTCCTTCTGAGATTACCCGGTCCACCTCTGCCCTGGAGATAGGCTATTTATTGCTTGGGCCTGGTTAGAAGTAAGATGAGGGAGGGTGAGGGAATGCAAATAAGCTGAAATCTCCTCTGAAGAGGGGAAACTGCCCTGGGCATATAGATGTAAAAGTCAGCAAAAATGTGTTTAATCTTGGAGGGCTGAGTATGCAAGATCCTAGTACTGGAGTCATATAGAGAGGAAACTGCTGTTCTAGCTTTTTGTTCTCTGAGTTTTCTGGCCCCTCTAGGGCCACCCTCATAGTGATAATGCTTAAGATAAAATAATTGCTGCTCTAGCCTTTGGTCTAGACATTTTTGGATTTGTTATTTGAATAGTAGAAGGGCAGGTTTAACAGAGAAGACCCCTGGTCCCACATCATATGTAAAGTATTTAACTCATTTTGTAACTCCATGTATTTCCTGTCCCTCTCCCATTTCTTCCTAGAGGAAATTTTAATTATTAGTCCCCTAAGGACCGCCTTAAGGGTATCCCATAGAATCCCTGGTGAGGTTTCCTGTCTCTGGTTATCTCTAATGATATCTGGTATCAAATCAAATATTTCCTGCCTGAATTCTGGGTCCCATAGATGCTGGACATTTAGACGCCAGTGATTAAACTTTGGCACATTACCCAGGCACACCTTTAAATAAACTGGAGAATGATCCGACAACAGGGGAGGTCCATGCCAAATGTCTGAAAATGAATCATAGTGTTCAATGGTTGTATACACATAATTCAATCTGGCAGCTACCCCTGTAGTGGGGGATACATGTGTAAACGTTTTAGTGGTGGAGAAGGTATGTCTCCACACATCCATGAAGCCGAGACTTTCCACATTAAGTTTAAAATATTTTTGTAGGGGGTTAACCCTATGGGCAAGGCACCTGAAAACATCTAGCGTAGGGTCTGAAATAATGTTGAGGTCTCCCCCCATAATTAAATGGCCTTTATATATGGACAGCAAATCCAAGAGGAATCCCCGAGCCACCGTTTTAGGAGAGCCAGGAGGAAAATACATGGAGGCAAGGGTTACCTCTTTATTATATAAAAGACCAGAAACTATTGCATAACAACTCTCAGTATCCTCAGAACTGTCTATTTCCACCCAATTCGCTGTTTTAGCAATTAATATTGCAACCCCCCCTTTTCCTCCCTGACCTATGTGAGGCCAAAGCTAAGAGAACATAGTTCTGATTTTGTAGTTTCAAATGCTCCGTTTGAGGCAAGTGAGTCTCCTGGAGGGCTATTATCTCCAGTTTCTCATGCCGTAAAAACTGATGCAGGTGGTATCTCTTTATCGGTGAGAAAATCCCATTTATATTGAGGGAAAGTATTAGAAAGTCTTATTCATTTTTTGGGATGTTTTAAAGAGAACCAATTCTATACATAAGCCGTCCTGCTCTGATGTGGCAATTGCCCTTTCTCACCCCCCCCCCCGTCTCCAAGTGCCTTTTCCATTGCCCATTCTCTCCACCAATCACAATTAGTTGCCAATAAAGCCCATCGCTTATTTTCCATGTATTTGTCTGCCTGAATACAAAGCTAGTGTCGTGTCCACTTTTATAACAAAGATTAAAATAAATAAAAAAAAAAACAAGCACTTCCACCACAGAATATGAGGGGTGGTTGGTGCTGAGGGTGATGGGTCTAACCACCCCAACCAATAACCAAGGATAAACAGATGCCGGATCGCCAACTGGGCGTTCCAGATCAGGACCTGCATTACAGAAGGTAAACTATTTACAAAAAGTAACTTGACTTCCAAGAATAGTGAGAAAATAAATAAGCTCTCTTTTATCCTGAGCAGTATCTCGCTTGACTTCTAGGGCGGGAGGTAGACCAGCTAGCTTAACCAGACGGGCCTCCCAGGGGTTACTTACTCACCCAAAATTAGGAGAAATAAAATAAGGGTAGTTCAGAGAGAGTCTGTCCACTATCAGCCCATGGCAAAAACTGGTGGTGAGCAGACCGTGATATAAGAACAAAATTAGTAGGTAAAGGTGGAATAAATGCATCAGTTTGTTCCCCAAGATAGCTGTAAGGCCCAAGACGACACTGTATCTCAGTGGTAACAGCAGGAAGAAAAAATTACTCACCTTAGTAATTATATTTCCTCTAATAGCGTCTTGCTGTATTCTGACAATTGCAGTGATTCCCAACCTTTGAACTGCCCCAGAGAACTAAGAGTTAACTTTCCATGCAGGGCATGGAACGCTGAGCTCGAGCTCGGTTGAAGTCTCTGTCTGGAGTGTTTTAAACTCAAACCGTCAGATTCTTACGAGCCCAACTAAACTAAAAATTCTATGTGGAAATTGTAAAAATTCTACTAGCCAACTGGCTGAAAAGTTTTGGATCCCCAAGGAAGACTCAAATCAAGAAACCCAACAACTAAACCCAATGTACTTAAAAGAATAACAATAATAAACAAGCACCCAAACAAAAGGGAGGAGGGTGCCAGCAAATACACCCCTGGGGTGCAACACTGCAGCTGCCCACTCACTTCCCAAAAACAGGTTCTGAGAGGGGAGGCAGGGAGGGAGGGAGGTCAGAATACAGCAAGACTCCATTAGAAGAAATATAATTACTAAGGTGAGTAATTTTTTCTTCAAACAACATGAAGACTTGCTGTATTCTGACAACTGCAGACTACCAAGCAGTAACCCCAAGGAGGAGGGACAGAACCTACTTTGGGAATAGGCTCTGAAGTACTGCTGTGCCAAACCGAGCATCACTCCTAGCCTGGATATCCAGGGAGTAATGCTTGGTAAAGGTATGGACTGTTTTCCAGGTGGCTGCTTGACAAATTTCTAGGAGAGGAATATCACTGGCAGCAGCCAGGGAAGCAGCTGTACCTCCTGTGGAATGAGCCCTCAGGCCTGAGGGTGGAGTTTTTCCTAGCAGAATTGTATACAAGACACAATACACCTGGCAATAGATCTTTGGTGGCAGGTTTGCCCTTTCCACTTCTCCATAAGTGAGGAACAACTGAGGAGTCAAATCCAGACCCTTGGTACGCTCTATGTAGTAACTAAGGGCTCTTTTGACATCTAAACTGTGTAGCCTCCTTTCTCCTGAGGAAGAATGGTCAGTGAAGAAAACAGGGAGAGACATAGACTGGTTTAAATGGAAGTCTGAAACCAGTCTGGGCAAGAACCTTCTATTGGTTCTAAGGACCACTTTATCCCTATGAAAGGAGATAAAATCAGGTTCCACTGACAGGGCTTGCAATTCACTGATACGCCTGGCAGAGGTAATGGCTACCAAGAACACAGTTTTCCAAGTCAAGTACTTAAGCTCTGCTGAAGACACAGGCTCAAAGGGGGGTTGCATAAGCTGAGCAATGCAAACATTCAAATTCCAGGCAGGGGCAGGGTCTCTAAAAGGGGGACTGGTGTGAAACAATCCCTTAAAAAATTTACAGAACACAGGATGGGAAGATAGTGAGGAAGGCTATCCCACAGACAAAAATGCAGAAACAGCTGACAAGTGTACCTTGAGAGTAGCTGGTCTGAGGCCTAGGCCATTAAGATGGACCATATAATCCGGAACCGTAGGCAATTCAGCAGTGTCTGGAGAAATATTCTTCTTAGAACACCAAATGCTGAATCTTTTCTATTTGGAGTTGTAAGTCTTTCTGGTGGAGGGCTTTCAAGAAGCCTTGAGGATGTCCAGAATCCCTTGGGAAAGATGCAGATCTGCAAACTCTCAATTCTTCAAGAGCCATGCCTTGAGATTGAGGGACTGAAGACTGCGGTACCAAATCCTCCCGAGAGGATGTAAATAGGTTGTAATTCCTGGGAAGAGACAAGGGAAGATGGACTGCTAGGGACAGCAACAGGGGGTACCAGGGCTGTCTGGCCCAGTCTGGAGCAACCAGAATCACCTTGCAGGTTGAGACCTTATTTTGACTAAAACTTTGAACAGGAGTGGGAAGGGGGGGAAAGACATACAGAAACTTCCCTTCCCAATTCAGAATCAGGGCATCCAGGGGGACAGATCCCAAGACTGGAGGTCTGCAACAAAAGAGAGGGAGTTGGTGATTGTCTGGGGTTGCAAAGAGATCTATCTCTGGAGTGCCCCACCTTGAAAAAATCACTTTCAAACACCTGAGGGTCCAGGGACCATTCGTGATGGCCCTGAGAAATCCTGCTCAGTGCATCTGCTAGCACATTGTCCTTGCCTGGAAGGTGAACTGCTACAAGAGAGGCTTGCAGGGAATAAGCCAGGGACCACAACCCCATGGCTTCTGTGCATAAGGCCGTGGACCGAGTGCCTCCCTGCTTGTTGATGTACCACATGGTGGTAGTGTTGTCTGTTCTGACTTGAACCACCTTGTTCTGAACTGACTGTGAGAACGCTTTTAGAGCTAGAAAACTGCCCTGAGCTCTAAAAGATTGATGTGAGAAGGGATTCTTGGGGGGACCACAGGCCCTGGGCAGTGAGGGACCCCAGGTGGGCTCCCCAGCCCAGAAGAGAAGCATCCGTGATAAGGACCACAGAACAAGGCTGAGCAACAAAAGGAACACCTTGCCTGAAATTGTCCTGATCCTGCCACCACTGGAGGGCCTGGATCAAGGTCGGAGTCACTGGAATCAGTTTGGTAAGGAAGTCTTTCCTCTGAGACCAGTAAGCTCTCAGGTGGAACTGAATATCCCTCATCTGGAATCTTGCCCCTTGGACCACTGCTGTTGAAGCTGCCATGTGGCCCAAGAGTTAGGGGAAATGCCTTGCTGGTCGAGATACCTGAAGGAAGAAGCTAGTTCCATAAAAGTCTTTGCCCTTTCTAGAGGAAAAAAGGCTCTTGCTCTGAGTATGTCTAGTTCTGCCCCTATAAAGGTAAGGAACTGGACTGGTTCGAGAACTGACTTGGGAAGGTTGAGAAGAAATCCTAGGGAAGTGAGCACTTGCTGGGTCACTTGCAGGTGAGACTTGACTTGATCTGGTGACTGACCCACTAATAGCCAATCGTCCAGATAAGGAAATATGGAAATCTTTTGCCTGCTTAGAAAGGCAACTACTACTGCCAGGCACTTTGTGAAAACCCTTGGAGCTGAGGTTAGGCCAAAGGGCATTGCTCTGAACTGATAGTGGCCTGAGGGCAACTCGAACCTGAGGTACTTTCTGTGGGAGCACCTGATGGGAATGTGAAAGTAGGCATCTTTGAGGTCCAGGGAGGCAAACCAGTCCCCTGGCCTTAGAGAGGGAAGGATTATTCCCAGAGTTACCATTTTGAACTTTGGTTTTAAAAGATGTTTGTTCAGACATCTCAGGTCTAGGATGGGCCACCACTCCCCTGTCTTTTTGGGGGTCAGGAAGTACCTGGAGTACAGTCCTTTGCCCCAGTGTAGGGTAGGTACTCTCTCTATAGCTCTTAAAGCTAGGAGAGAAGAAACCTCTGCCTCTAGGGCAAGGGTTTCCGAAAGATTTGCAGATGGAAAAGATCTGGCTCTCATCTTTGGAAATTTTTTGAAGCTGAGAACCAGTAACTGGCTTACTACTTCCAGGACCCACTTGTCTGTTGTAATAGACGTCCAGTCCTGGACAAAGTAAGCCAGCCTGCCCCCTACTGGAATAGGAGAGTCGACCCGGGCAGACCCATCAGGGTATCTGCTTGGCAGGGGCTTTAGGCTGAGGGGTGGATGCAGGCCTGCTCATCCCCCTTCTGCCTCTCCCTCTGAAGAACCCCCTCTGCGAAAAGGAAGAAGAGGCCTGTGCTTGGTAAAAAGGCCTTTGAAAAGGCCTGCCCCTAGACTGCTGCCTTTGAGGAGTTGCCTGCCTCTCCTTGGCCTGAGCACTCCTCTAAGTGGTCCTGTACTCGTCCATCTTCTTCATGTAATTCTCTGTCTGCTCCCCAAACAGAGAATTACCCACTACAGGAAAATCCATAGCCTTAGCCTGGGTGTCCTGTGAGAGGCTAGTACATCTGAGCCAAGCCATCCTCCGAAGAGCCACAGATGTAGCCATAACTCTTGATGAAACATCATTAGAGTCCACAGCAGCATGAAACTGCACTTTAGATACCTCAATCCGACCTGCAGCCACCGCCTCCAGCTCCTTGGCTAGCTGGGGGGAGGCCTGTTTAGCCAGCGCCAGTACAGTATCCCACCTGGACTTCTGGTACCTGGCTGTACAGACCATGTAATTCACCTACCTGAGTCCCAAAGAAGATGCCATATACTGCTTCTTTTCCATGGCATCAATCTTCTTGGAGTCCTTGTCAGGGGGGTGTGAAGCCAAGGGAATATTTGCCTTGTCACAGGCAGCAGCCTGCACTACCCCAACATGGCTGCATTGCTGATATAAGAACTCCGTGTCTGAGCCTGAAAGTGTATACCTCTTGTCCATTCTTTTATCCACAGGAGGTATAGTGTTAGGAGACTTTAAGACTTTTTGTGTCTGCTTCCCAAAAGATTTATGGAGGGGGAATAGATAGTCTCCTGGACTCTGGGATATCCATCATCTCTGCATAATCAGGCTCTTCTTGATCTTCCACAGCCTCTGCCATAGGAAGCTGGAGGGTTTCAGCCACTTTTCTGTAAAACATAAAATGGGAAGGAGACTCAGAAAGCCTAGGAGGGGAAACACCTGATGGTCTGCCTGGGGAGATGTCCGGTTCGACAGGCACATCCAGATCTTCACTTGCATCATAATCCTCAAATTCCCCTTCCTCTTCAAACTCCAGTTCATAAAATTCTTCAAAGGTATACTCTTGAACCGGGGGAACCAACCGAACCGAACCCCTGCCAGAAGGAGCCAGATTGGTTGGAACCGGACGGAGTGATTCCACAATCTGAATCGTCCTGGCTATCTCTTCGGCGGTCGGAACATGAACCTCTGGATCTGAACCAGTCGATTTATCTTTGCATTTTCTTTTTGTCGGAACTGATCCCTCAGAATCGGCTCTTGGGTTCAAGAAGTATCGCCTGGTCAGAGATTTCTTCTGGTTCGGTCGAAACCGAACCGGGCTGGCCATCCGGGTCAGCGGACTTCTCTGCCTCCTTTTCCCTCAGTCTACCTAATCTCTTCTCAAGGGTAGATTTGGGGAAATTTTTTTACATATTTAGCAGTCTAAATCGAGGTGATCAAACCCCAGACAATAAACACAGGTGGTGTGGGGATCGGCCTTGGCACAGACCTCCCCACACTCACTGCAGTGTTGAAACCCACTGGGCCTGTTTTTTTTCTTGGGTTTCTCAGACATGGCCAACCTAACCAAACTTACCCTTTTTTGGCAACCGCCAGGCAAGACTCCCTTATCGGTTCCTAACCGTGTCACGGTACGGGAAAAAAAAACGTTAAACACGTTTTTTAGAACCGATAAGAACGCAACTCCCACACTAAATATAGCAAAATTCACAAGCAAATGGTCGGTTCAGCCAGACATTACGCACTAAGTTCACATAATAGAAGAATTCCTATCCTAGTATCTGGCACCACAGACAGAGAACTGAACCGACTATGCGAATATTTTTTGGTTTAAACCGACGAAAACTGAACACTTTAACCGACTAACCAAGCTGAAGGAGAAATCTCGAGCGACTGTTCACTGAGGTGGAGTAAAGAATCTGATGGTTTGAGTTTAAAACACTCCAGACAGAGACGTCAACCGAGCTCGAGCTCAGCATTCCATGCCCTGCATGGAAAGTTAACCCTTAGTTCTCTGGGGCAGTTGAAAGGTTGGGAATCACTGCAATTGTCAAAATACAGCAAGACTTCATGTTGTTTGAAAAGAGGGATATCCGCTCTGATGACTAATTTTATGTTACCTGGGAGAGTCATCTATTGATCCCTCAATTTAGCACAGGAGGAGAAAAAAGTGGCGGGGTAGCCCACACCGGCTGATAATTATACTGAAAAGTCTCAGCGCAGCACAAACATCTTCTTTAACAAAGGATCTCACCCCTAATAAATATACATACCTAACTTAAGAAGGAGCATGATCCCCCGGTACATTAATCTGTTATATTATTTCCCCTTAAACTGAACATTGCTCAACCAGGTATGTTTGTCCTTCAAGAGATTGTTCAATTCTGATATCTGGCAACAGTCATGGTTCGGCCAATACCTTTTATGTGATTGTTTGTAACCCCATTAGGCCAGTTAAAAATCCTGCATGGAGAGGGCCTAAAAGAAACTAACGGAGAGGAGATACGATGCAGTGTTATTAGGTAGGATCCCCTCATTAGGTTGAGATTCAGAATTTTCTGAAGCTACACTGCTCTCGAGCATTTTAAAGTAAAAAGGAGGAGGCCAAACCGGTAGCGACTCCCTGATTTTCCAAATAATTCCATGGATTGGAAGGTGTCCCACGCCATCGAAATGTGCCTGCCATGCGCTTGCGGTGCCAATCACCCACCTATTCAACATGTCACTCTTCCAGGGTAGCCTCCCCCCTCAACGGAAAATAGCCCATGTCATCCCTAAAAGCAGGTGACCCCAGTGATCCAAATAATTACAGACCGATCTCCCTCCCCATCCTGTCTAAATTACTAGAAAAAATAGTGTGTGGCCAGCTAGGGGTATACTTAGAATCCAGAAGCCTATTAAACCCGGTTCAGTCTGGATTCAGAGCAAAGCACAGCACCATAACAGCCCTAGCTAAGGTGACCAATGATTGGCTCCTAGACCTTGACAACAAGAAGCATGTCTACGCCGTTTTCTTGGATCTTAGTAAGGCATTCGACACAGTTTATCACAGCCTGCTTCTTTCCTCCCTAAGCACTTTAGGCCTGGACCATAAATCTATGTGCTGGTTTGCAGACTACCTCAGAGAACGGAAACAGCAGGTTAAAGGTGAAGGTGATCTTTCTCCATTAAAACCTATGCTGAGGGGCGTGCCCCAGGGCTCTATCCTTGGTCCCCTCCTCTTTGCAGTCTACATTAACATCAATGACCCCATCAAAAAAGGCAACATCCACTTATTCGCGCATGACACTGTACTGTACTGTACTTGAGTCATCCCACGCCGGAAGCAGCCTGTTAAGACCTCCAAGCTGAATTTAACCTTCTACAATACCAGCTCATAAACAAAAAGCTCTTGCTCAATGCGAAAAAGACAAAAGCCATGCTTTTCTCTCCTTCCTTGCATGCGGCAGTTCCTGCTGGGGGGGAGCTATCCCACAAATTACCACTGTTCTTGGAGAAACACTAGAGTATATAGCTAAATTCAAATATCTAGGAGTTTGGCTCGATCATAAACTTTCCTTCGACGACCATCTCAAAGAACTACAGAGGAAACTAAGGCAAAGATTAGGACTATTCTACAGAATTAACCACCTGCTCACAAAGGAGACCAAGATTCAACTAGTTCAAGCTACCTTCCTATCTTTAATAGATTACGCAGACCTGCTCTACAGCCACTGCACTGCACTGCCTCTGCACTGGCTAAGCTGGACACCCTCTACCACAGAGCTATCAGGTTCATTACTTGCCTTCCACGTTTCACACACCACTGCTCCCTGTACTCATCATTAGGCTGGACTTCCCTTCACTATAGAAAGAATAGAAATGCCGCCCTATGGGCCTTCAGAGCGGTGACCAACAAGCTTCCCTCATAAGTCTCCGATTGTATTCCCCGGAGTGTGTTAGGCACCTATGCTCTAAGGAGCTATTCCCTAATTGCCCTCCAGGTGCCAAGGGTCAAAACTCGTTTTGGCAAAGCTGCTCTAAGCTTCTCTTTACCCACACTGTGGACCGGTTTACAAAGGAACTTGAAGCTGAGCTGCCCTGTTAGCCTGAATATCTTTAAGGTGCTCTATGATCGCTACATGAAAGCACCTTGCAAATGTTTTCCTTGCCGCTAGCCCACTAATTCCACGACTCCCCCTTTCCATCCTGACGCTCGCCATGTTTCTACCCCTGGCTCTCACTCTTTCCCTATTAACTCTTCTTGCTGCACCCACCCTTCCCTGTCCACTCCAGCCTGGCTAAAGTCCCACCCCATCCATAGTAGTGTCCCAATTATCTACCCCTCCTCCGTCATTATCATAATAAACAAGTACACGACAGCCATAGTCACTTTCTGTGGTTTTAGCTCAATTTTTCCCCCAGTCATCGGTAATATATCCCTCCTCTTCTTTACCTCTCTAATCTGCCACCTCATACACTGCCTCTTTCCCCTATATGTGTAGTTGCCAGCTGCCTCACTCAAAAGATCTCTGCTTATAACCCCTGTATGCCTATGGTTGATTGTACATCTGCTGACTTCTTCAATTGTAAAATAATGCTTTTTTTTTTTTTTTTTATTTCAACCTTGTACTCGAACTGTATACACTGTATATACTTTTTCTTCCTTGTATATTATTGCTTTTTGTATACCTGCTTTTGCACTGTACTTTGATGTATTCATGACCAGGTCCACCTTGCAAATGAGCCTTACTCAATGGTACCCGCCTGGATAAATAAAGATTTTGATTGATTGATTGATAGCCCCCCAACAAAAACAGTCAAAAAGTAAGGCAAACCTGGTTACAATGCTAAATTCCCCAATGTTTTCAGGTGGTCACCACAGTGCGATGGAACGAGGCTAATGTCTTAACCAAGGTATTGGGGAGATTTTTTGTTTCCACTTTCTTATTTCTGGTTTGTGCTGCCTCTCGCCATCTCTCCGTTCTCAGCGAGTTGGATGAACCTGGTGTTCTCTCCCGAAGTTGTATGCCATGGCACAAGATTTCAGCGCGAACTTCCTCTGAAGAATCAAATTATTTTTTGCCCTCATGGAATTGTACGATCATCCTGGAAGGGTAAGGAATGGTGAACTTGATTTTGTTCTCTTTGAGAGGGGCAAAGAAACGTTGATATTCTCTGCGGGCCCGAAGGGTGTCTGGGGCGTAATCGCTGTCAATATAAATTCGGTCCTGGCCATAGAAGATTTTTTTTGTTTCCTCCATGCCGTAAGAAGGACACGCTCTTTAATAGTGTACTTAAGGAACTGCACTATGATAGATCATGGGCGTGCATCTGGTTTGTTTGGTTTCGGGCCTAAGGCCCTGTGTACCCTCTCAAATTCTAAGTCCATGTCATCGGGGAGGACTAGAGTCGTATGTAGAACCATAGACAAAAACTCTGTACTGTTCTGTCCCTCTACCCCTTCTTGTATTCCATACACCCTTATATTTTATCTATGATCACGATTTTCTGAGTCTTCCTGACGTTGCTGTATTTGAAGTTGGGTCTCTTGTATGTTTTGGATTGTTTGTTCTAGATTGTCCAGTCTATTCTCAGCCACCATTATTTGTCTTTCAGAGTCATCTACCCGCTGTTCAAGTAACTCTACATCTTTTTTAAGTTCTCCAAATAATTGCTTCATTTCCGCTCGAAAACTTAGCAGCTCAGTGTATATAGTATCTATTTTAACTTGCTTTCTAGGAGCTTGGATATTGCCCACAATTTGAGATGCAGAATCCCAGTGGTTAATATCGGTTGAGGCCTGTGAAAGTTCAGAGTCTGAGGCCTCGGATCGTAATCTATTTCCCTCCGGCTCCATCTCTGCGTATTTTCCCATTTGTGAGCATCCTCTGTGTCTGTTCCCCTTCGGCATTAGTGTTTTGGTTTATATTTGCCAGCAACTGCTTAAGTTTGAAGGGGTGGTAGTTGTCTTGGGCTTAGAGCTTGAGTTCAAGCCACCATGTAGGTTGATGACGCAACCGGAAGTGGGAAACAATTTTCTATTGGTCCTGAGGACCATCTTGTCCCTGTGCATGGCAACCGGATTGGGCGAGGCAACACTGGTACTCACTTCTGCTGACCCTATCAGCGGCCCCCCCCAATTCACTTGCCCAGGTGGCATAACCTGCTGACTTCCTCTCAGGGCAAGATCCTGTATCCCAACCTCAAATCTTGGGACAGGCACAAGCGAAGCCTGAGTGGGGAGGGAGTGATGACAAGCCATTGATCACATAGGATCAGTGGCCACGTACAATGCATTGGGCCTACGGGCAGACTGAATGGGCCTAGTGGTCCTTATCTACCGACAATTTCTATGTTTCTATGAAATGAGATGTAGTCTACATCTGTACACAGGGCTTGTAAATCACTGATCCTTCTGGCCAAAGTAATAACAAACAGAAACATGGTTTTCCAAATTATATACTTCAGATCTGCAGTTGCCATGGGTTCGAATGGTGCACCCATTAGTTTAGCTATGCTGATATTCAGATTCCAGGCCGGGACCGGTTCCCTCGGGGGAAGGTGCAGGAGGTTGAGGCCTTTAAAGTATTTCTTGAAGACTGGGTGAGAAGCTGTGGACCTCTCTTTAACAGCTGCCAGGTAAGCTGAGACTGAAGCCAGGTGGACCTTGAGGGTCGAGGGCTTCAGGCCTAATGAGTGTAGATGTGTTAGGTAATCCAAGAGAATAGCCAAGTCAGCCCTGGAGGGGTCAGTACCCTTACCTGAACACCATATGGAGAACCTCTTCCATTTAGAAGAATATGTTTTTCTAGTGGAAGGTTTCCTGAAACCCCTAAGTACTGTCAGCACCTGTTCTGACAGTTTAAGGTTAGCAAATTCTAAGTCCTCAAGAGCCAGGCCTTGAGTCTCAGTGATTTGAGGCTGGGATACAGGATCCTGCCCTGAGAAGAGGTCAGCAGGTTGTGCCACCTGGGCAAGTGAATTGGGGGGGGGGGCACTGATAGGGTCAGCAGAAGTGAGTACCAATGTTGCCTCGCCCAATCGGGTGCCACTAGTATCATTGTTGCTGGTTGGGTCCTCAATTTCATTAGGGTCCTGAATATCATTGAAAAAAGAGGAAAGGCATACAGAAACTTCCCTGACCAGTCCAGACCATCACATCTAGGGGAAGTGTACCCCTCAGAGTAAGTAACTAAATAAACTTTATTTGTATGGCGCTCTTCAATGAAGTATCAGAGTGCTTCACAGTGAAATAGCCATTACAACAATAAAATCCCAAAATACAATAACTTAGTAAGCCATAAAACCACAGAATAATCAGTACAATACTGCACCAAATGCCTGCTTGAATAAATAAGTTTTGAGGGCAGTCTTAAAGCTGTCCACTGTCAGGCACTCACGTACCCGATGAGACACAGAATTCCACAGGGTCAGGGCCACAAATGAAAACGCCCTAGCTCCAGATGTTTTTAGCAGTACCCTGAGAATCTCCAGCAATCCCTCATCAGCTGAGCGGAATTGCCAAAGAGGGCAGCAGGGGTGCAGGAGATCTTGCAGTAGCTCACTCCGAGTCCACGTAGGGCTTTGTAGGTCAGCAGAGGCTTGTAACAGTACACTGGTAACTGGTGATTTTCTACAGAGGCAAAAAGATCCACCTTTGGAGTGCCCCACCTCCTGAAGATTGTACTGAGTATCTGGGGATTCAGACACCACTTGTGGTGGTCCTGTCTTATCCTGTTGAGGGAATCTGTCAGTACATTGTCCTTTCCTGGAAGGTGTAGGGCTGATAGGGATACCTTCATGGAGTATGCCAGGGATCACAGCCTCATTGCCTCTGTGCACAGTGGGGCTGACCTGGTTCCTCCCTGTTTGTTGATGAAGTACATAGTTGTGGTGTTGTCTGTTCTGACCTCCACCACCTTGTTTTGAAGATGTGGGTCGAATGCCTGTAGAGCCAGGTACACTGCCCTGAGCTCCAGCAGATTTATGTGCAACAGGGACTCTTGGGGAGACCATGTGCCACTTGCTGTGTGATCCCGCATGTGTGCTCCCCAACCTAGAAGGGAGGCATCTATTGTGAGAACTAGGGAAGGCTGTTCCCTTAGAAAAGGCACGCCTACCCGAAGGTTGTGCTCGCCAGCCACCACTGTAGTGCTTGTAATAGGCTGTGGGTGACAGGAACCAGTTTGGACAGTGGGTCTGTCCTTTGTGATCAGTACTGCCTCAGGTGAAACTGGATGTCTCTCATTTGGAATCTGGAGCATAGCACTACTGTGGTGGCAGCTGCCATGTGACCCAGCAGCCTGAGGAATTCTCTGGCTGGTCTGGCTTTTCCTAGTATGAATGATTCTGCAATCTGCAGAATGCTGTCTACCCTGTCACGGGGCAGAAAAGCTCTGCCTAGGCTGGTGTCCAGTTCTGCTCCGATGAACTCCAGTATCTGTATTGGTATTTGTTGCAACTTCTGCTCGTTTATGAGGAAACCTAAGGACTCCGGAGTAGATTTTGTTAGTGCTAGGGATTGCTCTGCATGTTGCAGAGACTGACCCACTACTAGCCTGTCATCCAGGTAGGGAAAGACTGTCACCCCCTGATTTCTCAGAAACTCTACCTCTACGGCAAGGCACTTTGTGAAGGCCCTTGGTGCAGAAGTTAGGCCAAATGGGAGTGCTGTGAACTGATAATGGCTTGAGGCCAACCTGAATCTCAGGTACTTTCTGTAAGATAGTCTGATAGGGATGTGAAAGTAAGCATCCCTTAGATCTAAGGAAGCTAGCCAGTCTCCCTTCTGTAATGTGGGAATGATTATTGAGAGAGCTACCATTTTGAATTTTGGCTTCAGAATGTGTTTGTTTAGAAGTCTTAGAGCCAGGATAGGTCGCCAATCCCCATTTTTCTTCCTGGTGAGGAAGTATCTGGTGTAGAAGCCTTTGCCCCTCTGGTTTAGGGGCACTGGCTCCACTGCTTTGATTGCCAGAAAGTGTTTTACCTCTATTCCAGTAAGATTCTGTCTGCAGATGTAACTGGTGCAAAGGTTCTTGTTCTCAGCTTGGGGAATGATGTGAAGCTGAGTGACAGCCCCTGGCTCACTACCTCCAGGACCCACTTGTCTGTGGTGATGGTACACCAAGCCTGGGGGTAATGAGCCAACCTGCCACCTACTGGTGGTTCTACGATAGGGAACGCAACCTGTACCAGCCCGTCAGGGGTTCTGTGTGGGCTGTGCCTGAATCTGTGGAAAGGGAGATGCTCTTCTCATAGCTCTCGTGCCCCTTCCTCTAAAATAGGCTCTAGGCTGCCATTGTGGTTGAGAGGCCTGTGCTTGGAAAAAAGGTTTGGGATAGGATCCTCTACCCCTGCTTCCCCTAGTTTGGGCCCTATAGGAGGTGGAAGGCCTATGCTTAGAGTTACTTCTATAGGTAGTCTTGTATTCCTCTACCTTTTTCATGTAGGCCTCTGTTTTGTCACCAAACAATGATTTTTTCTCAAATGGGAAATCCATTGCCTTGGCCTGAGTATCCACAGTCAGGCTGGTGGCCCTGAGCCATGCAAATCTCCTGAGTGAGACAGCTTAAGCCATTAGCCTGGCTGCAGAGTCATTTGCCTCCACCGCCATGTGGAACTGGTATTTGGTGGCATCCTGTGCAGCTCTTGCTGTATCCTGCAAGTCAGCTGCCACTTCACTTGTCACCCTGTCAACGAGGGCTAGAGCTGTATTCCAGAGTGCCTTCTGGTATTGCATTGCATTAAGCCATGTAATTGGCTTGCGAGACTATCAGGGAGGCAGCCATGTACCCCTTCTTTCCCATGGCATCCATTTTCCGAGAATCTTTGTCCAGAGGATGGGTAGCCAAAGGTATCCTGGCCTTGTCACAGGCAGCAGCCTGAACCACCCCTTCAGGGTCAGGATGGCTGAATAAGAAATCAGCTGTGGTTCTATCCAGCTGATATTTCTTATCAACTTTTTGTCTACTCCAGGTATTGAAGTTGGAGTCTGAAATATTTTCAATGCTGCCTTTTTTAAGGACTTGTGCATCGGTAGCAAAAGGCACTTAGTGGGAGCAAGCTACATCATGTCAAGGAACTCTGCTTCCTCCATATCCTCCTCTGTCTCCTGCAGAGGAAGGCTGAGGGTCTTTACCATGTTTTTTTACAAAGGCACAGTGGGAGGTATAATCCTCTAGTCCCCTAGGAGGAGGTCCAAACTCTTGTTCTGGGGGAAACCTCCGGGTCTATCTGGTCCTCTTCAAAATCCTCTTCATCCTCCTCACCATTAATAGCCTGAGGTTCCTGAGGAGCTGGTACTGGCCCAGGAACCGGTGCAGCTGGTGTAGGAACTGGGACTACAGCGCTTGTAAGACCTGTAAAGCCTTAGCAATGTCCTCAGCTAAGGGCATATTGTGTTTGTCTGCTGGGAGCTCCTTAGCCTCCTCGGTCGGAGGCACAGCAACTTGCTTTTCCTTGCATTTCTTCTTAAGTGGGACAGTTTCAGCCCCTGTCTCCACAGCCCTTTTTAACTTACCTTGCTCAGTCCTGTCTGACCCCTTGTCAGGGTCTTTAGCTTTACTTCCATGCTTCTTAATTGCTGAGGTAGAGGAACTACTTTCCCCAGTAGTAGCAGAAGCAGAGGCCATTTCTTCTAACATCTTGGCCCTTTTTCTCAAGGTTTTAGGACAAAAAGTTTTACAAATATCACAACTGGCAAAAATATGGCTAGTACCCAGACAAAAAACACAGAGGGAATGTCTGTCTGCTTTTGCTATAATCTGCCAACAAGACTCACAATACTTAAAACCAGTGGATCCTGTGTGTTTTTTTAGGTTTGTCAACAGGGACCTCTGACATTGAGCAGGAAGCAGTAAAATCAAATTAAAGAATTTTTATCGGTTCCTTGGAATCAGAGATTTCAAATATAAACAACCACTAATGGTTCCTGGAACCAAGCGTTACTCGGTTCCTGAGAAAGAAAGGGAACCGAAAATAAATATAAATACTATAAAGCGGTCAAAGAAACCAACTGCAAAATCACTTAATATCTTAAAGAATGAGGTAAAAACCTCACCTAAAATCGAGGAACCCACGGTTCCAAGGAACTCTGAGGGAACCGCGAACAACGTAAAAAAAAATAATACAAACTACAAAATTAACTAAACTCTAAGGGCAGCAATTTAAAATTAAACTAAAACGTCACTTATCAACTAAGATAACAAATCTGAAGAAAGTTCAAGGAGAGCTCTATGGGACGTCTTCACTAGGCAGGTGGTGTAAAGAATCTGAAGCACTCAGAGTGCAGCAGTTACTAGGGCAGCAGTTTGAAATTGGCATGGGCCAATTGAGAGTTCCATCATTTGCATAGCATTCCATCTCTCCGGGCAGTTCAACACAGGAGGCTGACTGCATTAGTTTAATCATAATGAGTGACTCCTGGGGTTAGAACACCCGACAATCTTGGGACTGGGCCCCGGCCTCCAACGCAATCAACGAGTAATTGCGTTGGGCCAGGGTCTAGGCTGCAGTAAGTTGGTTTCAGCCTCAAGATTACCCTACAGACCTCTACCGTTGTCACTAGTCAGAACTCTCCCCAGGGAGACCGAATTCACCCATCCCCCGAGACCCAAACCTGTCAGATGATGGCAAACCGACTGGAGAAATCCCAGCCCTAACAGAGGAAACTGTCTGAGAAGAACCGAGCAAACTCCTCACATTTTTGAGCTGCAAGTACTCTAGCGGGTTTCAGACAGGCCGGATGTAAAAGTCTGTTCACAACCCAAAAGAGCTGAGCTGGTCAGTTCTTCCCAGCTACAATCATCATAGACATAAAAGATGCCTTTTTTATGGGTGATTGCATTCTGATGATTTTTGTAATGAGTCATCAGAACCAGCCTGTCCTCCTGGGACCTGATTTTCCTCCAATGCCTCTCTAACCTCCATTCCTTGGTTTTCAGTGTCCTTAGTTTGCCATCAAACCAAGGCGAGCCAAGACGCAAAACCAGCGGGCGTACATGGGCCGGTGCCAGACAGTCCAAGGCCCCCATTACAGCCCTAGTATAGGCTGCCACGGCCTCCTCCGGACCCTTTGCACATGCCTCCAGCACAGACGAAATGTCCAGTTTTGCCAGTAGTCCCTCCGGCAGTAACCATTTTAAAGGGTGGAACTGTACCATTTCCACAGGGAAGAGACTTGGGGGAGGGGGCTCTGAAGCTGAACCGGGTGGTGCAGTGATCCAACCAAATGACCAGATCAATCTCAAGGGTGTTAATCTCAAACACCAGGGAGAACACCAAATTAAGTGCGTGTCTGGAATGGTGGGTCCTGGCTGTGGTTTCAAGAGATAGGCCAAGGGCCACCACATTAGACAGGATGTCCCTGGCACCAGACAAAACCTCGACATCCACCCAGGTGTTGAAATCGCCAAGAACAAGCAATCTCAGCGATTCCAACACCCTCTTAGTGACAAAGGCTGTCACCTCTTGAAGGAAACTCCTGTCCCAACCAGGTGGACAGTAGACTAGGGGAACCCTAAAATCCACTCCAGGACCCCCAGAGAAGCTCCTCTCTACTTAATGCCCACTGGATTGATAGTTGGGCATGAAAACCAGTTTCTCAAACTGAATATTGAAGCCACACAGGCCAAGCTAAGCAAGTACTGCAGCAACTGTTGTAAAGGCTGCCAGCACAGCACCCATCAGTGGCAACTGTAACTGGAAGCCAAATCAAAAGAAAAGAACAGGAGTTATGGAGTTAATTACTGTAAGGCCTCAGACAGGCTTGGGCTCCCATGCATCTTACATAACCAGGGCAGCAAGGAGCCTGAGATCCTGGACGAAGTTTTGTTGTGCATAATGGGATTTCATGAAACACACTGAAGACAGGGTTTTCTGGCGAAGGTAGTAGACGTCAACATGGTTTTCATCAGCATTTCACTCCAGGAAGCAGATACTGATGTAACCCCCCTGCAAATGGGGGTTCCCAAAAGACTTCCAGGAGCTTGCTTGAATGCTCCAAGCCTGAATGGTGTTTGGCATTTAAGCCATTTATCAGTGAGTGTTTTTTAGAGCCTCTGGTACTGTCTCTTTAAGAGCTGTCTGCTTGCAGACATAATTAGTTTGTATGGGGGACTGTGCTTCTGAGTACCACCGAGCTGCTGCCAATTCACTTCATTTTTGCAGTCACTAGGAGGTAAAGGAACCTATCTGAAAGATGTAACTGTTTGCCAGAAATTATTTAGAGTAATAATGAAATTACAGTTTGTCTAACCTGCTCTTTGCAGTCAGAACTGTGTCTGCTAGTTCCCCATTCTAGTTTTGAACTGCTGAACTGAACCAATCAGTATGAGAGTAAGAGCTCTAAAATGGTGCCTTGGACGAATCAGAACTTGGACTCATAATCTGAGCCAGCCACAAGAGGATTGTATGGGCAGTGACTCTGGGAGATGAAGTTTAGACTTCAGTGCCTTTTGACCAACAGCAGCAGTCTATTGTGAGTGACAGCCAATCCAGTCAAGAACTGGGAGGAACTCAAAGGAAGTGCCCGGTTTTGTCGGTTGGAGTTTCAGTTGAGCTTTGGCAGTGAAGAAGGAAGGAGCCCTGTGCTTTTCAGTGTGCAGTTTTAGTCAAAACGTGTAAGGCCCAGAGTTCCGGTCTGCAGCTTGTGTAACAGCTTGTTAGGACTGAATCCATCCTGTGAAAAGAATCAAAGGATCTCTGAAGAGTAGAAACCAGGCTCACCCTGTAGAAGACTGGAAGAATTGCTGAAAATTGCACTCGGTCTGTCAGGAACTGAATCTGCTGTGTTCTCCCGGTATTGTGCAGTAATTGCGATCGGGATACAGATGCAGCCTGCCTGGTATAGTGCTTTTTTTATATGGATGTGAAGAGGTTTGTGTACCTCAAGTGAGCCCTGCTGACATTGAAGGACCCTATCTTATTTGGAGGTCGTGAGTACTAATTCAGGGTTGCTCCTCGTTGAATTGCCACATTAAATCCAAATGGAATTACTGTACTGCTGACTGTTTAATTCTCCTTTCTCTGTGTGAAAGGGCCCCTACCAGCTGCCACGTTTGACTAGCCACTAGGGCTTGGGTACCCAGGGACAGTAACTGATAGGGATAGGCCTGTGCACAGAGCCATAGGTAGATTATTAGAGTGATAAGCTAATTAACCTGATTTCCCCCTGTCCTTGTTATATCCCCCTAAATAAATCAGAGCTGCTTGTTTCAGCAAAGTTATACTGCCTGAGGTATTTGTCTATGTTAAAGTACTGTACTGTGATTGTTGCACTGTATCTCATTTCACAGGAGGTCCCAGTGCCGGAACCAGACCTGGGGTAAGTGTATACTGTGAAGGTAATTCTGATATATTGTGTGGGCCACTAGTGGGAAGAAAGGGGGGTTGCAGTGTCCCAGAGGGCTGTGACCAAGTTAGTTTAACTATTGCAAACCCTGACCTCTGGGTGGAGGCACCTGCCATTGGATCCAGGCCCCTCAACCTGTTAGTGGCAAATCAGGCAGGGGTAGTAGCCCCTGGGATAGCGCCATCTAGGGGTTACACTGATCAGATGTCCCTCAACAAAATGATTATGAGCTGTCCAGTTACTGTTCCAGCCAACCTAATGGACTAAACAGGCGCCTGGCAGAACTCTGCCCATAGGACTGGTAATTCTGGTCATTTGGGGAGTGCTACAGTATGGGTTTTGCTGACCTAATGAATCATTTTCTCCTTTCAGTCAAAACAAAATGCCCATTAGATATTATTTCCAAGTTACTGAATAGCAAGGACCATCTATTCACAGAAGTACAGGAAGTCTCCTCCCCTCACCCTCCGACTGTGGATTTAGCTAAACTCTCTGGGCCTGATTTTAAAGGAATCGGGGGCCTCCACAAAACTAGACATTTTTGCACACTGCTTTTTGCAGGGAAATGCCTCCCCCGCAACTGACAGCTTTCATTAAGCACTGTGACACCCCAATAGATGGCAAGGATACAGTTCTCTGCAAACAGGCAGCATCTAAAAGAGCAGCCAACTAGTTTCAAAATAGTGCATGTCTCCCTCAGTCCCTCTAGAAACCAGGTACCACACCATTATAAAGAGGTTACTGCTGGGGAGGGGGGGAGTGTATTAGGCACCACGCCATAGGAAGTGAGTTACTACCCCAAAAATGGTACACCATATTTATTTTATTTTTATTTAAATATTTGGTGACTGGGAGAAGCACACTGAGCTAAGGCTCATTTCCAAGGGTGACCAGGGGGAAGGGGGGGGAGGAGACAAAAATACAATACAAAGGCAAAAGTGCAATACAACGGTACAATACGTAAGTGCATGGATTCAGCAGGATCACAAGAGGTACATACGCATGTAATGACAGTTATATAAAATGTACACAATAAATGAGCATAGGTAGGAGCAGTTTCCAAAAGCATGGACATGGCTGCCTGGCTACAATTTCTAGAACCCTGGCGGGAGTGGGCGTGGTAACTAAGAGCAGAAAAGACACGAAGAGTAAGCAGGTGGCATGCAGGTCTGGGGTTTGGGGGGAGTGGTGACATATGCCCAGGAGCAATCTTAGGCACCGCTTGAGGGTGTAAGAGTAGCTACAGTGAGGAGAGAGCCATTAGAAGTGGAGGGCTCAAGTAGGAGGTTAGTCAGGTGGAAGGCACAAGCAAGTCAGAGGAGGGGAGTGGTAGATGGTATGTTTAAAGAGACTTAGTGATGGTGACATATGGAACGGGGAGGGCAGGGTGTTCCACGCATGGGGGAAATGGAAGGAGAATGCAGCCTTGCCAGAATTTGAATGAGGGCAGGGTAGGGCAAAGGAGTGGTGGTCATGAGAACGGAGACCATAGGAGGTGTGGGGGGAGGGGGATAGGAGGGAGGTGAGGTGGGGAAGTGAGCTGAACCAGTATTTGGCAGTGATAATGGAAGTATGGTGGTCACGGAGGGAGGTAAGGAAGTGAAAAGACAGAGATGTGTAGAAGTGCAATGATGGGTCCGGGGGGGGGGCGTTGAGGGTGAACCGGAAAAAGGCATTGAAAAGTACATCCAGCCTGGAGAGGGTGGTTGTGTAAGTGGACCTGTAAACAACATCGGCGTAATCAAAAAGTAGTAGGATTGTCTTTGTGAGGAGAGTCCGGTGAACAGGGAGGGAGAGGGCTTCTTTGTTTCTGTAGAGAGACCCATGTTTGGGACGGAGCTTGGAGTGTATATAATTCACATGCATTGAGAAATCCAGGTGGCTGTCCAGCCAGACTCCTAGGTACTTGTAGGCTGGGACTATGTCCAAGGTTTTGCCATCAAGGATGAAGCAGGCTGGGGGTGTGAGGAGTTTGGCTAGTTTCAGGGGTGTGCCGAAATTCATGGACATTGTTTTTTGAGGTATTTACTTTTAGTCGATTTGCCTCGAACCAGTTCAGGACACGGGTGAAGTCGGATTGCAGTTGAGAAGTCATCTCAGAGGCAGAAGGGCTAGAGTTTTAAAGGATGGTATCGTTGGCATAGAGGTGAATGAGGAAGGAGGAGCATACAAGAGGGAGGTCATTTAGAAAAATAGAGAAGAGGATGGGACCAAGGATGGAGCCTTGCAGTACTCCTGCAAGGATTGGGGGGAGGGGGATGCTTCCAGTTTGAACGCGTTGAGAACGACCAAAGAGGTAAGACTCAAACCATTTCATTGAGAGGGGGGAAAGGCCTGCAAGTTCTAGCCTGGTGAGAAGGACAGGATGGGAGACTCTTGGAACTTTGCTAGTGCAGGGAAGAGGGAGATGGGACCATATCATGCTCCACATCAAGACACTGGGTTACTCCGGGGGGACAGTGTATCTGGCACCACACCACTGGAACAGTGTTACTGCCTTGACGAGGGAGGGCAGACTGTATCATGCTCCACATCATAGGAAGTGGGTTACTGCACCAGGGAGGGTACAGCTGATCAGGCATGTCACTGGAAGAGGGTTAATATGCTGGGGAGGGAGGGTATCACACCATTGGAAGGGGAATACTGCCCTGGGGAGGGAAGGCACATCACATCATGCTCCACATCACAGGAAGTGGGTTACTGTCCCAGTAAGGGTAGCTCATTGGGCACTACACAATTGGAAGAAGGTTGCTGCCACGAGGAGCGTACAGCACAAACCACAGGAAGGGCGTTACTGCATGAGGAGCGAAAAGCGTATCTGGCATGACAGCACAGGAGGGGTGTTATTGCCCAGAGGAAGGAAGGAAGGTACAGCGTATCATGCTCCACACCAGGTTACTTCCCTTGGGGGAGGAAGGGTACAGTGTATCTGGCACCATAACACAGAAAGGGGAATACTGCCCTAGAGAAAGACAGCGCAACATATCATGCTTCACATCATCAGAAGTAGGTTACTGGGGTTACTGTCGGGGCGGGGCACAGCACCAAACCACAGGAAGGGAGTTACTGCACAAAGAGGGTAAAGCGTATCTGGCATGACACTCCAGGAGGGGTGTTACTGCGCAGAGGAAGGAGCATGCTGTGTATTTGGAACTACATCACAGGAAGAGGATGAACTGCCCCATACAGGGAGAGCACAGCATATCAGGCACCATATCACAGGAAGGGGATTACTGCCCAGGGAGAGTACAGCATACCATGCTCCACACTATAGGAAGTGGGTTACTGCCCCAAGGAGTAGTGTATCACGCTCCACACAATAGGAAATAGATTACTACACCAGAAAACATACACCGTAGGAAATGGGTTACTGGCCCATGAAAAGTACAGTGTATCAAGTTCCACACCACAGGAAGGGAGTTGCTGCCCTGGGGAGGGAGGCTGCAGTGTATCAAGCATGACAGCATACTACAGGAGGGTTACTACTCCAAGGAGGGAGGGTGCAGTGTATCCAGCTCCACACCACAGGGAGGGAGTTTCTACCCTGGGGAGAGAAGGTGCAGCATATCTAGTACCACACCATAGGAAGGGAGTTTTGACCCTGGGGAAGGAGGGTGCAGTGTACTCAGGACCACACCATAAGAATGGAGTTACTGCTTCAAAGAGGGAGGGAGGGTGCAGTGTATCCAAGCTCCACACCACAAGAAAGGAGTTTCTGTCCTGACAACGGAGGGTGAAGCGTATGCGGCATCACACACCATAGAGGGGTTACAGTACCAGGGAGGGAGGGAGGGTGCAGTGTATCCAGTACCACAGCATAGAAAGGCAGTTTCTGTCCCAGGGAGGGAGGATGCAGCTATCCGGCACCACACCATACTGCAGGAAGGGGTTACTACCCCAGGGAGGGAGGGTGCAGTCTATCCAGTTCCATGCCATAGGAAGGGAGTTTCTGCCATAGGGAGGAAGGGTGCAGTGTAGTCAGCACCACACCATAGGAAGGGAATTTCTGCCCCAAGGAGGGAGGGTGCAGTGTATCCGACACCATACCATAGGAAGGGAATTTCTTTGCTAGGGAGGGAGGGTGCAGTGTATGAGACACCACACCACAGGAAGGGAGTTTCTGCCCCAGGGAGGCATGGTGCAGTGTATCCGGAACCAAACCATAGGAAGAGAGTTTCTGTCTTGGGTAGAGAGGATGCAGTGTAGTCGGCACCACACCACAGGAAGGGAGTTTCTGTCTTGGGGAGGGAGGGTGCAGTGTATCCGGAACACAAACCAAAGAAAGGGAGTTTCCGCCCTGGGGAGAGAGGATACACTGTAGCTGGTACCACACCATAGGAAAGGAGTTTCTGTCCCAGGCAGGGAGGGTGCAGTGTATCTGACACCACACCACAGGAAGGGAGTTTCTGCCCTGTGAAGGAAGAGTGCAGTGTATCCAGCACCACAGAATACCACAGGATGAGGTTGCTACCTTGGGGAGGAACGGTGCAGTGTGTCAGGCACCACATCAGAGGAAAGGGGTTGTTGGGAGGGTACATAGTGTATAAGGCACCATATCATAGGAAAGGGGTCACTACCCAAGGGAGAAAGTACAGTTACATAAGAACTTACCGTAACAGTAGATCTTCGAGAGGCACTCTTGCAGCAGGCTATTACCATTAGGACTAATGCTGCAGGCCTTAGGACCCACCAGAAAAATCTTAGCTAGCAGTACCCAGCAGGGCCCGCCCCCAACATCGGCTCTGCCCTGTCAGTCATGCTATAAAAGGGGACGGTCCCTGGCTCCACCTCAGTTCACCCGCCGAGGACCCACGAACCGGCCCCAGCAAGCGAACCAGGCGAAGCATGCCCTAGTCATGCTGGAACCCTCCAGGGGGAAGGAGGGCAGGAAAGCGGTACCTGCTGCAAGAGCTATTCTCGAAGATCTACTGTTATGTTAAGTTCTTATGTAACTGTACTATCTTACTTTGAGTGGGAGCTCTTGCAGCAGGCTATTACCATAAGGACTGAATCCCAAGCAATCCCGAGCTAAGGAGGTGACAAGCCCTGGGAGGAGGATAACAGAAGCCAACAAGGATGGCATTGCCTAGACAGACAAGAAAATAGTATATTAGGATAGTAGTACCTGGAGGACCGCCAGGCCAAAACAGTCTTGGCACCTGGAAGCTATGTCCAGGCTGTAATGCCTGACAAACGTATGTACTGAACTCCAAGTAGCTGCTGCGAAAATGTCTCTAATAGAGACATTTTTCAAAGAAGTGAAGGAGGTGGCCACTCCTCTGGTAGAATGACCTCTGACAACTCCAGGGAGAGGTCTGTTATACCTGTAGCAGAAGACTATGCAGTGGACTAGCCACCTTGATATAGTCTGTTTAGACACTGGTTTGCCCAAGTGTTGAGGCGCAAAGGCTACAAAGAGTTGCTCCGATTTGGGGTGTGCCACTGTACACTTGAGGTAGTACCTCAGTGCCCTGTGGATGTCCAAAGTGTGTAAGAGAGCTTCTCCCCTGTTGGAAGAGGTAGCATAATAAACTGGAAGGTCAACTGACTGGTTGATGGTTAATTCAGAAACCACTTTGGGCAGAAACTTAGGATTTGTCCTGAGGGAAACCTTTTCCCTATGAAAAATCAAATAAGGCTCCTTGCACATCAGGGCCTGAAGCTTGGAAACCCTTCAAGCTGCAGTAACAGCAACTAAAAAGGACACCTTCCAGGAGAGATAACGCAGCTCACACTCTGCTGCGGGTTCAAAAGGAGGGAGAGTAAGCTTCTCTAACACAAAAAGGAGATCCCAAGGGGGAATTGGATCCCTGATGGAAGGCTTTATATGAAGTATGCCCCTTTGGAAGGTGTGGGCCACGTCTAACTGGGCTAAGGTTCTGCCTTCTACCAGCGCGTGATAGGCAGATATGGTTGACATATGCACCTTAATGGAGGAGTAGCCCAAACCTTGATGCAATAAGGAGAGGACATACTGCAGGGCTGAGTTCACTGGACAGGTAATGGGGTCCAGATG
Organism: Neoceratodus forsteri; assembly: GCA_016271365.2. Taxonomy (NCBI): domain Eukaryota; kingdom Metazoa; phylum Chordata; order Ceratodontiformes; family Ceratodontidae; genus Neoceratodus; species Neoceratodus forsteri. The sequence goes on along the minus strand of JADMNL010000030.1, from coordinate 119,689,240 downwards.
ATATGACAAAGCCCACAAGCAGAAACGCTTCCACTTCATAGCATAAGTGGACCGTGTGGAGGGCTTCCTCGACGAAACGAGAATGTCTGCCACCTCTTGGGAGACCCCATACCTTGTCTTAACTACATCTGCAGGAGCCATGCATGAAGGTGCAGGGACCTGAGATCTGGATGTACCAGCTTGCCCTGGTCTTGGGCAAGCAACTGCAAGCATATTGGCAGCGGAAACGGAGGTTCCAACGACAGCTGCTGAAGTAGTGGTAACCAAATCTGCTGTGGCCATAGCAGGGCGATTAGGATCATCAGAGTCCCCTTGGCTTGTAACTTCAACAAAACCCTCTGAATTAGAGGGAAGGGAGGGAAGGCGTAAATGAACCTCCCTGTCCAGCAAAGGGACATTGCATCTGGTCAAAAAGTATCAGGCACGTGCTCTTGCGAACAGAAACTTGGCAGTTTGGCATTGCATGGGGATGCAAAGAGATCCAGCTCTGGAAGACCCCATGTGCTGAAGAACTGGTCCGCTACTGACTGGAATAGCTCCCACTCGTGCGCCTTGGACCAAGACTGACTTAGGCCGTCTGCCAAGGCATTTTGGATGCCTGGAACATGCACTGTGGTCAGAGTGATGTGATGCTCCAGCACCCAGTACTAGACTCTCATCGCCTCCCTGCATAGGGGGTAGGAGTGTGTTGCCCCTTGCTTGTTGATGTAGAAGACAACGGCCCTGTTGTCTGACTGAATGAGAAGGGAGCCTGGCACAAGATCCTCCTGAAAGGCCCCGTAAGGCATTGATGACTGCTCGCATCTCTAGAATGTTGATGTGTAGATTGCGCTCCTCTAGTGACCAAATGCCCTTTGTCTGGCGATCTCCTAGGTGCGCCCCCCAACCGAGGTCAGAGGCATCTGTTGTCAAGGTCCAAATCGGGAGCTCCTGCCAAAAAAAGACCTCTTTTTCTAAGTTGGGAGAGTCTAACCACCAGAGAAGGGTCCTTCTGACCAGCTCAGAGATCCTGAACAGATAGTCTAGACCGCTGGAACCTTGGTCCCACTGCACCCTCAGCATCCACTGCGGGACCCTCATGTGTAGGTGAGCCACGGGAGTTATAGGGATGGCCGCCGCCATGTGCCGCAGAAGTCTGTGGAAAGTCCTGGCCTGGACCTGGGAGGTTATTAGAACTGAACGTGCCACCTCTCGCAGGCAACCTCCCCTTTCCTGTGGGAGGAAAGCCATGCCCTGGACTGTGTCCAGGATCGCACCTATAAAGGACAGTCTTTGGCTGGGCTCTGGGGATGACTTGGGAAGATTCAGGGTGATCCCCAACTCTCGGAATAGCATATACCAGTAGGTGTCTCCGAGGAGTGTCAGAGGCGCGACCCTGATGAGGCCGCCAATAGCCAGTCGTCCAGGTAAGGGAAGACATAATGACCCTCGCGCCTTACAGACGCAGCTACCACTGCTAAGCACTTGGTGAAGACTTGAGGAGCAGAGGAGAGGCCGAACCAGCAGAACCCGGAACTGGTAATGCCTCCCCTGGAAGTGGAACCTCAAATACTTCCAGTGGGGAGGAAAGACCCCGATATGCATTTATGCATGCTGGTTCACTACCCCGTATGAACCTCCGGTAGATATTAAAAGCACTTATCACCTCACTCCGCCTGTCACTGCTGTACTCCATACTATAAAGTATCTGTTGCCCGTTTCTACAGAAACTGTATGGTGTATACATAACCTTGTATTAATTGTACTGAACGCATCAGCGGACCTTACATGAACTGATCAGTATTGTCGTATCTTGTATCCTATGAACTGCACTGTACTATGACTGTTAACAACTAATACCATGCATCTCCTGCCCTCTTTGCACAAAAACTAGAAAAGTGTATGCTGTCTTAGTTACCCTGTACGATCTGTATGACATTGTGATACCTGTCTGTATGTTCAAACCTTATGTAACAATCCCCAGGTTGCCCCTGAAAAAGGGATCTTCGGGGCCCAGCGGGCCTACCTGGTTAACAAAATTTAATAAATAAATAAATAAATGTCCAGGGAGCAGAGCCAGTCCCCCTGGTGCAGCAGAGGAATTACACCTGGAAGGGTCACTATCCTGAACCTTTTGTATTCGATATAGTTGTTTAGATAACTGAAGTCCAGGATGTGATGGTACCATGACCGGTGTAGGCTCTTCTTGAGGCTGATCAGCCTTGGAATCCGTGGCCGGTGTCTTGGCCATGGCTGGCTCTAGCTTAGCTGATTTTAAAGGACGGGACCCTGAAGGGGTCTTAGCCAGAGGGTCCCGATCCTTGGCCAGTGACTTACCCAAAGCCCCGGGTAAAACTATGACAGAAGCCTTCTTCGGGGGGTCTGAGGCATGCGCCAAAGTAGAGGCCTTAGAAGCATCCGCCGAGGCCGCAGAGACACGCAGCGATGTGACCTTCACCTTGGTCAGCGCTATCTCGGAAGAAGCCCCCACCGGGCCGGCATCGGTATTTTGGTGGGATTGGCAGACTTTGCCTTTTCTTCATGCCTAGAGTGGCGCGAACGGTCAGAACCGCCCGAGTCTGAAGATGAAGCCTTCTTGTGGGGAGAACGCGACCTGGACCTCTGGTGGGACCGGCTATGGTCCTTCTCATGGGACTTATAGTGGGATTTGTCCTGATGTTTGGCCTTTTTCCCGGGAGAGCTCTACATGACTTTCTTTTTTTGTTATTATAATTTTTATTCAAATTTTTCCAGCTTGGGGGAGGGAGGAGTACAAAAGAAAAGGGAGGGGTGAGGGAAAAGGGTACAGACAGTCACAATTCATTGAATACATAGATTGCTTGTGGTTACAAGATAAATCAATCAGCATAGCACTATAATTGTACTTCATTCAGTGTCTTAATAAAAGGATAGAAAGAGAAAACACATAAGGGAGGAATTTAAATATCAAATAATAAGTAAGGCACAGCAACTGTTATAACTTACAGAATGTAAACTGCAGTTTCTAGCTGTAAATAATTACTACGATTGAATTATACAGCTAGACAAGACCCATACTCAATTACCTGGGTATCTAGTACTGCTAGTTAGGTTGTTCATAGTCAGATTTAGGGGTTCACCTCCTCTGGTGACCCTTGTCTCCATGACACTCCTTTAAGGGACAAAGGAGGGATCCTTGGACATGATGTATAGTACCCATCTGGACCATTTCAATGTGCATAGGTCAGTTTTGTCATTTAGATGGTGAGAAATTCTGTCTGATCTATAAATCCGAATAACAATCTCTCTCCACTCTGACATGGTAGGGATACTGGGGGTAAGCCAGTGTCAGGTCACAGCCTTCTTGGCCGTTAGCAGCAGAGCTACCAAGAGATACTGTGTAAGTAAGTCCTTGAGCTCTGGGGGGAAGATGTGAAGGATAAATAAATCTGCAGTTAGGATGAGTTGGGTATCGAAGAGAGATCTCAGTTCCGATTGTAATTAAGTCAAAAAGGTCTGTATCAGGGGACATGCCCAAAATATGTGGGTGTGGTGCACCCTAGATTCACTGCATCGCCGCCAGCAGGCCCTCTAATGCACCGGAGTAAAATGTGCTGTCGATACGGGGGTACGGAAGAACCTAGTCAATATCTGCCAGGAAAACAGCCTCCAGCTATGGGAATATGTAAGTTTAGCTATCGAAAGACAACCTTTATACCAATTTTCCTTTCGAATGTCAAAACCAAATTCCTCCGTCCATTTAGCACATACAGTATGCTTTCAGTATTCACTCCTAGAGTATCCCCAAGTGCCCTGTACAAGACAGAAACAATATGGGGCGTATTGCCAGCTTGTACGAGTTGCTGAATACATGGAATCAGTGGGGAGGAGCATTCAAATTGTCGTATCCGGACTGGGAGGGAATAAAAAAAGTGTCTTAGTTGTAGATATCGATAAAAATCTTGGCACCTCAGGCCGTACGTTTGGCTTAAGTTCAGAAAGGACTTAAACTCTCCTCCACTTTGGAACTGAGTGAGGTTAGTGAGCCCCAGGTGTTCCCAAGTGGTAAATGTATGATCATATAGTGCTGGCTGGAAGTTCTCCAGTAGGGTAATGGACAAATGAATGGGAGAAATGGTGAAAGAGACAGATGTCTACGTATGGCATTCCAGGCTTTCATCTGGTGTATAATCCAGGGGTTCATCGGAGCCGAATCATGTAGACGGGAAGGAGGCATTCGGTATGTCATGGATTTAATTAGCTGCTTAAAAGGCATCAAGCCGTCTTCAGTCTCCCTCCACAGAACAGGGCTAGACCTGGCTAGTCGGCATACTATAAAGGATAGGTATGAGGCCCAGTTATAAAGTTTAAAATTAGGGAGGGCGAGCCCACCTAATTTCCTAGGGAGGTACAGGATGGAAGCTCTCACTCTAGGCCGTTTGCCAGCCCAGATGAATCTGCCAAGGCTGTAGCTACTAATACTCCAAGTAAGCCATGGTGTACCAAGTTTAGTAGCAGGGGGTAGCAAACAAACTGGCCAGCATTGCTCTGCCCTCTTTAGTCCATAGCATTTACATTCCTTTGTTTGGCTTCGCAGGCCTTTTCTTTTCTCTTTCAGGTTTGTTTTGTGGGGGGGGGGCAGAGTGGACTTGAAGCTGAAGGTCTCAATTAAGTCTGCATGGTCTGCCCGCATAGTGATTGGCTGTGGCACCTGGTAGGGGGTGTGGCAAGTCTGGGGCGTCGAGTTTAAATGCCCAAGCAAAGTTAGAAGCCATACTATTAGTTCAATTGTACTGGGAGTGAAAGAAGCAGTAGAAGAACTGAGGAGCAGCAGACAGAGGAACAGCCTCAGAGCCAACTAAAAGAATGAAGACTTTATGTAGACTGGCAAGTGGAGTGAATCTGCCTACCTGTGTGTGTGGGGGGAATTTCTGCCATAATCTTGGACTTGTGATGCAGTCAGTGGCGTTTTCCAGTGGGCAGCAAGCCCCACACTAGCAGCGCAGACAGACATTAGGTCTCATGTGGGAATCATCTGATTGGAGCCAGGAACCTTGGACTCAAGTCGTGGGGGGGGCTAGACATGAAGAAAAAATTACTCACCTTAGTAATGTTGTTTCTTCTAATAGAGTCTTGCTATATTATGACATATGCAGTATAACCCCAGGTTAGAACTGCTCCGGAGGTGAAAGAGTTAACTTTCCATGCAGGGCATGGAATCTTGAGCGCGAGCTCGGTTGAACACTCTGTCTGTTGAAGCTCAAACTTAAACTGTCAGATCTTTATGAGCAAAACTCACTAAGGTTCTGTGTGGAAGTCGTAACCTACACTAGCCACTGGCTACTAACTACAAAACACATTTTTGATCTTGATCCCAAAACAAAGACTCAAGTCAGGGAATTCAAGAAAGAAAAATAAGCATAACACCTAAGCACCCAAAGAAAGGGTGACAATAAAGTGGGCATCTATGAAGTGCCAACATTGCACTGCCCACCCACATCCCAAAAAAGAGGTTCTGAGAGGGGCAGGCTGGGGGGGTGGTCATAATATAGCAAGACTCCATTAGAAGAAACAACATTACTAAGGTGAGTAATTTTTTCTTCAAACAACATGAAGTCTTGCTATATAATGACATATGCAGACTACACAGCAGTACCTCCATGGAGGAGGGACAGAACCTACTTGGGAAATAGGCTCTGAAGCACAGCTGTGTTAAATCGAGCATCACTCCTAGCCTGGATATCCAGGGAGTAATGCTTAGTAAAAGTGTGAACTGTTTTTCCAGGTAGCTGCTTGACATATCTCTAGGATAGGATGTCCCTGGCAGCAGCCAGAGACGCAGCTGTACCTCTGGTAGAGTGAGCCCTCAGGCCTGAGGGAGGAACTCACCCAGTTTTTCAGCAGAATTGGATACAAGAGACAATCCACCTGGCAATGGATCTTTAGTGGCAGCTTTCCTTTACCAACCTCACCATAAGTGAGGAACAATTGAGGGATTCAACCTGTGACCCTTGGTAATCTATATAGTAACTAAGGGCTCTTTGACATCTAAACTGTGCAATCTCTCTCACCAGAGGAGGAATGGTCAGTGAAGTACACAGGAAGAGACATGGATTGATTAAGGTGGAAGTCTGAAACCACCTTAGGCAAAAACTTCCTGTTAGTCCTGAGGACCACCTTATCTCTATGAAAGGAGATAAAATCAGGCTCCACTGACAATGCTTGTAGCTCACTTTTGCGCCTGGCAGAGGTGATGGCTACCAGAAACACAGTTTTCCAAGTCAAGTACTTAAGCTCTGCTGAAGACAATGGCTCAAAAGGGGGTTGCATAAGCTGAGCAATGCAAATATTAAGATCCCAAGCAGGGCAGGGGCCTGAACGGAGGGTTGGTGTGAAGCAACCCTTTAAAAACTTGGAGAACACAGGGTGAGCTGAAAAGAAGAGGCTCACCTGCTGATAAGAAGACAGACACAGCTGCCAAGTGCACTTTTAGAGTAGCTGGTCTCAGGCCCAAGGAATTCAAATGCACCAAATAATCCAGGATCGTGGCACGCAGCAGATTCTGGGGAAATATGCTTACCAGCACACCATATGGAAAATCTTTTCCATTTTGAATTATAAGTAGCCCTGGTGGAAGGCTTCCTAGAGGCCTTCAAGATATCCAATACACCTTGGGAAGGTGTAGGTCAGCAAACTCTAACTCTTCAGGAACCATGCCTTGAGATTGAGAGATTTGAGGTCTGGATACCAAACTCTCCCTGGGCACAGGTTAACAGGTTGTGATTCCTGGAAAGACACAGGGAAGGTGGACTGCTAAGGACATGAGGAGTGGGTACCAGGGCTGCCTGGCCAATCTGGAGCAATCAGGATCATCTTGCAGGGTTGAGATCTGATTCTGACTAGCACCTTGAAAAGGAGGGGGAAGGGGGGAAAAGCATAGAGAAACTTCCCTTCCCAACTGAGTAGGAAGGCATCCAGAGGGACTGAGCCCAACATTGGGGCCTGCAGCAAAAAGGGAAGTTGGTGATTGTCTGGGGCTGCAAAGAGATCTATCTGCGGGTGCCCCATCTGGCAAATACACATCCAGTACTAGGGGATCCAGTGCCCATTCGTGATGGCCCTGGGAAATCCTGCTGAGAGCATCCGCTAGGACATTGTCCTTGCCTGGGAGGTGAACAGCCGTGAGGGAGGCGTTCAGAGAATAAGCCAGAGACCACAACTTCATTGCTTCGGTGCACAAGGCCGTAGACCGAGTGCCCCCTTGCTTGTTGATGTACCACATTGTAGTGGTATTGACTGTTCTGATCTGAACAACCTTGTTCTGAACAGATGTGGAAAAAACCTGAAGTGCTAGAAAAACTGCTCTGAGTTCCAGCAAATTGATATGGAGCACAGATTCCTGAGGGGACCACAGCCCTTGGGTGGAAAGGTCACCCATGTGAGCTCCCCACCCCAAGAGGGATGCATCTGTAGTAAGGGTCAAGGAGTGAGACTGGGGAGTGAAGGGAACACCCTGTCTCAGATTGCTCTGATCCTGCCACCACTGAAGGGCCTGGATCAGGGTTCGAGTCACTGGGATCAACGTGGTTAGAGGATCTGTCCTTTGAGACCAAAAGGCTCTCAAATGGAACTGGATATCCCTCATCTGAAATCTTGCTCCCTGCACTACTGCTGTAGAAGCAGCCACGTGCCCCAGGAGCTGTAGAAAATGCCTTGCTGGTCGAGAGACCTGCAGGGTGAAAGAAGAGGCCAGAGAGACCAAGGTCCTTGCTCTTTCCAGAGGGAGGAAGGCTCTGTCTTTTGTGTTCAGTTCTGCCTATGAAGGTGAGAAGCTGGACAGGCTCCAGAACTGACTTTGGAAGATTGAGAAGGAAACCTAGAGATGTCAACAGTTGCTGGGTTACTAGTAAGTGTAGTTTGATCCTGTTCTGGAGACTGGCCTACAATGAGCCAGTCGTCCAGATAAGGAAAAATGGCAATCTTTGCCTTAAATGAGCAACTGCTACTGCCAGGCATTTTGTGAACACCCTCGGGGCCGAGGTGAGGCCGAAGGGCATTGCTCTGAACTGGTAATGGCCTGAGGGCAGTTCGAATCTGAGGTACTTTCGATGGGAGCTTCTGATGAGAACATGGAAGTAGGCATCCTTGAGGTCCAGGGAGGCTAGCCAGTCCCCTGGCCTTAGAGAGGGTAAAATAATTCCCAGAGTCACCATTTTGAACTTTGGTTTTAAAAGGTGCTTGTTTAGATACCCGAGATCCAGGATGGGCCGCCATTCTCCTGTCTTTTTTGGGGTAAGGAAGTACCTGGAGTACAACCCTTTGCCCTGGTGTATGGGAGGCACCCTTTCCACAGCTCTGAGAGCCAGGAGGGAAGAAACTTCTGCTTCCAGGGCAAGTGCCTCTGATGGGTTTGCAGGTGGAAAAGACCTGGCTCTCATCTTCGGAAATTTTCTGAAGCTGAGAACCAGTCCCTGGCTTACTACTTCCAGGACCCACTTGTCTGATGTTAAAGACTTCCAGTCCTGGACAAAGTAAGCCAGCCTGCCCCCTACCGGTAGTGGAGAATCGGCCCTGGCCACCCCATCAGGGAGCCTGTTTTGCAGGGGCTTTGGGTTGAGGGGTAGAAGCAGGCTTACTAGAACCCCTTCTGTCCCTTCCTCTAAAGAACCCCCTCTGGGCATAAACAGAAGAGGAGGCCTGGGCTTGGTAAAAAGGCCTATGAAAAGGCCTGCCCCTGCCCCTGACATGCTGCCTTTGAGGAGTGGCTTGCCTTTCTTTGGCCTGTGCACTCCTATAGGTGGTCCTATACTCATCCATTTTCTTCATATAATTCTCTGTCTGCTCCCAAACAGAGAATTGCCCACAACAGGAAAATCCATAGCCTTAGACTGAGTATCCTGTGACAGGGCAGTACATCTGAGCCAGGCCATTCTGCGAAGAGACACAGATGTAGCCATGACTCTTGATGAAACATCATTAGAGTCTACTGCAGCATGAAATTGCACCTTGGATGCCTCAATACCATCCGCAGCCACCTGCTCCAGCTCCCTGGCAAGCTGGCCAGGGGCCTGTTTTGCTAGGGCCAGGACAGTATCCCATCTGGATTTCTGGTACCTAGCTGCGTAAGCCATATAATTTGCCTGTCTGAGTCCCAAAGATGCTGCCATGTACTGTTTCTTTGCCATGGCATCCATCCTCCTGTAATCCTTTTCAAGAGGGTGAGAGGCTAGAGGAATATTAGCCTTGTCACAGGCTGCAGCCTGCACTACCCCCACATGGCTGCACTGCTGGGAGAGGAACTCCGTATCAGAGCCTGATAAAGCATACCTCTTGTCCATCCTTTTATCCACAGGGAGGATAGAATGAGGAGTTTTCAGAATTTTTACTGTCTGTTTCCTAAAGGATTTGTGTAAGGGAATAGACAGTCTCCTAGACTCTGGAATATCCATCATTTCCACAAAATCAAGCTCTTCTTGATCATCAACAGCTTCCTCAACAGGGAGTTGCAGAGTCTCAGCAACTTTCTTGTAAAACAAAAATGAGAAGGGACTCAGATAGCCTGGGGGACACCCTGAGGGTCTGTCTGGAGAGATGTCTGGTTCAATGGGCACATCCAGACTTTCAAAATCACACTCACTCTCCTCATACCCTCCTCCTTCCTCCGTTCATAAAAATCCTCAAAATCATAATCTTGAATCGGGGAACCGGCCCAAACCGAGCGCTTCCCTAATGTTGTCGGTTCGACGGAACTGGGAAAGAGACTGGACAATTTGAATAGCTTTGGCTATTTCCTCAGCGGTTGGAGAAAGAACTTTGGCCCCAAACTAGCCGACTTTCTAGTCCTTTAGTTGAACCGCCCTCAGAGCTGGCTCTTCGCTTGCCCGAGGAAGTATCGCCTGGTCAGAGGGCATTCTCAGGTTCGGTTGAACCGAACCGGCTGGCCATCCGGGTCAGCAGACTTTTGGCCTCCCTTCCTGAGCCTACTAACTCTCTTTTCCACGGTGGCAGCAGGAAAATTTTACAAATCTGGCAGTCTGCACTGAGGTGGTCAAACCCCAGACAATATACACAAGTGGTGTGTGGGTCAGCCTTAGCAAAGGCTTCCCCACAGAGGCCATAGTGCTGAAACCCAGTGGGTCCGGTTTTTCTTTTGGGTTTCTCAGACATAGTGCCAGCCTAACCAAAACTTGCCCGTTAATGGCAATCCGCCAAGCAAGACTCTCTTATCGGTTCCCACCCGTGTCACGGGTCGTGGAAAAAAACGTAATAAAATCAGTTTTTTTTAGAACCGATAAGAACCGGGAACCGCACTCTAAAGGACTAGAAAGTAATTTTAAACCCAAATCTGATCGGTTCAAACCGAACCGAAAAGACGTTTACAAGTTCCACACAGCAGAAAAATAAACAAAAGCCTATCTATTACTTACAATACCACAGACAGAGCTTGAACCGACGATTGCGGTTAAATTTCGGTAAAATAAACCGAGAATTACACTTTTAAACCAACAAACGAACCGAGCAGCAGGAGGAATCTCCAGAGCGACTGTTCAGTGAGGCGGAGTAAAGAATCTGACAGTTTAAGTTTGAGCTTCAACAGACAGAGTGTTCAACCGAGCTCGCGCTCAAGATTCCATGCCCTGCATGGAAAGTTAACTCTTTCACCTCTGGAGCAGTTCTAACCTGGGGTTATACTGCATATGTCATAATATAGCAAGACTTCATGTTGTTTGAACAGTGGGGGAGAGGGTAGCAGTGTAGCAGGTTGGTGTACAAATCTGAAATGCCTGGCTACACCTCTGGAATCTGCTGATGAGTTTGTTCCAAGCCCTCTAAGTGTTATTCGGGATACATATTGGCACATTCCGAAACAAACAGAGGGCCCGAGGCAAGGTCACCATACGAATAACATCAACACTCTGAAATAAATTCAGGGGAAGAATTTTCCATCCTGCCAGGTCTGCCTGCAGCCGAGCAGAAAACATGTCATAATTATGTTTAACTGTATCAGCTGCCTGGTGGGAGAGGTATACACCTAGGTATTTTAGTTTGTCTAAATCCCAGCGAAATGGGAACCTTTGTCTGAATGTTAAAGAGGGAGAAAAATGAAAAGTCAATGCTTCTGTTTTGATGGTGATAAGTTTATGCCCCGAGCACTTACGGAAGTGATCTGGTAGTTCAAAAACTGATGGAACTTAATGGGGTGGGTTTGTTAAAAAAAGTAAAACATCATCTGCATAAAGAGCTATGTGGTGATCGATACCCTCCATCTGTATTCCCTCTGTCCTAGGGAAGTCTCTAATGGCTTGCGCCAGGGGTTCAATAAAAATAGCAAATAAACCAGGGGACAGAGGACAGCCCTGACGGGTGCCCCTAAATAAGGGGAAGTAAGGGGAACGGTGTCCCAAAACTTTCACACAGGCCTGGGGTGAAGAATAAAGTGTTTTTATCAGGGAACTAAAAGGAAGGGGGAACCCATCTTTAAAGGAAAACTACACCCAAAACTTGAAAAAATATATGTTGTAAAGAGTGTTTTTATTTGTATGTGAAGTTCTAGTGTTTCCTTCCCTCTGACTGGTATTAGGAGTTTTTCCCAGATTAGCTTGCTAGCTTTATGCTAGTTTTACGACCCCTGGGGATTTTCATACCTGATAGTGTAATTGAATTTCTTGTTCCCACAGTGCATCTTGTCTCACGTGACTGTGATGTAAGAGAGACCCAACATTCAGCACACACATGCCAAACAAACTAAATATCTTGGAAGCTTTACAAGCTGCACAAAAATTACCAGCAGCAAAGTTTTTCAGGACAGTAAAACCTTTAGGATGAGGGTGGTCACCAAGCTGAATTCTACAGATTTTAAAATATAGCCATCTCTATTGTTGTGAACTGATTGTAATGCAATGCTTTCTGCTGGATTTATGGGCTCTGCTACATCACCATTACATGAAACAAGGTGCATTGTAGGACAAAGAAAGGCAATAAACCTATTTGATATGGAGATCTCCAGGGGTCGTAAAACTACCCTAAAGCTAGCAGGCTAATTTAGGAAAAACTCCTAATACCAGTCAGAGGGAAGGAAACACTAGAACTTCACATACAAATTAAAACACTCTGCACAGCATATATTTTTTCAAGTTTTGGGTGTAGTTTTCCTTTAACATAACTGCGAATAGCAAAGACCACATGACTCTATCAAACGCCTTCTCGGCATCTAGGCTGAGTAGAACAGAGGGTGTTATCACAGTTTGCATTTCGTGTACTAAATGCAGGGCCCTTCTGGTGTTATCTGTAGTGGATCTGCCACTAACAAAACCTATCTGGTCTAGGTTAATTATTGCGGGGAGGACTGTGTCCAAGCGTTTAGCCAAAACAGACATCAGGTATTTATAGTCTACATTTAAAACTGAAATTGGGCGGTATGAAGCATAACTTTGTGGGTCTTTACCGGGCTTGGGAATAAGGGATATTACTGCGTATGACCAACTAGGTGGGGGGTTCGACAAACCCTGCAATACATCATTGCAGACCCTTAGGAGGGTTGGAGTGAGCGTTTGCTCTAGCAGTTTATAAAATTCTGTGCCATACCCATCAGGGCCAGGGGCCTTCATAGTTTTGGATTGGGAGATGACCGCTTTCAGTTCAGGGTACGTTATGGGAGAGATTAAAGAGGATCTTTGGTCCTCATCCAACTTAGAGAGGCTCAGTGGTGAAAGAAAGGTTCCAGTGTCCGCTGGGTCCAATAGATGGTCTGGTGTGTACAGTGTTTTATAGTAATCACAAATAATTTGGTTGACCTGGTCAGCTTTGGAATAAATAGTGCCCGATGTAGAGTCCCTAATAGTGGATATAGTGGCGAGCTGGCGTTTCTTACGAAGCCTATAGGCAAGTAGATGGGAGGCGCTCGGTCCCACCTCCCCATATCTTTGCCTTAAAAAGGCTAATGCCACCTCTGTATTCTGCCGAACCAGGGATTCCAGCTCCTGCCTGACCTGTAGGACTGGGCCTCTACCGAGCTGTCCCCCTGTTGATGGGCAGTCTGGAGGAAGTGGAGGGTCGCTTCCGGGTGTGCTTGTTTTTTCCTCCGCTGTTTAGCCTGGAAGGAGGAGTATTGGATAAGGTGGCCCTGTGGGACTGCTTTCAGCGTGTCCCATCTGACAGTGGAGGTAATTTCCGAGTTTGAGTTGTCCCTCAGGATTTCTTGTATTTTCTCATCGAGGAATTCTTGAAATTGGGCACTTTTAAGGTGGACAAGATTCAATCTCCACAGTGTGTTTCGCTTCTCAAGGCCTAAATCCCATGTCGTAATGACTGGGCATGATCAGTATGGACAATATCACCAATAGTTGGCTCCCTAAGCATTCTTTCTGTGTATGGCAATGATCTATCCTAGAGTAGAAGCCGTGTACAGCAGAGTAAAAAGTGTATCTCCTTTCCCTAGGGTGAAGGGTGCGCCATACATCAACCCAGCCCACCTCCTGAACAAATCTCTTGAAAAATTTAGGAGGTGCCGGCTGTCTGCCCCTTGTAACCCTGGTGGAATCAACATTAGGGTTGGGAGTGATATTAAAATCCCCTGCTAGTACCAGGGTACCCCTAGTAAGTTGGACCACCTTATTCAAAAGGGAACGGAGAGTTTGCTGGGTGGAACCAGGGGGAAAGTATGCATTAGCAAGTGTAACCTCCCTACCCTGCAGCAAACCCTGGACTACCACCATGCGACTCTCAGGGTCGGCCCATTTGGATGTAGCTTTTAAAGGGAGTAAGGCTGGAGATCAGTATGGCGACCCCGCCTCCTCCTTCCACTAGGGAAGGAGGAGGAGAAGACTTGTGAGAAACCTCCCCTGGTCAGCTTTCCATGCTCCGCTCTATTCATATGTGTTTCTTGCATAAATATTATTCCTGCATGGGTCTCTTTAAATAATGAAATCATTCTTGTTCTTTTGACAGGGCTGCCCAGCCCATTAACATTCAATGAAAAGATCTGCAAAGGTGCCCCAGACTTTGTATCATATTCCGAACATCCAAAAAAATTTCTGTGCCAAACCATGAACTGTCAGTTTACTGACACTGATGTATTTGTTTATTTTTTAGAAGCAAATGTGACTGCCTAAGTGGGGTGTAGCGAGGATAACTCTCCTCTAACTATGCAAAACATATAACTGATCTAAAAAACTTTAACTGGTCAAACTTCTTACAGCCAACACCTGCCAACTGGGCGGGGGATGGAACAAAACTACAGACTTACATAGGGCTGGTCTCCGCTAACAGAGCAGGATGCCAGACCCAGTTTGTGCCAAATAATTTTGGCAGGGTCTAATCTAGGTTAGACTACACGTTATATACGTCTCTTCGGGTGGGGGGTGAAGCGGTGAAAGGTGGTCATGCCTCGTACTCCACCAGGAAAAAGAAGGATATGTAATCATATCTTATGGGTAGTCTGTTCCCTCTTTATTTAACATAGCTAAGGTAAAGGGAAGGGGGAAAGAGCCCCTTCCCTGTGTCCCGAAGCTCACCCCCAGGTCTGAAAAGTCCACATGAGCCAAAAATCATCCAGGGTGAGCCCACCCATCCCCCAGAAGCGTCCCTGGCCTCCACCGAGACAGCTTATGGGGAGGCGGGGTGCCACAGGCAAGGTAGGCCACCTCGGACCTGGCCGGATCAAGCCAAGGAAACAATGTCGCCCCGGGCCTGAGATAAATATTTTTTATCAAAAGAGCCCAGCTTCCTCGAGGGTAGGCAAAGCATACCTAGGGACCAGGTACCCTTTGAATTATCTTTGGGCGAATATTGATACTATTTTTGGAATTAAAAAAAGGTGCCGTCAGCCTTGAATAGGGGGTAGTTGGCCAGGATCATATGTGTGGTCAGTCGTTGACCCTCTGTAGCTCCCTCCCTCTCGCAGCGCTCCAAACAACAACCCCCACCCCAGCCTCCCTCGCCTCCCGAGTTTGTACTGCTCGAACCCCAAGGGGCCTTCTGAGGCGTTGCAGCTCAATGCCCTTCTGAGACATCATCACGGTTGGGCAAGGGTGTTTCCCCTTCACAAAAGATGAGGATAGAACATAGCCTCAGGAGGAAGGAGACATCGGGGGAAGCAGGGCCGACATGGGGGGGAGACAGAACAAATGGGGGAAGGAGACGAACAGGTCGGCCTACCTGAAGCATGCCTAGGCAACAAAAACAAAGTGTCCCATTAGTCCCTTTATTTAATTTCTTGAGTGTTCTGAGGTGCTCCAGGCTGCTTCAAGATCCGCTTCTCCAGGTTGTCGACTATCTGCTGGACCGCCTTAGCTCCTTCTAATCTGCGTTGCTCCCTCGATGTCTCCTGGGACCATAGCTCTGCGAATTTAGTTGCAGTGTCGTGCCTGGTTGCCTCGGGGGTGGGGGTACATCAATCCCCATTTTAACCAATTCCCTGGTGGCCTCCTCTGCTGACTCAAAAGTCCTGGGACCTTCAGTTAAATTGACCACCAGCTTTGCCAGGTACGGAGTGCGGAATTTCAGCTTTGCTTCTTTAAGCTTTTTTAGACCGGAGCGTACACACGGCGTCTTAAGGCAATCGAGGTCGGGTAGTCATTGTCGACATAAATTCTCTGGCCTTGATGAGTCAAGTCCCCACTGTTGCCAAGCTTTAGGTAGTACCATTTCCTTCTCCGTGTAACAGAGGAAGTGGACCAGGAGAGCACGTGTGTGGTTGCCAAGCCTCTGGCTCAGGGTTCAATGCACTCGATCCATCTCCAAAGACACATCATCTGGTAGGTCCAATTTGGCTCTTAGAAATTGTTGCAAAAATTGTATTGGGTTAGCACCTTCATCTCCCTCTGGAAAACTGTTGATTCTCAGGTTGTTTCTCCTGTTCCGGGCTTTCGAATCTTCTGCCTTCTCTTGCAGGCTCTGAGTCGTGCAGTAAAAATGCATTATGGCGCGCTCTGCACAGTCTAGACGGAAGTCAGTGTTTGTGGCCTGTTCCTCGATATCGAGTCGCTTCTCCATCTTCCCTAAATCGGTGCGCAGCGCTGTAAATGTGGAGCGGGTCTCCTTCCTAAAATCCCGCAACTCTTGTAGAACATCGTCCATCTGCCTCGCAATATTAGGCGCCTTATTTAGCTCCTCTGTTAGGAATTCGCTTTTGCTAAAGGTCTGGGAGCTATCGCTGTCTGAGTATATGGAGTCTGGATCCGCGCTATCCAGTGCCAGTTTCCGAGAGCCCGGACCTTTTTTAGGCATCCTTGGGTAGGTTTTAGCAAATATTGCCCAGTTTTCTAATGAATTTGATAGTTATAGGGTGTTTTGAAGCCTAGTGGAGCTGGCGCCGAAAAATCATGCGGCCATCGCAGGAATGATGTCACCAGAAGTCCTCTGCATGACTTTCATCTACATCTCCAAAAGGTGGGCTTTCAGGGCCTTCAGGCATCGTATCCTGGTCCTGCTGGTAAAGCCCTTGCAGATTCTACAGGCCTGAACATCGTGGTCTGGGCTCAAGCAGAAGACGCAGGCTTTGTGGCTGTCCTTCGAGGGAATCTGGCAGCCACAGACACATTTGGTCTTCTTCGGGCCGGAGGACAAGACCGAGGACGGGAAAGACGTGTGACGGTAGACCACCTGAAACAGGAGAAAATTCAAGAAGCACAACGATAAAAACAAGAAACTACAAAATTTTAAGCTAAATTCACTAGGACTGCTGAAAACACGCGCTAAGGCTTCCCTTTGAGAGCGGGTCTGCGGCAGGAAAGAACTGAGGTGGAGCCAGGGACCGCCCCCTATTATAGCATGACCGACATTGGGGCGGAGCCGACATCAGGGGACGGCCCTGCTGGGTATTGCTAGCTAAGATTTTTCCGGTGGGTCCTAAGGCCTGCGGCATTAGTCCTAATGGTAATAGCCTGCTGCAAGAGCTCCCACTCGAAGTAAGATGCACAGATTCTGACAGAAGATAAGGGCTGATTGGCCCATGCAGTATGCCCATTTTTCTCTACCAACATTATAAATGTAGACCATACCTGATTTACAGCTTTCTCTCCCCCCCCTTCCTTTCCACTATGATTCCCTTGTGCCTATCACATGCGTTCTTGAGCCCCACCACTGTTCTCGCCCCCACCACATTTGCTGAAAGACTGTTCCAGGAATCCACCACTCTTTTGTGAAGAAGCACTTCTTCACATCTCTCCTGAATCCACCCCCCAGCTTTGTAGCATGTCCCTTTATTCTTGAGCACCTTTTCTTCTAAAAAATATTTCCCTCCTGTACATTATTTACCCTTGTGAGATATTTCAAGGTCTCTATCATGTCTCCCCTCTCCCACCTCTGTTTCAGGGTGTACATACTGAGGTCCTTTAGTCTCTCCGATGCAGACCTTGCACCATTTTAGTTGCCCTCCTCTGGACCACCTCCTATCTATGTCCTTCTGGAGATGTGGTCTCCAGAACTGGATCCAGTACACTAGGTGGGGTCTTACCAGCAATCTGGCAACATCATCTCCCACTTTCTGCTGGTGATACCCCTCCCTATGCAACCCAGCATCCCACTAGCCCTCCTGACTGCCTTGTCACACTGCCTGGCCACCTTTAAGCAATTCAATATGATTATCCCCAAGTCTCTTTCCTGCTTGGCGGTCGTCAATACCACTCCACCCATTTTGTACTCTGCCCCCAGATTTCTTTTCCCTAAGTGCATTTTTTTTTCACTTTTCTGCATTGAAATCCAACTGCCATATCCCTGACCATTCTTCTAGCTTTCTCAGATGTTTTCTCATCTTTTTCACCCCCCCCCAGCAGTGTCCACCCTAATGCAGATTTTAGTACAATCCGCAAAGAGGCAGACCTTCACTTTCAGCTCCTCTGCAATGCCACTTATAAAGACATTAAAGAGGACTGGTCCCAGCACTGATCCCTGAGGCACTCCACTGGTCACACTCCCTTCCTTGGAGTGAACTCTATTTACCACTACCCTCTGCCACCTATCCCCTAACCAATTTCTTATCCAGTTTACCACCTTTGGACCCACTCCTAAGGTACCCAATTTGCTTACTAGTCTCCTATTCAGAATGGTATCAGAAGCCTTACTGAAATCTAGGTAGGTCACGTCCATCGCCCAAACTGATCCAAGTCCTTTGTTACCTTGTCACAGAAATCTACCAGTTTAGTTTGACATGACATCCCCCATGAAACCATGCTGCCTTGAGTCTTGTAACATAGAAACATAGAATTTGATGGCAGATAAGGACCGTTTGGCCCATCTAGTCTGCCCATTTCCCTACCTAATGGATAAGCTGTAGATCCTAGTTAACCAACAGCCTACTTCCTACAACCCCCCACTACAAGTGCCTTATATACCTGTCCGCGATCCAACTAGCCTAGGGGGTGTATACAACAATGTTATAAGTTATATTATGACCAATTCAGTCCTTGAGCTATGCTCCACTCCTATGTATGATGACCTGTATATATCTGTCAGTTGAACTAGCTAGTCTAGAGTGTATAATCTGAAATGTGCTTACTACTATATGTTTCCCCTAGCGTCAAAGAAAAAATTACTCACCTTAGTAATGTTGTTTCTTCTAATGGAGTCTTGCTATATTATGACAATTGCAGTTTGTCCCATCATTAGAACTGCTCCGGAGGTGAGAGTTAACTCCATTCTATGAATGGAACTTAGAGCACGAGCTCTAAAGAGAAGCTCTGTCTGTGTAGTTTCAAACCTGAACTGTCAGATCTTTACGAGCAAAAACTCACTAAGGTCTGTGTGGAAGCTGTAACCTACACTAGCCAACTGGCTACCTAAATATTAACACCCATTGCTGGTCCCAACACCAAAGACTCAAGTCAGGGGACCAGAACTAATAAGTATAATTTAACAATATGAGAGAAATATAAGGAAAAAAAGAAAACACCACACCCCAAACCCCAAGAAGGGGTGAAAACACATAAAAAGGGCATAAAATAGTGCCTACACTAGGCTGCCCACCCCATACCCAAGTAGAAGTTCTGAGAGGGGCAGGCTGGGGGGGAGGTCATAATATAGCAAGACTCCATTAGAAGAAACAACATTACTAAGGTGAGTAATTTTTTCTTCAAACAACATGAAGTCTTGCTATATTATGACAATTGCAGACTACACAGCAGTACCTCCATGGAGGAGGGACAGAACCTACTTAGGGAATAGGCTCTGAAGCATAGCTGTGCCAAACCGAGCATCTCTCCTAGCCTGGACATCCAGGGAGTAATGCTTGGTGAAAGTGTGTACCGTTTTCCAAGTAGCAGCTTGACATATCTCCAATATAGGGATGTCTCTGGCAGCAGCTAGAGACGCGGCTGTACCTCTGGTAGAATGAGCCCTCAAGCCAGAGGGGGGATCTCTGCCCAGTTTCTGATAACAAAATTGGATACAAGAGACAATCCACCTGGCAATTGATCTCTTAGTGGCAGGTTTCCCTTTCCCAACCTCACCATAAGTGAGAAAAAGTTGGAGGGATTCGAACCTGTGACCCTTGGTACGTTCTATATAGTAACTTAGGGCCCTCTTAACGTCCAAACTGTGCAATCTCCTCTCACCAGAAGAGGAATGTTCAGTGAAAAACACTGGAAGGGAGATAGATTGGTTAAGATGGAAATCTGAAACCACCTTAGGCAAAAACTTCCTGTTAGTCCTGAGGACTACCTTATCCCTGTGGAAAGAAATAAGTCAGTTTCACTGACAAGGCTTGCAACTCACTTATGTCTAGCAGAAGTGATAGCTACTAGGAAAACAGTTTTCCAAGTTAGATACTTAAGCCTGCAGAAAACAGAGGTTCAAAAGGGGTTGCAGTAACTGGCAATGCAAACATTATATGTCCCAGGCAGGGCCGGATCCCAAAAGGTGGATTAGTATGAAGTAATCCCTTAAAAACTTGGAAAATACAGGGTGAGCGAAAGAGAGGATGGCTTTCCTGCTGAAACAAAAGCAGAGACAGCTGCCAAATGAACTCTCAGGGTAGCTGGTCTCAGGCCCAAAGAATTAAGATGGACCATGTAGTCTAACACAAAGGGCAAATCAGCAGATTCTGGGGAAATATGTTTCCCAGAACTCCAAATGGAGAACCTTTTCCACTTAGAATTATAAGTAGCCCTAATGGAAGGCTTCCTAGAAGCCTTTAGGATTTCAAGAACAGCCTGAGAGAGGTGTAGGTCAGCAAATTCTAACTCCTCAAGAGCCAGGCCTTGAGGTTGAGGGATTTGAGATTTGGATACCAAACTCTCCCCTGGGCACAGGTTAATAGGTTGTGATTCCTGGGGAGACACAGGGGGAGATGGACTGTCAGGGACAGAAGGAGTGGGTACCAGGGCTGTCTGGCCCAATCTGGGGCAATCAGAATCACCCTGTAAGGCTGGGATCTGATTTTTACTAACACCTTGAATAGGAGAGGGAAGGGGGGAAAAGCATAAAGAAACTTCCCTTCCCAATCCAGGAGAAGGGCCCAGGGGGACTGAGCCCAATACTGGGGCCTGCAACAGAACATTGGAAGTTGGTGATTGTCTGGGGCTGCAAAAGATCTATCTGAGGGGTGCCCCATCTGGCAAAGACTATCCCAGTACTTGAGGATCCAGAGACCATTCGTGATGGCCCTGAGAAATCCTGCTGAGAGCATCTGCTAGGACATTGTCCTTTCCTGGAAGGTGAACTGCTATGAGTGAAGTGTTCAGGAATAGGCCAGAGACCACAACTTCATTGCCTCGTGCACAAGGTCAAGATCGAGTGCCCTCGCTTGTTGATGTACCACATTGTTATGTATTGTCTGTTCTGACTTGTACCACTTTGTTCTGACAGAAGCAGAAAACGCTGAAGAGCTAAAAGACAGCTCTGAGTTCCAGCAAATTGATGTGGAGCAGAGATTCCTGGGGGACCACACTGAGTGGAGAGGTCCCCATGTGGGCTCCCCACCCCAGGAGGGAAGCATCCGTGGTGAGGGTCAAAGTGTGAGAAAGGGGAATGAAGGGACCCCAGTCTTAAATTGCTCTGATCCTGCCACCACTGGAGGCCTGGATCAAGGTTCGGTCACTGGGACCAACTTGGAAAGGGGTCTCTTCTGAGACCAATAGGCTCAAGTGAAACTGAATGTCCTCATCTGAAATTTGCCCTGCACTACAGCTGTGGACGCAGCCATGTGCTCCAGGAGCTGCAGAGTGTCTTGCTGGTCGAGAGACCTGCAGATTGAAGGAGGAGGCCAGAGCCACCAAGTTCCTTACCCTTTCTAAGGGAAGAAAAGCTCTGGCCAGATTTGTGTCCAATTCTGCACCTATGAAGGTGAGTACCTGAACTGGTTCCAGAACCGACTTTGTAGATTTAGCAGGAAGCCCAGGGAGGTGAGAAGCTGCTGGGTGACTTGCAGGTGAGATTTTACCTGTTCTGGGGACTGGCCTACAATGAGCCAGTCGTCCAGATAGGGAAAAACAGCAATCCTTTGCCTCCTTAAGTGAGCCACTGCTACTGCCAGACATTTTGTGAATACCCTTGCGGCAGAGGTAAGGCCGAAGGGCATTGCTCTGAACTGGTAGTGACCTGAGGGCAGTTCAATCTGAGGTACTTTGTGGAGCTTCTGATTAGGAGGTGAAAATAGGCATCCTTGAGGTCCAGGGAAGCTAGCCAGTCCCCTGGCCTTAGAGAGGGTAAAATCATTGCCAGAGTTACCATTCTGAACTTTGGTTTCAAAAGATGCTTGTTCAGATATCTGAGGTCTAAAATGGGCCGCCATTCTCCTGTCTTTTTTGGGGTAAGGAAGTATCTGGAGTACAGACCCTTGCCCTGGTGTAGGGGAGGAACCCTTTCTACCGCTCTGAGAGCTAACAGGGTTGAGACCTCTGCTTCTAGAGTAGAGGTCTCTAAAGAGTTTGCAGGTGGAAAAGACCCAATTTCATCTTTGGGAACTTTTGAAGCTGAGAACCAGACCTGGCTTTACTTCCAGAACCCATTTGTCTGAAGTTAAAGACACCCAGTTCTGACTGAAGTAAGCCAACCTGCCCCTACTGGTAAAGGAGAATCGGCCCTGGGCACCCCATCAGGGTGCCTGCTTGGCAGGTGCTTAGGCTGAGGGGTGGGCAGGCCTGCCCACGCCTGCCTGCCTCTGCCTCTGAAGAACCCCTTCTGAGCATAAGCAGAGGAGGCCTGGGTTTGGTAAAGGTTTGTGGAAGGCCTCACCTCTACCCCTGGGGGTGTGCCTCTGAGGAGTGGCTTGCCGCTCCTTGGCTTGGGCACTTTATAGGTAGTCCCATATTCATCCATCTTCTTCATATAATTCTCTGTCTGCTCCCAAACAGAGAATTCCCACCACAGGAAAATCCATAGCCTTAGTTCTGGGTATCCTGTGACAAGCTAGTACACCTGAGCCAGGCCAACCTAAAAGCTACAGATGTGGCCATGACTCTACAGGAAACATCATTAAAATCCACAGCAGCATGAAACTGCACCTTAAAGCCTCAATGCCGCCGGCAGCCACCTGCTCCAGCTCACTAGCAAGCTGGCCAGGGGCTTGTTTAGCTAAATCCATAACAGTATCCCATCTAGATTTCGATACCTTGCTACATAAGCCATATAATTTGCTTGCCTGAGTCCCAAGGACGCTGCCATGTACTGTTTTTTGCCATGGCATCAATCTTCCTGGAATTTTGTCAGGAGGATGTGAAGCCAGGGAATATTAGCTTTATCACAGGCTGCAGCCTGAACTACCCCAACATGACTGCATTGCTGAGAAAGGAATTCTGTATCAGGACCTGACAGTGTGCACCTCCTGTCCATCTTTTTATCTACAGGAGGCACATAATTAGGAGTTTTTAAGATTTTTATTGTTTGTTTCCTAAATGACTTATGCAAAGGAATAGACAATCTCCTAGACTCTGGTATATCCAACATTTCTACAAAATCAGGCTCCTCTTGCTCATCCACAGCTTCCTCCAAAGGAAGCTGGAGGGTTTCAGTAACTTTTTTGTAAAACATAAAATGAGAGTGGGACTCAGAAAGCATAGGGGGAGATTCTAAAGGTCTGTCTGGGGAGATGTCCGGTTCAATGGGCACACCCAGACCCTCCAAGTCACATTCATACTGTTCATAATCATCCTCCCCCTCCTCTGGTTCATAAAACTCCTCAACATCATATTCCTGAACGATGGAACCGACCGAACCGACCTTTTACCAGATAGTGGCGGTTCGGACGGAACTGAAGAAAGTGACTGGACAATCTGAATAGCTCTTGCTATCTCTGCAGCAGTTGGGTAAGAATTTTGGGCTCCAAACCTGCTGACTTTCTTGTTCTCTTTACTGGAACTGGTTCATCCGAGCCAGCACTTCGTTTGCCGAAGTCTCGCCCTGGGCAGAAGAGCACTCCCTCGGTTGGTTGGCACCGCGAACGGCTGTCCATCCGGGTCAGCGGACTTTTGTCTCTCGTTCCCTGAGCCTGCCAATCTCTTTTCAGGGTGGCTGCAGGAAATTCTTCAAATCTGGCAGTCTGAATGGGAGTGGTCAAACTCCCCAGACAATAAACACACAGGTGTGTGGGCAGCCTTGCAAAGACTTCCCACAGACATCACAGTGTTGAAACCAGTGGGCCCGGTTTTCTTTTGGGTTCTCAGACATAATGCCAGCCTAACCAGAAAACTTGTCTTTAACGGCAGTGCCAGGCAAGACACCCTTTATCGGTTCCCAACCATAACTACGGGTATTGGAAAAACCGTAATGAAATGCTGTTTTAGAACCGATAAGAACCAGGAACCGCACTCTAAAGTCTCAAGTTTAAAAACTTTAAGTTTTCATTTGTTGATGGTTCCAAACCAACCGATAAAACTTAAAAGTTCCACACAGAATTAAAATGAAATTACTTACGATACCACAGACAGAGCTTGAACCGATCGGTTTTATGTGTTAAAATAAAACTATTCTCGTTGAATCGAACCGAGAAAACACTGTTTAAACCGAGAATGAACCTAGCAGTAGGAGAAATCTCCGGAGCGACTGTTCAGTGAGGCGGAGTAAAGAATCTGACAGTTCAGGTTTGAAACTACACAGACAGAGCTTCTCTTCAGAGCTCGTGCTCTAAGTTCCATTCATGGAATGGAGTTAACTCTTTCACCTCCGGAGCAGTTCTAATGGTGGGACAAACTGCAATTGTCATAATATAGCAAGACTTCATGTTGTTTGAATGATGTATTTCCCACATGTTTGTTTACTGTGACAAAAAACTGTACTCTCTTTGCCATGTCTCCTTGACTGTTGTACCTCATGTTGTATTCTCCCGGGTCGTTCCTGAAAATAGGCATAATACTTGTCTAGTGTACTTACCCGGTAAACAAAAGCTAAATAAATAAATGTCTGTCCCATGCATTCTTGAATTTCCCCACTGTTCTTGACTCCACTACCTCCTCAGGAAGGACATTCCATGTATCCACAACCCTCTCCGCAAAAAAATACTTCCTCACATTACCTCTGAGCCATACCCCTCTATCTTCAAATTGTGCCCCCTTGTTCTTGCACATCTCTTTTTCTGAAAGATGCTACCCTCTTGACTTCGCTGATTCTTGCGTACTTTAAAGTTTCATCATGTCCTCTCCTCCTTCCTCGAGGATATACATATTAAGCTCCTTTAATCTCTTCGTTTGTCTTCTGGTGTAGACATGGCACCATTTTAGCTGCCCTCCTCTGGACAGCCTCAATCCTGTCTATGTCCTTGCGGAGATGGGGTCTCCAGAACTGCATGCAGTACTCCAGATGGGGCCTCACCAGCTGTCTGTACAGAGGGATAACAACTTCCTGTTTTCTACTGGCGATGTCAATCCCTACGCATTCCAGCATCCCGCTAGCCCTCCTTACTGCCTTCTCACATTGCTTGCTCACCTTTAGGTCATCTGATATGACTACCCCCAGGTCCTTTTCCATTTTTGTTGTTGTTAGTATCTCACCCCCATTGTGTACTCTTCCCCTGGGTTTTTGTTTTCCAGGTGCATTACTTTGCACTGAATCTAAGCTGCCATACATTTGACCATTCCTCCAACCTTGCCAAGTCCATTCTCATCCTTTCCACCCCATCTTCTGTATCGACCCTGTTGCAGATCTTTGTCATCTGCAAAGAGACATACTTTTCCTTCCAGTCCCTCCGCAATGTCACTTACAAAGATATTAACTCATTATACCCTAGGCGGCCATTTTGTATCAGGAGAATCAGTGGATGGTTTGGACTTCATACGGAGCTATTGAGTACAATGAAGAGGACTGGTCCCAGTACTGAACCCTGTGGTACTCCACTAGTAACCCCCCCTTTCTTCACAGTGGACTCAGTTTACTATTATCCTCTGCGTCCTGTTGTCCAGCCAATTATTTACCCAGGCTACCACCGTAGGACCCACTCCAAGGCTGACTAACTTGTATATTAATCTTTTGTATATTCCACTGGATTCAAGATATTCTACAATCCTTTCCTTCAGCAGTGATTTCATTAACTTTCCCACCACCAGTGTCAGACTGACTGGCCTGTAATGCCAGTCTCCTCCCTGCTACCACTTCTGTGTAGTGGGACTACATCCACCCTTTTCCAGTCCTCCGGAACCACTCTTGTTTCCAAAGAGCTGTTAAACAGAACTGTCAGAGGTGCAGCAATATTTCCCTGAGCTCCCTCAATATCCTTGGATGCGACCCATCTGGCCCCATTGCTTTGTCTACCTTCAGATTAGCGAGTCCTGTCCAGACTCTCTCTCCTCCAGAAAAGCACTAGTGTCCACCTCCGTTCCTCCAAAGCTTCACTTACTTCTTTTGTGGTCCCTCCCCTTCTCCTTCCTCTGTAAACATTGAACAAAAGTTTGTTCAGGATATCTACCTTTTCCTGGTTCCCCTCTGTATAGTCCCCCACTTCCGTTTTTTTAACTTTACAATCCTACCCCTTGTCTTCCTCTTTTCACCTACATACACTACCGGTCAAAAGTTTTAGAACACCCCCATTTTTCCAGTTTTTATTGAAATTTACGCAGGTTAATGTCTCAATGTACTCTGAAATTAAAGCATAGAACAAATAAACAATTGGAGATAAAAAAGAAATCATAGAATTATTTTGTTTAACAAAATTTAATCTAATTTTTGACTCATCAAAGTAGCCACTCTTTGCAGATATACTGTAAACACTTAACACACTCGTGGCATTCTTCCTACAATGGACATCAAATATTGTTCGGAAGTTCTTCCCAACACTGTTGCAGAAGTTCCCACAAATGTGTTGCACTTGTAGGTTGCTTTGCTTTCACTCTTCTGTCCAGTTCATCCCAAACCAGCTCGATGGGGTTTAAGTCTGGAGACTGTGCTGGCCATTCCATGATTTGAAGCCTACCGTCTTGTTCTTTTCCTCGAAGATAGTTCTGACATAGCCTGGAGGTATGTTTTGGGTCATTATCTTGCTGTAGGATGAACCCCTGACCAACTAGGCGTAGACCAGAGGGTATTGCATGGCGCTGCAAAATGCCGTGGTAGCCCTTTTGGTTCAGGGGTGCCAGTCCTCTGTGCTGTTGTCCTGTGAGCCGCCTATCACGTAAGCTGTTGACTCTCAGAAGTTGTCTTCTGATTCTGTTGTGGCTTTGGGTCTGCCAGACCTCTTCCTGTCACAGTTTCCTCCAGTTTCCAAGTGCCTTTGATGGTATAGGAAACTGTACTCACTAACACCTTAGCTTTCTTTGCAATTTCTCTACAGCAGTTTTTGCTACCCTAAACTTTTTTTTTTAACCTCTAGCAGTTTACCGCTTACCTTTGTACCATTTCAGGTTATTCACTGGACTTTAATTGCTTAAATTTCAATAAAAACTGGAAAAATGGGGGTGTTCTAAAACTTCTGACCGGTACTGTACCTAAAAATGTCGTGTCCCTTTTTATTACCTCCTGTGCTATTCTCTCATCAGCTTGCGCCTTTGTGCTCCTTACTACTTTCTCTGCTTCTGTTTCCCGATACACCTCCCTATCCTCCTCCCTCTGTATCTCCTTGTACCGTCTGAATGCTACCCTTTTAGCCTTTATATAAGGGCTGCAGTGTATCAGTCACCACACAAGAGGAAGGTTACTGACCTGGGGAGGGTACAGCATATCGGTTACAACTCCATATGAAGGGGTTGCTGCCATGGGGAGGGTCTAGCATATTGATTACCATTCCATATGAAGGGGTTACTGCCCAGAAGAGGGTACAGTGTATCATAAACCACACCACACCACTGGAAGGGTGTTACTGCTCAAGGGAGGGGTTAGCATATGAGGCACCCCACCATAGGAGAGAGGTTACTACCCAAGGCTGGATGTAGGTTATCAGGAACAACAGCTTTGACTGTCCTCAACCTTGCTCACAGTGCTTTTGTTTATGTCATCACAGTACTTACTATGACAACAGACCATGATGACATAAACAACAACTGTGAGATCAGTTGTGGATAGACAGGCTTTATGAAAGATACATTGAAATAAGCACTGCATTCTAGAAACAGTTTAAGAGAATAATAAAAGGAGAAAGAAATAAAAAAAACTAGAAAATGCTTATTCTAAATTTAGTTTAATGCTTTTCATTTTAGTAGATACCTGCTAGTTAGCCTCTCAGTGCTTAAGTTTACCCAACCATAAAAACAGGTATAAACTGAATCCCACCGAAAACGAGATACTGTATCCCATCTGAGCCATTCTGGGTAAACAGTAATTTCGCATTTAGCCTTCAGGCAAAGCATGGCAATCCAGTGCCTAGTGAGGGACCATGCCTGGCAGTACAACCCCAAGATGATAGTCTAGACCCTGTAATAAATGTGAATGCCTACGTTATCTGGAAGTTGCACAATACTACGCCACGCACAGAGCTCGAGTCCTTGGGTGATGTGCCCTAATTTTGTACCTAATGCAGAGGAAGAGTATCTCTGAGGACCAGCCCACTGGATTCAGATCCCGAAGAAGCAGCCCACATCTCGAATGCCCAGAAGATGCAGAATTCTGATGACGAGGGGGATCTGTTCTGTGCTCCATGGCCATTTACATCGCTCTCTCACAGACCCCCATGGACAGTGAGTTACAGCAGCAGCTTTACTGGGGTTAATATTCTTCACATAGCGTTTTCTCCCTGCCACTGTCTGCGCAGTCCTCTGACTTGGGTGAGTATCTTCTTGGCAACACCCCTAACCCCATCCGCCACTAACCCCATCCTCACTCCGGTGGGGATCCAAAGTGCAGGACCAGAGTGCCTTATTTTTTGTTTGTTTTTATTGTTTAAACTCCCTTTTCTCCTTCCCTTCTTCTCATGTGGTGCAACTAAAGCCTTCCAGCAGCCCCACACATGCACAGCGTGCCGCAGAGGTGAAGCAAGCTTCCTTGGCCCGTTCGCAGGGATCAATGTGGTGCCATAACCCAGAGCACACCCTACCTAAGCCGAGGCACACTATCACTGGCAGAGGCCCTAGCCTTAGCCTACCTCCTGATTCTGGCTACCTCCACAACCCAGGTTGTCTGCACAACAGCACAATATGCTGCCGCTGAGCCATGGGGTGCGTTCTCTGACTTCAGGATTAGTACCACGTCCTGACTGGGGCAATCTCATATTATTTGCTACTGGCATTTTTATCTGTATCACTGAAGGTGTACTGTGGCAGTAAATTTCTAGTGGAAACAATGGATCAAATGTTTCCTATAGTCTCTCTCCTACCTCACCTTATATTGTGGGAGATAGCCATGCAATTAAATGATTTTTTTTTTTTTTTTAATCAAAAAGCTAGTTTTGGCTTTAATTAATAAAAATATTAACATATCTGACAGATCTACTTTTCTAGGTACCTCTTATGCTGCACACCATGAGTTTTTTATTTTCACAGTCCTACCATGCCAGGTCTACAATGCTATTTCTAAGCCAAATCTGGCAGCCATTTTTTTTCTTAAGAAAAACTAAATGAAACATTTATGAGATTCTCAAATGTTGATGAAACTACAAATTAATTGTACCAAATAAACTGGAACATGCGCAGAATCTTTTTTGTGGGGAAAAAAAAAAAGTAGGGTCAATTTTTTTTGCCAAAGTGCGTTGCATTGCTACTTTAAAGGGAAACGTCCATTTGCAAATGCCCCACATCCCCGATTAGGCTTTCTGCCTAAAATAAAAAATGTATCTTCTGGCATATTGTAGAATTTTAATTTTATCTGGTTGATTCTGCCGTCCCTCCCGCTGTCATTTAATGGCAGGTACTGCTCGAGGTGCCTCCCAGAACCTCCCGCGGCTGATGTCAGAGCAGGGAACAGCCGTGGGAAAGTGTCTACATCTTATCAATATACAGAGCTATTGGCTTCGGTTTGGTCATTTGCATTCTCTAGTCTATACTTGGTTTCGGTGTGATGGTGGAATGCATGACCAAACTGGAAGCTAATAACTCCTATATTGATAAGATCTACTCACTCCCCCACGGCTGTTCCTGGCTCTGACATCAGCCACGGAGACCTCGGAGATGCCCAAGCGGCACCCATCATGAAATGCCATCGGAAGGGACGTCAGTATCAACCAGACAAACTCAAAATTCTACACTATGTCAAAAGGTTAAATGTTTAGTTTATGTAGAAAGCCTAATCGGGGGCTGCACCACACTATGGTGTGGGGTATTTGCAAGTGGACGTTTCCCTTTAATGCGTGAAGTTAATCTGGTTGATTTACTGACTTCACAGGCGGTACCCCAATAAGAGTTTAGTTACCATATAATAGCTCAATTTCTGTCTTGTTTCATAAAGTTTACAACAATTTTCAGCCCTTGAACACTAGCAGTAAATCCATTACAAAGTGAAAAAAACCTACAGTGCACACATACAGCAATGCATTTGAACTCTGTGCCATGAGTAGTAGTTACATGCCTGTAAATGGAACTAGGCCAGAACTGCGCAAGAAGAATGGCGCAGTAAGAAAATCACACGGCACGGACACCAGAAAACACGTCTGGTCAAAAACTGCGCTAATATAAATAAACCAACTCCAAAACTGTGCGCATTGTAATGTCAGCGTGGTTTCCGGCCCTGCCATTCTTCCAATGTGGCTGTCACCAGAAATCCCTGTAAACTATCCCCCCTTCCCCAGCCACTTGTGGCACCATTGTCTGTGGCAGGAATGAAAACCACTTTCATCTCTTTATCCGTACATTTGTTTTTTTCTCTTGATTTTATTTTAATTATTAAGAATATTTTTTTTTCAGATACCTTATTGAGGCATTTCATGGTTATTACTGTAGCCCTGAGGAGTAGTTATTACTGCCAGGTGTGTCTGCTTCTTTCTCTCTCTCTCTCTCTCTCTCTCTCTCTGTCCCCCATTATGGCAAGAATAGTACTTATGCCTATTAACCCAAAAATTGTATTTGTGCATAAGCTGCTTTATCCAGGGAATACAGTGTGATCCCTTCTCCTTGGTTAGCCTTCCCTCTTTCCAAACAGAATATCAATGCCATTCAGGCTGCATGATATATAGCTAAACATCGATACACAGAAACAGTGGTTGTTCCCTCTGCACCATTATACTTTTGCTACAGTGCAGTGGAAGATGACAGTTACTTGCGTACATTTGACGTCTCACGCATACATTAACCTTTAAAAGAACAACATACAACAGAGTGGCCGAGATAGGCAGTTTATACACACTCTGCAGAACAGATCAAACACATCTGGAGAAAGCTGGGGTATCTCCTGTGTTAACACATTGGCAGGAGTGAAATTCCAAACTTACCTTCTCAGTCACGGCAGTGAGGACCATGGCATGGGTCATCATTGAATCTCCAAAGATCAGTCTATCAGCCTTGTTCATATTTTTTACAGAGACACCGAACACCAGTTCATGGTTAAACCTGAAATTGGGGCAAACAAGAAAGGTAAGACATCAGCACAGGCCAGTATTCAGCTCAGTGAGCTTACTAAGCAGCACATGATATGCTCAAGTCTCCTTTTAGCTGCTGAACTTACACATTCAGGTCACTGATGCCCAGCTTGCCATAGAAATGTTTGCCGACGTCGCAGCCAAACCACACAGCCTAGGGGGGAAAATAAATTAGACAGCTCTCATCTCAACACAGTGGTTATCATATTTACTGCTGTGCAAGTCACACTAAATGCAAGCCTAACCTTGCTGATACTAAGTATACAATGAACTGTCAAGAGTCAGAGTCAACGGTTACTTTGTTGTTTTTTTTTTGTTGTTTTTTTATTTGATATGCTTTTTGCCTGCTACCGGACATCTTGGGCTCTGCCCAGGTCACGGCACCCCTCGTACCTCCGCCACTCACGTGCCTGCGCTCTCCCAGTTACCTCTAACTTACTCCTCAGAGGACAGGGTCACGGCACTGTCGGGGTACCAGCACTGTGCTCCTAGTATCTGGTAGGGAGAGCTGGCCGAGTGGCTAATTGAGGCCTGAGGACAGGGTGTCATGGGGAAGTCTGGCGCAGTGTTTTCTCCCCTTGAGCTGGGGCAGAGATGTGCAATGATGTCTTAATGTCTGTCCTGCCCCAGAATTACTTTGTGTGTCTGTGCATGGCATCAACCCCGGCCTCCACCAGGTGTCACTCCTGCACAGATTGCAAGGCCACCCTCTCCCCTGGAGAAGGAAAGCAGTCCTGGGAATGCTCGATCCTTCTCCCCCTCAGCCGACCCTCCGACGATCCGGATCCATTCCTGAACCTGGGTCACCGGTGTCACAAGTGGAAATCCAACCGCTGCACCGATGGGACGGCTTACAAGGGTTACTTTGTACATGTACACATTACAATACCAGATATAACTCTCAGCCACTCGGTTAACAAATCTAAGCCATCCTGATAACAAATTGTTCTGATTTACTAGGGTGGATTTTTCTGTAGCTCACAAAATGCAGGTTACATCATATCCCAACGAGTATAATGGAGTATTAAAAAAAATGAACAGTGATGGGGGGGCTTACCTCTCCTTCTTTGATGGAGGCAGCAGCAACTTTCTTCAGCAGATCAATGGGTTGGTTGTTGTAAAGAGTCTTCCTTCCTCCTACCATGTTGCCCAGGTACTGCACAGTGTACAGCTTGCCATACTCATTTTGGGACCGGGGATCATTCACCAGGCAAATCTGCCAAAACAGACACAGCTCTTAAAAAAAAAACAGCTCCCTTGCTGTGTGGCAAAGGTGATGTGTCATTGTCAGCCCAGTTATGTCATTCTGGAGTAAACACAGCTGCATATAACAGATCTATATCAATAACTATGTGAGATGTATCACATATGTGTTATGATTACAATGGGGGTGGGGGTGGGGCTGTTACTGGCACTGCAGGACTGGTCACTTTTATTTGGAAAATAACCACTTCCCCCTCGGCACAGGTCACTTCTGCAGGGAGAATAAACCCTCACCCCTAGGACAAGTCACTTGTATTAGAAGTGTAACACTGACAAGTCATTTCTAGTATGAGTGTAAACTCCCCCCCCCCCAGGGAAAGGCCACTTAAGTTAGGTGATTAAACCCTCCTCCACAGGACATGTCACTTTTAGGAGGAGTACAAACTTTCTTCTTCTTCCCTTAGGTGACAGGTCACTTCTATTAAGAGCAGAAACCACCCCACATGGGAGAGGTCACTTCTGTTACAAGTATAAGCACTCTCTCAGGAAACAAGTCACTTCTATTAGGAGTATAATCCCTTCCTCAGGGGATAGGTCAGGTCACTTTTATTTCAAGTCTAAATCCTCCCTCAAAGGACAGGTCACTTCTATTAGGAGTATAAACGATCCCCCCATAGTACAAGTCTTTTACATTAGGAGTATAACCCCCCCTCCCTTTCCATCAGGACAGATCACTTCTGTTAGAGGAGTGTAACACCCCTCTGTATTGGGAGGGGGTCACTTCTATAAACAGTATAACCTCTACTGGTCTGGTGGTGCCGAGGGTTGAGGCACTGGATGCCACAAACCAGAGTTTGGAGGTGAACCTGGGCTGCCTGGGGTTGGGGGGCTGGGAGAGATGATTGTAGCAGCTACTGAGCCACTCTCATCTCCCGGATCGAGGATAAGTCTCCTCGCTCTCAGCTGACACCCGAGGAAGGCCGGATTGTCAGAGCAAGGGAGGTCAGGGGGGATTAATGAATGTCGGGAAGGTGGAGGGAACACACGTTTTCAGAGAGCACATGCACACCTCCACATACGCGCACTCACCTGTGCACGCTGCTGTTCCAGGCTGAATGGGAGAAAAACCTACATCTCCCGTAGCCAACTGTGACAGCCTCGATGCCCTCAAATTCTGCTTATTGATCCCTGGGGGGGGGTTGGGGCAGGAGGTGGGCCCGATGACAAGCATAGGTGGCCATGTGGAGCAAATGCTATATACAAAAGAGTATAACCCTACCCCCACCCAGTTGGGATCAGCTGCTTCCACTGTGATTCCATATCCTAGAAGAGTTTATCAAGTGAACATTGTTACATCTGCCCCACCTTGTCCTCCATGTTGAAGAGGGGCTTCACATGTTCCCGGTAGAACTGCAGTGGAGTGAGTGGTCCAATTCGGCTGTAGTTCTTTTCCTTGTCTCTGAACTCCCAGGTGATGTTCTCAGAAGGGCTGCCCAGGCAGATACTCACCACCCTGAATACCTAATAGGGAATGAAAGGGAGACTGTCTTTTCCTTTCATTAAATCATCAAATGCACTGTAAAGAGCAGCAGCTGTGGTATTTTCCATAAGCCCCACCACCAGTAGCTTACCAGTATCAGAGCTTCATTCTTCATATTTGAAAGGTTTCCATTTGATATTCTATGAATGGGAAGGAATCATAAAAATCGAGCCAGCCACCCAATCCCTTCCCGGTCCCATCTAGTGCAGCGCCACCCCTGCGCTATGTTTTGTAATGCAGGAGTTTGTAGAACATGGGGGTGTGCTCCGCTGGTAGCAGTGGGAGCATCATAAACATCTACTGTTGTATTTTAGAAGTTCACTGAGGGCAAATCAAAGCCACAGCTCAACTAACAAGATCTTGTCAGTTGCACTGTGGCTTTCGTTTGCCCTGAGTGAACCTCTAAAATATAACAATAGATGTTTATGATGCTCCCACTGCTATCAGTGGCGCACACCCCCACATTCTACAAACTCCTGCATCACAAAATGTAGGAGCACAGGGGCATTACGGGGGATGGCACTAGACTAGCTTAGGACCAGGAAGGAAAGGGATCAGGTGGCCAGCCAGCTCGATTTTATGATCCCTTCCCCCTCACTGAATATCAAGCAAAAAGGTTTCAAATATGAAGAACTAAACTCCAGTGCTGGTAAGCTACCGGTGAGGGGCCTATGGAAGTAAATTGAAATGAAAACAATTGGTGCTATCACCACATATACCAAAAGAAAAAAATATTCACCTGTAGTAATGTTGTTTCTTTCAAAGGGATTCCTTACCACGTTTAACACTGCAATCAGTCCCCAGCTGCCCTGGAGTATGGAATTTTATGCAAATTAGGGAATCTTAGAATGAAATTCAAAACTCTGCTGTGTGGTCATGCTCACCTCTGCCCTCTAATGGCAGATTTATTTTTCAAGCTGAGGTGAGCAGTGACCACTAAAACTAGCTAAATGTCTATCAAGACGTACCCATAAGGGGTAAATGTTTTGGAGAAAAAAAGTACTGTTACGTAAGAACTTACCATAACAGTAGATGTTCGAGAGAAGCTCTTGCAGCAGGTAACACATGTAGGACTGACGCCACCTGGCGGCAGATCTCGGCAATTCTTTTCTCCAGCAGTACTGATGTGGGACTGCCCACCCGACGGCACCCAGTATAAAGGCAGGAGGCGGTCCCCACGTGCTCCAGTTCTTGTACACCAATGACAGGCCAAAAGTGGACAGCTGTGCATATAAGAAACTCCACAGAAAAACAAGGGTAAACAACTAAGCCCACAACTGAAAACTTGAAAGTTGGTTTAGAGCAGAGAGACTTATTCCTGGGGGAAGGAGGGAAGGAAAATAATACCTGCTGCAAGAGCTTCTCTCAAAGATTTGCTGTTACGGTAAGTTCTTACGTAACTGTACTATCTTATTTCAAGAGAAAGCTCTTGCAGCAGGTAGCACATGTTAGACTGATTCCCAAGCAGTATAAAACTAAAGACAACCCTTGGGAGGGGGAAATGAAAAACAGACACACATCAGAAAAGAGACTTCTCATGAGATAAGGCCCTGGAGAACCGCAAGGCCAAAACCTGTTCGACGCCTGGAAATAATATCTAGGCTGTAGTGCCTGACGAACCTGTGAACAGAGTGCCAAGTGGCGGCAGCACAAATGTCAACTGCCGACACTCTCTTGAGTGCTGCAAAAGAAGTAGCAACAGCTCTAGTGGAATGCACTCTGACCGCACCTGGAAGGGTTTTCTCACCCTTCTCATAACAGAAGGATATGCACTTGACCAACCAACGCAAAAGCGTTTGTTTGGTAACCGGGTGCCCAAAGGACCTGTCTGCAAAGGACACAAAAAGCTGATCATGTTAGGGATCTTAGAATGAAATTCAAAACTCTGCTGCGTGGTCGTGCTCACCTCTGCCCTCTAATGGCAGATTTATTTATCAAGCTGAGGTGAGCAGTGGCCCTTCCATGACCATGTATTCCCTTCTGCTATTTTGTATTTTCTGTATTCATTTGCAACCATTCTATAACCATTGTCTTTAATTACTATGTTAGTTGCTACTTTTGTCACGGTAGTCTCTGTCTTATGTACCAGCGGGTCGGCGACCGCAAGGCCGCCCAGGGAACCAGGAGGCCAGGAGAGACAGCCAGGAAGCCGTCCTGCCTCAATCACCCAGTGAGCTGGGGCTACGCTCCGCCAGTGGGCGGTCGGCACCGTAAGGCCGCCTAGGGACCAGGAGGCCGGGAGAGACAGCCAGGAAGCCGCCCTGCCCTCACGCACCCAGTGAGCGCTGGGCTATACTCCGCCAGCGGGCGGTCAGCACGCAAGGCCGCCCAGGGACCAGGAGGCCGGGAGACAGCCAGGAAGCCGCCCTGCCCTCAAGCACCCAGTGAGCTGGGCTACGCTCCCAGCGGGCGGTCGGCGACTGCAAGGCCGCCTAGGGGACCAGGAGGCCGGGAGAGACAGCCAGGAAGCCGCCCTGCCCTCAAGCACCCAGTGAGCGCTGGGCTACGCCCGCCAGCGGGCGCGGTCGGCGACCACAAGGCCGCCCAGGGACCAGGAGGCCGGGAGAGACAGCCAGGAAGCCGCCCTTGCCCTCAAGCACCCAGTGAGCTGGGCTATGCTCCGCCAGCGGGCGGTCCGGCGACTGCAAGGCCGCCTAGGGATCAGGAGGCCGGGAGAGACAGCCAGGAAGCCGCCCTTGCCCTCAAGCACCCAGTGAGCGCTGGGCTACGCCTCCGCCAGTGGACGGTCAGCACGCAAGGCCGCCCAGGGACCAGGAGGCCGGGAGAGACAGCCAGGAAGCCGATCCTTGCCCCTCAAGCACCCAGTGAGCGCTGGGCTACGCCCGCAGCGGGCAGTCGGCGACTGCAAGGCCGCCCAGGGACCAGGAGGCCGGGAGAGACAGCCAGGAAGCCGCCCTGCCTCAAGCACCCAGTGAGCGCGGGCTACGCCCGCCAGCGGGCGGTCGGCGACGCAACGGCCGCCCAGGGACCAGGAGGCCGGGAGACAGCCAGGAAGCCGCCCTGCCCTCAAGCACCCAGTGAGCTGCGGGCTACGCCTCCGCCAGTGGGCGGTCGGCGACTGCAAGGCCGCCCAGGGGACCAGGAGGCCGGGAGAGACAGCCAGGAAGCCGTCCCCTGCCTCAAGCACCCAGTGAGAGCCGGGCTACGCTCCGCCAGCGGCGGTCAGCAACCGCAAGGCCGCCCAGGGACCAGGAGGCCGGTAGAGACAGCCAGGAAGCCGTCCTTGCCCTCAAGCACCCAGTGAGCGCCGGGGCTACGCTCCGCCAGCGGGCGGTCGGCGACCGCAAGGCCGCCCAGGGGACCAGAAGGCCAGGAGAGACAGCCAGGAAGGTACGGGAAAGCCGCGGCCAATCGGAAGGCGAGCGCTATCTGAGCCTTGCTTCCGATTGGTCCTCCTGCTCCATAGACTGCTGTTTTACTTTGTACTGCTGAAATTGGTCGGGGTTTGTGTGTTTTTTAAACTAAATTGCCTAAAAGAGCTGTCTTCCTGTTACTAAATTTCTAAGGTTTCTGCTGTAATTTTAAAATGTTTATGTGATTACAGTCTTTGGTGGGACTTCTAGTGGGCCAGACGCTATACCGAACCCCCAGCCTTTTTTTGTGCAAAGTAACTTACACTAATTGCAGAATCACTTGATTGCTGCTATTTTATTTAGGCGACTGTGCTTTCCTCTGTCTCCCTCCACTCTAGCCGTCCTTGCCCTCAAGCACCCAGTGAGCGCCGGGGCTACGCTCCGCCAGCGGGCGGTCAGCGACCGCAAGGCCGCCCAGAGGACCAGGAGGCCGGGAGAGACAGCCAGGAAGGTACAGGAAAGCCGTGGACAATCGGAAGGCTAGCGCTATCTGAGCCTTGCTTCCGATTGGTCCTCCTGCTCCATAGACTGCTGTTTTACTTTGTACTGCTGAAACTGGTCGGGGTTTGTGTGTTTTTTAAACTAAATTGCCTAAAAAGAGCTGTTTTCCTGTTACTGCTAAATTTCTAAGGTTTCTGCTGTAATTTTAAAATGTTTATGTGATTACAGTCTTTTGGTGGGACTTCTAGTGGGCCAGACGCTAAGGCGCCGAACCCCCCCCCCCAGCCTTTTGTTGTGCAAAGTAACTTCACACTAATTGCAGAATCACTTGATTGCTGCTATTTTATTTAGGTGACTGTGCTTTCCTCTATCTCCCTCCACTTAGCCGTCCTGCCCTCAAGCACCCAGTGAGCGCCGGGGCTCGCTCCACTCAGCCAGGTCAGTGTGACCGCAAAGGCAGCCCAGGAGGCAGGAGAGACAGCCAGGAAGGTAGGGAAAGCCACAAAATTTTTGCCCACCCCTCCTCCCTCTTGGGTGTTTCTTTTATACACATCTTCCTACGAATTCTTACCTCCGCCCACAGCAAAATTCTGTCCAATAATCTGTCAGCTGCCCCATGGAGTCACCTGCTCAGCAGTCCTCCCTTGTCTCATTGTCAGTTAACCCCTAGTTACCGTGACATAATGGGAAGCTTCTTACTGTTTCTCTCTCTCAACTATGGTGTTCTTTGAGGATGATGCCATACTGACCATACCTTACTGAATAATGCGGCTCACCAGCCTAGCTTCCTGTGACACCTCCAGTGGGTGCCGATCGGTTCCTCACATATGCCCCACCGCTGCTTCATCATGATCAGTGGGTAACCCCAAAAGGGTCACAACCTGTCATGTACTTTTACCGATGCTCCACTATTGGATCTACAGTGCCCCTTATACCTGTCCACCAAATTAGCACTCTGTGACAGGTTACTAAGCCGCAATCCAGAGTGGATCATCTCAAAGCATTGGCCACCGAAAGCAAGAAGAGAAGGCCCATTGACTGTCCCATCCTCCTGTCCTTCAAGCCCTCACAAAACTCTTATTCTTTCTGCTGATCTGTATTGGTAATGTTGAAATCAATCCAGGACCTCCAGAGGGCATCACCTCCCAGCAGATCTAGCATCCATCAAAGATTAAGCTTCCTTCATATCAATGCATGCAGCCTCCTGAAAAGCTTTCATTAATACAAGCCTGGGTTGCCCACACCATGCCAGACTTTCTGGTAATATCCGAGACATGGCTCAAACCTGCAACAACAGATAGGAGGTAAATCTACCAACTACCAAATATTCAGAGCAGACCGCCTGTCAAGGGCAGTGGAGTAGCTATTTATATAAAATCGAATATATCTGCATCTTGCCTTAGTGCAGCATCATTGCCCAAAGAATTGAATGTTTATCCCTTAAAATAGTTTCCTCAACATGGCAGCTTTTCAACTAGTTGGCTGCTATAGGCCCCTCTGCTGATCATAAGCTCTTAACCCACCTGGGAACATAATCAAACTGGGCCCTGAAGATATCATTATCTTAGGTGATCTGAATTTAAACTGGCTCTCCAAGACAGCTGCACCTTAGTATCTTTTTGTGATACATATGGGTTTACTCAACTAATAAATGAACCGACAAGAATCAATTTAAAGAACAGAAGTAGTAGCCCTACTTGACATCATGCTGGTAAACAAACCCCACCTGTTCTCACACGCTGGAGTACTATTCAGTGACATAAGTGATCACTGTCTTATTGCAGGAATAAGATCATCAGGCAAACCAGCTAACCCAGCAAAATTCCTCCCGAGAAGATCTAAAAAAAACCTTAATATCGAGGGATATCTCCACGACTTATGCCACTCTGCACGCTGGCAGGAGTTCTACCTTACATACTCTGTGGAAAAAGCACTTCAGGTGTTAAACAGCATAATCATAGGTGCCTTCAATACTCATGCACCAATCACTAGTGTTAGAACGAAAAGCAAATCTTGCCGCTGGTTTTCAGCCGACCTTAAATCTGCACTGCTTGAGAGAGATAAGCTGGAAAATGGCAAGGAAGACTAAGGAACCAAATGACTGGCTGCTGTTCAGAAAAGCCAGAAATAGCTGCACCAAAAAGTAGGGATGCTAAGGCTGCTTTCTATATGCTGAACTTGATGCCTCTTATCACAACCCTGCTAGATTCTGGGGCACCATCAAGGGATCTTAGGGCAGGACTCTAGCACTTCTCTGCCATCTCAAGTGCACCTTAATAAGGTTGCTATCTCCGACAAACGGGAAGTATTGGATGCATTCAACAATCACTTCACAACGGCTGGCCTTGCTTTTTGACTCCTCTCCAGCTAATCTCATGGGCACAACTAAATCCCAGTCTACTGAGGCTCAGAGGGCTGATTCTTCATTCTCATTCAAACCAATTTTACTGAAGCAAGTAGAGGATCTATTGTTGCATTTGGACACTAAAAAAAGCGCAGGTGCAGACTCTCTTGACCCCTATTTTCTAAAACTTGCAATACATGTGCTTGCAGTTCCCTTAACACATCTTTTAATCTATCTTTAGCCTCTGGGTCTATTCCTTCGCTGTGGAAGACAGCACAAGTGTTTCCTCCTAAAATCAGGGGACCACATGGACCCCAACAATTACAGGCCCATATCCATCCTGCCAGTGCTTTCCAAAATGCTAGAAAATTAGTGAGCATCCAATTAAGAGACTACCTTGATGTTAATAATCTTTAAACCCCGCCTCAATCTGGGTTTAGGACTAGGCATAGCACCATTTCTGCACTGGCAAAAGTCACAAATGACTGGCAAACTGAGCTAGACAAAAGAACAGCCTGTGCTGTATTTCTTGATCTACAAAGCCTTCGACACAGTGGATCATGAGCTGCTACTCTCTTCACTGCACTCCATAGGCCTAGATCCACCCTCTCTTAAGTGGATTCAGATGTTATCTCACTGATAGAGAGCAGCAGCAGGTGAAAAATGAAGGCGACCTATCCTCATCAAAACCACTCCTAAGAGGAGTACCTCAAGGATCTATCCTGGGCCCTATCCTTTTTGCCATTTACATTAACAACATTGACTCTAATCTCACCAAAGCCAATGTTCACCTCTTTGCAGATGACACTGTCTTATATGTCAATAACCCATCACCTTCAAAGGCCTGTGAAATACTACAATCAGAATTCTCCCTTTTGCAATACCAACTACTTGAAAAAAAACTCCTCCTAAATGCAAAGAAGACAAAAGCTATGTTCTTCTCCACTAATTACTATACTAACACCTTTTCACCAAGCAATCTTCCCCAACTATCCACCATCCTTGGAGAAAGCCCTGACTATGTTGACAAATTCAAATATTTAGGGGTATGGATTGACAACAGGCTTGATTATACTCAGCATATTGAAGAACTTCTGAAAAAACTTCGCCAGAGGCTTGGCCTTTTCTTCAGAATTAAACATTATTTAACCAGCGATTCAAGACAGAAACTAATCCAGGCCTCATTTCTATCACTTATTGACTATGCAGATTTCCTCTATGGCCACTGCTCTATTTCCTATTTAAGTAAACTGGATACCTTGTACCATAGAGCTCTCAGTTCATCACAGATCTTCCACTCAACGCTCATCATTGCTCTCTCTATGCTGCAGTTGGCTGGACATCCTTACACCTCAGAAGGAACAAAAATGCTGCATTATGGATATACAAAACCATGTCTAACAAACTTCCATCCTATATTTTAGATTGCTTTACACTGGCCACAGCTAGGTTATATGCCCTAAGAAGCAACAACCTCATCACTTTGAAGCTACCCAAAGCCAGCACCCGGCATGGGAGATCTGCAATCAGTTACTCTCTAGCAATGGCATGGAATTCTCTGCAGAAGACCCTAAAGTTGACCACCTTTATACCTCTAACATCCTTTAAAAGCTCTACACAAGTCTCTTCCAGAGATATGCAATTGCTTTCACAAGGCTTAGTCCAATCACATTCATTACCCCCCTTTTTCTACTGCAGCTCTGCTAGCCCTACCAAGACCTCCACAGCTACCCCTGTCACTTACTTCTACCCCACTCACTCACTACTAGTAGACTTAGTCCCTATCCAAACT
This sequence comes from Neoceratodus forsteri, assembly GCA_016271365.2. NCBI lineage: Eukaryota > Metazoa > Chordata > Ceratodontiformes > Ceratodontidae > Neoceratodus > Neoceratodus forsteri. The sequence continues at coordinate 119,647,729 of JADMNL010000030.1, read as the reverse complement.
CCCACCAGCCCTCTATGTCATTTTTCAGAGGCTGTTTTCAACATTTTAGTAGTCATCAATCATAACTGTCTAGTTTAGCTTGCCTTGGAGCCTGTACTCTCCGGCTACCCTGTTTGTATATATGTTTATATTATTGTATCTGTTTATATAGATGTGTTTTGTATATGTCTGCTTTTGTACCTTCAAGTTGTTCCTCGACCTATCAGGTCCATCTTGTAAATGAGCTTTGCTCAATGATGTCCGCCTGAATAAATAAAGATTTTGATTGATTGATGTACGACGTGGAACCTTTGTAAAGGAGTCTTTGACTCAAAGGTGTTATCCAATATTTATCAATAAATCTGACTGCCTGGCCTCCTTAGTTCTGGACAGGTAACAGCGCAAAGCTCTATGCACATCTAGGGTGTGCAGAAACACCTCACCCCATTGGAGTGTTCCGGGTAATAAACCGGAAGCTGAACAGACTGATTTAGAGTAAGCTCCGAAAACACCTTAGGAAGGAATTTTGGATTGGTGCGAAGATCCACCCTATCTTTATGAAAAATCAGATAGGGTTCCTTACACATCAAAGCATGAAGCTCAGAAATGTGTCTAGCAGAGGTGACTACTCCCAAAAACAATGTCTTCCAGGAGAGGTAATGAAGTTCACAACTCATGGTCGGTTCAAATGGGGGATGTGTAAGCCTTTCCAGAACAAAGAGTAAATCCCAAGGAGGAACAGGATCCCAAATAGGGGGACGGACATGCAGGATCCCTCTAAGAAAGATTTTAACCACCTCCAATTGAGCCACTGTCCTGTCATGGACACAGTGATGATAAGCAGAAACAGCGGCCAGGTGTACTTTTATGGAGGAGTAACTGAGATTTGACTCCGAAAGGGATAACAGGTATTGTAAGATAGAGTTGACTGGACAGACCAGAGGGTCCAATCTCCTGGTTGTGGCCCATAGACAACAGCGCTTCCATTTCATGGCATAAGTGGCCCTGGTAGTGGGCCTCCGTGTCTCAACCAAGATTTGAGCTACCCCATCCAATACTCCAAATCTGAGCTTTGCTAGGTGCTGAGGAGCCAAGCACGGAGGTGAAGTGAGTGTAAATTGGGATGGACCAAAGCTCCCTGTTCCTGAGAGAGTAGCTGACCCAAAAGTGGAAGGGGTCACAGAGGCTCCACTGTCAGACGCCTGAGCAGTGGGAACCAAATCTGTCTGGGCCACAGACGGGCTATCAGGATCATGACTACCCTCTCCGATTGGGCTTTGAGAAGTACCCGCTGCAAGAGGGGGAAGGGAAGAAATGCACAAAGGAACCTCCCTTTTCAGGATAGGGACAATGCGTCTTGCCAAAAAAGCTCCAGGCTTGGAACCGAGCGAGCAGAAATTGGGAAGTTTTGCACTGCATTGAGATGCAAAAAGGTCCAACTCTGGCATCCCCACTCTGGCAAACACGGTGTCTGCTACTGACTGTAGCAGGGACCACTCGTGAGTTAATGGCTCAGCTCAGCTGAGAGCATCTGCAACCACGTTCAGAGAACCTGGAACATGGACTGCCGACAGACTGAGCTGATGCTCCATCGCCTAGTCCCACACTCTCATGGCTTCCCGACATAGAGGGTAAGAGTGTGTGCCTCTCTGCTCGCTGACATAGAATACCACAGAAGTGTTGTCCGTCTGAACTAAAAAGTGACCAGGAGGTAGGAATGGACTTAGTGCCAGTAGAGAGTACAGGACAGCTCTTAGCTCGAGCACATTGATATGCAGGTTCTCCTCTAACAGGGACCACAGTCCTTGAGTCCTGTGGATCCCCAGATGAGCCCCCCATCCTGTCCCCGATGCATCTGTAGGGAGAGTCTGGGTAGGTGTGCCTGGCTGGAAGGGGAGGCCTCTGCAGAGATTCTGAGGGGACCTCACCAGTGGAGTTCCCGAAAAATTGGTTCTGTGGTCTGGATGGGCAAATCCAAGTCGTCCCTGGTTTGGACCCACTAGATGCGAAACGTCCACTGAATGGTATGCATGTGCAGCCTGCTGAAGGGGACTGAAACTATGGTGGCTGCCATGTGTCCCAGAAGCCGAAGGATGGATCTGGCCGGGACGACAGATGCTAAATAAGTTTGGATTGCTAGTGCCCTGAGGCGTTCTCTGTCGGAAGGTAGGAAGGCCTTCCCCGAGGAGGTATCCAGTAGGGCTCCTATAAATTGTAGACGCTGGGAGGGAAGGAGCTGTGACTTTTCTGGATTCACTGTGATCCCCAGGCACCGACAGAGGAGAGAGTGTCCAGGATGGTCTCCCAGAGACGAGACCTGGACGAGGCCAACATAAGCCAATTGTCTAGATAGGGGAACAAGAAATGTCCGTTTCTGCGCAGTGCCGCTGCAACCACGGCAAGGCATTTTGTGAAGACCCTGGGGCAGAGGAAAGGCTGAAAAGAAGGACCTTGAACTGGTAGGACCGACCTTCGAACCCGAATCTCAGGAATCCCTGATGATTTCTGCAGATGGGTATGTGCAGATATGCATCCTGCATGTCCAGGAAAGACATCCAATCCCCGACTGAAAGGAAGGGAAGGAGATTTTGAAGTGAGACCATTTGGAATCTCTGATAGGAGACCCACCGATTGAGGTCGCTGAGATCCAGGATGGGCCTTAGGTCCCTAGACTTCTTGGGAACCAGGAAGACATGGAAGTAAAAACCAGAGTCTACCTCTGCCTCTCGGACGCGTTCTATAGCGTCCTTGGCCAGAAGAGACTGGCTCTCCTGTCTGATGGGAGCTCTGTGGTCTCTCGGGTAGTGAGAGGGGGTGGAGGTCTGTCCGGGGGTAGAGACTCGAACTCTATGGAGTGCCTGAACTCCACGAGGTGAGGACCCACTGGTCGGAGGTCACTTCTCTCCAAGCTTGGACGTAAAGAGAAAAACAACCTCCCACCGGCCCTCCTGACAACAAGTCTGGGGGGGAGGGTCGCTTAGACGGTCAGGTTGAAGGAGAGGGAGGGAGGGCGGCGCTAGAAGGCACCTCTGGACCCACCTCTTCGACCAAAGCCTCCCCGCTGCGTGCGAGACTGAACACGGAGCTGCTGATGCTGATGTCCCCCTCTGCCACAAAAACAGGGCCGGCGAAAATTCTCCCTTTTCGTGTGGTATATGGACTGCACGGAACGGATGGCCTTTTCGGAGTCCTGCAGTTTAACTATGACCTTCTCTGTGTCTTCATTGAAGAGCACACAGCCTCTGAAAAGGGTGTCCAGAAGGGTTGTCTGAACCTCTGGAGCGAACCCTGAGACCCAGAGCCAGAAATGACGCCAAAGACAAATTCCAGTTGCAGCCACTCTCACTGAGGTGTCCGCAGAGTCGTATGCTGCTCAGAGAACGTGGGTACCCACATCTGAGCCCGTCTGCAAAAGCTTTGCAAGCTCTACCTTTTGAGAGCAGTCGGGCATGCCTTGCAGGATGTCCAGTCCTTGGTCCCAAAGGGCGTTAAGGAACTGGACCATGTGAGTCAAAAAACTGAGGCTATGTATGCTACAGGTGACAGATGATTACACCCTATGACCTAAGGAATCCAGCTGCTTAGACTCTCTGTCTGGCAGCTGGGTACTTAGGTGCTTCGGCCTCTGCAAACAATCATGTGCAACTGATATGACCACAGAATTAGCTGTGGGATGTTCAGCTAAGTAAGAGTGGACCTTGGGGGCCTGGTACGGATGATTTGCCTTTTTGGGTACCGCGGAGGAAGCATGTGGATGCTTCCAAGTGGCAAGGTTGACATTTTGGAAGGTGTCCACTAATGGGGGAAAACCACTGGCCTGGGGTCCTTCTGGCACAAATACTTTGCCAGGCGCAAGCGTTTGGGGTCCAGGGCCTCTGTATCCCATCCCATATTCTCCTGTATGTGTCTCATGACCTCCATAAAGCTGAAGTCATTGGGAGGAGATTTTGGCTGGTCCTCTACATCTCCAGGAAGAAAATCAGGGTCAGAATCTGGGAAGGAAGGTTCTGATTCTCCATAGTACTCTGAAGAGGAGGAGGAGGAGGAATGGCGTCCCCTCTTCTTATGTCTAGGTCTTCTGGGTAAAGGAGAGCGGGAGGAGGAAGGAGATCTGGTCCTCCTGTGCTTAGTCTTGTGCTTCCTGGAGCTAGTGGGGGTTTTATCCTACTCATTTCTAGATGGAACAGGGATGATCTGAACATCTGGTTCAGGGGTGATGGGAGGAGGTTTAGGAGTGGGAGCAGGTGGAGAAACCAAATCCTGCTTCACTGTATCCCACCAATACGTAAAAAGTTCTTTAACCTGAGCCATGCCCAGCTTTGGTGACTCAGGCTTTGGGGGGGGCCACGTCGGTCAGCCTTCTCCCGAACCGGCATCAGGTAGATCCGGTGTTGGTGTAATGGGTGATAACTGTGGTACCTCTGTGGTGCCATCGTCAGGTGGACCGGCGTATGGTCCCAAGGAGAGATGTTGGGGCTGCTGACAGGGGACATTGGGGGGACCAACGATGGCAGAGGTGTGGTGGGCAGCTTATCCGGCATCAGAGGAGGAACTGCAGGACGTTTCCCTGGCATTGGGCCAGAAGCCTTACCCGACGGACATCCCCTAACAGGTGAAGGGTGGAGACGGTCGGAGTGAGAAGAGGCCTTGACTGGCCTAACAGTAATTTTGTAGGGCTTGTCCAAAGGACTTCAGTCAGACTTATGCTTAGGAGGCAGGGATGAAACCCTGGAAGAAGAGTGCCCCATGGCCTGTGTGGACTCCCTGGGATCAGCCAAGGCCAATCGGGAGGAGGACTTACCCTTTGCTGCTGCAGAGCCAGAGTCCAAGGGCCTCTTAGCCACCAAGGAGCCAAAGCCCGATGGCCTTTTTACCACCACAGAATCGGAGTCTGAGGGCTTTTTAGCTGCTACAGAACCGGAGTCTGGGGGCCTGATTTTGACAAGATGAAGAGTAGTCCTTTTGGCAAGAAAAGCTGAGGCGGGAGGCTTGAGGGAAGTAAGCCGGGCCTCATGACCGGAGGAGCCGGAGCGACCAGCAGACTGGGAGCTGGAAGACCTGGGTCTGGAGGGCGAGCGATCCCAGTCCCGGTGGTGGCGCTTCTCCTATGTTTCTTCTTGGATGGAGAGGGGGAATGAGATTCCCTCCTGGAGGACGAGTCCTGCTGCATCTGGGCCAAATGTTGTTGGGCTAGGCAAGCCTGGAGAGACTTGTCTCTGAATCCTGGTCCGGCTGTTGAAGGCCTGGCAATGGGTACAGGCGCTGGTGTTGTGGTCTGGGCCCAGGCAAAAAAGGCAGGCTGAATGCCTGTCCTTGGAAGGGATCTGCTTCCCACAAGAAAACTTATTACGGTGCCTGGTCAGTGGAGTTGACATATGTCGAGGAATCACTGTAGCAAAATGGAGAAATAAAGTTCTAAAGCTGAGGAACTAGCTAGAGAGTCGAGAGCTGACTAATGCGTGCCGCGGCGGGACAGAACTGGAACATGTGGGGACTGCCTCCTACCTTACAAAGCTCTGTCAAACAAACTTCCACCTTATATTTCAGATTGCTTTACTCTGGCTACACCTAGGTCATATGCCCTAAGAAGCAATAGCCTTATCACCTTGACGATACCAAAAGCCTGTACCCGGCATGGGAGATCTGCAATCAGCTACTTTTTAGCATCTGCCTGGAATTCTCTGCAGAAGACCCTAAAGTTGAACACCTTTATACCTATAGCATCCTTTAAAAGCTCTACACAAGTCTCTTTCCTGAGATATGCAACTGCTTTCACAAAGCCTAGTCCCTTCTTACCTTTACCCCCCTTTTCTTTCTATCTCCTTCTATATGCTTTTGCTAAACTTAGCTATAACATCTCCTGCAATCCATTGCTATTTCTTTGTATTCCCCATCTCTATTTGCTTAAGTAACTATCCAATTACAACACACCAGACCAGTTCCACACTCCCAATACCTTATCCTCACTTGAGTCAAACCTGTCTGATTTACTCTGTTTTGTGGTCCAAAACCACTAGCTACCCTGCTTGTATATATGTGTTTATTACTGTACCTGCTTATTTTTATTAAAGTTTTTGTCTTTTTCTCTGTATTTGTATATGTATGCTACTGTACCCTATGTTGTTTTTGACCTATCAGGTCCATCTTGTAAATGAGCTTCGCTCAACGATGTCCGCCTGAATAAATAAAGATTTTGATTGATTGATTGATTATACTGGGTGACGTCAGGGGTTGAGCCGGCATCAAGTATGCGGTCCCACGTCGGTAATGCTAGTGAAAAGAATTGCCAAGATCTGCCACCAGGTGGCGTCAGTCCTACATGTGTTACCTGCTGCAAGAGCTTCCTCTCGAAGTAAGATCTTACACTATGACAGAAAAATAACAGTTGTAAAACAATGCCACAAGTAATGCTCAAGCAATTCAAAAAAAACTGATTCTTGTGAGAACCCTTTTCCAGGTTCTGGAAGGAGAGGCAGGGATGGGATTGTGAAGGATTCTTGTGAGAATCTTTTTCCAGATTCTGGAACGGGAGGCATGGATGAGATTGTTAAATCTAGTAAGGAATCCCTTCAGAAGAAACAGCATTACTACAGGTGAGTATTTTTTTCTTTAAACCCCAGGAATCCCTCACTAGTTGTTTAACAACTGCAGACTCCATTGCAGTACACTGAGAGGCTGGGTACAGAACCTAATTTGGGAAAAGGCTCTGCAAGAAAGCAGTGTAAAAGCGAGAATCTCTTCTGGACCGAATATCCCAACAGTAGTGCTTTGTAAAGGTGTGTACTGTCTTCCAGGTAGCTGCTTTACAGATCTCCTGAATGGAAACTCAGTTGAATGCTGCCACAGAGGTGGAGGTGCCCCTCAGAGAATGGGCCCTCAGCCACTCTGGCGGAAGCTTGCCAGCTTTGCCTTAACAGAACTGAATACAGACTATTATCCAGTTAGAAATGGTTTTCCTGGATGCGAGCTTACCTTGACCTACCTCAACATAGGTGATAAATAACTGAACATTTATGGACCTGACATCCTTTATGTGGTCTAAGTAGTACCCCAGAGCTCTTTTAAAGAGCAGGTATCTAGTTCCTGCACCCCCAAACAATTTATATAGCTCACCTGTTCCAGAGTTGGTGGCTATACATAATTTCTTTTGTTTCTGCTTATTATAAAAGTTATACTGTTTGTATAATTCACCCCGGCCACCACAGTCAAAAAACGAAGGCGCTTCAAATTTGTTTGTGGGTGCGGGCGCTAGGGAACTAAACACCCGCTCTTTAACATCCAGTCTGTGGAGCTTCTGCTCCCCTGGAGTGGAATGTTCTGTGAAAAAAAAAAAAAAAAACACTGGAAGTGTGATTGACCGATTCAGAAGAAATTCAGACACCACCTTGGGGAGAAATGTTCTATGCACATACCTGCCCACTTTCTGCACTCTTGACGGGACTTTACTTGAGGACACCTCGTCCTTCAGATACCTTGGGGTTTGGTTAGACCAACACCTCAACATCTCTGGACACACTGACGGCATCCAGAAAAAATTGAGCCCCAAGCTTGGTGCCTTGTTCAGGAACTGCAGATGCATCCCTCCTGTGGCTAGGCATGAGCTTGTCCAATAGATGATCCTCCCCATTTTTGACTTCTGCAATGTAGTTTATGGTGCTGCTCCTAAGTCCTCCCTGACAAGATTGGACACTCTCTTCAACTCCTTCTGTCACTCTGCCCTTGATGCTTCCTCTCGCATCCACCACTGTGGCCTCTATTGAGCCCTTTCCTTCCCCTCCCTTACAAACAGACACCATTCATACTGCACTAAATTCACAGCTAAACACTGGCTGGGTGAACTCTCTTCCTACCTCTCCCCCTCATTTATAACACCCCTCCTCCTTTCCACTCCCTCAGATCTATTGACACTCACATACTAACTGTCCCCTACCGCTACACCCTCTCTGGCCAGTCTGGGTACTCTCACTGTTGCCCTAAACTATGGAACTCTCTACTTCCCCAAATCCAACATTCTTCCTCCCTCTATTCCATCAACACTGCCCTCTCCAACTGTCTTGCACCTAACTGTTCCTGTCACGACCCGCCTTAATTTCCTTTGTCTTGCTCCTTACAGTTCGCCTCCCATAGGAATTTACCCAATGTCTGTGTGTGTCTCTCTCTCTCTCTCTCTCCAGTCCCCTGTCCCCTTGCAGGGTTCCCTGCATCCTGAAGGGGTCTCTCTGGGACACGACTCCTTCACCCCTTATTTCACGTTAGCACTTGTTCACTTATTACCATTGCACTTATTAATTGTTCTCACAAATTACATATGTATGCAACGCTGTTTGTAACAACTGCCTTACTTAATTTTATGCTATGTTGATCTTTGTAACTTGAACGTGAAATGACTCACCCCTATTGTACCCCTTCCCCAGGTTGCACTGAGAGACGAGCAACTTGTTGCTCAGTGTGCCTTCCTGGTGAAACATTTCAATAAATAAATTTTCTATTAATCCTCAGTTCTACCTTGTCCTTGTGGATGATGATATAGTTGAGGTCTGTACAAAGGACTTGGAGTTCGCTCACCCTCCTAGCTGAGGTAAGTACCACCAGGAAAACTGTTTTCCAGGTGACATATTTCATGGCAGCAGTTGCCATAGGCTCAAATGGAACCTCCATCAGCTGCGTAATACACAGATTCAGGTCCCATGGAGGGACTGGATCCCTAAAAGGAGGGCTCAGGTGAATTAGACCTTAAAGAACCTTAAAAATATTCTGTGAGGCTAGAGCTTTATCCTTGCTGGCTGAAACATATGCGGACACTGCTCCCAAATTCATCTTCAGGGTTAAGGGCTGGAGGCCCAGGGACTGCAGCTGGATCAAAGAGTTCAAAACAGTGGACAAACTCATCTGAAGGGGACTGAGCTGCGTGGACGAACACCACAGTGAAGATCTTTCCCCCTCAGAAGTGTAGGTTTTCCTAGTTATTGGCTTCCTGGAAACCTTCAGTACGTGTAAAACCGCTTCTGAGAGGTTTAGTCCAGAGAACTGTAGCTCTTCAAGTACCATACTTTGAGGTGCAGAGTTCTTGTTCTGGGAATGTTAACCTGTCCTGAGACAGTCAGCAGACTGTGACTTTGGGGAAGGAGGACTGGACATCTGGAGGAGAGGGACAGGAGCAGGGAGTACCATGCCTGCCTGGCATGATTAGAATAATTGTTGCCAGCTCCCTGCTGAGTTTCAGTAGCACTCTCAATAGAGAAGTGGGAAAGGAAGGAAGGTGTCAATAAATTTTGCTGTCCAGGAGAGGACTAGAGCATCCTTTGGGACTGTACTCACTGAGGGAGGCCTGCAACAAAAGTTGGGGAGCTGACAGTTTTCTCACAATGCAAACAGGTCCACCTCTGGTGTGCTCCACCTTCTGAACACTGCACAGAGCACTTGCTTGTTCAGTGCCCGTTCATGGTTTCCTTGACTGATTGTGCTTAGAGAGTCTGCCAGGACATTGTCTTTGCCTGGCAGGTGGACTGCAGCTAACTGTACTGGCAGAGAATAAGCCAGACTCCAGATCTTCATTGCTTCTGTGTACAGCTTGGAAGATCTTGTTCCTCCCTGCTTGCCTCTCTGATGTAGTACATAGTGGTGGTATTGTCTGTCCTGATCTGGACTGACTGGCCCCTGATGTGAGAGGAAAAGGCTTTCATTGCCAGGTACACTGCTCTGAGTTCCAGGAGGTTTATATGCTCCTGAGACTCCGGGGGTCCATGCCCCGCTTACAGTGAAATCCTCTAGATGGCCTCCCCACCCCAGGAAGGAGGCATCTGTAGTCAGCACCACTGTGGATGACGGATGGAGGAAGGGAACTCCTTCTTGAAGGTTTTCCTTCTCCTTCCACAATTCCAATGCGCTTAACAGGCACTTTGATACGGGCACTAGCTTTGACAGAGGGTCCCACCTTTGAGACCAGTGGGCACCTAAGTGGTACTGGACATCTGAAATCTGGCCCATTGGCACCACTGTTGTGGAAAAGGTCATGTATCCTAGTAATTGCATGAAATCCCTGGCAAATCTTCACTGCCCTGTTTTGAAGGACTTTGCCAGCTATATCAGATTGGCCACCCTCTCCTGAGGAAGGAATGCCTTTAGTTCTGCTCCTATAAAGTCCAACACCTGTACCAGGTCTAGCTGAGACTTCTGGAGGTTTATCAGGAAACTTAACTCCTCCGGGGTGTGTTTGTTGAGCGAGAGAAAGGTTTTGACCTCTTGGTAGGACTGACTTGAAACCAACCAATCGTCTAGGTAGGGGAAGACCACTACCCCTTGCCTCCTCAAATGTGCTGCCACTACCATTGGGCACTTTATGAAGACTCTGAGAGCTAGGGAAAGGTGGAAGGAAAGGGCTGCAAAACAGTAGTGGCCATCCCCCACTCTGAATCTGAGGTATTTTCTGTGAGAGTGCCTTACTGGCATGTGGAAGTAGGTGTCTTTTCAGATCCAGTGATCCCAGTCAATGTCCTTGTTGCAAGGATGGAATTACTGTCCCCAGTGTTACCATCTTTACATTTTTTTTCTTAAAATGTTTGTTCAAATATCTGAGATCTAAAATGGGTTGCCACTCCCCGTTTTTTCTTGTGGGTTAGGAAGTATCTGGAGTAAAGCCCCCCTCCTGATTTGGGGAGGGGGAACCACTTCCACTGCACCTGCCAGTAGCATTTTCTTACCTTCAACTACAGCAGGAGATTTTCCACTGGGGTATGAGGAGGAAAGACTCTGTGACTCTGCAACTTTGTAAATCTCTTGAACTGCAGAGAGAGACCCAGACTATTTCCAGAACCCACCTGTCTGTGGCAATATTTTCCCAAGCCTGAAAATAGTGAGTTAGCCTTCTTCCCACTGGCAATGGTTGGGCAACCTGGGCACACGTGTCAGGGGTTTTATTTTGTCTGGCCCTTGGCAGCTGAAGTGGCACCTCTATGTCTGGGACCCCTTCTGCCCCTACCTGTGAAAATGTCCCTCTGGGAGGCATAGTGATAGGTCACATAAGCACTGGGGTAGTAGCCCCAGCACCTACCTCCCCTTCCGTACTATCTCTGGGAAGTGGAGGCCTTTTCCTTCTCAATGTGCTTCTGTAGGTGGTTTTGTACTTATTCACCTTTTTCATGCAAGTCTCTGTGTTGTTACCAAAGAATTTCCCTTGCAAGGTTTGTAGTTCTGAGCCAAGCAAATCTTCTGAGAGACACTGCATGCGCCATGACCCTCAAAGTAGTGCCACTGGTATCCACAGCAATATGAAACTGGTATTTGGTGGCATCCATGGCAGTTTTTGCTGTGTCTGCCAGATCCTGAGCTAAACCCAAGGTGCTTTTTCAACCATACCCACTACAGAACTCCAAAGTGCCTTTTGGTACTAAGCAAAGTAGGCAATATAAGCTACTTGTCTGAGCAGCAAAGAAACTTGACGTGTAAACTTTCTTGTCTATACTATCCAGCTTTCTGGAACCTCTCTCTCGGCTGAGAAGAATGGGGTACCTCAGCCTTGTCACAGGCAGCCATCTGAACCATTCCTTCATAGTCAAGGTGGTCATACAAGTACTCAGCCACCCTGCTTATCTACCTGGTACGTCTTCTCTATTTTCTTGTCAATGCCAGCAGCAGAGGTGGGGGCTGACAAGACTCTGAAGGTGGCTTTCATTAGAGACTTGTGGACAGGCAGAAACAATTTTTTGTTGGGGCTAAGACCATCATATCTAAAAAATTAACCTCATCCTCTGCCTTCTCCTAGGGTGAGAGATTAAGGGTATTTGCCATTTTCCTCACGAAAGCAAAGTGAGAGGTATACATCTCTGAAGACCGAGGAGTGGGAACCAAACTCCTGCTCCGGGGAACCGTCTGACTCTGTAGGACCCCTTTCCTCTTCCTCCTCCTCCTCCTCCTTCTCATCATGATACAATTCTGCCTTGTCCCCCACAGGCATCATCACAGGTATCGGGCCTTGGGAAGACGGGGCCGGCACGGTCATACTGGCACCCATAGCCTGTAAAAATTGCCATCCTTTCGTCAAATCTTCAAATGAGGGAAAGTTACTTCTGCTCACTGGTGTCTCCTTTGCCTTTTCTGCAGGAGGGGCAGTGACATGCTTTCCTTTTTGTGTTTTGTTAGCAGGCACCATTTCCGATGCCTGCCTACTGTCCACTGGCATCTCATTTGCCTTTTCAGCAGGAGGGTCAGTAACATCCTTTTCTTTATGTTTTTTCTTAGCAGGTACCGTTTTCAATGTCTACTCAGTGGCTCTTTTAACTTTTATGGTATCAGGGCTCCCCCTTTCAGATGCCCAGGCTTCCGTGCCATCCTTAGCAGGTTTGTCTTTCTGCTTACTTTGATGAGCTGGACCCTCACCTGAGCCTTGCTGTGACGAGGAGTCACAATATGAAATCATAATTTCTTTACATTTGTTAACCTTCCTTTTAATAGCTTTTGGGCAAAACTCAATGCATAACTACAATAGGTAAAATCGTGGCCAGGACCTAGATACCTAAACATAAACTGTGGCGATCTTCCCTCGCCAAAAAATGAAAACAACTTTTTTTTTTTGTAGCCAGAGGGTCCTGTTCTTTCCTCAGGTCTTGCGTCTAAGTGATGGTTCCCAAAAGAAAAGCCCCAATTGCAATTTGGTTCTGAAAATAATGGGACCCAATCAAAGTTTAGATAATATTGAGAATAAAAAACACAAGCCCGATTAGCATATTGTCCAGGCTACTGAACCAAAACGGAACTGGGACTAAGAGTAAAATGCCAAAAGGAACACTTGCTAAGGTTTTTTTCCCCCTCAACTGTAAAGCAAATCCCGAACAGGGAAGCCGCATTTCAATGGGCCACCGCCGGTTACCTGGAACTGAAAAAAGCAACCAGAGACACATACACTAAAAATACCAACAATCAAATGCCATAACTAATGCAAAGTTAATCGTAAACTAACTAAAAGTATTCAAACACAAGTACAATGAAAGTAACCAAATTGTAGCATCTTTGAAGCAGAATCAACTTCAGGGCAATGCTTCTTTCAGGTGGAGAGAGAAATCTGCCATTAGAGGGCAGAGGTGAGCGTGACCACACAGCAGAGTATTGAAATTCATTCTAAGATTCCCTAATTTGCATAAAACTCCATACTCCAGAGCAACTCAATCCAGGGGACTGACTGCAGTTGTTAAACAACTAGTGAGGAATTCCTGGGGTTTGAATGACAACATTCCTGCCGTATAAAGAGTGACACAGAGAAAATAATTCAAAAACTTTATTTTTGTTATCATTAATCTGGTTTTTAATACATAGTCCATTTATATATATTTTTTTTTCATTTATTTCAAAAGTTTTACCAGGGAACACATGCAGAGCAGGTATCAGCTCATTTTGGGATGGGTCATGGGAGGAGGAATGGGGACAGTAACATTTATTGTCCTTTTTGTCAAGTCAGTTTCAAAATGTTACTACATGGTAACTTACTGTATGGCAAGTTTTATTCTGAAGTGTTTTCTTGTAATTTGTATATATCATTTTCCTTATTTCTATATTCCTGCTTTATGTTTGTACACTGAACCTGGATCACTCTTCTTCTCCCCGGGTGCATCTGGAAATACTCTGATACCAGCTCAGTATGATTTTTCTGGTAAAAACTTTGAAAATAAATATAATAAATAATGCAGTAATCACCTCAGTACAAACAAGGCATGAAATATCACACAAAGCGGCAGCAGTGAAGTAAATTACAGTCACTAATGACACTACAATGCACTAGCATACATACACAAGGCACAGAGTATCGCACTTAAAAAGAAAATGGAGAGGAAAATAAATAAGCAAATACAGGGACAGGTGCAACAGTGTGCAAACGTTAAAATTAACCATGCAAGGTGGTGTATTAAATAGTTGGTATCACATAGCAGAATGCTATGCAAAACAGAGGGTAATGTTCAACCTGCCAGATGTGGACTGGAGCCTCCCAGCAGCAGCTTCAGCTAGAAGCAGGGACATCCTGGACTCTCTGCATGGGGCATTCCTCAAGCAACTAGTCAGTGAACCCACTCTTGACGGGGCAATACTGGACCTGGTACTCACTAACAGGGACTGTGTTGCAGACATCAAGGTGGGAGGCTACTTGGGGACCACCACTGTACGGTGTGGTTCAATATAAGGACAGCTGAAGAATTGAACCACACTGGGGTAAGGGTCCTGGACGTCAGGAGGGCAGATTTTAAAAAGATGGATGAATGCCTCAGGGATGACCTAGCAGGGGTGAGTCACCTGGGTGGGGTGGAGGAACAGTGGACAAAGATAAAAGTGAGCATAAGTAAAGGCAACAAACCTCTGCATCAAACAAGTGAGCAAAAGCAGAAGGCAGTATAGCACAGTGGTTTAAGGCTCTGAGCTGCAGATCTGGAGACCTGGGTTTGAATCCTACAGCCCCCCACTTGCATACTGTGTGACCCCAAGCAAGTCACTTAACTTCCCTTTGTTCCCAGGTTGCACCTGTAAACAAGCTTTCAGCTTAGTGTGTCTCACCTGGTTAAACAACTGGAAAAAAAAAAAAAAAGGCAAGAGGTAAAAGAAACCACTATGGTTCTTAACAGAGGTGGCTAAAAAGGTAACAGCTAAAAGGGTAGCATTCAGAAGGTATAAGGAGACTCAGAAGAAGGAGGATAGGGGGCTTATTAGGGGAAACAGAGGGAAGCAGGGAAAGCAGCAAGGAGTGCAAAGGCGCAAACCAGGAATCCAAATAATTTTTACTGCTGAGAAGTATTTACTGCTAGCTTCTTCCACTTGGCAGTATTTTCATCTAAATGGTAGTAATACCATCCACTGACCTGTCTTTGGATCCCCCATCTATAATCCAAGACTCAAACACACTGGGTGCCTGCAGGCACTGATTCTCTCCTTTTTTTTTTCCTATGCAGGTTTTTATTCTCCTGGCAGGTATGGGTGGCTGGCTCAGCCCTGTCCCGTCGTCTGCGGCTGTCTCTATCTCCTCTGATCCTGAGGACTTGTATCCTCTGTGGATTGCCCCCTACGGCAGGGCTGGAAAGGGAAGGCCATCTTCCCCTACCATGAACACAAATCCAGATGTCCCCAGAGCCACAGAGACTAAGTGAGCTGTCAGCACAAGCGAGCAGGACTTCATAAAGCCCATCCTTCATTTTCTTCCTTGTTTTCTCCTCTGGGCTGCACAGACATGCAATGAGCACTGCGTGTAAGCTCTGCCTCCATGGTGATGTCCCTGGTACTCTGAATGCGCACTCTTCCCACTTACTGGGCCTCACATGCACTACCATCTGGATTCCACCAGATGACAGTCAAGCAGTGAGGCACAGGATCCCCCCTTCCCAAGGGAGGACAGCAGTCCTGTGGACACTCAATCCTCCCTCCTTGGATGACCCCCAAGTGACCAGAGTCCATTCCCGTACCTGGGTTGCCGGCGTGGGATGAGGTACGGTGCTCACAGTGCCTCAGCCCTCTGCACCACCAGGCTGGCAATGCACGGACTCTCTTTGATATTGCTGTAGAGTCCTGAGTTCTTTCCTCACTGTTGTGTAGTGCTGTGACCCTGTTTTTAACATTATGCCATGCAGCAACTGGCCAACCAGTGAGCAATTCTGCTGATGCTGCTTTCAATCTTCACCTCTATTACTTACACTCTGTTAGTATGTGGATCCATGGCTGGTAGCATTGTGCGGGGCTGCCAATTTTAGGAATATGTACTAACATACTGTAAATGTGCAGGATGGGCCAGCCTGGTGGCGCCGAGGGCTGAGGCCCTGAACACCACACCTTATGCTCACACTGGCAACCTGAGTTTGGGAATAGACTCTGGTTGCTCAGGGGTCAGAGGGGCCAGGAAGGATTGAGAATCCGTAGACAACTCTCTTTCCTTGGGGGGGGGGGGGATCACATGATGCGCTGCAGATCGGCACCCAGCAGTCGCTGGCTGTCAGCACAGGCATGCCGCCAAGGATGGGGAAGGGCCCACATCCAGGGTGTTAGGCTTCTTCTACGGAGGCAGAGACAGCCAGTCCACCCATTGCAGCACAAAATCAGGAGCCAACAGGGTCCATGATGACCTGACTACTGGGTTACAGAATGAGTCCCTCCAAGGGAGGGACCGTAGCTCCCTGTCGGCATCCCCCAAAAATAATAACAAAACAAAAATAAATGTGCAGGATGGGAGACAAATCCTAACATTAGACACTGGGAGTAAATCATGCAGAAATGGTAGTAAAGTACTCCTCTGCTCCCCTTATCTGTTTCCCTGGCGCAAACTGAAGAAAGAATAGTCCAGGAGGTAACAAAAGGAGACAAGACACTTTTTTAGATACGTCAGTGAAAAGCGGAAGACCAGGAGTGGGATTGTAAGGTTAAAAAAGGAGAAAGGGGAGACTGTGCAGAGGGGGATCAGGAAAAGGCAGACATTCTGAATAAATACTTTTATTCAGTGTTCACAGAGGAAGGAGAAGGGGAAGGGCTACAAAAAAGTAAAGCTTTGGAAGGAGGGAGGTGGATACTAGTCCTTTTTTGGAGGACAGCATCCTGAAGGAACTTGCTAATATGAAGGTGGACAAAGCAATAAGGCCAGATGGGGTGCATCCAAGGGTATGGAGGGGGCTCATGGAAATACTGGCTGCAACTCTGACAGTTCTATTTAACAGCTCACTGGAAACAGGAGTGGTTCTGGAGGACTGGAGGGGGGTGGATACAGTCCCACTACACAAAAGTGGTAGCAGGGAGAAGGCTAGTAATTATAGGCCAGTCAGCCTGACACCGGTGGTGGGAAAGTTAATGGAATCACTGCTGAAGGAAAGGATTGCGGAATATCTTGAATCCAATAGGTTACAAGACCCAAAGCAGCATGGTTTCACAAGGGGGAGGGGAGGTCATGTCTAACAAATCAGATAGATTTCTTTGACTGGGTGACCAAGGAACTAGATCAGGGTGGAGCGGTGGACATGGCCTACGTAGATTTCAGTAAAGTGTTTGACACCGTTCCACTCAGGAGACTAGTAAGCAGGCTGGGTAGCTTAGGAGTAGGTCCAAAGGTGGTAAACTGAATAAGAAATTGGTTAGAGGATAGGCGAAAGAGGGTGGTGGTAAACGGAGTTCAGTCCAAGGAAGGGAGGGAGGGTGACTAGTGGGGTGTCTCAGGAATTAGTGCTGGGGCCAGTCATCTATGAGGCTGCTCTAACGAATGGATGACTTGGGATCTTCTAGCACTTATGAGGGAAAGGGACAACCTATGGTGCAGAACCAGGGCCACTGAAGACAAAAAAGATTACCAAACATACAGGGCCTCCGGGAACCGGTGTACTCAGCTCATAAGGCTCGCAAAAGTTCATTTCTATAGAGAGCAGTTGGACAGGAGCTGGGGTGATGCAGGTTTTGGGAGAACATCAAGACTCTCCTTGGGAAAGATGACAGGAAACACCTTACGACGCTCAATAGCAATGGGACAACTACCACGGATCCCTTTACCATAGCTAAATTGTTTAAAGAGACTCAGCAGAATGAGCACCTGCACTATCTAGTTAGGTGCCTTGCCACCAAAGGTTTTCCATAAGAATACTATCCCAGAGATGTGTTCTATGGTTAGAAAGTTATTTTACTTGCAAAAGTCTGAATACCGGGTCCAAAGTACTTCCTGTTTTTTTTCTGCTACCCACGTTCCACCCCTGCACTCATAGACGTGGTGACGAGATGCCAGTGAGAGCGTGGGGGCGCACTCCATTATATTTAATGGGCGGCAATATTTTGATCTTTTTTTTTGTAATCTAATGCCCACTTGACAATGAAATGTGGGCACCAGTCAACTAACAAGGGCCTTGGCAAGGGCCTAACAACAACAACTAACAAGGGCATCCTCCTCCTCAGTCCATATAGAACCAGGAGGGGACCCGGAGAAAAGGCAGAGAGAATGCGGCTTGGCCCGATGAGTGTGCGCCCATCCCCCGGAAGTCGGCGGAGCTCGCCCCACTTTCCACACGCATTGCTCGATGACCCGGTGATCCACGGAGAAGCAGGCGTCGCACGAATCCATGTCGTGAAGTGGGCCAAGACACACGAGGCGATGGTCGTGCTGGTCGGTGACGGAGTACTTACAGCCTCATGGGCACCGTCGCATGGGGGGGGGCCATCCCGTCTTAGAAGTCTTCTTGCCCTCAGACCGAGACATGATCTACGAGAAAAACCAAAACAAGACTCCACGTCGCAAAATAAAATAAGGAACAGTCTTACCAGGCGATGTTGAGTGGAGCTAACAGAACCGCAGGATACTGGAGTTGACGATCTAAGCTTACAATGTGGCCCATTTAAAATCCATAGTTGAAGGCTTTAACGGTAGAGGTATGCCTCTAAAATTCTTCTGAGAGCTTCCCACGAGGTGACCTCGATGGTGGGAGATGAAGAACTGGTGGGACGGCAGAGTCGACAGCGCCTAATGGCCAACCCGTGAGCGCCACACAGTGCGTCGGCCTCGAGGGCAGCGCCGATGGTGCGTCAACTCCACCCATCCAAAAAAAAAGCTCCTGTAGGGTTGTGACCTTTGGCCAAGTACCCAAAGGTAATGAATGGTGAAGATTGACACAGATAAGATCAGTAAGAGAATTCAAAAATGCATGGGACATAGAGGAACGCTAGCGATAGGAAACAGGGTAAGCAGTGAATCATTTAGGATCTGAGGTATATGAAACAGGTAGGGAAAATGGTCAGACTAGATGGGCCAAGCGGTCCTTATATGCCGACAAATTCTATATTTATATGTGGGACAGTTAAAACCATACGTGAGGGACATCTCTCCTCATGTAGGACAGTTAAAACCATATGTGAGGGATATCCCTCCTAATGTGGGACAGTTAAAACCATATGTGAAGGGTATCCCCCCTAATGTAGGACAGTTAAAACCATATGTGAGGGACATCCCTCCTAATGTGGGAAAGTTAAAACCATACGTGATGAATATACCTCCTAATGTGGGACAGTTAAAACATATGGGAAGAATATCCCTCATAGTGTGGGACAGTGAAAGAAAACCATATGTGAGGAATATCCCTCCTAATGTGGGTCCGATAAAACCATATGGGAGGGACATCTCTTCTAATGTGGGACCGTTAAAATGATATACATGTGAGGGACATCTCTCCTAATGTGGGACAGTTAAAACCATATGTGAAGGACATCTCTCCTAATATGGGACAGTTAAAACCATATGACATCCCTCCTAATGTGGGACAGTTAAAACCATATGTGATGGACATCTTTCCTAATATGGGATAGTTAAAACCATATATGAGGACTATCCCTCGTAGTGTGGGACAGTAAAAACCATATGTGAAGTATATCCTTCCTAATGTGGGACAGTTAAAATCATATGTGAGGGATATCCTTCCTAAAGTAGGATGGTTCAGTTATGTGAAGGATAATTTTCTGGATGTGGAACAGTTAAATTATGTGAGGGATAACCTTCTGAATGTAGGACAGTTAAGTTCTGTGAGGGACAACCTTCTGAACGTGGAGACAGTTCAGTTACTCGAGGGACAAGCTTCTGAACGTGGGACAGTTCAGTTACGTGAGGGACAACCTTCTGAATGTGGGACAGTTAAGTTCTATGAGGGACAACCTTCTGAATGTGGAACAGTTAAGTTCTGTTAGGAACAACCTTTTTTTTTTTTGTACACTTTATTTATTCACTCTGCCTCACTAGACTGTCTCCAGCTGTGACATGGGACTACTCTGACTGTTCCCGTCCACCTGAAGCTCTGGCGTCCTCTCTGGTACTGCTCTCTCCCCCAACGCCACATCTCCAGAACCCCCTCCTAGATCTGAGTCCCCGGGAAGCAAGGACCGCCAGCTCCTACCGGCGCTCTAAGTGTCTGGTGGAGACGGATGTGAGAAGACCAGGAGAGTGCCTCAGCCCGGTGTAGGACATGATGTCAGCGCCACTAGACCCGCCTTTGCCTACCAATGGGAAGGTTTTTTTTCATTGTTCCATTTCCCCCGGAGCTCGGTCATGCAATGGTGTCTGGACATTGAGTGCCGACGCCTGCCACAGCTCCATCCCCACATGTGAAAGCCGCATTACTGGCGCACCTCCAACAGCTGCCAGAGGCCACTCCTGTGCAGCGGGTCCCCCAGAGCCCTCCCCGGGAAGAGAGAGCAGTACTCCGGACACTCTATCTCTTCCCTTCCCTGCCGACCCCCAGCATCCCGAGTCCGTTCCAAACCCGGGTCTCAGACGTGGCGCGAGGTGTGGCGTCCAGCGCCTCCACCCTCAACACCACTGGGCCAGCTGAGGAACAACCTTCTGAATGTGGGACAGTTAAAACCGTATGTGAGAGATATCCTTCCTAATGTGGGATGCTTCATTTATGTGAGGGTGGTCTCACAGTAAGTAAATGGCTCGGGTGGGACGTGAAGCTGGATCCCCCGGTCTCATAAGCCTGTGCTCCATCCATCAGAGCAAGCTGCCTCTTTCAATGCCCACATGCTTCATCTTCACATCCATATCCTTCCCCTCAGCACCCACCCTACACCTGTATCCTTTCCCCTCACCACTCACCTCCAAACTCATATCCTTCCCCCTCAGCAGCCATCCCCACACTCGCATCCGTCCCCCTCAGCAATCATTCCCAAACCAGTATTCTTCCCCTTAGCACCTATTCCCACACTTGTACCCGTACCCTTCCCCTCAGCACTCAACCACACATCTGCATTCTTCCCCTCACCAGCCATCCCCACACCCATATCCTTCCCGCTCAGCACCCATCTCACACCCGCTATCTTTGTCCTCAGCACCCATCCAAACACCTGTACCCTTCCCATCTCAGCATGCATCCCCACACCCATATTCTTCCCCTCATCGTCCATCCCCACACTGGTATCCTTCCCCTCAGCACCCACAAGATCCTTCCCTCAGCACCAACTACACAGACACCCATATCCTCACCTCAGCACCCATCCCCCACTTGCACCCTTCCCCTTCAGTATTCATCCCCACACTCATATTCTTCCTCAGCACCCATTCCCACACTGGTATCCTTCCTCAGCACCCATATCCACACCCATATCCTCACCCTCAGCACCCATCCCCACACCCACACCCATATCCTCACCCTCAGCACCCATCCTCTCACCCATATCCTTACCCTCAACACCCATCCCCTCACCCATATCCTTACCCTCTGCACCCATCCCCACACCCATATCCTTACCCTCAGCAACCATTCCTACACCCTTTTACTTCCCTTCAGCACCCATCCTCACATCAGTATCCTTCCCCCCCCTCAGCACCCATCCCCACACCCATATCCTTCCACACAGTATGCATTCCTGCACCTGTATCATTCCATTCCCCACAGTACCCATCCAGCCTCCAGTGACAGGCCCAAGATAAGACCAGTTAGGATCCAGGGAAATACATCTGAGGATCGTGTGAGGGGACACACTGGGAAGGTGTGGGAACCTTGAGGGGCTTCCCTTCTAGAGGACCTCCTGGCAATCTTGTGACTCAGAAGGGGCCCCCCAGAAGAGAGGCTGTCACCTCTGGGTGGTGTTTGAGGTCCTAAGCCCAAGTGATGCTGACAGCCGAGCTGTGGATGGACAGAGACCTGGTGAGAGAGGTAGGACTGCTAAGGTAAATGTGCATACATTAAGTGAGAGGAGAGCCCAAATGAGAATGAGCACCAGAGCTGCTGCCACTGGTTGAGAGACCAGGGAGATGACCAGCCACTGCCAGGCTGCAGGATAGAGAACGCACTGTCACACTACGGCCAGCATACCATCCGGTAACTAATGAAGCTGTGTAACATGGCACCCTCCACAGGAAGGACTTCCTGGCTCCAGAGGGATGATTAGCCTGGCATGAATGGCTGCCCCCAGGACCAGGGGACCCATGGATGTTGCAATAGCAAGTCAAATACTGTCGCTGACTGTGTGAACCACCAAAGGGTACAGGAATAACTACTTGTCAGTTATGCAGTGGATAGAAACATAGAAGCTGTCGGTAAAAAAGGACTTTTTCACCCACTTAGTCTGCCCTAAAGTCCCTGCCTACAGTGCTACCGTAGACCCTAATTGATCTTTGGCCTTACCCTCACCCCAGCCCTAATATTAAGGTTCCCCTATGTCTATCCCATGCATGTTTGAAACCTATTACTGTTTCTGTACCCACCACATCTTCTGGGAGGCTGTTCCAGAAGTCCACCACCCTTTCCGTGAAGAAATATTTCCTGATGCCCCCTCTAAGTCTCCCCCCCTTCCAGTTTCATATCATGCCATCTTGTCCTTGAGCATCTCTTTCTGTGAAATATGCCACCCTTCTGCACCTTACTGATACCCTTGAGGTATCTGAATGTTTCTATCATGTCTCCCCTTTTTCTCCTTTCCTCCAGTGAGTACATATTTAATTCCCCGAGTCTTTCCTCACAGGGCTTCTAATGCAGGCCATGCACCATTTTGGTTGTCCTTCTCTGTACTGCCTCCACCCAGTCTATGTCCTTCCTGAGATGGGGCCTCCAGAACTGGATACAGTACTCCAGGTGTGGCCTCACCATTGATCTATATAGGGGTAACACTTGCCGGCCCAGTGGCACTGAGGGTTGAGGCGCTGGATGCCACACCTCGCACCATGCTGGCGACCCGGGTTTGGACTCGAGCCCGGGTTGGCAGGGGAGGGATAGGATCGAGTATCCAAAGGACTGCTCTCCTATCCTGGGGAGGGTTGAGGGCTCTCACCGCTCTGCAGTGGCCCCTGGTGACGATTGGGGGCACTGTCAGAGTCAGTGCAATCAGGGGTGGAGTGCAGCAGACGTCGGCACACCGTGCCTCAGACATCATTGCACATCTGCACTCCAGGGGGATCTAAGGATGAAAAATGGCAGCACTGACCGTGGCAGCTTGATGGCCGCAACTTCCTTGCCCAATAAGGCCCGTAGTGTATGGCTGCATGCTAGTATTGGTTCCCAGCCTGGTGTGGGGATTAGGGAAGGTCCCTTTCGAAGGTACAGCAGCATATGCCAGCCGCTGTGTGGATGTGCCTCCGGGATTGCTCGGGGGGAAGTGGAGCGGTGGCTGAATGATCGCAGGTCAAGGCTGCAGGAGGAGAAAGAGAAATACGATATAAAAAATATATATATATATATATATATATATATATATATATGTAACACTACCTTCTTTTTCTGCTGGTCATACCTCTCCCATGTCTCCTGCATCCTCCTGACCAGGCATCAAGATGCCAAAGGTGTGAAACCTATATAATACTAATATAGTATATAGTTGAGACTTATTAGGTATAGAAAACGGTGGCTTTCAAAATTTTGTTGTAGGACAGTTCAAAGGTCACTGAAAGTTTGTACGATATTTCTGACATCACAACAATACAACAACAACTTCTCCCCCTTGACCTTCTACCCGATTGGTGGAAACAGTGCTCTTCACATAAAAAAATACAGACAACCTTAGCAAGCGGTTCAAAGATAGTTTGGATATAGATGCCATAGTCGGCTTTGTGTTTCCATACTATCATAGATTCATAGAAGTGTGACGGCAGAAAAGGACTATTAGATTAAGGACCGACTAGACCTACCGAGTCTGTCCATTTGTCCAGTTATCTGCTTGGACATGCGCACCCCACCCTCAACACTCCCCTGTGGTTGTCCCATGCCCTTTTGAATCCCTCCACTGTTTCTTCTCCAACAACTGCCTCCGGGAGTCTGTTCCACTTATCCACCACTCTCTCTGTGAAATAGTACTTCCTAATGTTACCCCTGAACTGGCCCCCTCCACCTGTAGGCCATGCCCCCTCGTCCTCCGATTATCCTTCATCTGGAAGATGCTTTCCACTGGCACCCTGTTTATACCCTTAAGGTACTTGAAGGTCTCGATCATGTCCCCCCTCTCCCTCCTCTGTTCCAGGGAGTACATGTTTAGATCCCTCAACCTTTCTTCATAGGATAGATGGCTCAACCCTTTTACCATCTTCGCTGCTTTCCTCTGAACTTGCTCCAGCCTCCCCACATCCTTTTTGAGGTATGGCCTCCAGAACTATCAATCTGTCAGTTTTTTGTTGTTTTTTTTTTATCATTGCCGCTGATAATCTTCGGGAGCAGAGCGGGACTGCAGCAAGGACCAGGATCTTCTGGATTGGAAGCAGAGCAGGACTGTAGCAAGGACCAGGAGCTAGCGGGACTGTGAATAAAAGGTATGAAACCATGTGAAATTACATTTTCAAAATTCTGGGGAACCATATACTATATAAAACAGTGTATGGGTGGAACATACGCAACAAGGCTCTTTCCATCTCGGAGATGAATACATGGCCTTGTTGTGAATGGTCACCCATACACTATTCTATATGTTGTAGCACAGAGGAAACGATGATGAATTATGCAAAGTAGATCAGGCTCTGACCTGTGGTATAAGTTCAACTACTGGGTTATAGTGTATAGTGGACCATTGTTGTGCATGGAAACCAGAGGGTTTCAAAATGTTGTTCTGCTGCAGTTCAAAAGGTCATGGAATGTGATAATACCCTACTGCAGCAGAACAACATTTTGAAAACCTCTAGAGGTTCCACGCGCTCACTACACAGACCACACATCACTTACCTTAGTGGCAGAAACGGGATCCACGCTCCCGCAGCGACAGTTACATCAGAGCCTTACAAGATGCAGGATCAACCAGATATTTAGACTTGGAAACAAAATTAAAATAAAACAAACGACCCCCTACTCCACAGCCCTCTCGCTTAGCGAGCGTTATGGTCGCCATGTTTTGTTTTTTTCAACCCTCCCAATGTACCTGCCAGCCAATAGGAAGCCGTGCTAGACACGTAGCCATGCCTCCTCCTTAGCAACCACTCGGCAACCCTGGAAACCACCCTTTACCACTGAACAGTGCATGGCATACAAAAAGTAAAAGGCTGCTAAAAAAAGAACTGTAAGAGATTTTCAGTGGCACTATATAAAATAGTGGATGAGCAGTCCGAACTGAATTTGCACTTGGCTTGGGACCTAGAAATGTGTGGTAACTGTGGGTATCATTGTAGGGGAGCCCTCTGGAGAGCATACCATCTGCCCCTAGACACTGAAAAGATTCTCTCCCGCCTATCCCTGTCTTTGCTAGTGCCCAATAAAAGTGGTGGATGCAGCTGTCAAGAGTCTGAAAGGTTACAGCTTGTGGGCTCATCCTACAGCATATGCCAGGGCCCCAGGCACAGAAGGAGTTACACATTCTATTGAGTTTTCCATTACATTTTGTATCCGATACTAACTTGGGCACGCTCCCTTTGTTATGTTAGCTCTCACTTCCACAAGCAACACGAAAATGCTAACCAGCTGCCTCGGCATATTATAATTGAGCCATCTGCCCATAATATTCATGCCATCAGCCCCTTCCCCCAAAAACCAAAACACACTCTTCTCACTACTACTAATAAATTACATCTGGTGCAGAAAAAAAAACAAACAAAAAAAACATTTTTCGTGTTTATTATACTGAAGACAGACAAGACAGGTTGAGACCATCCCAACTGAAAAAAATGTAAATATTGACTCATCTGCTCAGCGAATAAGAGAAGAAGCATTGTCACAGAAGGTTGATGTGCTTTGGTGAGACACCATGCTGGATTGCACAAGACACAGCCATCTCCAACTATGCAGCTAGACCCAGAAATGGGACGTGAAAATGGGACTCCTTGGTTCTAGTGCTGGGTGCACTGCACAAGCAAGACACCCTGCTCCCAGAGTGAAGAAAGAGTATGGGCCGATGTGTATCTGTACCCCTCTCCCATTCATCTGATCATGCAGAAGAACTGGCATTAACTGTGAAGTCAAGTACTTGGTCGCTCTTTTGATAACCCAAAGAGACTGGATGTTTAGCACAGTCCAAAAACAAGACTTGAGTTAAACCATCCCACAATCCCTATGGCAAAGGCACCTGCTATTCCAGCATGTGGAACAAAAAAAAAAGAGAGGTAATGCTCATGGCACCCAGTTAGAACAGATTACATTACAGGGACAGATCAAGGAAACCAGCGCTTTTCAGGCTAGAACTGAAAGGGTTGGGGAAGAGAGGGGTAGGCTCTGATTGCAGAAGGGTTCAGACTCCTTATTTTTTTAAACTTACTGTTTATACTCCCCTATGCTCCCTGGGCCTGCACCATCGGGAATCACCTATGATGTCTGCCCCCATTCTTCACCTATCTGGAGCCTGGAAGCGATCCCCCATGGAGCCTTGGTTGTACCCCCCCAGGCAGGGACAAGGTGGGGCCCATACACCCGAACATTCTGGTTTTGTCGGGTCGCTCACAGGGCAGGCAGGAGAGTCGTGGGGTCTGCATCTGGGTGCTCCGTCTTCCTGGTACCCAGGGAGCTTATTTTACGATGTTCTCTGTGGAGCATGCTGTGCGCCCAGACGATGGCGCAATTGCCAACATCTGACAAGCCACAACCTTCTGAAGGCTCTAGTGCTTGTTGTGCCTCTGGCTACCGCCAGAGGCCAGACAGGCACCGAGCCACGCCCCCCTCCCTCCTCCCGGAGAAGGCCAGCAGTCTGTCGGACGCTCAAGCCTCCTCCCCCTGGCTGGCTCTCCATCTCCCCAGGCTCATTCCCGAACCTGGTCGTCAGCATTGCAAGTGGTAGTGCTACCGCTGCGCCAGTGGGCCAGCCAGACTCGGGTGTTTAAGATCAGTGTTTTTCCAGGTTTGAAGCCTGGTGGTGACAGTATATGACTACAAGAACATGTAGTAAATACAGCAGGGTTTTATTTAACTCTAAAAATTGATTAGCGTTTTGCTCATAAAAGTGCTAAAACATTGTGAAAATGCATAGCACTTGCCTCACTGTGTTTAACAAACATAACCCTTTTAGAAAATCTATATAAATACTTTATGTACAGTTAGTATTGTCCCAAGAAAAAAACTGCTAATCAATTATTTAAAACCCTGTACAGTCTCCAGCTTCTGTGATTTTAGGGAACAAATCTGTCACTTAAACAATTTTAGGCTTGGCACCAAGGACTGGTCACACATCGAATGAAGCTGGTGGTGGCAGACTTTGACAAACACTGCTCGAAGACTGTAAAAGAAATAGGCAAATAACAAGTGATTGCAGGGGACATACTGCAGGCTGCCAATCAGCAAGGTTGCCCAAGTGTTTTGGACAGGTTCAAGGAAAAAAGCATGGGTTCAGGGAAAAAGCATGAAACAATGAGTTGGACGCCAGTAGTTCATGCAAGCCTCAAAATGATTGTTTACATACAAACATAAGATTGAACCAGCAGAAAAAGGCCTTGCAATTTATCATGTCTGCTTGAGTCTGCAGACCCCTCAGTATCTACCGAGGGATCTTCCCTCCTCCCCTTTACCAACTCCTCCCATTGATGTCCCCCTTTCCCTGCACTCTCCCTGCAACTTTCTCTCTTACTCCGTCCTATCCTCTCTTAAAGCTGTCCACAGTCTTTAGTGAGACAACTTCCTCTGGCAACATGTTTCATTTCACCACCACGGTCTCAGTGTAAAAGTGTCTTCTCATTTTTCTCTACCGTCTTTCCCCCGACCAGCCTGAGGCAGTGCCTCCTACTGGTCCACTAAGATTGAATAGACCCTCGAAGCTCACTTGTTTCGATCATGTCAAACCCTCTCTCTTCTATCCTCCAGAAAGTAGATGTTTAGATCTGAGTCTTCTCCTAATATGGTCTGCCTGCTGTCCCTGGATCATCTTGGATGCCCTTCTCTGGACCGTCTCCAGCAGTCTGATGTCTTTCTTTAGGTAAGAGCACCAACTATCGGCATCCAACTCATTGCTTCATGCCTCAAATTGGTTTGTGACCAAAATTCAGATGGATTCAAAGACTTCAATATAATTGGCACCCCTGAGAAAAGAACTCCAGCTTTGAAATCCTGTCTGCCCATCCTAAAAATCTTTGCCCATGGATAATTAACCAGGACTTTTTTTTAGAATAACAGGCAAGGGAAGGGTCTGTGCTCATTGGTGCAAAGTTGGTGCAAGCCAGGAGTTGCTAGCCCCCCGAAGTTCGAAAGGAAACAACAGGTACAGGCTATATTAGACAGCCATACTGCTGAATAGACAAGGCAATCCTACCTGATTACAAAAGGATTGTTTTGTCTATTCACCAGCAGTACAGTTGTCTAACGCATCTGGTGTCTCCAATAAATTTCTATTGCATTGGCAACCTATCTACAGTCATTCTGTCTCCTGGTTACCTACTTGGGAGTACTGTGACAGTGACAGTGCAGCCTGCACCTTTTGTTTCCTATTTCTTTTTTATTAGCTTTTTCTTGTCTCCTCTATCCAACCAGCGGGCTGCCATTGATGTCCTCCCCTCCCTAGTACAGGTGACCTACCTCTTTGTCCTCTGTGGCTTAGCCCCTTGTGTCGGGGAACACAGGTTGGGGAGTATTTCCCCCCAGCTTGTCCTCATCTGCTGCAGAGGTGATCAGCTAAACAGGGTCTCAGAGTGCCAGTTACAGGCCATCATCCAAACAGTGTGATGCATTTTTGTAGTCACAGAGTGCCATAGGATAAATAGTGTGTCCTTACTTTCTTCCTCCTACCGCTAGTGCCGTACGTACCTATAGTGCCTCTGTGGAAGATACGACAGGTGCAAGTGTCATGAATCTGCTCATTGGCCCATCACAAAAGTTGCTATGGGATTGCTCAAGGTGGTGCCCCCTTCCCTGACTAGGAAGTGCTACTGCTACCAGCACCCAAGCTATGGACCACCTGATCACAGGGAGCCCAGATTCACTTCCGAACCTAGTTCACCCACGTGAAACCGTATAGCTCTATTGTTGGGCCAATGGGTGGTCCAGCTTATCGTGATTATGACAAGTACATTCTAGAAGCTTAAACAGCAACAAATAAGATAGAAATCAATTAAAGCAAGATTAATAAGGAAAGTTTTTAATAGAATGTTAAAAGGCAGACTTAAAAGGCAAATGTTAAAAGGCAGTCTAATTTAACGGCTGCAGGAGATGAGTGTCCATAGTTTTATAATGGACAACAGGTAGTTGAAGAACAGCCTCTCTAAGCTGACAATTATAGTTTGAGGCACAGCAGACCTCGGAGGGGTTGCAGAACAGAAGGTGCACAAAGTCTCACAATCTGAAGTGAATCTTGAAATCGGACCCTGTTAGAGACACAATAAAGGCAGTGTAGCCTATTGTTTAGAGCACCAAACTGTGAAGCGGAGACCCAGGTTTGAATCCCACAACTGCCACTTCCTTGCTGTGTGACCCTGAGCAAATCCCTTAACCTCCCTGTAATCTCTCTCTCGTGCGCTCTCTCTCTCAGTGCTGTTGGAATCTCCCTATGCACCTAACGACAGTTACATTTTCTCCCCTCCTTCTGTTGGAACTATAAAGAGCTACATAAAACCAAAATTCTCTTCTTTCTATTCGTAAACAGGCATGACATTGCTGCACTACCATACAGACAAAAAGCTGCATGAAGCCCTGGAATAATCTCTGCAGGACAGCTCATACGTACCAGGTTACAATAACCTAGTTTATGAAACACAAGTGTGCTAACAAAAGCTCTTAAGTACACATCCCCTTGTATAACCCCCTAGATGTCAATTCCAGAATAAGTGATTAACTTTACAGTCTGTGCCACTGCCAGTGGACCTCATCTGAGATTTTGAAATTCCAATCACAGTTTAGTAATTTGAAGGAGTTAATGACTTTAAAGACTTCAAACAAATGTTTAACTCTGAGGGGCCTTTTCAGACGTTCCCTGGAGGGCCCCCAACTCCTTCCCATTATGCAGGTCTCCTTTATCTTATTCATGTCAACCCTAATTCTTCACAACACAGAATGCAACGTGCAACACACATCAAAAGCAGAATAGTGGCTAATCTGATTCATCATAGATTTAAATGTAAATTAGTGTCACCACTAATACTCGCCTGAGGTCCTTGAGACAACGAGTTCTTCCACTAATAATGTCACAATCACACTTATCCCTCAGCAAAATGCTTTAACAGCATATTAGCCTTTAATTTTTTTTTAATGATTGGTGCCTGTCTGAACGCCTGGTGCACATTAGTCACATTGGAAAAAATAAACCAAGTTCAAGTTTGAGTTTTTCTAATCTGATTAAAATCAAACACCCCCAGCATCTGCAAACAGGACTGTGCTCTAGATGAGAAAAGCGGACCCTGCCTCTTTGACTATGATGCCCAGGTTCCCCTTCTAACTAAATTACTGGGAAGTGTGTAGTGGGCAGCAGAGCAGAGTTCATTTCTAAATGGAGACAGACGCAGAGGTGAGGTGGCAAATGCCGTAAGTGTGTCCTTGACTAAGGCTTACAGCACCTTTTGGTCAAAATGGGCCCAACACAGGGCCACAGGAATGGTATGCCAGAAATGCTCGAAACTGCCACACAGAGACTGTCTGGATTGTATGCCAGCAATATGCAGGGCTGACATGTGAGAGACCATCTGCCTCCCCGACCCAGCCGCTGATACCCTCAGCCCTGCAAGCTCCCTCCTGGAGCACGGACACCACGCGGGTGCGTAGAGGTAATATACTACCTCCAGCTGTAGCACCCTTGTGTGGGGGGATAGCCCGTCGATGCGTGTACCTGGCTCGGCATTTCCTTTATAGCTGCTGTCTAGTGATGTCATTTCCTGTTCTCACATTTACTAAGTCCCCACTTCCCCATTTGCAGGTTATACTAGATAGCCACTAGAGGGACCCTCTGACCCTATCACCTCAACCTCCTCACCCCTATGTCCTGTAACCTACTAACCTGCCTAGGTACGTCTGTCCTCTATCCCACCTCTGCCTCGCCCTCACCTTACCCTTGTCCTGCGTCCTGTGAACCATTTTCTCACCCTCACCTAGCCAGCCACTACCCCCAGTGACCACTAGGAGTCGCTATTCTCACTCCAATTCTAGCCCAATCCCAGCCCCTGAAAGTCCCTCTGCACCTAGTTTCCTCTCTCTCTGCCAGGCTTTCTCCCAACTGCCCAGCTAGAGATTCAAACCTTGTACCCCGCCCACCAGGGTCCGTGACAGTACCACTACTCCAAAGTGGTATCTACGCTCTCTGAGGGGCAACCAAACTACTTATACTTCACCTTTCCATTTACCCTGCCGCTATGTTCAGGCGCCTTTTCCCGGAAATTGGTATATTGCCCCCATCAACATCCCTCGTGCTACTGCTCTCCTCCATCTTACTGTCCCTTCCCATGTTAACTCCCCCCCAAGCGGCTACCCAGCACCCTCCCCTTCCCCTGCTACACCATCACACGGCAAGACCGGCCCTCCAGAGGTGGTGGTGTGGCTATGTACATCAAATCAACCCTACACTTTCTCTGTCTCCTTCACTAAAGCCGAACCCGAAGCCTTCGAGCTACTAATGGTAAAACTGTCCCCCCCTTCCTCTCTACCTATCTATGTGACTGGAATCTATTGCTGCCCAGGCACTTCAACCACCATAGTCACTAACCTCCTAGGTCACCTCTCATCTCTCACACAGTCAGGTGAACTATATGTCCTGGGAGATTTCAACCACAACTGGCTAGCACCCACTTTTAACAAAATCCAAACTGAAATTACCACCCTAAACCTTAGTCAAGCCATCTTGGAACCCACTCGCCTAATCACAAGTCCGTAACCACTCCTCCCTTGACTGGGCCGCCATTCTTACCCACACCGCTGCTGTCAGTTCAGGCCTCCTCCTGATTCCATCAGCGACTCACCACCTAATCTACTTGGTCCGCAAGATCCACAGAACTAAAACCCTCCTAAATTCATATTCCAACGGTCTTACAAATCCCTTAACCTCTCCCTTCTCCTGGCAGATGTTTACTCAAATTGGGTCCCAAGCCCTACCTGCTCTAACATTGATATGGCCTTTCTCACTTTCAAACACCTTCCTCGCCATCTGGGACAAACACACCCCCCTGTGCCGGACTAGAGTCCGGGGGTCTCACCTACCCTGGATCTCCCCTGAGCTGTTAGCTTGCCAACAAGCCCGTGATAAGGCCTGGTGGAACTACAAATCCACATCCCTCCCAGTCAAGTACATTACCTACTGTATGCTCCGAAATAAATGCACAAAGGACACCCATTTAGCTAAGGCTGACTACTTCAACAATACCCTAAATGAAAACCTCCAATACCCCTCTAAATTCTGGAAGGTCATTAACTCCCTCTTCACCCCCCAAACAACAAGCCCCCCTCCTCTCCTCTTCTCCCATGGGACTCTCCTCTCTGACCCCCTGTTGGTCGCCTCCGAGTTCAATACCTATTTTACTACCTGCGCTCAGGCCCTTCTAAAATCCCTTCCTCCAGCAACCTCACCCACTCCCCAGCCACCTACCCACCTGTCATCTGGTAGGAACACTTTTTCCTTCAGACCTATATCCCCTGCTGAAACCTTCGCTGCCCTTCACTCCCTGAACCCATCCAAAGGCAAATCCCCAGATGGTCTGGATAACAAACTCCTCTTCCTTTCTGCCCCCGCCATTGCTACTCCCTTCGCGGCTCTACTAAATCTCTCTTTCTCCGCCGAGGCCCTCCCCTCCGAGTGGAAGCACGCCACTGTCATACCCCTCCCAAAAGGAGGTGATCCTACCTCCACTACTAACTACCGTCCCATCTCCCTCCTCCCCACCCTCGCCAAACTCCAGGAACACCCTCGTGCTTCCAACCTCTGACTTTCTCTCTGAAACTGACTCTTCACCCCTTTTCAGTCTGGCTCGAAACACAACCTCGACCTCCTCCCTGTTACGACTCACGATTCCATCCTCACTGGTATGGATAATGGACTAATCACGCCGCTATCTTCATTGACCTAGCAAAAGCTTTCACACGGTTTCCACACCTCTCCTCCTATCCCACCTATCCGGAGTTGGAGTTAACAGAATCTGCTACTAACTGGCTCAAGGCCTACCTTATAAATCGAACCCAATCCACTAAAATTGCCGACCATACCTCCCCCACATCACCACCAAGGCCGCCCAAGGTTCAGTTCTTGGCCCCATCCTTTCTCCATCCTTCTAAACGACCTACCTAACTCTTGCTCCTCTACCGCAATCCACATGTACGCGGACGACACGGTCCTCTTTACCTCCGGTCGGACCCTTGAAGAAGTCTCCTCCAAACTCCAAACTGATTTCAACAATATCTAACACTGGTTCCTTACCAACCAGCTATCCCTAAACGCCAAAAAAACTGTCTCTATGACTTTCGGCACTAGACAGCGTCTATTCAAACTCACCTGCCCCCTCAGCTTCCATACCCTAAATGACGCCATCCTTGAGGATGTGCCCTCCTTCAGATATCTAGGGGTTTGGCTGGACTGACACCTCACCTTCTCCACACACGTGGATGCCATCATTTCTAAACTTCGTCCAAAACTTGGTGCCCTCTATCGCAACCGTTCTAGCCTCCCACTACCGGTCAGAAGGAAATTGGTCCAGAAAATGATTTTACCCTCTTTTGACTACTGTGATGTTGTTTATAACTCCGCCGCCAAGACCACCCTAACCAAACCTGACCCCCTCTTTAATGCCTTCTGCCGTTTCACCCTCGATGCTCCCCCTCTCATCACTGCACACTCTATCGATCTCTGGCCCTACTGCCCTGAGCAACCGGGCGCCATTCCCTCTGCCAAATTCACTTCCAACTGTTGGCTTGGCTCCCTCCCTCCTACCTCATCTCTCCCTACTTCCCCCACCCCACCCACTCCTCAGATCTTCTGATGCAAGACTCTTGTCATCCTCACCAGGGACCACCGCACAATCAGCCTTCTCTTACCTCTTCCCTAAACTCTGGAATCACCTGCCAGCTCAGATCCGCCCTCATCTTCCAAACACTCCTCATCCTCGGCCTCACTAACTTCTTTGCACCAAATTGCATCTGCCCTGACCCCACCCGCCAGCCCCTCCCCCACCCCCTTGTGCCTGACCAGCGGCTTGGCCTCCGCCAATTGCCTGGCTTATATACTGCCCCACGCACTTCTTCACTACCTTAATTTTTCCATCCGACCTCTCCCTACGCCTCCCGCCTCCCCCCTCAGTAATCCACGCTCAACCTCACGCACCACTGCTACTCACCTCTCCCCACCCTTATCACCCCCACTTCACCTCTCCTACTCCTACTGTCAACTGCTCAGTTTCAGCTCTCGTCTTGCCACTGCCACCCTTGCATTGCTACTGGCACTTACCAAACATGTATTAACCGGATGTGTTCCATGTTATGTATACCCTGTCCTTCATGCTCTGATCGCTGTACTGTTGCACCTATTGTTTAAATGCCCTATAGTCCCCCTGTATTGTTCCATCTATTGTAAACAATGTGATCATGTTATCCCTTCTACCCATGTACACCATCTGTATTGCGCAATTCTATATTTGTCTGTATATGATCTGCCTCCACTGTAATCCCTTCCCCCCAGGTCGCACCGTGAGACGAGCATCTTTTTGCTCAGCGTGCCTTTCCTGGTGAAACAATTTCAATAAATAAATAAATAAATCTGGATGGTATGATTACAGTGCTGCACTGAGCTGTCATGCAGAAAACCCTCTGGATAGTACGCTGGCAGAGTGCTGAGCTGTGTTGCAGGACACCGTCTAAATGGTACGTAAGTCATGTGCTGCTATGCATCCAGATGGTATGCCTGCAGTGCACTGAGCCTACTGCCAAGGGTGGGGAGGGCAGCCCAATTTACAGCAAGTGCCACCGAAAAGAGGAAAAAAAATAAAATGTTCCCACTGTCTCAGCTACTGTATAAGCTTCTTCAGAAGAATAAAACAGCTGGTTTTATACTCTGACAAGGCTCACAGTTTGGTGGGCAAAATATCAGGAGGAGTTGGAGCAAAATGAGAACATAGAACAGTTTTTTGTAAACCGACCTCCCAAAAAATCTTGTGAATCCTACACAAGGCAAATAATGTGATGTTTTCAAGATCTGTGATGGCAAGGCTTCACAACAAAAGGACACTCTCGTTGGGGATCTGGCACAGCTACCTCCTGCATCAGGCTACAAAATCCTTCAAAAATGGGAGTATCATTAAGTCTACCTCGAGAAAGACATCAACTCCAGTTTCTCAAGGAAACTAGCTCTGAAATTCATAACGTGTAGAGAAATTATATAAAAATGTGATCCCAATTTGGTCAAAGTAATTCAATGGATACTCTAGGACACCACACATCTGTGTTTCATTCCAAGATTACAATATCTGAGGCCAAAGTTTGCTGTTCTCATAAGGATCCTAAATCCTACTCCAGATGCTGACCATAACTTAGGGGAGAAAGTCAGTATGGATCAAGATGATGTAAAGTGCCACTATTCTGCAGCCTCTTGATCAATCAGAAGACAGCTGGAGAGTATTCACACCATTAGAGTGCTCAGAAAATCCACACCTGGACTACCAAATGGAAACTGGGACATGAACAGTCACTAAACCTGCTGTAAATTGTTTCAGTTTTATAACTGGAACAAAGTAAATTTTTAGTCACCGCTTTCATTTTATTTTTGTTTCGTTTCTTTTTGCTGTTGTACAAAACTGTTTATGTTTAATGTGATCAAGCATGGTGGGAGTGGATAGTATAGCTCAGATGTTTCACACACTCGTTGATGGTAAGGTAGATTCATGTTTTATATGAAGCCTTACAGGCACTTACTAGTGCAGTGCAGTGAAGTAGGCTAGTCTCAAGGCAAGTTGGCCAATGCATGGCTTTTTGCTTAGCGTCAGTCCTTCTGTACTTCCCACGGTGAAGTACCTGCTACGGTCCTGGCATATCGCTACTGCTCTTGGCAGTACAAAAAGAATGGAAAAAAATCATATGACCAGATCTGCTCAAAACAAAACTAAAGAGCTCTGAAATGTTAACTGGAAATAACAAAGTCACCATGGTTTGGGATTTTAACCATCAGGCCGATCAGGTTAGAAAAATCATTAAGTAAAGATGGAAGGTTTTGGCAAGGGATCCTGAAATTGGACCACCAGTGGGTAAAACCTCCAGAGTTACCTTTCGCAGGGGGAAGAACACCGGGGACAAACGTACCCACAGTCACTCTGTGAACCCAGCACCTTTATCTAAACAAAATAAACCATTTTTTTTTCTTTTTTTTTTTGCAGACATTGAAATATATGCACATTTGCCAATACATGTACATTCTTCAAACACTTACTCACCAAAAATAAATACGAGCTTAGACAGTACACTGACTATCGCACTCCCTTCACTGTCTATGTGTGCTGGTGCCCATGTGGCAGTATATATGTAGGTCGAAAAATACGACCACTAAAAGAAAGTGTGCAGGAGCACGTAAGGACCATCATGACTGGAAAAGGAAACAATGCACTAGCGACCCATTCTGGTGCACAACATAACTGTAGCCCCCTTGGTTTCCAGTTCAGAGCCTTGGAACATTTTATTTAAGTGTTCAATGACCACGTACACACACTAGGCTGAGAGCCTCACCAGCTGGTCTTCAGCCTTAGAAACTGGGTATGACGGACAAGGTGGATGCCGCTTCATGTTCTATGTCCGTTTGGACTGAGACAGGTTTGGCAGAAGGCTTGGAATGACACAGCCCAGCAGACATGCAGTTGTACAAATGGCACCACTGCAGGCCCCATTAACTGTCTCTTCCATTTAAAGAGGCCTCTGAAACTCTGCAATGAAAATTCATATTCCAACCAAGGCAATATAGTTAAGGTGCATTAGATTAAAGGTAACTGCGCACCAGATT
This sequence comes from Neoceratodus forsteri, assembly GCA_016271365.2. Classification (NCBI taxonomy): domain Eukaryota; kingdom Metazoa; phylum Chordata; order Ceratodontiformes; family Ceratodontidae; genus Neoceratodus; species Neoceratodus forsteri. Next base: position 119,611,003 of record JADMNL010000030.1, on the reverse strand, counting down.
ATTTCCTCAAGTTGCTGCCTTGCATGGGCTCTGTCCCCGCAGGTTACTGTGGAAATAAGTTTTTGCAAGAAAGGGTACCCACAATTATTTTTCTTTTTTATTCGAAAGGCCTCGGGCAGAAACCCACAAAGTCATCTTCGGGGTTGCTCTGTCTTAAATATGGTCACAGACATGGTTTCATGGAACAAGTTGCAGGAAGAAAATAAAAATTACGTACCTACTGTAATTCTTGATCTTCCTGGATATCTTCACCATTCATTACTGCCGAGTTCCTAGTCTGAGGGGTTGGGACCCCGCAGGAGCTTATAGCTCTTAAGAATTTTGAGGCAGTGAGCTGACAGGAGGTGGTGCTGTCCTCGAGCGTGAGATAGAACATGGCGCTCACGGATTGGCCAGTAACCGATGCTGACTCCCCAGCCTCCTCAGTTCTGCTCACAGAGAGGGAGAAAGCAGGCAATAGAGAAACAAAGGGAAGAGGGAGGGACAGGAGGCCCAAGGGACAGCAAAAGGAAAGGATGTAAACTGAAAATAAAAGCCAGAGAGAGAGAGACGGGGGGGGGGGGCGCTCTATAAAATCTTGGGCAGGGGGGCCCTGGGTAGGCCAAGTATGAGAGAGGAAGAAGAAGAAGACAGAGATGACTGGCTTCCAAAAGGCAAGAACAAAACATCCTGAGAGAGGAGCCCAGGGGCTCAAAGTGTAGAGGTAGAAAAATAGGCATATAAGCCTAGAGGTTTTATGAGGAGGAGGAGGTTAGAACAGCTAAACAGAGCTTGAAAGTACTCTGAGGTAGAGCAAGAAGATGGGATAAAAAACTCCACCACTGACAGTGAAAGGATGCCTGAGCAGGTTCCCTTGTACCCTATGCATTTTCCTCCTGTTACTTCTGCCCCCGGCCTTTTTTAGTGAGGTCTGAAACAGAAATTGGAATTGACAGCGTCTTTCTCCCTCCAAGAGAGGGAAAAACCTCTTGGTGTAAGTCTCCAACCAGTGGAGATGAAACTAGGTAAAGGGTTAAGTTACTCCCCAGGCATAAGGATGTGTAGGTTTCCAAACACTGTCACCGTTAGAAAAAAAGGTGACTGGCAGAGGAAGCTGTTCTTCTGAGCATTCAAACTTGAGAAAGCACCTTCCACTAAAATTACCCAGAAATTGGGAAGGGAGGCGTAGTTGAAAATAAGAAGTACAAGACCACAAAGTGGTAAAGAGAGGATCCCCAAGGATCAAGAAGCAGAGAGACAGAGAGAGAGAGAGAGAGAGAGACAGAGAGAAAGGAACTCCGACTGAAGATAAAATGCAACTTCAAAGTTGTTTGCAGTAAGGAAGTTGACAGCCTGAGAGTTTAGGCTGCCTCAGGTCACTGAAACTGCATAAGTGAGTTGGAAAGGCAATTCAAGAAAAGTGGAATTCCTCACATCCTGAATAACTTGAGGCTTGGGGAAGGTAAGAGTCCCTGCTTGCCTTCTCCCTAGAGATGGCACCCCAGTACTTCAAGAAGAAGATTTTGGGGGCCTGGAGATGCCAGCGAGATACCACCCACAACTGGCCTGAGAGAGACAGGGAGAGAGAGAGACACACACACAGAAAGCACAGGAGGAGGCTCTGCCCAAGTGACTGACCATAAGGGGATGGTGGGTGGGAAGCAGTAATGAATGGTGAAGATAACCAGGAAGATCAAGAATTACGGTAGGTACATAATTTTCATATCTTACCTGGATCAATCTTCACCATTCATACTGGTGAGTGAGTACCAAGCACCACAAAGTGGTGCTGGCACCTTCCTGAGGGAAAAATCACCCTCAGCCTCCTGTGGGGGACACACAAGAGGAGGGGGCCCTCATGGGCCTGGCTAGGACCGTGACTGGTCAGGGGCAGGTCAAGGCTGCTGACAGGCAGGAGAAGGAGTGTGCCCCGAAAGCTCTTGCCCGGCCCTACAAGAGAAGAATTGGGCCTCCGGAAAGGCGAGGCAATCACCCTATGCAAGGCCAAGGGTGACAACCGGGATAGTCTGAGCCATGCCGTCCGCCTAATTCAGATTGCTGTTCCTACCAGCCTGGAGGCTACCGTGTTGGTGTCATAAGATGCCCTCGCTTGGTGTGTCGCCAGCTCCAACCCACATGTAGAAATGGCGATGGCCTGTCTGGTTGCTTCACTATCAGGCATGACTGCAAGGATCTGCCCCAGCGAAGCACACAGGTGCCTTGCATAGGCTACCTGCTGCACCTGGTGTGCAGAAATGGAGAGGAAGAGACACGTGGAAGAGAAAACCCTTCTGCCCCAGCGATCAAACTCCGCAGTCAGCCTCTGGGGGGGGTCTCTAGAGGGGTGAAGACACCCCGAGGGGGGTATCCAGCCACTCGAGTCGAGACATAGGATGGAGAGCTGGGGAGAGTGCAATACCTGCACTGGCAGTCCCAAGGGGCTGGAACAGAGGAGGTGGAAAACTGCCAGACATTGTGCGACTCCTTGATGAAGGGACGGGGTCATGGAGGGATCACAGCGGATTCCAAACTGTACTCCCCGAGGAAGGACAGCGTTGCATGCACAGGATTGCGGTCTACAGTTGGGGGAAGGTGGAGTTCCTCCAACATTGTTGCGAGGAACAACTGATAGTTGGTATAACCAGTGTCAGAGGAGATGTGGGTGGAGGTATCCTCTTCCTCTGAGATGGAATCCAACAAGGTGGAAGGACTCTGTACAGCGGGCGGTGGTGCATAGGCAGGAGGTGGAAAAAACATCTCATCCACAGACCTAAAGTAAGTGGGAAACGCACTTGCCATTGCACTGTACTGTTCCCAGGTAAGAGGACCCAGGACAGGAGAGTCCTGGAGGGAGGGAGGGAGGAGGGAGGAGGCAGAGAGGAAGGGAGGGAAGAGCGGTCCCGAGAGACCACAGGCCCTCTGCCAGGGTTGTGGCAGCAAGCAGAGGACGCCTCCTGAGGGAGGGGGCTATGCTGTCCAGCCACTGACTGTTGCTCAACCAGACAAGAGCAAACAGGGTGGTGCCCGGGGTGGGGGACCTCTGGTGAGGAAGCCGGAGCCGTACAGGCCCAAAAGGGCAGCCCCTGTCACCACCAACAGCAAGGCTCTGACCCCTAGCAGGAGAAGGAGAGCCACTATCAGAACTCTGGCTCCGCCCTGGGGTGGCCGAAGCCACAGGAACAGATCGGGACATCTGATGGGGCCCTACCAGACTCGAACCAGAGGACCGAGACCTGCTCCTTGAAGGAAGCTCCACCTTAGCCACTGCTGTCAGAGAGGGAGAAAGGGAGAAACCGGCACCAATGCCAGCCTCAAATTCCTCCTCGGTACCAGCATCGGCGCCGACAGTAGACACGGCACTGGAGGCGGCACCGTCACCAGAAGCGGCACCGACCGTGGAGCTGTCCTTGAAAGTGGCACTGACTGTGGCACTGACCTCAAAGGCAGCACCGATCGCAGCGCCATCCCCAGAGGTAGCACCGAACATGACAGTGCCCTCCAGTCCGCCACAGGAATCAGCACCAGGAGCCTTCTCAACACTGAAGGCGGCACTGGCGGAAGGTGAGGCAGCACCACAGATGGCACTGGCAGGAGAAGACGGCGAAAGGGAGGACCCCGGACTGGGCCCGGAACACTCCCGTAGCTCTGTAGAGCTGGGCTTGCAATCGGGATCATCCCAATCATGCTCCAATTCTGAGATCACAGAGATCCCACAGAGGTGACCCCAGACACTCTGACCGTCCCTGCACAGAGGACAGTGTCAGGAGGGGACCCAGAGGCAACGACAGCTCCACCTCACTCACCAACACCAGGGTCAGTGTCAGCAGCCGAAGCCACACCAGCCAAAGCCACCGAGGTAGCTGCTGATGTCTACATATAGCTCAGGCCTCAACACAGGAGTAGCCTGGCCCCCTGAAGAGGAACGAGACTGCGAGGGGTGCTCAACTGGTCCCCCACAGGAGACTGACTGACTGTCCACTGACCCCTCGCCTAGGCCTCTGGTCTCGGGGAGACCCGAGACAGCAGAGGCCTGTTCTCCCCCAGTGCGTATAGCAGTGGGGGGAGGCCAGGGGAAAGGGCCCTGAGACCTTACCTTGGCAGCCCTCATACAATGCCGACCACCAAGAGATCTCTCCCCAACCTTGCTGCACGGTTTACCAGGGTGAAAAACAGGTGTCGCATGAATCCATGTCATGGCGCGGCCACAGGCAAGTGAAACACCGATCATGCAGGTCCACTACGGTCATGAGAATACCACAGGGGCACCAACACACAGGGGTAGTCCCCACCTTTGAGGATCGCTTACCCCCTGAATCGGATACGATCGGCCGCAAAAAATAACAAAAATGAAAGAAAAAGACTCAATGCTGCAAAACTTCAAAATAATAAAAGAGGGTTGGTGCCGAAAGCCGCAATGAACTGGTGGCGTCGAGTAACAGTTTGGCCAAACAGAACCGTCTCGAACAAAGTACTGCTGTGCTGATCCCATGAAGTCCTCAGCTGCTGCCTCGACAGTGGGAAAAACAGAACTGAGGGGGCTGGGGAGTCAGAGTTGGTTACTGGCCAATCTAAGTAGCCGCTATGCTTCTATCTCATGCTTGAGAATGGTGCCGCACCCGACGTCAGCTCCCCACCTCAAAATTCTGGAAGCTAAAAGCTTCAGTGGGGCCCCAGCACCTCCAGCTAGGAACCCACCAGTAATGAATGGTGAAGATTAATCCAGGTATGATCAGAAAGGTACATGTGGCATTAGGTCATGGTTGCAAAAAGGCATAATATGACATTATGACAGAAGAAAGGAAGATGGCAACACCATAACAATAAGAGAATAAGAAATGACTGTCAAAAGATTTGAAGAAAGAACACACAGGAGTTAGTAAATGCACCTCTATCATAGTGGACAAGATGACTAAGGTGCTGCACTGACAAGTAGTACATTCAGCATGCTGTGAATTTTGGGGCTTCCAAACCCCAAAGGGGTTTGAGGAGGCAGTATGGCGCAGTGGGTTAAGGCTCCGAGCTGCAAATCTGGAGACCTGGGTTTGAATCCCACAGCCCCCTAGGTGCATACTGTGTGACCCTGAGCAAGTCACTAAACTTCCTCGTGCTCCCAGGTTGCACCTGCAAACAAGCTTTCAGCTTAGTGTGTCTCACCTGGTAAAACAATTGGTAAATAATAAATAATAAAAATAAAAATAAAACCCACGAAAGGAGCAACAATCAGCTGAAATGGAACTGCAACACTCAGGGCCCCGAAAGCATCAGGCGATGGGATGGAAACTGAAGTGATCCCAGCCTCATGCAATATGCCCCCCCCACCAAATAAAAGATTGACAAGAACATCGAAAGAGAAATGATCTGTCATTGTTCTGCTGATGGAGAAGCAAGTGCTTGACAGTACTAGAGACTGAAGGCTAGCCTCTGTGAGAAGCCAAGGATTTCAACTCTGTTCCTATTTCTTCAAACTGCACAACCACCAACAGTTTTCTATGCCTTTTGTGGCCAGAACACAGCCACAATGTACTGTTTGACCAAGACCAGACAGAATTATACAAAAGACCTCATCAGAAGCAAAACTGAGACAGCAGCAACACTAACTTTTTCAAAGTACCAAACTTGTGTTTTGGAAACACAAATGGAATGCTAAAAGACTACATGTAGAAATACTTATAGTAGGTTTTGCAAACACTTAAATCGAGTACTCACTTAGAGCTGTCTGCATGACTGGAGAAACAAGAGATAATGAAGTAATAGTCCAGCTCTGCACCATCACCATAAACTGCAAGAAGCTGGGATATGACATCACAACACTAAAATAAAAACCCTTCCAAGGCTGGTCCATAAAACATCACAAAGCTGGGATATGACCCTTCAACATGTGATAGGACACCACAAGTTCAGAATATGGCATCTCAAGGCTAGGATATGACATCACAACACTAAGATACAACATCACAGAGCTGCGATATGATACTACAAGCTTGGATGACATCACAATACTGAAATGTGACACCATGATGCTGGAATATGATACTATAACACTGGGATGTGAACATGGAATAGGAACCCATGACACTGGAATATGACACCATGACGCTGAGAAACGACACTAAACACTGAGATGGCATCACAAGACTGAGATATGACACCACGATGCTAGAATATGTTATCACAACAGTAGGATACATCATAAATCTGGGATATGACCCCATGAGGACACAGGGATACAACAGCACAAGGCTGGGATATGATACCACAACACTGGGATATGACATCACAACACTTGAGACATGACATCTGGAGGCTAGATATTCATTCATTCATTCATTCATTCATTCATTCATTCATTCAGGAAGCACTGGAAAACCATTGAGCCTGGCTCATTTACAACGGCAACATGCGAAATTACAAAGCTGCAGCTGGACAGTTGTACGTACAATTAAAAATTACAATACAATAATAGGATACAAGATTTATACATATTAAATATACTAGTCAATTCAACGGTAGTTACATGGAACACTAGCCTGACTCTTAACCCAGTGAGATAATAGAACAGTAGAAGGAAAACGGCCATTACTGGGGCGCCAACTGACTAGAAAGGAGTTCCAGTGTGAAAGAATAACACAAAGGGACATGACACTGTGAGACTGGGATATGATATCACAATTTTGGGATAGGATACCACACTAGTGGGCTGGGACACCACGAGGATGGGAGGACAGCACAAAACTAGGATATGAAACCACAAAGCTGGGATAGGACACCACGAGTGGGGGGGGATGACAGCACAAAGTTAGGACACGAGACCACAAAGCTGGGACAGAACACCACAAGCACACAATGTGGAAACTACAGTGATGACGGTACTGGTTCATATACTTTTTTAAAGTTTTCGTATTACCCAAGGCTGGTCCCACCAGCCCATGTACACAACTGTGCTTTGCCCGAGGTAGGAACCTGCAGATCGGCAGGAATGATCACCCCCAACCCTCCCCAGTACAAGCCTCAATCCTTTCATAGCATGTCCTAAGAGGATGTGGCTTACCAAGCAGCAAAACCGAGAGTCTTCCTGACCTTGCTCGCCATGCCTGGATGCAGAGCAAACCCTTCCTCTCTACAGGCACTGGGTCAATGCCACAAGCAGTCTCTGCTCATGCCCTGCCCATACCCCGGGCCAACAACTGCCTTTACCTGTCAGGTTGCTCAAACAAAGGTTTAAATATCCATGATGCTTTGCACTGGTTTTGAGGCTTCAGAGTGTAGGCATGTAGTGTGGGGAGGCACATAGAAACCGAATTGTCTTTGCCTGTTTTGATTGATGGGACCAGAGGGGCACTCTCTCAAGTCAGTTTAGCTCACATCAGTGGCATCTCAGGATACTCCAATCAAGTTCACTCTGCATGAACCCCCTCCCTCTGGACCACAAGAAGAGGTACAGCAATTTTTTTCGGGGTGAGGATGAAGTCAAAAACTTCCGTGACTCCATGTTTGGAAGCATTCCAGTTTCTTGGAAGTCCAAACACTTTAAGTTCCCATGCTTGAAAAGTAAAAATATTCTACGAGACACCAATATTTGCAAATTAACTAGTAAAATACCCTTTCTTCCAGAAAAATCAATCAGTTTTGACTTCCATACCTGGAGAATTGGAAGTCACTTAATTTTCCCAACAGTCTCATGGCAAACAGGAAGAGGATACAAGTTTTGTTCCTGGTCGGCCTGCCAGAGCAGCGGTAGAGCTACCACCTACGACACCGATGAGCTGGGTTCCGTAATGAGCCCAGAGCATCGGATGTTTATCTGAGAGAAGGCTTCAGTATCTGGATAGCTTGCCTCCTCTGGGGTGGGTGGGTGTAGGACTCTGGCAATAGCATGCCTCTTGGCAGCAATCGGGGCAATGAGTCAGGAGCCCTAGCTAGAGCTGGGATTTGTTGACCACAGCAGACGTCGGCGCATCATGCACAGGAGCATGTGTGATGTTCCAGGATGTCACTGCATGTCTGCATCCATCAGGTGAAACCAAACAAGGGAAAATGCCACAGGCAGGGAAGGTGAAGCTGCTCCTTGCCACCACACCCACTACCAGACCCTGCCCACTTGGGCCCCCTTACTCCTCCAGCCTTCACCTCTGCCTGCTGGGAAACTAGATTGAATTAAGGTAGCACCGTGGAGCTGAAGGCAACCCCACCTTGCGGGAAGCCAAGGGGCTGCCCATGCAGATGAGACATACGTGGACTGGGGCAGCCAGGGTTACAGGTCAAGAAGGCTCTTGATGGGATGGGATCAGGTGCTGGAAACAGCCAAAAGCGATCACAGCCTGTAGGGAAAGGAAGGATAAAATAGAATTGGGGAGCTTTGTTCCTAAACAGAGAACCACATCTAGGGAGGAGTTTTGTACAGATGTGGTCAATATGGCAGAAGTCAAGATGATGATCCAACCAGCCAGCCAGATATTTAAAGAGCATGTGTACAGTGAAGGATAACACATGACAGTGTGTGCAGTTATAACAGAATAATGGACACACTGGTCAACTGTTAGGAACGAGATATAGTTGAGTGCTGCAAACACCTTAGAGGCCTATTATTCTCTTATGACAGCACAACCTGGAGTGCGATATGCAGCCTATTATTCAGTTCAGATTGTAACAGGTAAGCTGGTAAAGATCAGTCCTGTCACCTCGCTGAGACCCATCACCTGCTTTCCCCGCACCTTACTGCTCACAGCGTTCCTCCCTAGCTTGCCCCCTGGGGCGGGGCCACTGGGGTAGGCCCAGACCCCGATGGAGCTAAACTGCAGTGTCAACGAGCATGCTGTGGTCAGAGGTGTGGGGCCTGCAGCGAGGGGTGAATGGCATCCTTACTGTGACTGGGGGTGTTTCCATTTTCCTTTCTCACCCCTAGGCGTAGAGCTGGACCTCCATAATGCACACTTGACATGAGGCATGCAGTGTGTGTCAGAGTGCATCGGTGTCCCCCGTTTCGGGTCGAACTTGCACTAACACCTGTGGTCACCCAGGTGTAGTACTGCAGCAGAGACCAAGAGCACCCCCTCAAGGAGAGCATCATTTGGGATGCTCCACCATCCTCCCTCGGTCAGCCCCTTGAAAACCCAGGCTTGTTCCTGAACCTGTGTTGTCAATTCGTGAGCGGTAGTGCTACAACTATGTCAGTCCCCCAAAACTGTTTTTAATATGGAGACAGTCCCTTCATGTTTATTAACGCCACCCACACGAAAAACTAGATCTTTGTCCCTTACAGTTCACTTACAGCGGAGTCCGAGTCTGGAGCTGAAGTACCAGTCCACTGACAATAACATCACAGTCTGCTGCTACAAATAACAGTGATATCACAAGCAGGGCACAATGACCTCAGCTCTTGCCTAATCTTCGCTTTTAGATGGACTGTAAAGGACAAAGCTCCTGTCTGCATGTGTATGTCTTCAGTAACAAGGAATGCAATTACTTGAAATTAAGGGTTTTTTAGACAGAGTACAACTAAGTTTTGCTGATCCTAACTTTGACTGTTTGCTGGACCCCTTCTTTAAGCTGTGTGGAAACAAAGACAAACACGTGCTCAGCCTGGATGGCTGTGCTGGGGTTTGTAGCTTTTCCCAACAGCGGTGTTTACATGGGGTAGCAATTTGCTTCCAAGACATTTGTAACACACTCTGTTTCCTGCAAACATTCTCATTAAGTAGGATTAGACTAATGTGATTTGTCTTTGAAACATATTACTGCTTAAAAATAAACACATTAACTTAGAATTTACTACAGAATTAGATGCATGACTGCAAACCCCCAGCACTCCTTATCCAGTGATGAAAATGGCACTCATTTCAGGAGAGGGACCTGGACATGCGCACAAGTGTGACTTACAGAGCTGTGTTGAGGTTTTTGCACAGGTCAGGTACACCCTAAGGGCCCGATCTGTAAAAATCCAGCACCCGCTTCTGCACCTACAGAGGAGCCATTACTTCAGTTCTTGGTGAGCAGAGGTCCTGCTCCACACACCCCTGAACACAGGCTGCTGGTCTTCTCCACACTCGATCCCCGTCAAGGTACATGGGTATGTAGGCGGGTGGACTAGGGAGAACGGGCAGGTATGCACCTGATCCTGCAAGCATTCTCCACAGTGGAAAGGACCGACGGACAGTATGTGCCCCCCACTGCCAGACCACATCTGTGTTCCCAGGGCCCAATGACCCCTCTCTACCAGCCCTAGAAGCCTCCACAGTGGGCCTGGGGGCAATACTGGCATCGACCGGCCACATTTAAAAATCTTTTCCATTTTGTCGGCATTCCGAGCAAGCTCTTCGAAAAGGTCGTTCACCACCAACTCTCAGGAGCATGTCAATAAATATAATCTTCTCCGTCCACACCAGCACGATTTTAGGAAATATCACTGTACTACATCCACCCTGGCCCATTTCGCAAACCATGTCTTCAGAAACATGGATACAGGGAATTTCACAAGCGCCGTCTTCATTGACCTGACCAGGGTCTTTGATCTGGTCAGCCACAACTTGCTCCATGACAAGTTAAAGAAACTTGGTTGCTCACTTGGGGACAGCTAACCAGTTTCAGAATTACCTCTTTGGCCGATCCCAAACAGTCAGCATTGGAGGTGCCACCTCTGTGGCTAAGGCTGTGACCACTGGTGTCCCTCAGGGCTCCATCCTGGGTCTGCTCCTCTTTTCGCTGTTCATAAACTCCCCTGCTAGCCAACAGCCTCTCATGCAAGGCCATCCTGTATGCAGATGACCTAGTGCTGTTCCACAGCACTGAGTCACTGACTAGTCTCTCCTCCACATTAACACTGAACTACGGAGCAGCCCACAACTGGTTCCTGAGAAACAGACTCCTAGTAAACTCAAGCAAAATTAAGACCATGCTTCCGGGGTCGAAAACCAAGATCTCTAAACTGACCAATACTCAATTCACCTTGTCTGTTCTATCTCCGGATGGCTCCCCCTTGAAAATGTACCCTGCTTCAAATACTTGGGTGTCACCCTTGACCCCTCCTTAACCTTCCCTGTGCACATCAATAACACCTTGCAGCGTATCAACCAGAAACTGGGGGTGGGCTTCCAACTTAAACACCATCTGACCTCTGAGGTCCGGCTTGCCATAGCACAAGGCAACCTCCTTCCTTCATTGGATTACTGTGCCACCGTCTATACACAGAGCTCCTCCCAACTTCTCACGAGGCTCACTACCGCCTATAAATTACAACATCTGTAGATCTGCATCGATGGCGCCCTACTCCACACACTATTGCTCCCTATACCAGGCCCTGGGCTGGCTCCCCTTCCCCAGGCCAGAAACAGCTACTTCCTCAGCTGAACCATAGATAATGCCATCAGAAACAGAAACCTGTCCCCCTTTTTCCTCCCTGCTCAAACAGAAAACCTGCCCCCGCAACTTCTGGAACGTCAGCGTCCTCCCCTTAGAGGTTCCCCAGGTGTCTACCTGCCTGGGTAGCAAAGCCGTCTCCTTTGTTGCACCCAAACTGTGGAACAATCTACCTGCCTCCCTCCGCTCTAGACTCGCACCTAGCATTCAAATCACACTATAAAGCAGTCTTGATGGCTGCCGCCACGTGTGCCTGCCCTTCAGGGTGAAAATACTATTTCACATTTCTGCTGTGGATTCTTCAACTTACTGTACCTATGTCTGATTGATCCTGATGTACTGCACTGAGCATTTATTGCCGTTCATTTGCTTTCTGTATTTGTTGCTCTGTAACGTTGTTCTATTTTGCACTTGCACTTTATATTTTCTATTCCAATTGTCCTATTTTTGTACCATCTTTACCTGTGTAACTGTATTTCCTGTATTATCTATGTGCCATCTTCATGGCCCGGGTTGCGCCTGAAAACGGTCCATTTGGATCAGTGCACCCACCTGGTAAACAAATACATACATAAATAAATACGACAGTACTTGGAGAACAGCAGTATCCAGTTGCCCCTTGCACCCTGCGTAGGCAGGGATACACTAAGAGCCCAGTATGAGCATCCGACTGGATGCCTATAGTCTGGACCAGGGCCACCCCCCACCCAATGCACGGCTCCACATCAACGGTGCACAGCGTGCAGAGGTTCTGGATGCCATCCCGTGTGGACAGGCATCTGGGAGGCGAGATATGCTCAGTTTAAATGTATTCCAGCATCCTATGTAAACTAGGCCTTAAAAGTACTTTAATAAAAGTTTTTTTGTACTTAAATCTACGGGTCTGGACAGTGGTTATTCAGCCTGGGAGTGGGTGCTGACTTTTTTGCCTGCTGTGGAAAATGTGCACCATGCAAAGCCCCTCACATGAAAACAGCTGCACTGTTTACACACTGACAGACCTTAATGCTTCAGTGATTAACACCACACAGGATGGTGCTAGTTAGAGGACCAAAAGCCGGGGGAGGGGGGGTTATTGCCAGATTGCTGGACACATCATAGATCAAATGCAGAATGCCCTAGGCTTATAACTAAAGTGTGCACCCCCCCCAAAATAAAAACTGTGCAAGTTACACAGTACAACATTTGTGTGTAGTTTCTGTAGTTGTATGAACGTGACCATGTGAGTGAGACAACCTCATGTTTATACAAATACATTATAAAACTACACAGAACATTACTGCCGAGATTCAGTAACCTCCCAGAAAAGTCAGAAGATGAAACAATGGTTTCAGACTTCGTAATCTCTCAGTCTGGGGGTCAAATCGCTTAACCCTATTAAAACAACCCCAACTTCGCTGCCATATTGCCCGTTATACAGTGTCTACCTGGTGCCAACTACCTGGTGCCTGTTCTACACCAGCAACCCTACGCCCATCTTCACACCAACAACTAAGTGTCCAGCCACACACCAGCTACCTACCATATGCCCACCATCACATCAGGTACTCTGTGCCCCATCTGCAGTACCCCTGGCAACACTGTGAGGTACATCAGTCGGCTTCCCTATGCAATTCACGAACATCTGTTATTGAATGGAAACTCTGGAAAGTGTTCTTACAGTGAGATACAGAAGAGCCCGCAGTATGTGGCCTGGTAGGTGCTGCCGTTTGAGGAAAGTACAGAACCAAGGAAAAACAAAAAATTGGAGGTGTCCCCTGACAATGTGGCAATGCACCATGAAGCTCCAGGAAGCTGGATCTGTCGGTGAGCACTTGGGTTATTTAATAAATGAATTCAGGCACTTTAATAGTGTTTTTTTGTTGTTGTTCAGAAGTATTCCTACAGCAGTAAATAAACAACACAAGGTAATGTTAGGGCAGCCTCTGGAAACCTGGACACAGACGCCGAGCGGACCTCAGCAAGCTCCCTCCTGGAGCCAGGAACATGAAGAGCGCCTAAGAGGTAAAGGATAGAAACATAGAAAACATAGAATTTGATGGCAGATAAGGACCGCTTGGCCCACCCAGTCTTCCCATTTCCCTACCTAATGGATAAGCTGCAGATCCTAGTTAACCAGCAGCCTACTTCTTTCTACCCCACCCCTAGAATTGCCTTATGACTTGTCCCATGCATGCTTGAATTAACCCATGTTTTTGACTCACAACCTTCCTCCGGAAGGCCGCTCCATGCATCCACAACCCTCTCTCTGTGAAAAAATACTTCCTTACATTACCTCTGGAGCTGCCTCCCTCTATCTTCAAATTGTGCCCCATTGTTCTTGCACACCTCTTTTTTGAAAGATGCTACCCTCTTGACTTTGCTGATTCCCTTGAGGTACTTGAAAGTTTCTATCATGTCCCCTCTGCCTCCTTTCTCGAGGCTACATATTACGCCTCCCTTTAGTCTCTCTTCATAGTTCCTCCGTGCAGACCCTGCACCATTTTAGTTGCCCTCCTCTAGACAGCTTCCATCCTGTCTATGTCCTTATGAGACTGGGTCTCCAGAACTGCACACAGTATTCCAGATGGGGTCTTACCAGCTGTCTGTATAGAGGGATACAACTTCCTGTTTTCTACTGGTGATGCCTCTCCCTATGCATCCCAGTTTCCCCCAGCCCTCCTTACTGCCCTCTCACATTGCTTGCCCACCTTTAACTCATCTGATATGACTACCCCCAGGTCCCTTTCCATTTTTGTTGTTAGTATCTCACCCCATTGTGTACTCTTGCCCTGGGTTTTTGTTTCCTAGGTGCATTACCTTGCACTTCTTAGCATTGAATCTAAGCTGCCATACATTTGACCATTCCTCTAACCTTGCCAAGTCCCTTCTCATCCTTTCCACCCCACCTTGTGCATCAACTCTGTTGCAGATCTTTGTATCATCTGCAAAGAGACATTCTTTACTTCCAGTCCCTCTGCAATGTACATATAAAGACATTGAAGAGGACTGGATCTATCCAGAACCTCACGGCCCCTACTAGTAACCCCTTTCTTCAGAGTGGACTCATTTACTATTACCCTCTGTATCCTATTCTCCAGCCAATTCTTTACCCAGGCTATCATCTTGGGACCCACTCCCAGGCTGGCTAACTTATATATTAATCTTTTGTGTGGGACTGTGTCAAATGCCTTGCTAAAGTCTAGGTAGGCCATGTCCATAGCACCTCCCTGATCTACTACTTTGGTCACCCAGTCAAAGAAATCTATCAGATTTGTCTGGCATGACCTTCCCGCTGTGAATCCATGCTGCCTTGGGTCCTGTGCCCCTCTGGCCTCTAGGTACTCGACAATTCTTTCCTTCAGAAGTGATTCCATCATTTTCCTATCACTGAGGTTAAACTAACAGGTCTGTAGTTTCCTGCTCTGCCCTGCTCCCACTTTTGTGAAGGAGAATCACATCTGCCCTCCTCAATCCTCGGGTACCACCCCATCCTCCCACGATTTGTTAAAGAGGGTAGTCAGTGGTGTCACTAGTTCTACCCTTAGTTCTTTAGAATTCTGGGATGAATCCCATCAGGCCCCATTGCTTTGTCCACCTTCAGTTTTAAGAGTTCTTTCAGAACCCTTTCTTCTGTAAATGGGCTGGTATCAACTTCTGTATCCAGAGTGTTTCTATTGTTTGTTTTAAGTACCTCCCTCTTCATTTGTAAATACTGAGCAAAATATTTGTTTAGTATCTCTGCCTTTTCACAGTTACCCTCTGCCCCCCATTAAGCCTCACTATCCTCCCTTGGTCTTCCTTCGCTCCTGACGTACCTAAAAGGTTTTATCCTCTTAACTGAGTTGGCTATCTTTTCCAGTTCGGCCTTTGCTGTTCTTACTGCCTTCCCAGCTTCTTTTGCTTTAACTGATACAATTCTCTGTCCTGCTCGCTCTGTGATTCCTTGTACTTCCTGAATGCTTTTCTTTCTCTTGAACCTTCACTGCCACCTCCTTTGAGAACCATAGTGGTTTCTTACATCGCTTTGTTTTGTTTATTTGCTTCACACAAAGGCTTGTTACCTTTGTGATGGCAGTTTTATTATTCCCCATTTTCTTCACCCTCCTTCCTGCCTATTTGCTAGTGCATTCCTTAGGCACTCACCCATTTTGGCAAAGTCAGCCCTCCTGAAGCCCAGTACTTTTGCCTTTGTACGGCTTGACTCTATTGCTGTGTTTATTGTGAACCATACTGTTTGATGGTCGCAGTTCCCAGATGGCTACCCACTTCTACATCTGTGATCCTCTCTCCATCTTCATTTGAGAGAACCAGGTCTAACATTGCTCCTCTCTCGTATGGAGAGCATAAGAGGTAAAGGATACCTCCTCCTCAAGCTGCATCTTTGTGAGGGGTGTTAGCCCGCTGACGCTTACCACCGATTCCACCCTACACTGACCATGTACCCTGGCCCACGGCACCCACCCCTAGCTGCCCCCGCCGCCTACCCTGGCTCCCCATGGTTGCAACTCATCCTCGCCCTCCCGATCCTTCGAACCCTGCCCATTCCTTGTTCTCCTATGGCCTCCTCCCCATCCCGGCGTACCCCCTCGATGTTGACATACTGCCACCCCTTGGTCAGAGCCTTGGTCTTCCTACTACTCCTATCTGGTAATATACATCCTAACCCAAGCCCTGCCCCCTCCAGCCCACCAGCTAGGTCCACTGGTCTCCGCATTGCCTCCTTGAACGTATGCAGCCTACTGAAAAAATGTGATGCCCTCCAGTGCTGGGTCATGTTACATCAACTAGACATCATAGCCATAGTAGAAACCTGGCTATCCAAGTCCATCCCGACTCCTTTGTCTCCCTCCCAGGCTATACCCTATACCGGGAGGACTGAGTAGGCAAACGTGGGGGTAGCTGTGCAAACTATACCCGGGACACAATCATCGGACAAGCGCTCCCTGACCCCATTCTTGTGAATGGGGCCCAGGCCCTTACCCTCAAACTCACTCCTGACCCCTCCAGGGGCCCTTTCTATCTCACCGCTGCCTA
Organism: Neoceratodus forsteri; assembly: GCA_016271365.2. NCBI lineage: Eukaryota > Metazoa > Chordata > Ceratodontiformes > Ceratodontidae > Neoceratodus > Neoceratodus forsteri. The sequence continues at coordinate 119,594,656 of JADMNL010000030.1, read as the reverse complement.
CGTTCCCCCAAAGAATGAGAACCCAGCACTGATATCTATAACAGAATATCTTGCCACCCTCCACCACAAGGCGGAACAAATCCTAGTGGAGGACCTTAATGTGAACTGGCTTAGTCCCTCCTCTTCCACTATCCGAGACTCTTTCGCTGCCCAAAACTTGACAAAACTCATCTCCCAGCCCACTAGAGTTAACCCAAAGAGAGGAACCAGTACCCTTCTGGACGTCATTATCACCAACCGCCCCCAAAAAATCCATAACATTCAGGTCCTCCCGGACTCCCCAAGTGACCGCTCCCCTATCCTATTCCTTTGGGCTGCCCCCACTCCCAAACCCACAGCCCAAACCACACTCCGCAGTCACCTCCACTCTGGTGGGCTGATTAAACTCAAACAGTTTCTCACCAGATTAATTGGTCCCCCATTCATCATGCACCCGACACTGATACTGCCCTCGCCTTTTTCTCCCAAACCTTTAACAAGGCCTGTGATCTCTTTGCACCCCTCACCAAAATTCGATCCAAAAAATGTAATGCACCCTGGGTTACCCCTGCCCTACTACAAATGTTCAGTAATAGGGATAATCTCTGGCACCTTGCCACTGAAACAGGCTGGATGGCTGATAAGACAGGCTTACAATGCTGCTCGGAACAGGTGCTCATGGGCCGTCCGTAAAGCCAAGGCCGACCATTACCAGGCCACCCTCACCTCCTCCTGAGGGTGTGCCTGGACCTTCTACGACAATATTAAACAGCTAAATGGGAAATCGTGCTCCCCTCCCCCATCCCAGCTCACTATTGATGGCTCTACCTCCACCGACCCTGCCTGCATTGCTAACTGCCTTATCACCTCCTTTACTGACCTTAGCTCTGTCCTCCCCAGTAATTTTTTTGACCCACCCCCCAGCCTACCTCCCCCTGTCCTCCAGTGCCCCAGCTTCCACCTACGCAAGATGTCTGCCCAGGAAGCCAGACTTCTCCTAATTAAAGCGTTAAAAAGCAATAGTCCCAGCAGCGACTCCCTGGACCCCAGTATTCTTCGGCTGGTGCTGAATGAAGTCCTTACCCCACTCACCAGCCTACTTAACCAATCCCTCTGCCCGGGGCAATTCTCCACTGCATGGAAAACTGCCATAGTCACGCCCATTCATAAAGGGGGTGACAGGTTCTCCGTCGGCAACTATCAACCAATCTCCATCCCCCCCCAAAGCCCTAGAAAAAGTGGTGGCCATTCAAATCACTGAATATCTGACTAAGCATAACATCTTATGCCCAGAGCAGCATGGCTTCCGTGCTGGTCACAGTACTGGCACTGCACTAGTTGAGTTCTCCAACTTCCTACATTCCTCCCTGGACACCAGCTCCCTAGCTGGTGCAGTGTTTGTTGACCTCTCAAAGGCCTTTGACACTGTCTCCCTCCCTCTTCTGCTGGATGCCCTCTGCCACACTGTTTTCTCTGCTGGCCCCCTCACATGGTGTTCGAGCTATCTATCCGCTCATTCCCAGTGTGTCAAAATCAATGGGACACTCTCTGAAACTCGTCCCATCCGCTCGGGGGTACCCCAGGGCTCCATCCTGGGCCCCCTACTCTTTACACTCTATCTAAACACCCTGCCCAATGCATGCTCTGGCAAAATTCTTATGTATGCAGATGATACTGTCATTTTTGCCACCCACCGCAATCTCATCTCCCTCCAGGACTCTCTACAACACTCCTACAATGATGCCGAAGCCTGGTTTAAGGAGCACAGACTCGTCATTAATCTCAAAAAAACCAAGACAATGCTCTTCGCCCACCCCCAAAACAAAGCCTGCAACAACCCACTCCTTATCCTCCCTAGCACAAAACAACGGCTTGAACAAGTCTGCTCCTACAAATACCCTGGGGTTGCCTTCGACTCAGCCCTCACCTTCCACACACCCATTAATGCCCTTGCATCCGCCTAACACACGGCTTGGCATCCTCTACCGCTATAAGGACTGCCTCCCCCCTGATGCTCTCCAACTTGTTGTTACGTCATCAGTACTGTCCCTTGTCGACTATGGCCTGCCAGTTTATGGTGCTGTTGACACTACTGCTCTCAACAAAATTCGCCTCACCCTAAACAAGGCTTGCAGGCTGATTACTGGCGCCCCCAGGCTCACACATACATGTCAACTCTATGACGGGGCAAAACTCCTTAACCTAGATGAATGGCTATGCTACCAAACCTGCCTCCTCACAAAAAAAACTCTACACGGGCTCTCCCCTCCTGGGGTGACAACCTCCATCCACCATACCCCACCCACTATCGCAACCCGAACCGCCAACAAGACCACTCTACTGGTCCCGAGATCCAGGACCGCCCATGGTCAGAAGTCCTTCTGCTACAGAGCCCCATCCTGGTTTAACTCTCTCCCAGCCCCAATCTCCAATGCCCCCACAATCTCCAACTTCAAAACTGCCCTTCGGAGCCAACTGTTTAACACTCGCAGCTGCTCCTTGTCTAATTGGTGCCTCACCACTATCTCCTACACTTGACAACGCCCACTGGGCGGCACTCCACCTCACCCCCACCCCCCCACTTCTCCCCCTGTGCATTCTACCTCTGTTGAAACCAGCATGTGCTCAGCTGTATCTCTGGAAATGCTACTATACTGTACAACGTATGAAATCATTCTGTGTAACTCTAAGTCAGTGACCTGTATTCTGTAACCTAAATGCTCTGTCTGTCCTCAATGTGACGAGGTACCTTTGTAAATGAGCCTCTGGCTCAAAGGTTGTAAACCGATTCTACAAAATAAATAAATAAAGAAAGTCTGGAAGTCCTTTGTTATTATCCTGGGTTGCTGGATCACGGTGTCTCTGGGGTTAACCACAAAGCACTGGCCACACAACACAGCACTGTTATAATCTCTAAGGCAAGGAAACTTGGGTTTCATAGCGAAAACAAACTAAACTGCAAGCCACTACACATCTGGAGACCTATTTACTACGCCTAGAGAAAGAAACATTAGGGTTTTATTAATCAGCTTAGATGGGGGGGGGGGTCCCATATTATGTTTGAAATCTGCACTAAAAAGCACATGCTTGGAAAATATGACTTCATGTACATAACCAGAATGAGATTTTTTTTCCATCTTAAAATTCGCAGTCATAATTTTTTTAACTTCCTACAATTATTTTCCCCCACGTTCCAAGCTGGCACCCTTCCTCCAAACAGGTGAGTGACTGCATTCACAGCTGACACCAATGCCACACCCTGTTCAGCCATTAGGGGATACCCCAACTGCTGGAGGCCCATACACTCCTGCCACAAGAGCCAAGCACCTTACCTCTGCAATGCAGTTGGCCCCCACAGCCAGTCTCTGTGTGAGCGTCAAAGGTACAAGCGCAAAGTCTGGTCTCCCAGGGGACAGCGCCGTACCATTATGCTGGCCAATTCCATTTTTTTCCTATGAATATCCAAGTTTTTACACTAAAAAGGGAAAATAGTACATCAGGGCCTGCCCTTCTGCTAGTATACCAATATCCATTGTCTCACGCGAGTGAGAGCAAGGCAATCAACCGTACCATTTAATTTCCTCCTTTTCTAATCACCATACACTAATTTGTTTTTATAAAATGGGCAAAGGATTTCAAGCAATCTGCCTGGTTGTTAGCCATGCATTAGAAGTGTCTAATGCATGGCTAAAACTAGAAACTCCATGTAGAATACACAGACCCATTTTATAAGTGTAATAAGCCACTCCGAGGATGTGCGTTAGACAGTTCTAGTGCACAGCTAGGGGACCTGAACGCACTCAGCCTGCAGCCTCGTGCCTTACTACCCCCCTAGACATGCGTTAGAACTGTCTAACGCACACCCTGTCATGTCTTATTGCTTACTTACTACAGAATTACTGTTACATCCCTAACTTTTGTGTGCTAAATAATTTACTTAATTGTTCACTGTTTTGTGTTACTTGACATAAGAAGTTCCACTGCCACAGGACCTTCTCGAAAATGTGCTACTCGATTATCCCAAGGAGTTACTTCGAACTATGGGGACACAGTAACAGGATAGGTCTTGCTGCACAGTGTTATCCAATGTTGCTCTCTTGTGGTAAACAATTGTAATAACACCTTCATGCCTCGGATGAGAACTAGCCAAGTGTATCTTTGTATTGAGAGTTATTATTAATTACACACCATTTTCTGAATGTAGATGGTCTATATTCATGCATTAGAAAAACAAACATCCATTCTACCATAAAGAGTCATGCAGGAAGCATCTGTGTGACGTTGCATTAGTAAGTTTTGGTAAATTATAGTATTTATGCTCTTTATTAATCATTACTACAGTATGTACACATAGAGCACAGTAAGAGGGCCAGATACTGGAAACCCATCACTGGGGTGGGAGGAAAGCATGAGGAACAAATGGGGCGAGGGAAGGCAGTGTGGTCTAGTTAGAGCACCAGCTTGGAAACCAGGAGATCCAAGTTCAAACTCCGCTACAGCCAAATACTCTGCTCTATCTCCTTTCTAAATTTAGATTAAAAAAAATGTACACCAAGGTTCTTGCTAACCGCTTGAACAACATTATTGGTAAACTTGTACATCCGGACCATACAGGGTTTATCCCAAGCCATCAGCTAAAAGATTTGGTCTACAGATTTCTTAACCGTATTTCTGCCTCTTGTCACACATCTGTTACTATTTTGGCAATCTTAGTCGAAGCAGAGAAAGTGTTTGACCGCCTACACTTGCCTTTCCTCTTCCATGCCCTTCAAAATTTCAACTCTGCCACTATGTTCAGTTTGGCTCTACAGTTATTATACAAAAACACCAATGCTTGTGTCCATATCAATGGCATCACGTCTTCGGGGTTTCTGAATTCCAGAGGAACAAGGCAGGGGTGTCCATTATCCCCTCTGCTCTTTGCCCTTTCTATAGAACCTTTAGTCACACTAATCAGTACTTCACCAAACATGACAGGAATCCAAGGACACCTGAATCATGCTATTTTATTTTATTTTATTGAAGAGAATAGGAATCACAATCCTTTGAGTCATAGACTCCTTTGCAAAGGCTCCACATCAGTACAGAAAGAACAAGCATAACATTTACTGATAATATACATAGATACAGTATATACATTGCATCAAGGATCTTAGAGTGGATTTTTGGTCTTAGCTGTGACCAAAGGTAGTTTACAGATTCCGGGGTCCTAAACAGAACCCTGAGTCCGATTTTATATATGGTATATTAGGGAGTTCTTAGCTCCTTAGTAACCTGAAACCAAGCCTGGATTGAGGACCTGCTCCAAGGGTTATAGGCGGACGATGCTCTCCTTTCCATTACTGATCCCACCACATCCTTTCCTATTCTTTAAGATCTTCTCCTTCAGTTTGGTAAATGTTCGGCTTTTTGCATTAATGCTACTAAAACCATGGTCCTCTATCTCAGTGGGCCTGACGTCCTGAAGGAACGTCAGCTCATTCCTTATTAGTGGGTGACAAAAAATTGGGTATCTGGGCAAACAGAACAAAATACCAGCTTTCTATGTGAGGACAACTATGCCCCCCTCTTCAACACCTTACAATGCAACTATGAACAATGGTCACACCTCCTACTCATATCGGTGGGACTAACTGAATGCATATGAAATAAATCCTTCTGTAACTTATCTTTTTATTTGCTTTCCTACCAATTTCTTTACCACCTGAATTCTGGCCTAAACTACACTCTTTCACTAGCCATTCTGTTTGGTCCAACACTAAACCTCACCTGAAATGGTCGATACTACGCTCAGCTAAAAAAACAATAAGGTTGGGTCTCCCAAATTCAGAGATCCCAGATACATTTTACAAAAGGCTTGCTAATGGTTGGTGTGACCTAGAAACTAGTGCGCCAGCTATGGCAAACGTTTCCTCTCTTGCGATTATTCTGCTAACTTCTTCAGTGGTATGGTCCATCATTAATCCTTGGACCATGTCCACAATCCAGTCTTGGTTTCAGGTTACTAAGGAGCTAAAAACTCCCTAATATAATACCATTTTTTAACCAATAGCTGGCTGCCCCTCTTTTATTCCAGATGCATCTCATCCTAGTTACATACTATGGACAGCAAAAGAACTGGTCCGTATAGGCCAAATTTTGACCCCTCCCTTGCCCCCAGGTATAACTACAGTGGCGTGAAAAAGTATTTGCCCCCTTCCTGATTTTCTCTATTATTGCATATTTGCCACACTGGATGTTTTCAGGTCATTAGACAAAATATAATATTAGATAAAGGGAACCTGAGTGGACAAATAACACTTTTTTTTTTTTACTTATTTCATTTATTTAATGAAAAAAGTTAACCAACACCAACTGGCACTGTGTGAAAAAGTAATTGCCCCCTAGTTAAATCAACCCAATTAAAGGGATAATTAGAGTCAGCTGATTGAACACAGCCAGGCTTGATTACAGCCAGCCCTGCTCAATATAAACCTCACTTATTTTGGCCCTTACCATCAGAATCATACTGCCAGGACAAAGATTCAACAAGCACATTATGCCATGATCAAAGGAAGTTCCTGAAAAGATCAGAAAAACATTTTGTTGCCCTCTATCAGTCTGGAAAGGGTTACAAAGCTATTTCTAAGGCTCTGGGACTCCATCGAACCACAGTGAGAGCCATAATCTCCAAATGGAGAACACTTGGAACAGTAGTGAACCTTCCCAGGAGTGGGCGGCCTGCCAAAATTACTCCAAGGGCGCAGTGTAAAAATCATCCAAGAAGTCTCAAAGGATCCTAAAACAACATCCAAAGAACTGCAGGCTTCTCTTGCCTCAGCTAACGCCAGTGTTCATGACTCCACAATCAGAAAGAGACTGGGCAAATGGGCTTCTAAGTGAGAGCAGAACATGGAAACCACTGCTAACCAAGAAGAACATAAATGCTTGTCTCTCATTTGCCAAGAAGCACCTGGATGATCCACAAGCCTTTTGGGAAAATGTTCTATGGACAGATGAGTCCAAAGTGGAACTTTTTGGACAACATGGATCCCATAATGTCTCGTGTAAAGCAAACACAGATTTCCACAGTAAGAACACCATACCAACAGTCAAACATGGTGGTGGTAGTGTGATGGTGTGGGGATGCTTTGCTGCCTAAGGACCTGGATGACTTGCCATAATTAAAGGAACCATGAATTCTGCTCTGTACCAGAAAATTCTTAAGGAGAATGTCCAGTCATCCTTCCGTCAGCTGAAGCTGAAGCGTGGTTAGGTCATGCAGCAAGACAATGATCCAAACACAAAAGCAAGTCCACATCAGAATGGTGAAAAGAAGTAAAATTAAAGTTTTGGAGTGGCCTAGTCAAAGTCCAGACTTAAACCCAATAGAGATGCTGTGGCAGGACCTGAAACGAGCAGTTCATGCTCGAAACCTACCAAATGTTACTGAATTGAAGCAGTTCTGCAGGAAGAGTAGGTTAAAATTCTCCACAGTGATGTGAAAGACTGATATTGAATTATAGGAAGTGTTTGGTTGCAGTCATTGCAGCTAAATGTGATGTAACCAGTTAATAAGTGTAAGGGCAATTACTTTTTCACACAGTGCCAATTGGTGTTGGTTAACTTTTTTTCATTAAATAAGTGAAATAAAAAAAAAAAAACAAGTGTTATTTGTTCACTCAGGTTCCCTTTATCTAATATTACATTTTGTCTAAAGACCTGAAAACATCCAGTGTGACAAATATGCAATAATAGAGAAAATCAGGAAGGGGGCCAATACTTTTTCACACCACTGTATGTCTCCCTACCCATAAGCATCAACTGAGTCATTGTCACCCTTGCTTGAGTCAGGCACGTGTGCCTCTTCCAGAGACACAAAGCGGTTTGCCACTGGTACCTCATGGGAAGAGCCAACTACTGTGTGATCATCCCTCCACCCAATCCCCACCCCCCCCAAGGCCGGTGGGCCTCTGAGGAAGTGGGGGAGCAGGGGGTGGGCACAAGGTTAGCTGGAGTGGCAGTTGTCATATTTTCTAACTGCTGCCAACTGAGCATGGAGGTCCCTGCAGGTCCTACAAACAGGGCAGATTCCAAGCAGATATAAACAGAGACCACCCCAATAACTGCTAAACAAAGTAAACAACATGGAGATTAATTCATAACTCCACAGAAGATATACAAATAGGAAGCTGATCATGGACGATCACATGGCGCTACCATCAGCTCCATCACCTGGCCCTGCACCCCTCAGGAGCACTCACCTTTTAAGCTTGTTGCTTACTCCACTTGATGAGCCTTTGGGGCAGGGCTTTTCTCCGGTGTCCAAGTCCACAGTACAAGTGGGTCCTGTCGTGCTGGACGGAATAGAGCCAGAGTGTGCCACAGGTCACACAATCTTGTCTGCCTGGGTTTTTCTACCACTAGCTTCTTCACTTGCAAGGCACAGGCATGAACAAGTCACGTGTGCATGGAACAGGTGTGCTCATCGCAGACCTGGCTGGCTTCCCACCCACTATTACCTTAGCTGATTTGCTTCAACAGTTGGTGCTCATGCAGCAGGGAATCTGCCAACCACCCTCCCAGAGAAGGCAAGCATCCTAAGGGACTCCCAAACACACACACACACACACACACACACACACACACTCACATTGCAGCATTCCAGGCTCTTTTCTAAACCCTCATTGCTAGCATCAGGGGCAGCAACGCTACCACTATGTCCATCAGCTGGCTCTCCTTCTACAAGTTTTTAAAGGGAATGATGAGCATCTTCAAACTGAAAATCCAATATGGAATTCTACCCTGCACAAACTGTACACTCATCCCATTTTGGCAACCAGGGTGGATCCATTTTGATAATGTAGGTATGTTCCATACTCGGGATGGACAGTGCCAGTTTCAGAAGGCTGAGGCTCACTCCGAGATGTTGGCTTCTCCCAAGCTCCCAATCTTATTGCTCCTGAGGAGTTTGAGCAGGATACAGTTCTATACTGAAGTTTTCATTTGAAGCTACGCTGTCTCTTTTAGACAGCTGAGCTTCATTAGCAAACTCCTGTATTGCTTCTGGCACACTGCAGGACCCTCAACTGGTGGAACAGCTGGCCAAACCTTTTGATATGCTCAGCTCTGACCTAACCAGAGCAATACTCACATGCAAACGTGAAATGTGCCCATTTTTGGATTATAAATTCAGTCCCTGCCAAATTATTCTATTAAAAGGTTTATTGTTCATACAAACATATTGGGGGGTTGTGTCAAAGAAAATAAATAACTTGCTGAATGGAGAAAACAAGCTGAAATCCATGTTCAAACAGGTCAACCTCAATTTGTAATGAGACTGGTAGACTACCTCTCTTTTCTTTCCATGGGCCAGATGAACGATCGCCTGCCCAAGCCACACATTTTAACCTTCGCTATTACCAGTGCATTGCTTTTCTACAATGTTGTAGTTACCTCCTCAATCATGGTGTCCATAGCAGTTGAGAGCTCATCTTTCGTTGAGTGGCTTGCTACCATGTTTTTCAGTCGTAAGCAATATTCTCTCATCTAAAGACAATGGAAACAGAATATTCAGGTCTGGCACATTCTCTCACCCCAACTTGGCATGGCAGTCATTTGGGAAACACAGTTAGCTGAAGCTTCTAGTCTTCATTTCCATAAATTATATGTAGTGAAATTTGAAAATAGAGTCCCCCCTTTAGTATTTATGCCCCCCTGCTAGCCCAGGCCCCTAGCTCAATCACTACCAGTACTGGAGGTCCACCTGGTTCCCCGACCTCATGGCGGGGCCTTCAGAGTTCCACCACCTTCTAACAAAGTGTGCACAGACTGTCACAGGTGGTGGTGTGGCATCCTAGATATACCACAGCACCCTGGCAAAGATTACAGATATCAGGCCACAGGCTACAGCAGAGGATGGGAAAAGTGGTATCTGGATCCAGGGGAAACCTCTTCAACTGGCAACCAAAGAGAGAATACAAAGGCCATGGGTTCCCTGATTTCTCTGCTCCTATGCATTTAACAAATCTCGGGTCAGCATGGTATCACAGTGCTGGGGAAAGCCGCATGCCATTCTGGTGACCCAGATTCGTGTAACAAGCCTGAATCATTGCTGCGGGCTGGCAGGAGATAGTTGCACCACTATCATGGATGTTTTTAGCATCAAAAGAGGGTGGCAGACAGCTTTGCACGTTACTGCCTCCTAGTGGCCCAGGTGCACTACAACTGTATTGCCTAATTGCGAGTGGGTGATATGCCAACCAATCCTACAACACCACGCCATTGTGTGCATATGGTGGGGGGTGGAGGATCAGCTGTGGTGGCATTTCTGGGGTGGGAAGGGAGGAAAAGACTATGGAAAATCATTGACAGGCCTAAGGATGAAAGCTGGCGCTTTCAGGCCCCACCTCCCACCTCCCACCTCCAGCCTCCGCTAGCACTAAATTTCTGTGTCCCAAAGAGACAGGGGGCATGTCGTGGGGGTACAGGGAGGATCCGGAATTCTCAAGGCTGGGAGGGTGCCTAGGACCTGATGGGGAAAGTAAGTGGGGAAAACGAACCAGAATTAATTAAAGACAGCTGAGCGCCCCCTCACCAGGGCTCCCAGCTCCACTGCCGAGGAAGACTCAGCCCCCGGATAGACGGCACCTCTCGAGCCGCCGCCCGAGACCGCAAGCTTGAATCCAAAGCCTGAAGGCTCAGCTCTCCTCACCACGGCTACCAGCTCCACCGCTGAGGAAGACTCGGCCCCCGGATGGACGGCACCTCTCGAGCCACCGCCTGAGACCGCAAGCCCGGATCCAAAGCCTGCAAGATGAGCCCCCCTCATCAGGGCTCCCAGCTCCATCGCCGAGGAAGACTCGGCCCCTGGATGGACGGCACCTCTTGAGCCTCTGTCCGAGACCGCAAGCCTGGATCCAAAGCCTGCAAGCTGAGCCCCCCTCACCAGGGCTCCCAGCTCCACCGCCGAGGAAGATTCGGCCCCCGGACGGACGGCACCTCTGGAGCCACCGCTCGAGACCACAAGCCCGGATCCAAAGGCTGCAAGCTGAGCCCCCTCACCAGGGCTTCCCAGCTCCATCACAGGGAAGACTCAGCCCCGGATCTTGATGGTACCTCACGAGTCAGCTGCTCCTCGAGACCGCAAGCCCGTGATTCAAAGCCTGCAAAGTACAGCTCCTGCCACCAACCAATCGGAACACAAGCGCCTTTCAGGGCCCGTTCCAAATAGACCAAAAGCTTCTCCCATTGCTTTTACTGACTCTCTGTCTAAAAACTGAAAATTTAAAGTATATTCTGCCTGTAATTCTTTGCCTAGCTACAACCTTTTTAATTTAAAAATCAAATGTGCTAAGAATTTACAGTTTAAGTGATTACAGCCCTTCCTTGATTTTCTGTCTCTGGCTCCAGACTTTCAGCACCCAAACCATTCCTCACCCTTTTGTCTTGCAAATTGGACTCCCGCTGGTCTGTCTGCTCCATTGTGTGCTGCCAGCTCTTAACCTCCCACTCTCTCTCTGTTTCCTCAGCTGAGCCCCCCCCTCACCAGGGCTCCAATCTCCACCACCGAGGAAGACTCAGCCCCCAGACAGATGGCACCTCTTGAGCCACCACCTGAGACCACAAGCCCGATCCAAAGCCTGCAACGATGGCTGCTGCCACCAACCTAATATCCCTCCCTCCCACCTAGCTCGACTCTTTTATTTATAGTTATCTGTGGTCACCTAACAGTGCATTTTTTTTAACAGCCCACTTGCCCAGTGGTCCCTTATACAGTATCACCACCAGAGGGCTGCCCTAGCCATCCGGCTATTCAAGTGCTCTATCACAGCAGGCTCTTGCCCAGCCTGTGTCACTCAGCCCTATCTTTACAATCCTTGCCCTCCATAGCAAAGCTGCCACACAATTCTTGCCTTTCCCCCCACCTGTCTTCTGTCCTGGTTATTCTCCTAACTACTCTCCAAGGTCCTCCTATCCCAACCATCTCCTCTCATGGCCAACCCAGCCCCCACCTCGACTACCTCCCTGTTCACCATGCTGGCACACTGTCCCACACCCAGCACCTGTTTCTAGTCCTCCCCTCTCACTGCCCCTTGCTACCTAGCCCCTCACTAACCACATATGTCCAACCTACTAGTCACAATCCTTACGATTACCTCTGCTCCCCTGCAGCAAGAGCAACTACCCATGAAATCATCATGGCGCCCTTCTAAACTACATAACATCCGCAAGGGCATACTCCTTGCGATCCTGCTCCTCCTCCTCCTTCTAGCGGGGGACATTCTTCCTAACCCTGGCCTGCCCACCCCACCTCCCCTTCCCTCTCCCAACCCCTTTCCTCCCCTCTAGCTCTCCCTAAAGGTTTAAAAATCTTCCACCTCAACATCCGGAGCCTCCTTAACAAACTACCAATGCTGCAGACCATGGTCCTCGACTATACACCAGATGTCTTGATCATCTCCGAAACCTGGCTGTCCGCACACATCCCCGGCCAAGCCATCTCCATTCCTGGCTACTCTCTAATTCATATGGATAGAGAAGGTGGGGTGGAGGCGGTGCCATCTACATCTCCACGACACTTAAATTTATCACTGTATTCACTGCCTCTGCTCCATCCTCCCATGAAGTTATCCTTATTAACCATTCGCTGCCGTACTCCTCCCCTATATTCGTCGCAGGCATCTACTGCCACCCGGGCCAACCCCACTCCCAAGTTACTGACCTCATTAAAAAACTAACCGACCTTGCCCACTTTGGGGAGCTATATGCCCTGGGTGACATGAATATTAACTGGCTGTCCCCTACTCAGGCCAAAACTCGCTCACACATAGAGGTCCTGAACCTAACACAACTAATTTGGGAACCTACACGACTGAACATTAAATCCTCAAATCACTCCCTCTTGGACCTCACACTCACATCCCACCCACATAGGGCCACGTCATTTGGTCTTCTACCCGATGCCCTAAGTGACCACCACATAATTTGGTACGTAAGATTCATAGACCTAAGATTCCGTACAAAATCCAAGTAACCAGTTCCTACGCCTCACTGGACCTACAACCACTTCTAAATGACCTCAGCACCTCGGACTGGTCCTCCCTTGCCTCCAACTCTTCAAGTGATGCTACCCTGCAAACTTTTACAGCTCAATTTCTCCTCATATGGAAATGTTATGCCCCCCCTACGCAAAACATGGGTCCAGGGAAATCACCTTCCTTGGGTTACCTCTGAGCTCTTGGTTTGCCAAATGAGCCAGGGATGCCACTGGTGCAGACACAAGGCGAGTGGCTGCCCTAGAGACCATCAATGCTTCAGAGAGCTGCGCAATGCATGCACTAAATATATCCGCCTGGTCAAAGCAGAACACTACCACTCAAACTTCTCAATCAACACCAACAAACCTTCTAAATTCTGGAAGGTCGTCCAGTCACTCTTCTCTCCTGTTTGCAAGCCTCCTATCCCTATCCTCAAGCAAAATCAAATAGAAATATCTGACCCCTTGGCTGTTGCGGAGTGCTTCAACACCCACTTCATGACCTGTGCTCTGGCGCTCCTGTCTACACCCCTGCCACCCACCCCTCCCTCTGGTCCCGTCCCTACCCATGCTGGCTATCCCTCCGTCCCTGCCCCTCCTTTCCCCAGCCTGCCCACCTCTCTGTCCTGCCTCCTCAAGCCCCCACTCTCCTCCTTCCCTCCCCTACCTCCCACAGTCTTACTCCTAACTCCTCCACCCGCATCCCTCTCTACTCCCTCCACCCCTACCCCTTTCTCATTTGCTCTATCTCTCCAACTGCTACCTTGGAAGCTCTGCTGTCCATCAACCCTACAAAAGGCTCCTCCCCGATGGCCTGGACCCCAAGCTCCTCTTCCGGTCTGCTCCTGTCACAGCCTATCCAGTCTCTCTCCTTCTAAAGCTGTCCTTCGCATCGGTAACTGTCCCAACTGCCTGGAAGCATGCGGTCGTGCTCCCCCTTCCCAAGGGAGATGACACCTCCTCCCCCAGCAACTACCATCCTATCTCTCTGCTCCCGTCCTTATCTAAACTCCAAGAACACCTTGTTCTCGAGCAGATCTCTTCTTACCTCTCTGACTATGCTTTCTTCACCCCTTTCCAGTCTGGTTTTAGGAAAAACCATTCTACTGCCACTTCCCTGCTTAGACTTACAAATACTATCTTCACTGGCATGGAAAATGGCCTTATTACTTCTGCCATCTTCATCAACCTGGCCAAAGCCTTTGACACAGTCTCCCACACCTGCCTTCTGAGCAGTCTCACTGCTACTGGGCTCTCTACCTCTGCCATGGAGTGGTTCAAGGCATACCTGTCTGACAGCTCTCAATCGGTCCGCAAAGCCGATGCCACCTCCCCCCCTCTGCCAATCACTACTGGAGTCCCCCAGGATCAGTGCTAGGACTGCTCCTTTTTTCTATTCTTTTAAATGACCTCCCCCAGATTTGTTCGTCATCTAACATACATATGTATGCAGACAATACAGTTATCTTCACTTCTGCCAAATCTGTACCTGATGTCACTACCAGGCTCCAGCACGACTTCATAAATGTCCAACTCTGGCTTAGTGACCATCAACTCTTCCTTAAAGCCAAAAAGACAGTCTCCATGACCTTTGGCACTAGGCAGAGACTGGCAAGGCTTACCTTCCAGTCCACCTTCCACACCCTTGATGGGAAAGTTCTTGAGGACACCTCCTTTTTAGATACCTCGGTGTTTGGCTCAACCAGCATCTCAACTTTTCAGTACATATAGCCTCCATTCTGAAGAAACTTCGGCCCAAACTTGGTGCCCTCTACAGAAACCACAGCTGTATCCCTCTGGCAGCAAGGCGTGAGCTAGTACTGAAAATGACTTTACCCATATTTGACTACTGTGACATAGTCTACAGTGCCACCCCACTGTCCACCTTAACCAGATTGGACCCTCTCTTTAACTCCTTCTGCCGCTTTGCCCTTGATGCTCCCCCTCTGACTCACCACTGTACAAAATACAATTAAGGGTTTCATACTCACTAATTATTGGATGGAGATCCTTAACAATCTTAATAGAAGTTCAAGGTCAGGATGGTATGTGACCACTAAGGGTATTCTGTCGGTAGTCATCCATTCCTTATATTGCAGTAGTTGTTCTCTTGGGACCTGTGTTGCACGTTCCACTGCTCTGTCAATTTCCCTGGACGAGTGTCCCTGCTCAATAAAGTGTTTTTCAACATCGCCAGATGTGTGTCTCTGTCTTCCTCATTTGAACAGAGGCGGTGATACCGAAGTGCTTGACTATATATGACAGATTTCTTTGTGTGGCTCGGGTGATTACTTTTCTTGTGTAAGTATCTCTGTCTGTCGGTTTCCTGTAAAGACAGGTATGTAGGGTTCCATCCTTGATAGTGACAGTGGTATCCTGATAATGTACACTGGTGGCAGAATATTCCAGGGAAAGCTTTATAGTTGGGTGGAGGTTATTAAGTTCCCGATGAAAATCTTTGAGTGTGTCAGTGCCCTCTGTCCAAATTATAAACAAATCATCAATGTAACGGAAATAAGCTAGTGGTTTATGTGTACAGTGCCTTAGAAAATCCTCCTCCAAATTCGCCATAAAAAGATTAGCATACTGTGGAGTCATCCTGGTTCCCATTGCTGTTCCCATAGTTTGAACATAATGTTTACCATTGAACCTGAAGTTGTTATGTGTCAGAATGAATTCAGTGAGTTTACCCACAACTCCAGGGTCAATGTTGGGGCCCAATTCTTTGTCATGCAGGTATTTGAGGCAGGCTGAAATGCCATCTGTGTGTGGAATATTAGTGTAGAGGGACATTACATCCATCATGGCTAAAAGGGTATCAGGTGGTAAGTCCTTAAAACCAGAAAGTTTATAAAGGAAGTGAGAAGCATCCTTGATGGAGAAAGAAATTTGTTAGTGAAGAGGAGAGAGGACCAGCAGAGGAGGAGTGGCGAATTTGAGTCGGGAGCTGGTTCCATAGCTTTGGGAGGCTATGGGAGAATGCCAGTTGGCCAGAAGTAGTGCCCCTACGAGGTATGTGCTAGACCTCATGTCGGCCAATCTGAGGGAGTAGACAAAGAGGGGAAGGGAGGATAGGAGGGCAGAGCAGGGTTTTATTTAACTCTAAAAACTGATTAGCGTTTTGCTCATAAAAGTTCTGAAACATTGTGAAAATGCATAGCACTTGCCTCACTGTGTTTGACAAACATAACACTTCTAGAAAACCTATATAAATCCTTTCTGTACAGTTAGTATTGTCCCAAGAAAAAAAGTGCTAATCAATTATTTAAAACCCTGCAGAGATGTAGGAGGGGAGAGAGCCAAGCCAGAATTTAGATATGAATTTGGCAGTATGAAGAGAGCGTCTGTTTGAAAGGGTGGTAGAGTTAAGAATTGGACCCCAACATTGACCCTGGAGTTGTGGGTAAACTCACTGAATTCATTCTGACACATAACAACTTCAGCTTCAATGGTAAACATTATGTTCAAACTATGGGAACAGCAGTGGGAACCAGGATGGCTCCACAGTATGCTAATCTTTTTATGGCAAAATTTGGAGGAGGATTTTCTAAGGCACTGTACACATAAACCACGTGCTTATTTCTGTTACATTGATGATTTGTTTATAATTTGGACAGAGGGCACTGACACACTCGAAAATTTTAATCGGGAACTTAATAACCTCCACCCAACTATAAAGCTTTCCCTGGAATATTCTGCCACCAGTGTACATTTTCTGGATTCCACTATCACTATTAAGGATGGAACCCTACATACCTGTCTTTACAGGAAACCAACAGACAGATAGAGATACTTACACAAGAAAAGTAATCACCCGAGCCACACAAAGAAATCTGTCATATATAGTAAAGCACTTCGGTATCACCCCCTCTGTTCAAATGAGGAAGACAGAGACACACATCTGGCGATGTTGAAAAACACCTTTATTGAGCAGGGACACTCGTCCAGGGAAATTGACAGAGCAGTGGAACGTGCAACACAGGTCCCAAGAGAACAACTACTGCAATATAAGGAATGGATGACTACCAACAGAATACCCTTAGTAGTCACATACCATACTGACCTTGAACTTCTATGTAAGATTGTTAAGGATCTCCATCCAATAATTAGTCAGGATGAAACCCTTAATTGTATTTTTCCAAGAACTACCACTACTATCTTTTAAACAACCACCTAATTTAGCCAACCTGATTATTAGGAGTCAACTTGAACCAGAACAGAATACCATGACATCATATGATACACGACCCTGTCATCAATGCACATGTAAGACATGTAACCTCATTTCCACTTCAGACTGTGTGGTTACATCACAAAACAGACTATTCAGGATACAGGGGAATTGTACATGTACATCAAGTAATGTGGTCTAGTTTATCCAATGCAAGAAATATCCTCGCACAGGTTATGTGGGGGAGACAAGCCAACAACTCCGCACTAGAATGAATTCACACAGACATTCTATTAATCAATCAATCAATCAATCAATCAATCAATCAAGTCTTTATTTAACCAGGCGTTCATCGTTGAGCAGAAGCTCATTTGCAAGATGGACCTGGGTGGAGCATGAACAATTGTATATACAGGTCAACACAGGTATTTACAAGGCAATACAGATAATACTCTTTACAGAGAGGAAGAAAAGAAGTTCATATGTACATAGAATTATACAGATATTGTACAGATTACACGGTATTTACATACATAGAAGTGTCTATAGGAAGATAAAGCAGGTTATCTAAGGTTGCAGGAGGAAGTAACGGAAGAAAAAATAAAATAAAATAAAATATACACCAATGAGAGGTGAAGGTAGGGGAAGAGAGGGAGGAAGTAGGGGAGAAAGGCTAGGAGGGCACGGTGCACAGAAAGGAGTTGGTAAAGCTGGATGTAGAGAAGGTGGATGGAGAAAAGGAGTATGTGGAGCTCCGGACTGAATGCTATAGCAATGGGCATGGTAGATGTCACAACCTAGGTAGTGAGCTCCATCCGAGGTTGGGAAAGGAAGAATAAGGGATGGATGGGCCTAGTGTTGATAAGACAGGGGATAAGAGAGAACAATTAAGCTGGTGAGGAGCAAGCTGGGGGGTCAGTACTTAATTGGGTCTCAAGGCGTGGCTATATGCCAGTGCAGACACCGATACTGGGTCTGAGTGGGTGACGAAGTTACATACTTCTCTGATTGTACGGAAATAAAGCATCTTGAAAGCATTTATACCGATTAGAGTGCTTAATTTGAGGGTTTTTGTAGATCGCTCCATAAGGTAGGTAGCACGAAGCTTATGGCTGCCCTGTCAAGCGGGATTTTGCTTTGGGTACTATGGGTTGAAGTTGAGTAACTTCTTAACGCGTGATTTCCTAATTATACTCAGGGAAGACAGCAGGAGATATAGTAGGCAGCTTATTAGAGATGGCTCTATAGGTCCAGAGAGCGGCGCTTCTGTGGCGCCTGAACTTTAGTGATGTCCATCCCACTGCTGCATATAGGGTGCAGTGATGTGTGTCTAAGGGGAGTCCCGTTATAAACCTCAGTGCTCGATGGTAGAGTGTGTCCAGTTTAGCCATGTAAGAGTTGGGGCATTGGCTGTAGAGTCAAGTAATCACCAATGATAGGAAAATGGATTGGACCAGTTGTTTCTTGGCATCTCTGGTGAGAAATTGGCTGATTCTGAAAACAGTCCAAGCCTTTGCCAAGTCGTTTTAGCAAGTCCTCGATATGTTCAATGAAGGAGAGTCTTTGGTCTATCCAAACTCCCAGATACTTGAATTTTGTAACAAATTCTAGTTTTTCACCTAGAACTGTGGTAATTTGGGAACTGTCCCACTGGACACAGGGTTAGCTGTATGGATAAAAGGGAGAGGACCATCGCTTTAGTTTTTTGGCATTAAGGAGTAGCTTTTTGGAGGAGTTGTCTTTGCAAAGGTTAAATTCTGACTGTAGGTCATTGCAGGCAGCTTCAGGTGTTGGGCGACTCACTGAGAGAACTGTATCATCTGCAAACAGATGGATGTTGGCTTCTTTTATACAGTAGTCAATGTTATTAATGTAGATTGCAAAAGTAAGGGCCCTAATATAGAACCTGAGGTACCCTTTGCAGAGTTTTTAAGGGGACAGGCCTCCTTCGGCTTTAACTTGTTGAAGGCGCCTGTAAGACAGTCAGTGAACCAACGCAGAGAGGAGGGTCCACACTATGGTTTGAAGGGCGGAGAGGAGCAGACTATGGTCGATGGTGTCGAAAGCCTTGCTTAGATCAAGGAAAACAGCACAAATAAAGTTTTGCTCTCAAGATTATGCTGCCAGTCGTTAGTAACTTTGGCGAGGGCTGAGATAGTGCCATGTTTAGCTCTGAATCCGGACTGCATAGGATTTAGCAGTTCCCTAGACTCAAGGTGAGTCCTCAGCTGTGCATTTACAATTTTCTCTAGGAGCTTGGACAGGACCGAAGGAGGAAATTGGCCTGTAGTTATTGAGATCACCACGGTCACCTGATTTGAACAGTGGTATGACATGTGCTGTCTTCCATATAGGTGGTAAGGTGCCCTGAGACAGGGATAAGTTAAAAGGTGGGTGCGGGTATTGCTAGTACGTGGTAGGCAATTTTAGGAAGGAAGGGTCAGGTAGTTGGCCCCAGCAATTTTCTAGTATCCAACTGAAGCAAGGGTCCTCTACCTCTTTCAGTGTGGCAGGTTGAAGTGAAAAGGTGAGCTATCGGAGTTTCAGGCAGTTGGCTGGCAGTCTGGGAGTGAAGTATGTTTGCAGGAGTTATCAAATGCCATGCCTGCAGTAGCAAAGTGGTTATTGAATCGTCAAGTATATCCATCTTTCGGTTATAGTCAAGTTGCCAGAGGTAATCTTGGTCGGGAGGAATTTCCTGGGGAGTGGCCTAGCAGATCACTGATTGTGTTCCAGAGCTTGATGGGGCTCTTTGTGGCAGAGTCGAGTTCGGATTTGAAGAAGGTGGCCTTCGATTCTCTGATTGTTTTGGTACATAAATTTCGTAGTCTCCTGAACTGGTTCCAATCCTCTGCAGTGTTCAGTCTGCGTGTTTTTTTCCAGAGCTTATCTCTTTCTAGAAGCAAGGACTTGATCTGAGGGGTGAACCATTTACAGGTTTTGGTCCTAGTTCGAACTTTAATAAGGGAAGCATACTTATTAAGGGCCCTTGATAGAATGTTGTGGAAGATATTGTAAGCTGACGTAGTCGTTTTGGCCAGGTAGAAATCTTGCCACTCAGGGGAGTATTTAAGCTCGTTTAGGTAGGCATGTTCATTGAAGTTGCGCCTGGATCTCTTCATAGAGAACTTGCTGATGGGTGCTGGATTGTTGAGTGGATCTTACTCCATAATAAAACAATGGTGGCTGGCGTCTAAGAAGAAGACATCAGCGTGGGAGAAGAGATAGGTTTGCTCACCATTAGCACATCCAAAGTGTACTTTACTGAGGTTCTTCACATTTGGGGCGTTGGTTCAGTAATAAGTTGCGTCAGCCCATGTTCATCACAGAAGGGTGCAAGAGGCAGCTGTGTTAGAGAGCCAGTCAAAGTTGAGGTCTCCTAAAATAATAGTTTCTGGCAGCCCTGTCCCAACTTGTCACTTAGATATGACACAAGCTGTAGGCCAGCAGGCGGTGGTCTGTAGCATCCTAATACATGAGTGCAGTAGTCTGTGTAATTTCCACTTTGAAAATTAGGCATTCAAATTCGCTGGCGACAGATGCCGAGGATAAGCAGGAGGCAGAAAAATTTGTCTTTAACGTAGATAGCTACCCTCCTCCTCTGGCATGCCTATCAGCTCTGAACAAGGCATAGTTGGGTATATTTACTTCTCTATCAGTGGTGCTGGGTCTAAGCCAAGTTTCGAAATCACAAGTATGTCAGGAGAGGTATGGTTACAGGTTTGTATTAAGGTTATCTTTTAAGGAGGCTACATATGTTAATATGCAAGAAGCTTATTCCTTTTAAATTTGCTAGTTCTGCTGGCAAAGGAATAGCTTCTGGGGAGCCAGGTTGAGTTCTATGTTGCCTGAACAAAGCAGGAGGATAAGTAGGATTTTTCTAAGGCGCTAATTATAAGCTTGTAATTCCTGCCTTTCTCCCATCTAGTAGATCTGATGTTTTAGGGACTGGAAAGTAGCCACCATAGAAGAGCTGATCTGTTGTAGCAAGAGCTAGTACCCCTACCACAATAGGCGGGAGGAGATGAAGTCTGCGTGGTGGGAGGTGGGCCTTGTGGTGGGGGAGTGTTATAAGTACTACTGGTATGTGTGGTCCAAGAGCAGGGTTCGAGGTACTGGTACTTGGAATCACGGAGGCAATTACAGGATAAGTTGCCATGTGGTATACAGCACAAGGTGCCGTTGTAGACCAAACATGATGGTAGTTCAGGTGTCCAATGCTGGGCAGCTGGTATCAGCAGAAGAAGGGGCAGTAAAAGGAGCCATATAGGGCCCGACATGATGGTACCTCAAAAAGGAGCCACTCAATTAGCCCAGGGGCCAGTGGGGTTGCTGGATTAATGCAGCTTATCAGCAGCTTATCAGTAGCTTTCCGATCCAGGTCGACCCAAGATCACAAGAAGACTGAGAAACCAGTAGCCCAGCACTTTTCCCAGGATGGCCACTCAATCTCAGATATGTCTGTGATGGTCTTAAAAGGACATTTCAACAGTACACAACAGAGACAGGGTTCTGAAATTAGACTTATTTTCCTTCTCAATATGGTGGCGGATGGATTGAACATTGATGTTGGTTATATGACACATTATTCCACTTAAACTTACACAGACCATTACTTTAAAAGATAGACATAAATACTTTAGTTCTTTAGTGGGCCTTTGATTTTGTAAGTTTATGGTTATCTACATGTTGACTTCTCACCTTAACACTGTGGTGAGTGTGTGTGTGTTGATGTATGTATGTATGTATGTGTGTGTGTTTTGCATGTGTTGTGTTTTTGTGTGTTGTGGGTATGGTGTGTGTGTGTGTTTTGTTTGTGTGTGCGCGGTGTGGTGTGGTATGTGTGGGTTGTGTTTGTTATATTTGTTGTGTGTTGTGGTTGTGTGGGGTGTGGTATATGTACACACGTCTGTGTTGGGGGAGCGTGGCATGGGACAATTGTTATGTGGCTAGGACACTTAGTTTTCACATATAGTGTACATTTACTTCCTTCTGCTAGTTGTCAGTGGTTGGATTACACACTGTCACATTTTTAAATCTGCTCATATTAAGATGCATATTTCATTTACTTGGGGGTTCATAAAAGGTGTAATTCCTTTGGGTAACGATTAATATTGGTGTAAATTATGCTGTATTATGACGCTTGTACATACAGTATATCTCATTCCTACTAGTTACAGTATCTTTCCCAAGGAGAGAGAGCGGGAGAGAAAAGGAAAAAAAAAAAGAGGGGACCCCGGAGGATTTCATCCTTGGAAGTTTTCATTTAGATTCCTTAGACTGATTCTGTGCATTTTTGTTATACAATGACTCTGTGTTGAAATCTGCACTTATCAGGCTCATGGTCTCATTTTCTTGGGGGTCCTTGACAAGTATTTTTATTTGGCACTTATACTTACAAGTGATACGATCATGCATCATATATATATATATATATATATATATATATATATATATATATATATATATATATATATTTAATTTGGAGCTCTTTTTCAACTTGCAGTTATATCTAATTTCAGGATTTTGTCTCTCGTTGGAATGTAA
The DNA here is from genome assembly GCA_016271365.2 of Neoceratodus forsteri. Lineage (NCBI taxonomy): Eukaryota > Metazoa > Chordata > Ceratodontiformes > Ceratodontidae > Neoceratodus > Neoceratodus forsteri. The sequence continues at coordinate 119,571,941 of JADMNL010000030.1, read as the reverse complement.
GTTGTAACCTCATCTTACACGTATTAGATAAAAAAAAACCTGGGATAGCATTCTATCATTAGAATGCTTTCTTAGTGTACTGAGACATTTTAAAATTTATGTGAGAAGAACTCTGTGGTTGTTGAGAATTCTTGATAACCTTTGCCCTTCTGAGGCTCCTCAGTTAAAAGCATACTGGTGTTAATTAGCTTCTCTGATGTAATCTTCTGTTATGTTTTAAATGTGTATGTTAAACCAATGAGACTTATTTCTGTTTTTTCATCATAATCTGGTGTTAATAGTATGGGATTTTCAAAAATACTGCCATAAAGCTTCTGAAGAAGGACCGGGTAGGTTCGAAAGCTAGAGCACTTTGTTCTTTTCTGTAACATCCATGTCGGTCCAATAAAAGGTATCAAATCATTTGTTTCTGGATCTGTTCTTAAAAGGACCAATACGCACCTACAACATTTTTTCTCCCTAATTGTGATTGCCGCCAATCTCTCAAGCATGTCTTGTGCTTGTAATTATATATCCCCCTTTTACTAGCTCGACTAATCTGCCTCCCTCTCCCTCCTCCCTATAAGCACCTTCTTGCACTTATCTTCCCTTCTCCCCTTCCCTCCATCCCCTTTAATGCCCTCTCTGTCTAGAATAGACCAGCCCACCCCTTCCTCTCCTAATTCCCAGTTAGACAATGTTAAGTTGTTGTGTCATGAAATTGTTGCACAACCTCTCTGCACTTGTATATTCTCTTGCATTGTCCTAATTGCTTGTTGATCGCATGCTTTGCAATGTATACCATTCCCTTCCCCCAGGATTTACCGTGAGACAAGCATCCTGTTGCTCAGTTTAACTTTCCTGGTGAAACTTTTCAATAAATAAATAAAAATGTTTTCCAGTGACTTACCTTGTGATTCAAAATATCATTCATCCTTCTTGAGGCTTCGGAGCTGTGAGACTCGGGGAAACATTTCTTCGGCACAAGTCCGTACTTTTCTGAAAGAGAGATGGATGGAGACATTTCACACTAAAACTCCTGCTGGGGTCATTCAGAAGCAGAAACAGGGTATCAGCCACACTGATAACCAGCAGATTTCCTGAAATCAGACATTATGATCTATTACTACTATCCCATTATTAGGATAGTAATGACAGATGATGCATGTGGAACCCTTAGAAGCAACAGCAAACACAAGCACTACTCAAACTTTGACTCAGGGTACCCCATGTGTTTGCTAGGAGGTGATTAGCAGATTGAACAATACTTGAAGATTTCATCTGGGGTTATTATGAGATTTTAAGACTAAGTTCACAAATTCTGAGTGCTCAAACAAAGGTTTTTGCTGCATTTTTTTTATTTTGTTTCTGCAAAGTAAAATATGATTTATTTAAATCTCCCAAACTGTCTGGTGGTGTTCTTTTTAGTATTTTATTCCAAAAAACAAATACTGACTCACACTATTTGGTCTCTCAGAAAATCAGCAGACAGAAGTAGAACAACTACGCAATATCCTATGTTGCATCACTCATATATCATGGCTTAACATTTAATATGCTTGTAAAATGTTTTTTTTTTTTGATACTCTTTTACCCCGACTTCGATCATTGTAATATGCTCAGACCACCCCAGCCCGTCATCCCGACATCCACTGGGGCTTTCCGCCAGCCACTACCCCTAAGGCTTAGCTCCCTAGCAAGGTCGGCAGGGCCCCCCCCAATCCTCCACTGTTGACCAGATCCAGTATTTGGACTAGTGTGCCCAGCTAGTTGGGTGAGGGGACTGCAAGGGTCCGAACACCATCTTGCCGCCAAGAGAGTTTTTCCCCCCTAGTTTCTCCCCCCCCCCCGAGCGGTGTGGCATGCAGTGACACCATGACGTGCAGCACACGCACCTGTGTACCCTACGCTGGCATCTGCCCGCCCCTCCTGCCAGTTTCGAAGCAGACCCAGGTGCCTTTTCCCCAGTCAGCACCTGCGGCTAGGCATGCACCGGGCACTGCAATCCCTCCTGCCCAGAGGACAGCACTCCTCCTAATGCTCAATCTTCCTTCCCTCGGCCGGCCCTCTTTCTCCCCAAGCTCACTACTGAACTCAGGTCACCGACATCGTGAGTGGTAGCTCTACCGCTGTACCAATGGGCTGGCCAAAATGTGCTGTCTTACTGCCCAACAATAAAAATTATAACATTTAAAAAAAAACTGGTGATTAGTGATTAGGCCAGGCCCCACACTCTCATGGCCTCTGTGCACAGTGGGGTGGACCTCGTTCTCCTTGCTTATTTATGTAGTATATGGTGGTGGTGGTGTTCATCCTCACCTGTACCACCTTTCCTTTTAAGTGGGGAGCAAATTCCTGTAGAGCCAGGTATACTGCCCTAAGCTCCAAGAGATTTATGTGTAGGAGAGATTTCCGAGGCGACCATGTTCTGCTGGCAGTTAAGTCCAACTTGTGTGCACCCCGCCCCAGTAGAGAGGCATCTGTGGTGAGTACCGCTGAAGGATGCTCCTGTTGGAAGGGGACTCCTTCCCTGAGATTTTTTGGGTCCAGCCACTACTGCAGGGCCTGCAGAAGGGTGTCTGAGACCGGCACCTATTTAGCCAGGGAATCCCTTCTATGGGACCAGTGAGCTCGTAAGTGAAACTGTATGTCCCTCACCTAAAACCTGGACCCTGGCACTACTGCTGTAGAAGCTGCCATGTGGCCCAGTAACCGCAAGAACTCTCTTGCTGCCCTTGGTCTGTTCAGCTGTAATGATCCTGTTAACTGCAGGATGTTGTTCACCCTGTCCTATGGAAGAAGGTGGAGGAATATAAGGTCACCTGTAGAAGTAATTCAAAAGAGAGGCCTTCCACCTCTTATAGGTCCCAGAATAGGGGAGGCAGGGGTAGAGAGTCCTACCCCAGACCATTTTTTCAGGCTACGCAAGTCTATCAGCAGCCAAGAGGTTATTTCAGAGGGAGGAGCAGAAGGTCTATGAGAAGGGCTTCAGCCTCACCACAGTCCTACACAGAATCCCTGAAGGGCTAGTACAGGTTGCCTCCCCACAATCATCTCCACCACTCCCCTCCCCCCAGTGGGTGGCAGACTGACTCACTACCTCCAGGTTTGGCATACCATCACCACAGACAAGTAGGTCCTGGAGGTAGTGAGCCAGGGGCTGTCACTCAGTTTCAAATCACTTCCCAAATTGAGGGTAAGAACATTTGCTCCAGTCACCTCTGCAGACAGAATCCTACTAGAAGCAGCAGTGAAACATCTGTTCTCAATCAGAGCAGTGGAACCAGTGCCCCTGAAGCAAAGAGATAAAGGCTTCTATTCCAGATACTTCCTTACCAAAAAGAAAAATGGGGACTGGCGACCTATCTTGGATCTAAGACTTCTAAACAAACATATCCTAAAACCAAAATTCAGAATGGTGACCATATCAATAATAATCCTCACACTACAAAAAGTGGACTGGCTTAATCATAATGAGTGATTTCTGGGGTTAGAAAGCTAAGGTGTTATGCGCTTTACCTCCTGCCACGCCAGCGACCCATGTTTGGGAACGAGCATGGGTTGCTGGGGGTCGACTGGAAGAGAACTTAGTGGCCGTCTGGCAGCTCACCTCTCCTGGATCAGGGTGGTTGGCCATCTTGGCTCTTGGCTACCACCAGGTGGAGGTCTGGCAGTAGCCCATGAGAGCCGAGAGGCAGACGTGAGACAGGGGTGGGGTGGGGGAGAGCCGAGGTCCCGGGACATATCTGTGCCTCCACACTTATGTGCTCACACGAGTATGCTGCAGCTGGGAGGGATGGGAGAAAACAGGAGGAGAAAGTATGGCACTACAGGGATTCATGATGCCAGCATACCTCCACCCCTCACATCACTGGAAGTCCTGCTGGCAGCACTGGATTCCGGCACTGGAGGGGGGAGACAGCTCTCCCCCCTCCTGCCTCCACCTAGGGGGAGGGAGGTATGCCCGGGTAGACAGTGGGGGGTGGTGGGGCAGGACTGATGGCAGGATAGTCCTACTGTGGCCAAGAAGCATAAACAGATTATAGAAAAAAAAGACGCTTATTCTGTCTGACTTTCAAACCACTGACTGCTGTGGTACTGGCTGATCTGTAAAGATGGAGGACGCTGCTCATTTCATGGTCAGGCAGCATCAACTTTTACAAAATGAAGGTGTTAGCAGCCCACCAGTGCAGCGGCAGTGCTACCGCTTCATGGCGCTGGCAGCAGGTTCAGGAGCGAGCCGGGAGCTGGAGGGTGGGCGGGGAGGAGGCTTGAGCACCCATGGGGCTGTTCGCCTTCTCTGGGGGCAAAGCTTGGTGCTTGGCTGGCTTCTGGTGGAAGCCAGAGGTATAGCCAGCACCAGTCACACAGAGAGAGGGGGAGGAGTGTGATGGATGTCAGCGCTTGTGCCTTGTCGTCCGGGTGCGAGTCACGCTCCACAGAAAAACAGGAAAATCAGCCTCCTGTGCGCCAGAGGGATGGAGTGCCGGCACTGATCCCCAACCTCTGCCGACGTGGTAGCCCAACGGAATACTGAAGATTCGGGTTGTAAGAGCCCCACCTCATCCCTGCCTGGGGCGGGGGACAACCATGGCTTGATGGGGGTGAACTGGAGGTAAGAGGGGGACAAGATGCCTTGGCGACTCCCGAGGATGAGGAGTGTAGGAGGCTCGGGAAAGGAGAATAAACAGAAATATAAAAAAAAAAAAAAATGAATGTATTGCCCTGGCTGCTGTATGTGTTACAGATGCTGCTCATGGGATCCACCAAAATAGACCTTAAGACATTATAGCGGGGGTTTACCACCTTTATCTGGCAGGGCAAGCCTTTAGAGGCTCAAGAGTGGGGTGGTACAGGGAGTCTAGGCTTCCCCGACCTGAAAAGGTACCAGGTCACAATTCAGCACAGATACATCCAAGACTGGGTGAATAAAAGTGAAGCAGGAAGTTGGCTGGACCTGGAAGAAGAGGGTTACATGGGAAGACTATCAGAATATTTGGCACGGGGGGGGGGGGCAGACGGGCCTATAATCAAACGGCCTCCCCCAATCCCTTAGTGCAGTACACCTTAGAAGCCTGGGAGATGTTCAGCAAAAGGCAGGGAGCAGTGACAGATAAAACCTATTGACACCAGTGGCAGGTAACCCTGAATTTCTCCCTGGTTTGGAAGACAAGTGTTTTAAGAACTGGGAGGAATGGGGCATAAGGTGCCTGGGGAATCTACATATGCAGAAGGGCATTCAGACCTTTGCAGCCTTGCAGGAACAATTAGGTGTACCACATTCACACCACTACCAATATCTCCAGGTGAAGACATTTGGCAGAAGCATGGATAGAGACTCTGTGTGGGCCTCGCAACTGGCGGCTGTGGAACAGGCCACCTATTGATCCAGGATATTGCCCAAGGGTCTTATTGAAAAGCTGGCAAAACAGGACAGAACCATTCTCCCAGATCTCTTGGGTAACGTTAGGGGGCAATGGGAGAGGGACCTGGGAACCCTATTCCCAAAGGACAGCTGAGGCACTATTCTGCAACTATATATGGGCCTATTAATTTGTCACAGGGCTAAAGAGTCCCAATACAAATTGCTTCATAAACTGTACTGCACACCCAGTATAGTACACACATTTAATCCATCAATATCCCCAGATTGTGGAAAGTGCAAGAAGGCCCTTGGCACTTTTTTTGGTAAAGTTGATTAGGGGGCGTATTATTAAAGTGTTATTTTTAGTGGTACTAATAGGTTTTAAATGTGTTGGGTTGGTGAAAGCGCAGTCAGGCGGTACTCCCCCTCAAGACTAAAGGATCTCCGACCTTTTGAATGTCCCGCACTCCCTTTAGAAGTGTATAGGAAATGCTGAATACTTGGCATTTCGAGACGTAGGAGTGGTGGGAATAGGAGATCCTGGAACTCTTGGGGGGGATGGGAAAGGAGTGGGCGGATAGGAACAGTTAGAACCAGGAGGCGCCCTGGGGCAAAATGGATGCAGGAGCGTGGTCCGTCGTATCGTGTGTCCATATCCAAGGGCACTGACTTGATCAGGCAGGAAGCGGAGTCATCCTTGGAGTCTCGTCCCTTTCGGACGGTGTTAAGCAATGCTAGGTCTATTAGAAACAAGACTGCTTTAGTAGCAGATCTTGTTGCTTCTGTGGATTCAACACATCACGAGACCTAGCTAGCAACGGGCCCCATTTTGGGATCTGCGATTCCGGACGGGTTCTCGTGATTCACTGCCCGAGGTGGACCGAGATGGCAGTTGCAGTCTGTTTTAGACAGGAACTGGACCTCAGGGAGGAGCAGGTTGGATATACCAACTCCTTTGAATGTATTGTGGGTGCAGGTGCAGGATTCAGGATACTCCTCATTTATCGTCCACCAGGTGATGGGAGAGAATTCCTGAGGGAGGCGGCGGACTTCATCGCCGAGAGGGTTTTCGAATTCCCCCGATGGATAATTCTGGGGGATTTCAATGCCTGGGTCGACAATGAACTTGCACTTTTTAGACAAAACCTCCTCCAATTGACTGATTCATTGGACCTGACACGGGTTATTACCACTGCAACCCACCAGGGGGGACATTCATTGGACTTGATATTCCATCTGGGGATGGAAATCTCCGATGTGGAGTTGGAGCCCATCGGTTGGTCTGACCATCATGCCCTGAGGTTCAGTTTCATGGCCCCCCGAAAGAGGCCTGCCCCTAAGGAGATAGTACAGTTCCGTCCTTTGAGAAGAGTTACCTCAGAAGGCCTAATGACGGAGCTGGACTTCTCGGGTTTTCCAATGGATAGTATGGATCCAGGGTCTTTAGTGCTGGCCTATAATAGGGCAGTTGTGGGGGCCCTGGATGTCATTGCTCCTTTCCATGTTCGCCCCTGTACTCTTCATCCCGAGTCCCCATGGTTTACCACGCAGATTCGCGGGTTGAAGAGACAGGGCCGCAAGGTGGAGAGGACGCTGGCGGAAGACTCACCTGGAAGTTGACAGCTTAGACTGCTAGATCATTATAAAATCTACCAGTTAGCAATCTCCCATAAGAAGGCAGAGTTCCTGTTCAGGAGATTGCTACAGCAAAATAGACGGCCCAGCTCTTCCGGACTGTGGACGAACTGTGCAATCCAGTCTGTCTTCGACGCGATCGGCGTTATCACAATTACAGTGTGAGGAGTTTGCGATGTTCTTTGCTGATAAAGGTCTACTATCAGAGATGAGGATCAGCCAGGGCCTCCCATTGGGTCTTGCAGTGACCAATCGGGGACACAAGTACCCATTTGACTTGGTCCACGCTCAGTCAACCGGTAGTTATGGATATAGTGAGACTCGTCCAGACTCTGCGCCCAACTTTCTGTCAGTTGATCCGGCCCTACGCTTACTTGTGGGTGTGTAGAGGTTATCGGCCCGATCATTACTGGGATAGTAGTGACATCATTGGAGAGAGGGATCTTTCCTGATCCTTTGAAGGAAGCAATAGTACGTCCCCTCCTGAAAAGCCTCCCTTGATCCCGACTGCCCAGGAAACTACAGGCCAATCTCGAATCTTCCCTTTTTGGGGAAGATTATTGAGAAGGTGGTTGCTTTGCAGCTGGAAGATTATTTAAACATCCACAATATCTATGACCCTCTCCAGTCTGGCTTCAGGAAACAGCACAGTACTGAGACGGCTCTTGTTCAGGTATTGAATGATCTCCTGATGGCAAGAGATCGGAGAACTCGTTCTATTTTGGTTCTCCTTGATCTTTCAGCTGCATTTGACACTGTGGATCATGGGGTGCTGCTTGAACGCCTGTGGTCTGTCTGTGGACTAAGGGGGGTGGTCCACAGTTGGTTTAAAGCTTTTCTGCAGGGTAGGACTCAGAGAGTAGTGTCGGGGATTTATTCCTCGACCTCTCACGGTCTACACTGTGGAGTGCCACAGGGTTCAGTGTTGTCCCCCATGTTATTTGCAGTGTATATGCTTCCATTAGGGGACATCATAAGACATTTTGGTTTGAGTTTCCATTGCTATGCCGATGATTCTCAACTCTATATGTCTCTTGTACCCGAGCAGGAGTCTGAGTCAAGTACATTGTTTAACAACTGCCTCCAGGAGATACAGAACTGGATGAGTGCTAATTGGCTGAGGTTGAACCCGGGGAAAACAGAGGTATTGGTGTTGGAGCCGGGGGTAAGGATATCAAGTCCATGGGCGGGAAAACTCTCAGGTTTATTCCTGGGAGGAACCCCGCTCATGGCATTATATTTGACGAGGGCTTGACCCTGAGGGCACAGGTGTCAGCCGTAGTCAAATCATCCTTTTTTCATCTAAGGAATATAGCATGGGTGAAACACTTGAGTCCATCAGAGGATCTTCCTACCCTGGTCCACGCCTTTGTGTCCAATCGTCTTGATTATTGCAACGCCCTTTATCTAGGGCTGCCGGGAGTGGATATCCGTCGCTTACAGCTGGTGCAAAACGCAGCAGCTAGGTTGTTGACTGGAAGCCCGAGGTCCAACCATATAACACCTGTGCTTCGCGAATTGCACTGGCTGCCTGTACAGTGGCGGATCACTTTCAAGGTCATGTTGATGACCTATAAAACCCTACACGGTTTGGGACCTCGCTACCTGGAAGAACTCCTGACTTCTTACTGTCCCTCCCACTCCCTGCGATCCTCTGGTGAGGGGACTGCTGGAGATTCCCAGGGTAACCTTAAAAACATCGGGTAGAAGAACATTTGCCTTTATGGCCCCTACCCTGTGGAATTCTCTACCTTGCCAGATACGCAATTGACTGACTGTGGAGAGCTTTAAAAAAAGCTTTAAAGACCTTCATTTTTAACCAAACATTTTTTTTGTGATTTAAATTATATTGAATTTGATGTTGTTTATAATTGTGGTCTTGATTTGTATGATTGATATTGTAAAGGCGCCCTGAGCTTTGGAAGGGCGCCTTAAAGAAATAAATATTTACTTACTTACTTACAAACACTACTTCTGGGACTGTGGCACACTGAGACAGTTCTGGACGGGGGTAGCTAGGGACCTCACCACACTGTTGGGCAGGCCAGTGCTCTGCATGATTCTCTTCCCTGTTGCTGGGCATGAAGAATCTCAGGGAACCTTATCCAAGGTGGATAAGGGGTGTTGACTGCACTTGCACATCAGTGCATTCAAAATACTTGGGTCTCATGTGTTACTCCAACCCTCTCACAATGGAAGACTTAGGTCTTGCAAAACCTGGCCTTGGAGCACAGGAACAGCTAACTTACACCATGAAAGGCCAAGAAGAATAGATGTTGGGGCAAATACCTTGACTCCTTGCCTCCAGCAGAAGCAGTAATCATTCATAGAGGTCTGGTTTGGGATTTTTATGTGTGCCCTTGATTCCCTGAAATTAAATATTTGATGCATTGTGTTTTATAACCTTACAATAATGCATTTTTAGAGGGCCGACATGTGGAATTAACGATTGTGCTGCCCTGTATGTCTACCACGTTTTGTGACCTACTGTTATGTACTGTCTGCACATGTTCTTTTTTGGAAAACAACATACAAAAAATGTAGGACAACTACTTGGTTGTTAAGTGGACATTTTTTTCCTAGTCTTTCTTAAATCAATACCAACATTTTAGCCTACCTGGCGATAGTATTTGTCTGCAGACAGGGATCTTAAAACACTTGTGCAAAGACAGATTACCAGACATGCCAGCGCAGCGGTAGAGCTACCACTCACAACGCCAACAACCCAGGTTCAGGAATAAGTCTGAGTAGTCAGAGGATCAGTCGGGGAAGGCAAGATAGTCCCAGAGGATGTTCTCTACCTCGGGGAAGCACGGAGTTTGGTCTCTGCTGTATTATCATCACCTGGGTGACGACAGGAAGCGGTGCAGTAGGAGTCGAGGATCAGGGCAGGAGGATGCTGACATGCTTCAATGCGTAATGTATGCAACAGCATGTGTGTCAAGGACTCATGTCGGTATTCTAGGGGCTGGGACAACAGAAAAAAGGAAAAAAAAATTGCTGCAGGAGGACGTCTGCCACTCACCACAGGCCCCACAACCCACACAACGGCACTCTCTCTCTCTCTGGTGTAGACTGACCAAGTCTCCGTCGGGGGCAAGGGGCCAGCCAGGTGGCAACAGAGGTAGGCAAGTCCTAGGGAAGGCAGGTGGTGGGACTGGGTGAGAGGTCTAGAACTGATAGAGGGCCAGTCAGTAGACGGGGAAATAAAGCACAGTAAATTTACTAAAAAAAAAAAAAGATTACCCAGTACAACTCCCCACCACAAAGGACATAATATGCTGAGGATGCCATGAAAAACATTTACTTTTTTAATTTTTTAATTCTGTGTTTATGCCTTCTTCTCGTCTCTGATCCCCATTGTATTTATTTACATTTTATTTACCAGATAGGTGCACTAGAAAAAACATTTGCTATTTTCAGGCATGACCTGGGAGAATACAACAAAGTGGGTCAACAAAAAGTACACAGATATTCAGGGAAGAAAAAAAATTACTTACCACAGTAATATTGTTTCTTCCACAGGATCCCGCATTATGCCTAACTAATGCAGTTAGCCTGGTAAGTGAAGCTGCTGGGGCAGTTCAGACCTGAAGGCTGAATGCTTTTGTTAAACACAGTGAAGGATTCCTGAAGTTTGAAGAAAAAAATTACTTACCATAGTAATATGGTGTCTTCTAGGGATCTCTCACCATGCTTGAAAAAAGCATTCAGCCTGCAGGTCTGAACTGCCCCGGCAGCTTCACCTACCAGACAAGCTGCATTAGTTAAGCATAATGAGGGATTCCTGGGGTTTGAAAACATGGTTCAATACAAAACAGACAAACAGAAGTGCAGGGAACTAATACAGCAATGGAAATAAAACACACATGCCCAATGTAAATTAGGTTATGCCTCCTGTCACCCAGGCCTGATGTAAACTGGGTCCTGACACCTTCTCTTGCCTGGCCCAGGGCCCGCCTGATGTAAAGTGGGTCAAGCCCCCCACCCGTTAACTAAGGCGTGCCTAATGTTGGTATAAAAGATGCTCACAGCCAAGGGGTATCTCTGACTGGCCAGCTGGCATTAGGCCACTTCTGTGAGCATCTTTTATTTTATTAATAAAATGTTTTCATCGCATCAACAGTATATGATGTCCTTTGCGGTGTGGAGTTGTGCCTGGTAATCTATCTTTACAATAACTTTCCTTTTACTGTAAGCGCCCCTATAGCAGCTGGGATATCTCAAAACACTGAAAAGTGACCCTATTATTTTCTGTTTTCCAAGTTTCAAATCTACACAGCAACCACACTGACGGTGTGACATGTGGGCTACAGGGCAGCTTCACTATTCAAATTTAACACATGGCTCAGGGCATCACTCCGAGATGCTGCTTGCCCACTGACTAGGACAGACCCCTTCTTATTGCACTGGAACTGGAGGAGTCCTATTTACTTACATTAATTTATAAACTCAAAAGGAGTTTTAATGTTTCAGGAACTTCAAGCTCAAAATTAGCTCCCAAAGTCAGATCATTTTAGATATCTTCATATCCGATCATATATTTGGACTCTGGGCCCCAACTTATGACAACTACTGGAGAAACCTGACATCCTTCTTAGCCAGTTTATTCATCACCAGCTGGGGAGCACTGGGATGTACTTGGTTGGGGATGCTATATAGAAGCTTAACTGCACCGGCTTCAGATTCCCCTACTGAAGAGCTTCAGACTAGCTATGATTACACCCTCTGGTTAAACTGTACTCTACCAGCCTACAAACTGTCTATGACACCCTATCTTAGGGAATTTTCATGGAAGTGCTGAATGCGGTTCTTCACGACCCCTGCTGTTCAAACACATTATATGGGGCAGCAAGCAGGATCCTGTTGGAGGGGCTCCCCGGAAGAACACGCAGACCATTCCCATATTTTTTGGAGTTACCCCTTCCCCATTCCCCATTCAGTCATACTGTTTGGTCATACTGGGAGCAGGTGGGTTAATTATTGACAATGTTTTTAACTCAAGACACTTGATAAACTCATCCCGACACGTTTATCTATCCCGTCTGCTCACTGTTGGGTAAAGGGGAGACAGTTGAAACTTCTTTTAATTTTTACCCTGTGCTAAAAAAAAAAGTCATCACTAGATTGTGGCCTACCTCAAAACAGCTCACAGTGGTCCAGTGGTATGGAATGGTACACTCCATATGTCAGTTGGAAAGGCGGTCTTACAAATTTATCAGTCACTCCCCAATATTTGCAGAGGTGTGGAGAAAATGGGTATTATATAAACTGGATACAGACTTGTTGTTTGTACCGTAATCAAACTTTCTAATGCCTACTTCCACCAGGCTTGCTGGGTTTTGACAAATGGGACTTATTACCAGGTCTAATTTTGCTGATTCCATTGTTATAACCTGTACCACTGCCTTTTCTCATGGCATAAGGTATTTTAGTACTGTTTTCTAAGGCTTTTGTACTGCTCACCCTTCTCTGTTGTCTCTATTTCATGCAATTTAAAAATAAAAATTTCACATTATAAAAAATAAAAAGATGTTGAAGTGACCCAAGTAACTACAGGCCAGTGAGCTTAACTGTGATTTTGGGAAACACTGGACAAGATTATTAAAGTTCAGATTATGGAACATCTGGTCAAACTGTGTTAAAAGAACGTCAATGTGGGTTCACTAGGGAGACATTATGCCAATTGAACATGTTGGTCCTTTCTGAGGAGGTAACAAAGAAACTAGACGGGGAAAGGCAGTTGATGTAATACATAGATTTCAGTATGACTGCCAAAGTCATCTCTAAGCAGTCCATTATAAATCTGTTACCATCCCTATATCATACCAATGAGGTTCACCAGCATGTCCCACTGCCCGGCGTCACTAGTTGGGTTCGAGAGCAGAAACTGCACCAGTCTGCCGTCTATAGGCTCATTCTGCTGTGCTGTCTCCACAAATGCATTAAGGAGAAAGTAACAACGCTCAATCTGTAATATAAAATAAAATAAAAAAAAAAAAACACACAGTGTTAACACAATAATCTCTGTTCTTCCCATCTCCAACAGAAAATATTTCTTCAACTTTTTTTATCTCCTGCAGCAGCCTGTATATATAGGTTACTCATCTGTAACAGGAGTTCTAGGAGAGGTATATGTTGTTTATCCACACTTACTGGCAGGTTCCTTGCCACTTTAAATGTTGCCGGAAGGTCTTCAAGCTGGCTTCTCCCACCCATCTGGGTGGTAAAACCCTCGGCTCCGCCCCATGATGCCAGATCTAGCCTGCTGGAAACCAGGTTGCGTGTCGAAGCCGGGGAGGTTGGGTGGGTTGTGTGGATGAACAACATATACCACTCCTAGAACTCCTGTTACAGGTGAGTAACCTGTATTTCTAGGGACGTGGATATGTTGTTCAGTCCACACTTACTGGCAGACTCCTAGCAGGTCTCCGGGAGGAGGGAGGCAAGGTGCGCACCCCCTACTTAGGGAATAAGGACTGGAGAACTGAGGTCCCAAAACCAGCATCCCGGCGTGACTCTAGGTCAATGTGATAATGGGAAATGAAGGTGTGTGCTGACTTCCAGGTAGTAGCCGTGCAGATTTCCTGGATAGGGACATCCCTCGAAGCAGCGGTATGGCAGGTAGAATGAGCTCTTATCCCTTTGGGAGGCTCCATGCCCACCAACCTATAGCAGAGATCTATGCAGGAGGTGACCCACCTGCCTACCATCCGCTTGGCTGCACGTCTGCCAGGTGTGGCTTCAGCGTAGGTGACAAACAGCTGGCGAACCTCTCCCCGAACTTCAAGCGCTCCTCTAGGGTCCAAGGTATGGAGCCTATATTTGGCCTTCAAGGTGTGATTGGGGTAGAACACCGGCAGAGTCAACACCTGGTTAAGAATTTCGTGTGGGGGCACAGGACAACCTTGTCCCTGTGGAAGACCAGATAAGGAGACTCAATGGAAAGCGCCTGGAGCTCTTACATCCTTCTGGCCGACGTGATAGCCACCAAGAAGGCGGTCTTCCACGACAGGTGAGAGCTGTCACACCTGTGCATCGGTTCAAATGGCTTGCCCATGAGCTTAGCCAGTACCAGCAGTAGATCCCACGGAGGTGGAGGTTCTCGCACCAGAGGGGATATGTGATCAATGCCTTTCAAAAAGCACCCGACCACCTTCTCCTGCACCACCGACTGCTTGCCGCCCGTGCCCAATAAGCAGAGATGGCTGCCAGGTGCACCTTAAGGGTCATCTACCGAAGCCCTAGCTGAGAAAGGGACCACAGGTAGTCCAAAATGCTGGCCAAGGAACAGGAGGAAGGGTCCAACCCCTTATCCCTAAACCAAATGGAGAATCTCTTCCATTTGAAGGCATAGCATTTTCTGGTCAACTCCTTATGGGATGCCTCAACAACGTTGAGGACCTCGTCGGAAAGACCCAAGGCCTGGAACGCTAGCCGCTCAGGAGCCAGGCCATCAGGTGCAGGGACTGAAGGTCCGGGTGGAATACCTTCCTCTGGTTGACTAAGATCAGGTCCGGGCAGGCTGGAAGCCGTCTCAGGAGCCTGGAGCTGAGGCTGAGGAGATCTGGATACCAGAACTGGCAGGGCCAGTCTGGGGCTACCAGAATCACCTGCGCCTTGTCCCTCTTTGCCTTGAGAAGCACCTTGTGGATCAAGGGAAATGGAGGGAAGGCGTAGAAGAGGCTCGGGGTCCACAGCCTCGAGAACGCATCCCCCTGCAGCGAGCCCTGCTGAGGGTGGTGGGCATGAAACAGCCTCAGCTTCGTATTCTCCCTGGAGGTGAACAGGTCCACCTGAGGGGTGCCCCAATGGGAGAACAGATCTAGTACTACCTCCGGCAGGAGAGACCACTTGTGAGATGCAGCGCCTATCTAGCTGAGGGCATCGGCCAGACTGTTGGAGGCTCCTTCCACATGGATGGCTTGGAGATCTGCCTCCAGGCTGATCACGAGAGACTAAGTGCGGAAAGCCTCCTTGCACAGGGGCAAGGAGTGGCGTCCCACCCTGTCGGTTGAGGTAGTACATGGTCGTGGTGTTGTCCGTCTGGACCTGGACCACTTGACCCAGTACAAACGGAGCAAAGGCGGTGAGGGCTAGTCGGACCGCTCGAAGCTCCAGCAGGTTGATGTGGCATCGAGACTCCTGAGGGGACCAGAGGCCGTGGGCTCTGAGCTCCCCCAGATTGGCACCCCAACCCATCAGAGAGGTGTTGGTCGACAGAGTGACCATTGGCTCAGGGCGGACAAACGGGATACCCTCCTGCAGATGAGCTAGAACGAGCCACCACTGTAGGCCGTTCCACATCCCCTGGGTCACAGTCACTGGCTGGTCCAGAGGACCGGAGTGCTGTGACCATTGCCGGGCCAACCCCCATTGCAGAGGATGCATATGCCAGTTGGCCCAATGAAACATGCTGGCGCAGGCCGCCATGAGGCCCGGAAGGTGCAGGAAGTCCCAGGCAGGGCGCAGTTGCCCAACCAGAAATGATTGGGCAAAGGAGGAAAGGACCTCGGCCCTGTCCACCGGGAGCCGGGCTCTGGCTCGAAGAGAGTTGAGCTCTGCCCCGATGAATTGAATCACCTGCAATGGCATGAGTTCCGACATGGCCTCATTGATGAGGAGGTCAATCTGAGAGTAGACCTGGAGGGTCAGATCCCTGGACCGTTCCACCTCCAACCTGGAGGGGGCTGCAATCAGCCAGTCATCCAGGTAAGGGTACATCCGGACCCCTCGGCGCCCCAGGAATGCTGTCACCACTGCCATGCATTTGGTGAAGACCCTGGGAGCTGGAGAGAGGCCAAAGGGCATGGCCTGGAACTCATAAAGGGATCCCTCTGCTCTGAAGCGGAGGAATCACTGATGAGACGGACGGATTGGGACGTGAAAAAACGTGTCCTGAAGGTCCAGTGAACAGAACCACATGCCTCGCTCCAAGGATGGAATGAGCTGAGCCAGAGTGACCATCCTGAAGGTGCGAGACCTTAGGAACTTGTTCGAGAATGGGGCACAAGCCCCCCCCCATCCATTTTGGGACCAGGAAGTACCTGGACACAAACCCTGGGTCTGGAGGGGGGTCCGCCACTTCGCTGATCATCTCCTTCAGGAGGAGCAAGGCAATGTCAGCTCGACGAACTGACAGAAAGGCTGTGAAACCCGCAGCCCCCCGTGGGGCGACGGCTCGATGGGTGGGGGACTGCTCGAATTCCAGAAGCAGACCCCTGCCTACCACTTGCAACACCCAGCGGTCCGTGGTGATAGCGGACCAGGCAGAAAGGAAGTGGCGGAGCTGTCCCCCCACAGGGGGAACCCAGGGAGGAGTGACGAGGTTGGGGGCGACACCCCTCAACCCATCACTGGGCAGGCTTGGAGGAAGGGCCAGCCGAGGAGCCACCTGAGCTTTTTCCTCCATGCTTCCTGCTGGAGGAGGCAGCAAGCTTGCCTTTGGGGCATCAAGCGTGAGCCTGCTGGCCCTGATGCTGGTGTTGCTGGGCCGGACGTGCCGCAGGGACTGAAGGACGAAAGGTCTTACGCTGCTGCTGGCGGCCTTTGTCCTTCTGGGCAGACGTGACAGAGTCCAAGGTGGCACTGGACTTCTCGATCCGTTGGAGATGACCCTCCACCCCAGGCCCAAACAAGTCGGTACACAGGAAGGGAACGTCTGCCAGCTTGTGCTGGGTATCAGCTGTGAAGGTGGAGATCCGCAGTCAAGCTCTGCGGCGCATGGCCACTGCGGCTGCTACTGACCGGGCACACGAATCAGCAATGTCCAACGAAGTTTGGAGCTGCTGTTTAGCTACCGCCCTTCCCTGATCCCGCACCTGCTTGACCGTCGTCTGAAGGTCAGCCGGGAGATGAGGAATCACCTCATCCAGGGAGCCCAAAAGGGCGTGTGAAAAGTGTGCCATCAGAACGACCGAGCTAGCCTGACGAATGCCTAGGGAGGAAGCAGCGTATACCTTCTGCCCTGAGTAATCCAACTTTTTGGATTCCTTATTGGGCGGTTTGTCCACATTCCGAGTGTTCCCGGAATGCCGGAAAAAGCCATCGGTCACTAACCCTTCCGCAGAGGGGTGCTCCGAGAAACCGGAGAGTGAACTAGTAGGGACCGCATACTTTCGAGCCATCCTGGCCGAAGGTGTGGGACAAGATGCTGGCCGCTGCCACAACTCCAGGGCCAGGCCAACAATGGCTTCGGCCACCGGAAAGGCCTCCGAAGGGGAATTCCCTCAGTCCAGTGTCTCCGTAAGGGGATACTTGGCCCGTTTCTGAACTGGTTCAAGCTGCATCCCAGTAGACTCTGAGATGAGTCGAAGCATTCCCAAAAATAAGGATGGGCTCTCGTCCACCGACTGACCCCCTGCAGATTCCAGGTCAACCGACCTGGAGAACAGGGAGGAGTCGTCGTCAGACTCCGAGGAGTTTGCGAACAGCTGCCGAGCACCTGAGCCACCCTCCACCTGCCGAGGTTGATCGGGAGTGAGCGTGACTGACAACCTATGGGGCAAGCCCTGGCCTGATCGAGAATCCTTGGTCGGGACCCCAATCTTAGGTTGTGGAGGCGGAGGTTCCACCACAATGGGTGGAGCAGCCGGGTTTGGCCGAACAACTGGTGCCAGTGGTGGCTCCTCGACTACTATGAGGGGTTGTTTCAGTCGCTCCGGTGACAGCCACTTAATGGCCTGAGAAGGTGATGGAGTTGGCTTGTTACCGGACAGTAAGAGCTGCTCCCACATCAAGTCCTCTTGGCGCTGAAGCAACTTGCACCAGAGCCTATCCTCCGAAGAGGACGAAGAGGATGAGCGGTGGCACCACTTTCCATGGTGCCAAGACCAAGACCGCTGACGTCGGCGGGACCAGCTGGACCTGGAAAGAAACAGAGACTGAGACCTTCGGGGATTCCGAGGGTGGGTCAGAGGGGGAATGGGGGAAACCCACCCTTCCTTCGGTACAGGGACCTTAACCGGGGACTCCGGCACAGGAGGCACAGGCAAGTCCTCAGTAATCACCGTGTGAACCGGTGAAGTAGGGGTTGTCGGCATCACCAGTCGACAAACCGTCCGACGGGTCGAGAAAAATCTCAACCACGTCGATGGTTGTCTCGGCCTGCTGACCTGATGGGGACACCGTGAAGCCAGCAGCCTTAGCCGCAACCTCGACCGAAGTCTAAAGCCAACAGTCCAGTGAAGGGGATCTCTCCCACTCCCACGAACGTTGACGGTGGGACTTACCTTTTGAGTCCTTCTTCTTGGACCGACTGGAACGTCCCGATGGTCCTTCTCCCTTGGTGGAGATGGACTGACAAAGCTCCTTAAAGGAAGCTGTACAGGAAGAGCCCAAGGAGAGCGGGATAAATGCCATGGCCGAGGAGGAAAAAGAAGTGACCTGGGCTGCCTCCTCCTCGAGGGCGATCATCTACTCCAACTGTTCCGCGGAGCCCGCCACGTTCGACTTGACCGGTGGATACCGTTTTCAGGGGCGCCAAAAAGAAGTCGAACAACCGCGGTCCTCCAAGACCCGAAGGGGAGGAGCTGCACACTTTCAAGCCTGCGACCTGGCCAAGCCCCCAGGCAGTAGACGCACATGGAGGAGGATCGGTCAGGACATCTTCTACCTGCACAGGGCACCGGCGAAAGCCGGGAGTCGATTTGTCCATTGCAGCCACGAGGGAAGACCAAGACCGAGTCTTGTAAACTTTAGAATTAGTTTCGGTTAACCGAGAGTGTGGATCCAGGCCTAAAGCAGAGCACTAAGGAGGGAACCTGAGCTTCCAAGCGGTAAGGAAGATCTGGCGTCATGGGGCGGAGTCAGGGTTTTACCACCGGGTGGGTGGGAGGAGCCAGCTGAAGACCTTCCGCAACATTTAAAGCAGCAAGGAACCTGCCAGTAAGTGTGGATTAAACAACATATCCACGTCCCTAGAAACAGATTTTGCTTGATGGGGGCAGCCTCTCTCAGCAGCAGTAGTACCTTGGGAGTCTGGGTCCAGAACCTAGTTAGGAAAAAGGTTCAGCAAGACAGCAGTTCCAAAGCTGGCATCCCTTCTGGACTGTATGTCCAAACAGTAGTGCTTTGTGAAGGTGTATACTGTTTTCCAGGTAGCTACTTTGCAAATGTCCAACATATGGGATGTCCCTTGAGGATGCCACAGAGGCAGAGGTACCCCTTGTGGAGTGTGCTCTTAAGCCTCTTGGTGGCATTTTTCCAGCTTTTTCATAGCACAACTGAATGCAAGAGACCATCCAGCAAGAGACAGATCTCTTTGTAGCTGGTTTGCCTTTGCCAACCTCACCATAGTTAACAAAAAGTTGGGTACTCTGGGACCGGGCATCTTTTAATAAGTCCATGTAGGTAGTCAGGAGTTGCGTTAGGTTCAGGCTATGCAACTTTTCCTCACCTGGACTGGAATGCTCTGGATAGAGTACAGGGAGGGTTGCTGACCGATTCAGGTGGAATACTGATACCACCCTAGAAAGGAATTTTCTGTTGGTTCTAGAAACTACTTTATCCCTGTGGGGAATTATGTAATTTGGCTCTGTATAGAAGGCTTGCAATTCACTTACCCTCCTAGCAGAGGTCACTGCAACCAGGAATGTGGTTTTCCATGTGACATACTTCAGGTCAGCAATTTCCACAGGCTCAAGGGGAGCCTCCATAAACTCGGCAAGGGATATGCTGAGGTTCCAGAGTGGGACAGGGTCCCTGACTGGTAGGTACAAGTGACTAAGGCCTTTAAAAAAAACCTTTGAAAATGGGTTGTGAGGCCAAAGACTTTCCCTTGCCATCTGATATGTATACTGATGCTGATGCTAAATGCATCTTTAAAGTTGAAGGCTGTAGACCCATTGATGGACTGTAGGTGTACTAGGTACTGAAGAATTATATTCAACCCTTCCTCTATTAGGTTTATTTTTATTGGGGGCACACCAGTACGGCAAGACAAGGCAAAGTTTATTTTTATGGCGCCCAATCCCAGAGGCTCTGGGCGCCTCACATTCAGAACAAGCAAGGGAGTACAAAAATACACACACAGATACAGTTAAAACAATTATAGATCAAGGGAGCGCTCCCGACAAATCGGAACGCTCCTTTCCCCTGTGTGTGAGGCACTCTTATTCTGTGAAGAGCTGCTCACGCGCTAAATGCCCTGGAAACGGCACATTCTGGGAACAGTTTCTTTATTTAAATATATTATTAATCACTCTAGATCAATAATATACACGTTCAGTAGCCACTGCTGCTGAAAATGAGTGAGCCAGCTTGCTCTCAGCTTGAGCCAGAGCTAGCTGAAGGCATGGAAACCACTCGTTTTCAGCAACGAGTGGCTCTGAGGGACATATTAACACATATAACAAGACAAATGATGCAATAAAATCAATAAATAACTCAGCTGAGTTAGAATTTACTGCCGAAGGTCAGATAACTATGTCTGGGAAGGCCAAAGAAAACAGATGGGTCTTAAGATGGCCCTTAAAGACCTCAACTGAAGGGACCTCCCTGATGGATAATGGTAGTGCATTCCACAGTACAGGGCCAGCGACACTAAATGCCCTGTCAGTGGCAGTTGTAAGTCTCATCCTGGGAATCGCCGGGAGACCCCTAGAGGAGGAGGAAGGGAGTGGACTGAGGTGGCCAGCGTTAGGAGATCAGTCAGATAGTCAGGACCTAGTCCGTGTAGGGCCTTAAAGGTGAGCAAACCCACCTTGAAGATAACCCTCCACCTGACAGGCAGCCAGTGCAATGCACGCAGCACCGGGGTTACATGACAGAACCTCAAAAGGCCGTCAGCAACCTGGCAGCTGCATGCATTGCACCGGCTGCTGTCGGCAGAGGGTACCTCCAGAGACCCTAAAGTAAAGAGCATTACAGTAATCAGTAAGAAAACACTTTCACTCAGAGGAATAATCCTTCCTGGCAGTGGGTTTCCTTGAAACCCTAAGCACCTTCAGGACTTCCTCTGAGAGATCCAATCCAGAAAATTCTAACTCCTAAAGAACCATGCCCGCAGGTGTAGGGCCTAGGGTTTGGAAATGTTATTCTGTCCAGGAACAAAGTCAACAGATTGTGACTAAGTAGCGGGCTAATTTGATTCCTGTCAGACAGGCCCAGGAGCACTGAGTACTAGGTCTGTATGGCCCAGTCTGGAGCTATCAGGATCCTTGTTGCAGGTTCCCTCCTGAGTTTCAGGAGTACTTTCTGAATGAGTGGGAATGGTGGGAAGGCATACAGAAACTCCCCTGTACAATCCAGCACCAGGGCATCCTCTGAGACCACTACTCTGGCTAGTGGTCAGCATCAAAACTGTGGGAGCCGATAGTCCTTCCAAGATGCAAACAGGTCTACACTGGGAGTGCCCTACCTTCTGAACAATGTGGCCAGAACCTGCTGGTTTAAGGCCTATTTGTGATTTTCCTACCTGAATATGCTTAGGGAATCTGCCAGGACACTGGCTTTGCCTGATAGATGCACTGCACATATGTTTGCTTCTAAGGAATATGCCAGGTCCCAGATTTTCACTGCCTCTACACACTGTTTTGAGGATCTTGTTCCTCCCTGCTTGTTTATGCAGTACATAGCTGTGCTGTTGTTTGTCCTGTAGCTGGGAGGTGAAAGACTGTATTGCTAGCAGTACTGCTCTGAGCTCCAGGAGGTTTATGTGTTCCAGTGACTCCTGTGGGCTCCATGTGCCACTCACTGTGAAGTCCTGTAGGTGGTCACCCCACCCCAGGAGTGAGACATCTGTAGTAAGAATACTTGCTGGTGACAGCTGAAGGAAAGGAATGCCCTCTCTGAGGTTGCTTTCTTCCTTCCACCACTCTAATTATTCCACTACTGCTTTTGTCACTGGTATTAGCTTTGCAAGCAAATCCCATCTTTGAGACCAGTTATCTCTAATAGAGCAACTATCCAGCTGCTAACCCCAAGAAGCATGATGAACCCTTACCTGCTTCAAAGTTGTATAGTGCTAATATTTATTTTTGTAGTAGGCCCTATCTTATAACTGAAGGGATCGTATTTTGGTGCTGTGGAGCCACGCTGATCCCTTCCACTTCCTGGTACCTCCAAAATGTGGTATCCGCCTCCGATCTTCCCCCATGCTAGCACGTTTTGTGAAGTTATTATATGGAGAGCACGGGGGTGCACTCCATAGGCATGAATGGGGCCGATTTTAAAGTTGATTTTTTTTTTTGCAATTTACATGGTCATTTGGAACAAATGAGGGTCACTGCTTAACTAACAAGGTAAGTGGTGGCCTCCGAATGACCATCCAAATTATGAAAAAATTAACTTTAAAATCAGCCCCATTCATGCCTATGGAGCTTGCCTCGCGCTCTCAATATAATGACCTCACAAAACATGCTAGCAAGGGGGTGTATCGGGGGCAGATCACACATTTTGGAGGTACCAGGAAGTGGAAGGGATTGGCATGGCATGGCTCCACTGAACTAAAATATGATCTCTTCCCTTACAAGATAGGGGCTACTAGAAAAATAAATATTAGCAGCATACAACGTTGGAGCAGGTAAGGGTTTGTCATGCTTCTTGGGGAGAAATCTGAAAATTAGGTGGTTAGTTGCTCTTTAAGTGTTACTGGATGTCTTTCATTTGGAACCTGGCCAGTGGAACCACAGCTGCAGATGCAGCCATGTGCCCTAGTCGCTGTAGGAAGTCTCTTGTAGGTCTTGGCTGACCTGCTGTGAAAGACTGCTGTTGCTACCAAAGCTACAACTATGACCTGCAGCAGGTTAGTTGTACTCCTATAAAGTCCAGTAGAACAGGCTGTAGCTGGGACTTCTGCAGGTTTATCAAGAATCCCAGGTTCTCGAAGGTGCTTTTTACCAACTGAACTAAGCAGTTCACGTTTATCTTCATCTTCCACCCTCCCTCACACTTATCCCTCTGTTACTCTGTGTTCCCATGTATACATTCTACTTATTCTAGCTATTGTATTGATCTACCGTTGTAACCTAATATGCCAACCTATTTATTGTTTTGTTCCTATTTCTGTAACTTGTATTTGTTCTTTGACGCGGAACCTTTGTAAAAGAGCCTGGCTCAAAGGTATTTGTAATCCTAGTTGTAATAAAATAAAAAAATTAAAAAGCACCTTGTTTCTTGCTCTGGTCTCCCTGAGACTAGTCAGTCGTCTAGATGGGGGAAAACCACGGCTTGTTTTCTCAGATGTGCTGCCACCACAGCCAAGCACTTCGTGAAAATCCTTGGAGTTGAAGTGAGACCACAAGGGAGAGCTGTGGACTAGCATTGGTAGTTCCCCATCTTGAATCTGAGACATTTTCTGTGGGGCAGCCTGACTGGGATATGAAAATAGGCATCTTTCAGATCCAGGGTTATGGGCCAATGACCTGCCAGCTAAGATAGTATCACTGTTCTTAGTGTGACCATCTTGAATTTTTATTTCTTCAAATGTTTTCTCACAAACCTGAGCTCTAAAATAGGTTTTTACTTATTTATTTATTTATTTAGTTTTTGTTGACCGGGTAAGTGCACTAGACAAATCCTGCCTATTTTCAGGCACGACCCGGGGGAGGGGAATACAGATGAATGCCAACTGAACTTGAACCAGATTAAGCTGTTGGTGGTATTTTTAGTGAATGAGGGAAATTTGGCCAGGACACCGGGGAAATTCCCCTACTCTCTTTCGATAAGTGCCATGGGATCTTTAACATCCACCTGAACTACCACCAATCCAGGCAGATGGGACCTCGGTTTAACGTCTCATCCGAAAGGCGGCACCTCAGAAGTGCAGCACCCCTCTCATGCTGCACTACAGTGTCAGTACTAGGATATTAACCCAAGTGCCAGATGTGGGAACTGAACCCACATTCCTCTGATCTCCCGGCCTCAGAGGTGAGTGTGCTACCTACTGAGCCACTGACACTGACTGTCACAGGTTGCCACTCCACATTTTTCTTGTGGGTCAGTAAGTATCCTGAGACTAAGCCCCTGCCCATTGGGAGGCAGGGACTTTTTCTATGGCTTTTTTTACGTCCAGTTCCAGCAGACTTTTTTTCTGTGGGACAGCGAGCTGGAAAACTTCTGTTTCTGCAGCTTTGGAAAGTGTTTGAACTGCAGACACAACCCCCGGCCCACTACTTCCAGTACCCATTTGTCTGTGGTAATGTCTACCCATTCCTGGAAGTAATGTGCCAGTCTTCATCCCACTGGCAATGGCTGGGCTGGTTGGGCAGCCTGGCCAAGATTGTCAGGGGTTTTATTTTTCCTGGGGCTTAGGCACTGGAACTGCATTACACCTGGGAGCCCTCTTCCCCTTCCCCTATAGTAACCTCTTTGTGACTGGTACTCATAGGGGGCATAAGAGACATAGGCTCTTGGGAAGTATCCCCTGCCTCTTCCTCCCCTACCATAGGACCTGTAGGAGGTTAGAGGCCTTTTCCTTCTCATTGTTTCTTTTTAAAGTGATTTTGTTTTCATCCACTTTTTTCATGTATGCCTCTCTTTTGTCACTGAATGAGTTTCCCTCAAAGGAGAAATCCATGGCTTTGTTCTGATTGAGTATCCCAAGAAAGGATGGTAGTCATCAACCAGGAAAACCTTCTTAATGACACTGCATGAGCCAAAACTCTAGCAGCAGTGTCATTAGTGTCCACCGCAGTATGGAAACAATATTTTGTGGCATTCAGGGCTGATCTTTCTGTGGCAATCAAGTCCTGTGCCAGTTCACCATCAGATTTTTCAGCCAGTGACAGATCTGTGTTCCAAAGTGCTTTCTGGTACTGTGCTGTATGTTTATCTATGGCTGCTGCTCAGGTGGGTGCAAACATGATTTTTTGATATGAACTTCTTAAGTGGTTTATGTATGGGAAGTAGCATTCTTCTTGGTGGAGCTACTCTCAAAATGTCCATGAAATCAGCATCTTCTTCATCCTCCTCTGTCTCTAGTGGGGAGATGCTGAGGGTATTGACCATATGTCTGACAAATGAGGAAAAAGATTAGTAGTCCTCATTATACCTTGGAGGTTTGAAATCTTGCACAGGTGCACCTTCTAATTCCATGGGGTCACCTTCCTCAGCCCCCCAATTTGTACATAATATTCTTTTTCCTCCTCCTCCACAAGCAGAGAGATTGGGGCCTGACCACTGGGGGAGTGTGGGGGGAGATGGGTACCTTATTAAAATTTCCATGGCCTGGATCATCTGGAAAAATTGCTACATTTTGGCTACGTTCTCTGATGAGGGCACTTTATCTGTGCAATCTGCCTGCTCCTTTATCCATTCAGAAGGAGTGGCAGTGACCTTCTTTTCTTTAAATTTCTTTTTGGCAGACACCGTTTTCAGTGTCTGCTCTGAGGCTCTTTTATTTATATTTTTGCCATCACTGGAATTCAGGGTTCTCCCTGTCGGACACTCTGATGTCTGAACCATCTTTACAAAGCCTATCTGATGGCTGGGCAACTTTATCTTTTTTCTTGTCCCCTTTAACAAAATTGCTGCTGAACTTGCGGAGATGGACCTTTCAGATACCTGCTTTCCACCATTAGTGGGAACTCCCTCGGAGCATTTTATTTTATTTTTAGGTGACAGAGGCAGACTGAGAAGGCATGCTTCTTTTTAAAATGTTTACCCTTTTTAATGAGGTTTATGGGCAAAAAATATGTCAGGACTTTATAAAATCATATTGTGGACCTAGACTCTTTAATCAAAGCTTGTGGCAGTGTGTCCTTGCCAAGAGCTAGAAATAATTTGTACAGTTTTTTCATGGTTCACAAGGTCTCTCTGACACACCAATTTGAGTGAACCTTGAAATAATAAAAACAATTCCAAAAACGAAGCAGTAAAAGAGCCCAATAGTAAAATATAGCTCTTGTACTGAGGAAACTGTGCCAAAGAACAAACTGCGGCTCCTATAACAGGAACCGATTAATTAACATGACAGTGCTCCATTATTTGTAGCTTGTATAGTTAACAAATACTAAACCACTGCTAAATAAGCAAAATGTGGTTCAGTTAGCTTAACAAAAACAAAACAAAACAAAAAAAGCCAAAAATAAAACAGTAGCCCTCTTGGATTGTCTCCCGTTCCTGAGAATCAGTCGGGAACCGGAGAGAGCACAATTACCCCAAAAAATTCTAGCCAATGAAAGTAAGCGAAGAACTAACTAAAATACACTTTTTAAATAAACCAAACCAACTGGACAACCAGCCATTACCAGGATTCACTACAGGTCACCTGCTCTCATCAGGTGGAGAAACATTTCTGTGCAACAGCCAGAGTGGAGCACAGTACAGAGTTTGAACCTACATTCCAAATTCTAAAATTTGCACAGGATCTATCTCTAGGGCATCACTCTCAACAGAGATGACTACATAAAGTGTAAACATTTATGTGAGGGGTTCCTGGGGTAAGAATGAAGAAACAAAAAAACACAACTGACTATAGAACAGCCCAGAAATAAGAGGAGCCATGATACAGTACCTTATCCCAGAAGAACAAGTAGGACTGACTGAATTCAAACTCTTCGATGTTAAACTTCTTCATGAATGGAAGCCGGATCACATTGAGGCACGAAAAAATCCAACACCTCCCTTAAAGAAGAAGAAGAAGAAGAAAAAAAAACAGGAGAAAAGAAAAAAACATGACACTCGATCATTTCAACTGCAGAGGAAATAATCCTCAAAGTCAGCCTTCTGGTGAACAACAAATGAGTAAGCAATGTGGGACATGGCTCAGGAGCTCAGCTGGTTTTCACACTAGCAATATTTGCATTACTTGGTTGTACTGTGGTTTCACTGCTGTCCTCCCAATTCATATCAGCTTACCTCCTTTTCTCTGCATGTACATCTTGCTCTGTTTAGTCCGGCATCTCCTTCTCTTGAGATCCTGCCAGTCTGGGAGAGGGGAGCAGATGGACGGAAGGTCAGAGAAGGGGAGATAGGGGAGCTAAACACGTGGCTCAAGGGCTGGTGCCAGGAAAAAGGACACAGATTTGTAGGGAACTGGCAACAGTTCTGGGAGCGAAAGTTCTTTAAATTTGATGGACTGCATCTGACTAAGGAGGGAGTCAGTGCATTGGGGCAGAAGTTTGACGTCTTTGCAGAATATTTAAACTAGCAAATGGGGAGAGGGGTGCAGCACCCCATACGTCGAATGGGAAGAACACCCCTCCCCCCTCAGCTAGTGGTCAAACAGGGATTCAGCATGTCTGCAGTTCATTTGCATCACCAGGTAAGAAAAAAGGTTTGTCTCCCCATATGACGCACAGGGGTAATGCTAAACCTCACCCAACAACTAACACACCAAAATCTGGCCAATGGAAAATCATGTACACAAATGCTCACAGCCTGGGAAATAAGATCCCAGACCTGCAGGCAATAATGTCAGAGGCTAAACTGGACATAGTAGCAATTAGTGAGACGTGGTTTACCAGTAACCACACTTGGGAGACTTCAGTACCTGGCTATGTATTGTTCAGAAGAGACCGAGGTGCAAAAAGGGGAGGAGGGACCTGTATGTCAATGAAAATATCAAAGCTACAGAAATTCAGAATACACATAAGGAGCCAGAAGAACGGTGGGTCACCCTGGAAACAGGAAATGGGACAGCCATAAGAACTGGGTTGTCTACAGGCCCCCAGACCAGGGAGGACATAGACACATTACTGTTAGAAGATATACAAAACATGACAGCTAAAGGGAGGTTCTGATAATGGGAGACTTCAACACTGGATACAGATTGGTCAATACCAGCAGGAACATCTGCCAGAACTAGACACATAGTGGATTCCTGCAGGGGGAGGGCCTCAAACAACTGGTACAGCAACCCACAAGAGACAGGGCTATCCTAGATCTAGTACTGACTAACAAGGAAGGGATCACAGATCTCCAGGTAGAAGGTCACCTGGGGGCCAGTGACCATCACATGGTATGGCTCAATTTGGCTACTACATCTAAATCATCCCATTCCAAGGCAAAATATGGGACTTCAGAGGAGCTGACTTTGATAAGATGGCCAACAGAGTTAAGCTAGCCCTGGCAAAAAGAAACACAGGTGAGGGTGTACAGGCAAAGTGGGCAAGCATTAAGGATGCAATACTTGAAGCAACATCCCATTGTGTTAGACAGAAAAGGAAGTGCAAAAGAAGAAGGAAACCACTTTGGTTCTCAAATACAGTAGCAGAAAAGGTCAGAGCCAAAAGGCTGGCCTTCAGGAAATAAAAGGGAACACAGCGGGATGAAGATAGGGAGGCATACCAAACTGCCCTAAGGGAAGCAGGAAAGGCAGTAAGGCAGGCAAAGTCCCAAACTGAGGAAACACTACACGAACAGTAAAGAAGGTGACAAGACTTTCTATAGATATATTAATGAAAGGAGAAAGTCCAGAGGGGTATTGCTAAGCTTAATGGAGAAAAGGGAGCATGTGAGGAGGAGGACCCTATAAAGGCATCTATCCTAAATAGATACTTTTGCTCAGTATTTACTGAAGAGAAGGTAGGGCAGGGCCCACAGCTCAGCATCATGGACACAGGGGAGGGAGGTGAGCACTACCCCTTCACAAAGAAAAGGGTCCTACAAGAGCTTGCTAAGCTCAGGGTGGATAAGGCAATGGGACCTGATGGCATACATCCCAGGGTACTTAAGGAGCTAAAGGTGGAACTAGCACAGCCATTAGCACAACTGTTTAGTGAGTCTCTAAGCACAGGAGAGGTCCCAGAAGACTGGAGAAGGGCTCATGTGATCCCGCTCCACAAGAGTGGTAGCAGGGAGGAGGCGGGGAACTACAGACCAGTCAGTCTTACCTCTGTAGTGGGCAAGATTATGGAGGCACTCCTTAAGGAAAGGATAGTGCAACACCTGGAATCCATAGGGGCACAGGATCCAAGACAGCATGGGTTTACAAAAGGAAGGTCCTGTCAAACTAATCTCATAGATTTCTTTGACTGGGTAACCAGAGTAGTGGACCAAGGGGAGCAGTTGATGTTGCCTACCTTGACTTCAGCAGCTTTTGACACTGTTCCACATAGAAGATTGATAAATAAGCTGGGTAGGCTCGGGTGGTCAGAAGTTGGTCAACTGGGTGGCAAACTGGTTGACGGGCAGAAAACAGAGAGTGGTGGTAAATGGTATACAGTCAGAAGATGCAAGTCACAAGTGGGTACCTCAAGGATCAGTCCTGGGGCCAGTCCTCTTCAACATCTTCATTAGTGACCTTGCAGATGGACTAGAGGGTAAGGCTTGTCTGTTTGCAGATGACACCAAGATCTGCAACAGAGTAGATGATCCAGATGGGGTGGGCAGAATGAGAAGAGATCTGGATAAACTAGCAAAATGGTCAGAAGAGTGGCAACTGGGATTTAATGCAAAGAAGTGCAAAATCATGCACATAGGGAAGAGAAACCCTGAAGCCACCTATAGGCTGGGAGGGGAGTTGCTAGCAGTCACAAAGGAAGAAAGAGACTTGGGCATCATCATCACTGATGACCTGAAATCATCCAAGCAGACCCCTAAAGCAGTAGGTAAGGCTAGGGGGTGTTAGGGTGTATTAGTAGGGGTATCACAAGTCGAAGAGGAGGTAATAATCCTCTTACAAGACACTGGTTAGGCCCCACTTGGAGTACTGCATGCAGTATTGAGGCCACACCTTCACAAGGACATTAACCAAACTGAGGCAGTCCAGAGAAGGGCAACCAAAATGGCGAGGGACTGCATCAGAAGACATATGAGGACAGATTAACAGAGCTCAATATGTATACCCTTGAGCAAAGGAGGAGAGAGGTGATATGATCGAGGGCATTCAAACACCTTAAGGGCATTAACAAGGTGAAAGAGTCTAACATGTTTAAATATAAGAAAATAGCAGGACAAGAGGACATAGCATGAGATTAGAGGGGCGATTAAAGGGGAATGTGAGGAAATTATTTTTCACAGAAAGGGTGGTGGATGCATGGAATGGCTCACCACAAGAAGTGGTGGCTATGAATACAGTGCAGGGCTTCAAACAGGCATGGGATAGGCATAAGGGTACAATACAAATGACTATGAATAGATAGGCCACTGACAGAGCAAAGGCCGATGGCACATTTATAAGGTAGAAAAAGAAATGGGCAGACTGGATGGTCCTTGCGGTCCTTATCTGCCGTCAACTTCTATGTTTCTATGTTTTTTGGCCCTCTGGTCTTTAAAACTAACTCTGCTTGTAGCCCTGCTCCACTGCATTATTATGAGTTCTTCAACTAGTGATATCATCGGTTACAATCAGTCAATGGCTTCTTAAAGGGAAATCTATCCTCAAGTTCAACTCCCCGCCCCCGAAAGGCTTACCCCACAATTAAGCTTTTCGCAAGGAAAAGTCTTTAGTCTATGCGCTGTTACTTACTTCATTTTAATTTTGTAATGTCTAGGAGTGGGGCATATGATGGACACTGCGCGGCTCCATTTACTGTAAAAGTGTGGCGCTTTGTATTGAAGCGAGCGGTGCGACGCCGCACTTTTACAGTAAATAGCGCTGTGCAGTGTCCGCCATATTCCCCGCTCCTGGGTTTTATTTTAATTTTGTAAAGTAAGTAACATCGCATTGACTAAAGGCTTTTCTTTGTGAAAAGCTTAATCAGGGGGTAAACCTTTTGGAAGTGGGGAGCTGAAATTGAGGACTGCTTTCGCAGCAGTACGGGTCAGCCAGCAAAAAATTACATCCTACCTTTTTTTTTAAGCAGTAATGTATTCCTGATAATCTCAGATTTTTCATTCAGGTATTTTAAATTCAATCAGTTATTTTTAAGACTGTGTTTAATTACAACTTTTGTAATTTGCGTGGATCTACAATAAAGATGGCAACCCCCAGCAACTTTCAAAAATCATCTCCCCAGAGATCACACACTAACTGCACTCACTGTATTTGTAATGCAGACTTGTCAGGATGTTGCCAGCACATGTTTCTGATGGCCAACAGCACACCACCACCCTGATCTGCTTGCATCCATGATGGTGGACCTGGCAAAAGACCAATACATTTTAAGAATTTCAAAATCCTATATCTTGCCATAGAAATGAAATAAAGCAAAAAGAAAATCAGATATATTCATGTTTTGGTTTGTCCTAACTGCCAATCAAATTATTTAACTTTTTGTTAACTAGTACTGCTGCTCTAAGTGGATACCACTAGTTGCATGGACTGCTAACATTGAAACGGAGCAGCTCCTTGATATACTCTATTTACTCAGACGTACTGTAGCAACTTATTGAAGTGGTTGCACTGGCGTCAGGGGCTGCTGACTGACCGCAGCTGATGATGTCACTAGTTGGAGCACCTATGAGGTTACACGCTGAGCTGATTTTAAAGGTCAGGAAGATGGAAAACAAAGAGAGGGCCTACACAGAAGGAGACAGAAGGTAAGCAAGTATGATCCAGAAGTGCTGCAATGCTTCTCATCCCCTTTAAAAAGCTAGTAGCACCAAAAATAGGAGGCAGAAAATGTTATATAATATTCATTTTTAAAAGTAGCCAGAATTGCTACCTTTTATTTCTAAAGTGCTTTTCTTTTCTTTTTCCATTTGCTCATTGGAGAGTTTTTCACCTGAGAGTATTGTGTGGTGATTTGAAGAGTAGTGCTTTACCTGGAAACAGAAACAAATGGTTTTGTTAATGGCAGATCATGCCAGATAAATCTGGTGGAGTTCTATGAAGGGGTGACAAGGGCGCTGGACCAGGGCAGGCAAGTGGATGTCCTCTTTCTGGACTTCAGCAGGGTTTTGACTCTATGTCACATCATGGGCTACTGGAGAAGCTGGAGAGTATGGGGGTGGGGGGAAGATGGGCAAGTGGACAGGAAACTGGCTGGCGGGGCGGGTACAGTGGGTGAGGGTGGGTCTCATCCTCAAGGTTAGTCACAAGCGGAGTCCCACAGGGGCCGGTGCTGAGTTCACTCCTATTTAATGCCTATGTCGCTGACATCAGAAGTGGTATCAGGAGCGGGATGAGCCTCTTTGTGGATGACTCTAAGCAGTGGGTGGTGGTAGATGGGAAGGAGGGAAAGCTAGATCTCCAGGAGGACCTGGAGACTCTAGGGAGGTGGTCATGAGTCTGGAAACTAAAGTTTAATGCTATGAAATGCAAGGTTCTGCACCTGGGGGCCAAAAACCCGACTTATGAATACACCTTGAGGGAGGGATGCTGCAGGTTTCGAGGGGAGAAAACCTCGGGGTGGTGGTGGATGTCAAAATGAACAACTCAGAGCAGTGTAGATGGGTGGCAGCACAAGCAAATAAAGTGCTGGGGTGCATAGCCAGGGGGATAACCTCAAGGAGTAGTGAGGTACTTCTTCCGCTGTACAATAGCCTGGTTAGACCACACCTTGAATACTGCGCGCAGTTTTGGCATCCCTACTTAAAGAAGGACATTGCGTTACTGGAGAGGGTGCAGAGGAGAGCAACCAGGATGGTACTGGGGCTAGGGGAAAGGCCCTATGAGGAGCGACTGGGGGAGCTCAACCTGTACTCGTTGGAGGAGAGAAGAGACAGGGGGAATATGATAGAGGTCTTCAAGTATCTCAAGGGGATCAATAGGGTAAGCCTTGAGAGGGTCCTTCAGCTGAGGGAACCAGGGGTCACCGGGGACACCACATGAAGCTGGGTGGGGGAGGCTGAGGGGGGAAAAAAGGAGGTGCTACTTCACTGAGTGGTGGAGCCCTGGAATGCGCTGCCCAGGGATCTTGTGGCTGCTGCTGCTGTGGAGGAGTTCAAGAAGGGCTGGGATAGGTGCTGGGGAGAGTACATCCAGGAGCCCCGCTGGGAAATAAGGGTCCTTGTTGGGAGGAAGGAGGGGCTAAAATCGGTGACCTGCGTAGGCACTGACCATCGAGCAGACTCAATAGACCATACGGCCTATTCTGCTGGCTTCATAGTATGTTAGTTCTATTCCTCTTCATAATTCATCAGCATTGTGACCTCACCCATTATGACATCACAGGTTCATAGATCTGGATACAAGTCATGTAGCTTTGGGACATTATTATGACTTGCCACATATCAGTGGTAAAAA
Organism: Neoceratodus forsteri; assembly: GCA_016271365.2. Lineage (NCBI taxonomy): Eukaryota > Metazoa > Chordata > Ceratodontiformes > Ceratodontidae > Neoceratodus > Neoceratodus forsteri. The sequence goes on along the minus strand of JADMNL010000030.1, from coordinate 119,538,948 downwards.
GTAGTTTTATCCTGTCCCATGTGTTTATCCAGTGCCCTTTTAAAGGACTCCAAACTTGGACTTGTTACTATCCAGTCTGGTAGAACATTCCAGGTTTCAACCTCTCTTTGGCTGAACCAAAGACCCCTTCTAGTTGTTCGATTCAATTCTCCTTTCAGCTGAAGATTGTGGAACCTTGATGTTTTATTGCCATTCTCATTCTGAAAAGCTTTATACACATAGCATAGATCTCCTCTAAGCCTTCTATATATTAGGGAGTGTAAACTCAAGTCTTTCATCCTGTCCTCATATTTTATTTCTCTTAGCGAGTGGACCCTCTTTGTAGCCTTTCTCTGGACTCTTTCTAGGAGCTTACTGCTACTTATATTTTATGGGGAACAAAAGGGAGCTCCATATTCCAAAACGGGTCTCACAAGCGATGAATATAATGGGATAATTACTTCCCTTTTTCTACTTCTCATATTTCTTAATATCCTATTATCCCTCTTAACCACTTCCCTAGCTTGGTTCTCAAATTTCAGGGTATTTTGTAATTATTACCCATAGGTCCCTTTCATTGTCTGTAGTAGCAATGATTTTGTTATTAATTTTATATTCAACTTTGATACTGTTGTATCCACAACATGCACCAGCTGATCTGTGAACCCACCAGAATTGCCCTGCACTCGAACACTAGTACATTACTGGATTGAATAATGACTAACCACCCTGAACATATAATCACCTCAGGGGTACTAGCTGATGCCATCACCGACTACTCCCCTACCGTCTGTATCTGAGGCAAAAGCAGACCATCCCCGTCGAAGCCACGTTTTATCACCTTCCGCAACTATGCGAACTTCGACCCTCAGGCCTTTCTTCTTGACGTCGGTACTATTGACTGGTCCCCCCCCTCTTCTCAACCAACAATGCTCCAGCAGCTCTAGATCACTTCCTGACCCAATTTCTTACGCTTCAGGATAAACACTGCCACCTTACTACCCGTAGGGTTAAAAACAGGCATATCCGTTGGCTAAACTCTGACTTGCTTTCTAATCTCAGGCAGAGGGACAAAACTTTGCGCCAGTCCAAAAGCTCTGGGCAAATACCTGACCTAAATACCTACAGAACACTGCGAAATTTCTGTAAAAAGGAAATCAAATGGGCCAAAAGTGACTATTGCAAAGATCTACTAAGTACCTCCTATGGTGACTCCAAAAAATTCTGGTCCCATATAAAGTTCCTCCTGGGTTCGAATCCAGCCCCTACCCCTAATGACATGTTGCTAAATGGGGTCCACTGCATCAATCCCCTAACCATTGCTAACTTTTTCAAATCACCTTTTTCAGATCTAACCAAATACACTTTCACTTTCACCACCCTACCTCACTCAAGCACCACGCCTGGCTATACTGGCCCAAATTTTCTTCTTCAAAAGAATCTCTAAAAATGAGGTACTAAGATAACTGAATAACATCTCTGATTTCACTGCAGTAGGATCTGACAATCTGGAACCTAAACTATTGAAACTGGCTGCTCCTTACATTGCTGCTCCACTAGCTAGGATTTTTACCCTCTCCCTATGCCAGGGTTTTGTCCCTGACATTTGGAAGATTGCTAGAACTACCCGTTTTTAAAAAAGGAGACCACAAGGATCCAGCAAGCTACACACCCTTAGCCATTTTGTCAGTTCTCAGCAAACTCCTCGAGAAGCTTGTAGCTACCCAAACTATTGAATTCCTCCATAAATATAACCTTCTAACATCTGCACAGCATGGCTTCCGCAAGGGTCACAGTACCACCACCGCCCTTCTCAAATTTACGTCAGATGCCCTAGCAGCCATGGACTCTGGTCATCTCACAGGAGCCATCTTTATCGACATGACTAAGGCATTTGACCTAGTTGACCACCCCATCCTCTTAGCTACCCTCACATCTCTAGGCTTTTCGCCCAATGTAGTAAGATGGTTTCACAGCTACTTATCCAATAGGACACAAATAGAACTTGTCCTGAACGAATCTAAGACCCAAGCCATGCTATCTGGGTCCATTATGAAGCTCAAAAACTCGCAACCAAAATTCAGAGTCTCCTCCTCTAATGGAACATCAGTTGGGGTAGTTGACTCATTTAAATACCTAGGCATAACACTTGACCCGTTACTTAACTCCGATATCCATATACAACAGACCTGTAAGCAGGTCAACATGAAACTCGGTGTTGCTTACCGAACCAGCTATGTCCTTAACCCCTCAGCAAGGCTTGCTATAGCACGAGGCATACTCCTGCCAACCCTCACTTATGCTGTTGCAACATATACCTCTGCGGGCAAATCAAACCTTAAGAAATGGGATGTTACCTACAACAATGCCTGTCGTTATGCGTCCTCCTCTCACCGGATGAAACATCACTGCCTCCTTTACCCTGATCTAGGGTGGCTCCCACCACAAGCATCATGGTACTATACATATGGCACCATCATTGACAACATTATCAGATCACAGATACCCAAACCACTGGCAACTCTCTTCCGAAACCACACTTCCTGCTATGGCTTACAATCGATGGAAAATGCCCTTGTCCATATCCCCAAACACAGTGCTTCCAGAGGTGCGAGTGCATTTGCCTATCACGCCCCCCAGTACTGGAACTCCCTCCCTCTAAGATTATGCCAAGTCTCTTCCGATGCCACGTTCAAGAAGGAGCTACGAAATCATCTCACCCCTTCCAGCATGTGCTCCTGTTTCAAACCGCCTTAGCTTATGTAACTCTTCCTAACCTTCACCACCCAGACCATGTCTACTAGCCCCGCTTAACGCTCTGCACTTGCTCCTACTTTCTCTTACTGCCCTTAAATCAACTAAATTCTCCCTCTTATCTTGCTCTTAGTCCTACCCTATCCCACCCTCTACCCTCCTTGCCTCATATTTTCTCTGCTACACCTACCCGATATTGGCTATTTCATAGATTATAACCATCATTGTATTTTCCTCCCCTATTTTCTTAAGTAGCTATGATTTAATGTATAACTACCAGCATTTTTGCTGTATTTTCACACTGTTATGTATTTACCCTACTTTGTTGTTTACGCCTGCTGATACTGTTCATTTGATATGCTATTGTCTACTATATACTGTAATTTGTACGTACTGAAATTTGTTTTCTGTTTGCTCTGTCCTCTCCCGGGTCGTGCCTGAAAATAGTCATTGCTATGGCTAGTGCACCTACCCGGTAAACAAAAACTAAATAAAATAAAGTGCATAACTTTGCACTTTGTTTCATTAAAGCTGAATTTATGCTGTTTAGCCCAGTTTTCCAGTCCAGTCATTTGTGACTGAAAATGTTTTGCTGCCTCAATGTTATTAATTATTGCTTCTACTTTAGTGTCGTCTGCATATTTGCAGAGCCATGTATTTTTAGATGTTTTCATGCTGGACACAAAGATGTTAAATAAAGTTGGTCCTAAAATCGACCCTTAGAGGACACCACTGGTCACATTTCCCCAATCAGATAAGTAGCCCCTTATACAAATTCTCTGTTGTCTACTGTTAAGCCATGATTTAACCCATGAAGTAAGATTGGGTTCTAAATCCAAATCTACTAGTGTTTTGAGCAGTACTATATGTGATACTGAATCAAATGCTTTTGTATAATCTAAATAGAGAACGTCCACCAGCAAGCCTTGGTCCAGAGCTCGACTCACAGGCTCAAAAGAATCTAATAAGTTGGTAACACAGGATCTAAATGGAACAAAACCATGTTGTGTGATATCCATTAAACCATGTTGTATTATGTGTGCTTCAACCCATTCTTTTATGAACCCCTCCATAATTTTTCCCACGACTGATGTTATGCTGATTGGGCGATAGTTTACCACATCTCTCCTGACTCCCTTTTTAAATATTGGGGTGACATGTGCCTGTCTCCATTCTGATATTACCTTACCCTGCTTCAGGGATAAGTTATACAAAACAGCAAGTGGGCCAGCCAGTTCTTCTGCAATTTCATTTAGAAATTTAGGATGGGAATCATCCAGTCAACCAGATTTATTTATATCTAATTTGTTTTTAATTTTGCAAGTACCTCTTTTTCAGTTATAGGTAATATATTGTTTGCATTTACTACACAGTGGTCTTGTTCTGTATAATTATTTTGCTCATCTTTATCCTGATAGACACTGGCGAATTATGTATTAAATTTATTAGCCATTAGTGTTTCATCATCTATAACATCATCACCTTCATGTAGTGGACCTATCTGTTTTTGGCCACCCTTAAAGAGCAGGTGACACCTTCAGAAGAACTTTCCAGAACATAATATTTAGGCTCAGTTTTGCTTGTATGTCACATTAGTTGCATATTTCTCCTTCTCATTATTTATCACTGAGGTAATCTGCATGAAAACAAGTTATTTGCCCCTGAAAAGTTCATCTATTCCTGTTGCCTTCTCCCTACCTGGAATCATAATGCACTGCTTGTGACATCACAGTTACTCCCATGGCAACACATTGTGATGTCACAACACAGGATTACGACTTGAGGTAGGGAGTAAGCAACAGAGGCAGATAAACTCTGGATAAAAGATAGAGGATTGTGTATGCGCAAGCATACACAACAAGGCAGTTGCGATCGAGAGGTTTCCATGGTAACCTGAGACCTCGAGAGCGAGTTCGAAGGTCGTCTACCACGGAAAACCCTCAAGATCGCAAAACTGTCTTTGTTTGTGTATGGTTGCTCATACACAATCTTTATAGTGTATGGGCAACCATAAATACCACTCGTGAACACTGGGAAAAAGCTATTCTGTGTCTGCCGCCAAAGTGCCGGGCCTGCGGTTGCCGTGGCGCGCGCCGCTCTATTGCGCATGCGCGAATGTGTTCGATCTTGTTGTGCTGCACCGGTGACGCACTGGGTGCAGCACAACAAGATCGTGACGCACCGAGTGAAGGACAACAACGCTGTTCCAGGCATGGGTTTCCATGCGGAACAGCGTTCCACCATACACTATATCATGTTTTCATGCAAATTTCCTCAGTAATAAATTATGGGTGGAGAAAACTTTAGAATATACAGTATATGGAATGCAAGTTGAAATGTACCTAATTATTATGTTTTTCAAAGTTTTTTGGGGCGTTAGCAGCTCTTTAAGGCTGCCCACATAATTATAAAATTCTTTATTATCTTTGGTTAGTCTGGCAAGTTTCAATTCAGCTTCTGCTTTTGCTTTCTGTATATATTTTTTTGCATTTTTCTGCCTCCCCTTGCAGAATTCCCTTCTTTTAGATGTCTTACTCAAACTGCATTTTCTGAAGGCTCTTTGCTTTTTTCTATCATTTTATTTATTTATTTGAATCTCAGAATTAAGAACTTAGAGCCATGGGCTCATTTACAAAGTCTTCACATCAAAGCTGAAAAATACAAAGGATGAAATAACAAACACAGGTACAATGTGTGAGATACAACATGAGGATTGATTAAACAATAAAACTAAAGTACTAAGCTTAACAAATTATACTAGGAGCTATACATATGGATAAATTTAACAACAAAACTATAGTACTAGGCTTAACAAAATCATTTTTTTTTATTTTGTTGTTAAACCAATTACGGATGTGTTCTTTACTATTATATTTTGTAATCTGAGGTACCTATTGTTCTATACAATTGACCAGTTTGTTTTTTAACAATTCCCAAGTATTTGTCAGTGATAAACCCACCAATTCTTCCTTCCAGTTCCATTCCTTTAATACAGTATTAATTTTGTTATAATCTGCATTTCTGCAGTTTCTGGTCCTGGTACCACCTTCATTTTTTTCCATGCATCATTTATTATAAATGTGATCATATTATGATCACTATCTGCTATTGGGTGAATGACATTTAATTCACTTATATTATCATCTAAATCACTAAAAACGAGGTCCAGGATACTGTCTTTTGTTGCCCGTTGTTCCAGATTTTTGCTTAAAGCTATCGCTATCATTCTGTTTTCTGTTGAGTTTGTGCCAGTATAGTCTTTCCAATTTATTTTGGTTAGATTGAAATCACCCATTATGATACAGTTCCCTTCAATGTCTATGTTTTCTATCATATCCAGGAAGCATGCATTTTCACTAGTGTTTAGGTTAGGAGCTCAATAGCAAAGTCCCATTATCAATTTCTTTATTTTAGTTTGTAGCTTAACCCAGACCTGTTCCATTTCCAATGCCCTCGGGTCAGCTAGGTCAATTTCCTGTGCTTTTAGGACCGTTGCTATGTAAAGGGTAACGCCACCACTTCTTTTATCAGATCTTTCTTTATGGAACAGATCATAGCCCAGTATATGCTTCATCCATTCCCCTTTTTTAAACCAGGTTTCAGTTATATCACATATATATATATATATATATATATATATATATATATATCTTTGTTCTGTAATCAGTGTATACTTTAGTTTATGCATTTTGTTTTTGAGACTTCTGGCATTTAATAATAATACCTTAATTTTACCATTATTATGTTGAATGTTACATGCTTTTTTCTTTACAGTTTTGTTTTTCACAAGTGACAAATCATGCAGCAGTTGACAGCTAAAGGGAAGGTTCTGATAATGGGAGACTTCAACATGCCAAATACAGACTGGTCAATACCAGCAGGGACATCTGCCAGAACTAGACACATGGTGGATTCCCTGCAGGGGGAGGGCCTCAAACAACTGGTACAACAACCCACAAGAGACAGGGCGATCCTAGATCTAGTACTGACTAACAGGGAAAGGATCTCAGATCTCTGGGTAGAAGGTCACCTGGGGGCCAGTGACCATCACATGGTATGGTTCAATTTGGCCACTAGAACTAAATCATCCCATTCCAAGGGAAAAATATGGGACTTCAGAGGAGCTGACTTTGATAAGATGGCCAACAGAGTTAAGCTAGCCCTGACAAAAAGAAATACAGATGAGGGCAAACAGGCAAAGTGGGCAAGCATTAAGGATGCAATATTTGAAGCAACATCCCACTGTGTTAGAGAGAAAAGGAAGTGCAAAAGAAGAAGGAAACCACTTTGGTTCTCAAAAACAGTAGCAGAAAAGGTCAGAGCCAAAAGGCTGGCCTTCAGGAAATATAAGGGAATGCAGCAGGATGAAGATAGGGAGGCATACCAAACTTCTCTAAGGGAAGCAGGGAAGGCAGTAAGGCAGGCAAAGGCCCAAACCAAGGAAACACTAGCACAAACAGTAAAAGAAGGTGACATGACTTTCTATAGATACTTTAGTGAAAGGAGAAAGTCCAGAGTGGGTATTGCTAAGAACAAAGGGAATAAGGGGGCATGTGAGGAGGAGGACCATGTAAAAACATCTATCCTAAATAGATACTTCTGCTCGGTATTTACTGAAGAGAAGGTAAGGCAGGGCCCACAGCTCAGCACCATGGACACGGGGAGGGAGGGAGGTGTGCACTAGTCCCTTCACAAAAGAAAGGGTCCTACAAGAGCTCATTAAGCTCAGGGTGGACAAGGCAATGGGACCTGATGGCATACATCCCAGGGTACTAAAGGAGCTAATGGTGGAACTAGCACAGCCATTATCAGAACTGTTTAGTGAGTCTCTGAGCACAGGAGAGGTCCCAGAAGACTAGAGAAGGGTTAACGTGATCCCGCTCCTCAAGAGTGGTAGTAGGGGGGGAGGCAGGGAACTACAGACCAGTCAGTCTTACCTCAGCAGTGGGCAAGATTATGGAGGCACTCCTTAAGGAAAGGATAGTGCAACACCTGGCATCCATAGGAACACAGGATCCAAGACAGCATGGGTTTACAAAAGGAAGGTCCTGTCAAACTAATCTCATAGATTTCTTTGACTGGGTAACCAGAGTGGTGGACCAAGGGGGAGCAGTTGATGTCGCCAACCTTGACTTCAGCAACGCTTTCGATACTGTTACACATAGAAGATTGATTAAAGAGATTCACCAACATTTCTTGCAGTGCCCCTGGCCACTGCGTAAATGGTGACTTACCGCCACCAGAGTCTGTTCAGGAGAAGATGCCCCCAAAAATGCAGCCTTTTAAAAGTTTGACCTTTGTAAAATTGTTTTAAGCCAGGTCCGGCCGGACTTCCGTTTTTTGTGCTGCCAGCTCCACCCCACACTCACTGGTGATGGCGAGATGCCAGTGGCGTGTGAAAGTCGCCCGATATATTCAATGGCGACATCTTTTGAAAAGATTTTATTAGCATAATGGCCGCGCTTGTGAAACATGGGCACTGGTCAACTGCCAGGGTCTTGGTAGTTGACGGTGCTGATGTTCATTAGCAAGTAGCCGATAGCTAATAAAAATATCTTCAAAACTGCCACCCACTGAATATATTAAGCGCACCACGCTCACTGGCATCTCGTCATCACGCATGATAATCGAGGTGAGTGGAAGCAACACACTGCGAACACGTCGTGGACCCGGTTAACAATTTTATGAAGGTCACAACTTTAAAAGCTGCATTTGGGGACATCTTCCTGCACAGACTCCGATGGTGATAAGTCACCATTTGCCAACACTAATCTTAGTGAATCTCTTTAATAAGCTGGGTAGGCTCGATGTGGGTCAGAAAGTGGTCAACTGGGTGGAAACTGGTTGACAGGCAGAAAACAGAGAGTGGTTGTAAATGGTATACAGTCAGAAGAGATGCAAGTCACAAGTGGGGTACCTCAGGGATTAGTCCTGGGGCCAGTCCTCTTCAATATCTTCATCAGTGACATTGCAGATGGACTGGAGGGTAAGGTTTGTCTTTTTGCAGATGACACCAAGATCTGCAACAGAGTAGATGATCCAGATGGGGTGGGCAGAATGAGAAGAGATCTGGATAAACTAGCAAAATGGTCAGAAGAGTGGCAACTGGGGTTTAACTCAAAGAAGTGCAAGATCATGCACATAGGGAAGAGAAACCGTGAAGCCACCTATAGGTTGGGAGGGGAAATGCTGGCAGTCAAAAGGGAAGAAAGAGACTTGGACATCATCATCACCGATAACCTGAAATCATCCATGCAGACCACTAAAGCAGTAGGTAAGGCTAGGAGGATGTTGGGGTTTATTAGTAGGGGTATCACAAGTCGGAAGAGGGAGGTAATAATCCCTCTTTACAAAACACTGTTTAGGCCCCATCTGGAGTAATGCGTGCAGTACTGGAGGCCACGCCTTCACAAGGACATTAACCAAATTGAGGCAATCCAGAGAAGGGCAACCAAATGGTGCAGGGACTGTATCAGAAAACATATGAGGACAGATTACCGGAGCTCAATATGTATACCCTAGAGCAAAGGAGGGAGAGAGGTGATATGACGAAACATTCAAACACCTTAAGGGCATTAACAAGGTGAAAGAGTCTAACATGTTTCAATATAAGAAAAATAGCAGGACAAGAGGACACAGCATGAGATTAGAGGGAGGCCGATTAAGGGGTAATGTGAGGAAGTTCTTTTTCACAGAAAGGGTGGTGGATGCATGGAACGGCCTACCTCAGGAAGTGGTGGATATGAAAACAGTGCAGGGCTTCAAACAGGCATGGGATAGGCATAAGGGAGCAATACAGATGAGCATGAATAGATAGGCTATTGACAGAGCAAAGGCAGTTGGCACATTCATAAGGTAGAAAAAGAAATGGGCAGACTGGATGGGCCTTGCGGTCCTCATTTGCCATCAACTTCTATGTTTCTATGTAGCTGTGATGCCACAGGTCACAGGGCTGATGTATAAGGAGGAATAGATCTACATTTATAAAATAGGCGATGAAATCCTAGTGATCTAATTGTCCGAGGGCATCATCCGACTGTCCAGTTATCAGACCACAACCAGACAGCTCACAACTACATGACTGTTTACATTTTCTAAAATAAATTCAGGACCCATTTTATAAGAGGAATAACACTCTCTTACATTCCAGTATGCTGATATACAGACATTGGCTAGTTGAAGAGAGTCAGCATATACAAAGAAACATAGAATTTGATGGCAGATAAGGACAGATAGGCCCATACAGTCTGCCCTTTTTCCCTACCTACTGAAAAAAGCCACAGATCCTACCTTATCTCTGGCTTTACCTCCCCTTTTGTATCGATAGAGTTCCCCTATGACTATCCCATGTAATTTTGAATCCCCCCACCGACGATGCCCCAACCACCTCTGCTGGGAGGCTGTTCCATGCCTCCACCATCCTTTCTGTGAAGAAGTACTTTCTCATGTGGCCCCTTAGTCTACCCCCTTCCAATATCATATCGTGCCCTCTTGTTCTAGAGTAACTCATTTTTTGAAAAATGCTACCCTCCTGTACCTTATTTATTCCCTTTAGGTATCTGAAGGTCTCTATGCCTCCACTCTCTCGCCACTCCTCCAGGGTATACATATTGAGTGCCTCCAGTCTCTCCTTGTATGACCTTTGGTGCAGGTACTGTACCATTTTTGTTGCCCTTCTCTGAACTGCCTCTACCCTGTCTATGCCCTTTTGGAGATGTGGTCTCCAGAACTGGACACAGTACTCTAAATGACGTCTCTCCAATGACTTGTACAGTGGCATCACTACCTCTCTTCTTCTGCTGGTGATTCTTTCCCCAGCATCCAGCTGGCTTTCCCCACAGCCATAGCACATTGTTTGGCCACCTTTAGGTCATCAAATATGATTACCCCCAGATCTCTTTCCTGCTTGGTGGCCGATAACAGCTCCCCACCCAACATGTAATCCTCCCCTGGGTTCCTACACCTCAAGTGCATGATTCTGCATTTCTCCACATTGAATCCTAACTGCCAGACTCTGCATCATTGTTTCAGTTTGGCTAGGTCCTTCTTCATTTTTTCCACCCCTTCCGGAGTATCCACCTTATTGTAGATCTTAGTGTCATCTGGAAAGAGGCATACCTTCCCCTCCAGCCCGTCTGCAATGTCACTAATGAAGATATTACACAGGACGGGCCCAAGAACTGATCCCTGTGGCACCCCACTGGTCACCCTCCCCTCCTCGGATCTTGCTCCCTTTACCATCACCGTTTATGTTCTATCCCTCAACCAATTTCCAACCCAGTTCACCACCTTGTGACCCAATCCCAGGCTACCCAGCTTGTTCACAAGCCTAATCCAAACAGAAGCTTACCGCAACCTGCAAGTGAGGGTCAGTGCTTACCAATGAGGTGCAGCCTGCCCCAAACAAACAGGAACACAGTCTAGGAATGGTAGCACATGGAGCATATGGAGCCAAAAGACACAAAATGCGATTTCAGTAGAATTCACCTCTTTTATTAAAGGCAGACATCAGAGGCTCTCAGCTCGAAATACACTGTCACACTGCAGTTCCCAGCACTTCAACTCTAAACGAATCTTTCTCAGGGGGTCTGAGGAAGACTCGTTTAGAGTCGAAGAGCTGAAGGCTGCAGCACGACAGTGTATTTCATGTTGAGAGACTTTGTTCACAGGCCTCTTATGTAGAATGGTGTCAAACGCCTTGCTGAAGTCCAGGTAGGCCACATCCACCGCTCCCTGAAGGCACACACACCTTCTCTCCCTCAGAATGCACATGAGGCATCCATTTATCAGAAAACGTCCGCACAGCTCAGCGGGTGTTATTTCTTACATGTCAGCCTCCAAGTAGAGTACTGTTCTTCCACACATCACACAAAGTACTGTCATGTAGAAAATCTTCTAACTGGACAAAGGGATGAGAGAAAATTACTTTAGATGTAAGAAGTAACAGTTCACAAATTTTCAAAGCTAATATTAGTTTCAGGCAGTACACTAGCTCATTAAAGTAAATTTCTAATATATTGTTTTATTTAGGTTTTGGGCTTTATAGCTTATCTTATATCGACGATAGTTCATTCAAGGCAATTTTAGAATTTTTGCAGGGCCTCAGGGAAGGAATGGATTGTAATCTGTGCCAAACAGACGGCCAAGTATTCCCTTCCACTTCCCAGTTCTCCAGTCCCACCCCACGCTGAGACATTTTAGGACGTCTTACTAGGGAGAGTGCAGGGATGCACCCTGCTGTAGTCTCTGGAGGTAACTTTAGAAACAATTTTTAAAAATGGGTACAGCACCCTTTGATTTAAATGAAAGCCACTGCTCAGTTAATGGTGTCTTTATTAGTTGAGCAGTAGCTTTCATTTAAATCAAAGGATGTTGTAACAGTTTTCAAATCATTTCTGAAACTACCCTCATAGACTACAATGGGGTGCATCCAGTGGTCTCTCAGGTTAGACATCATAAAACGTCTGAGCGTGGGGGTGGAACTGAAGAACCAGGAAGTTGAAAAGATTGCTTCGCCATCAGTTTGGCCTGAATTACAACTCCCCCTCTCCTCAAACTGGGGTACTGCAAAAATTCAAAAATTGCATTGGATGAACTATCACCACTATAAGGTAAAAGACTATAAAGCCCAATTTACTGAAAGTTGGAAATTACCTTTGAAGAACTAGTACACTGCCTGCAGTTAATATTAACTTTGAAAAGTAGCCAACTGATACTTTTCATACCTGAAGCAGATTTCCTTTTGCTAATTAGAAGATTTTCTACCTGACAATACTAAGTTTCGTGTACTAGTTCAAGTTTATGTTTCATAGTGTGCATAAAAAGAGTGCTACATACATAAAATAATACTGAGACAATTCTAACATTAAAACCATTATATAAAATACATCCTAAGAGTTATTAATTATATTGTTTTCCTTACTAAAACATGCCGTACTTTCCTGTTTATGACAGTAACAGTCATGAACAGACATTAATAATTACACACAAGACCCGAGACCAGTCCTGAGACCAAATCTGTACAGATAAGTATCCAGGCTGTATAAGACACATCTCAAGCCCTCCCATACCCAACACACGATTATTCCTTTTTTTTTTTTTTTTGAACTTTCTCTATTTAATAATTTTTTCCATAAACAAAATACATCGCACAACATGATAACACATAATTAGACTATTACAGTTACATTACATAAAAGAATATAGACAGACAAACATTGGGCACTCAGTTTACAGTTGATCAGTTTTCAATATTTATAATCCTGTAAAGGGGGGAAGGGAGAAGGCAAGGAGGGGAGAGAAAAGGAAGGCAGAGATCAGGGGGCAGGGGGGGAAAAAAATAACAGTAGTGGAAGGAAATTTCATTTCTCCACAGTGCACATAAACAGATCCCTTTATAGTATTCTGGTCTCTAAATGGTCTTTCAGGGGATCAAGTACTGATGTTATTTATGTAGAGCACCCATCTTCTCCGTATGAGTTCAAACTGGGACTGTCTCTTATTTAACAGTGCTGTAAGCGCTTCTATTCTATAGGCCGAGATCATAATTTCTTGCAATTGAGAGGTCAGGGGGCTGTCTAGAGAGCCATTTTTTAGTGGTTGCTTTTTGGGCCGCTAAAAGGGCCATCTTTAAAAGTTTTTCTGTATTCGGATCTCTGTATCCCACTGGTACGTCCATAAAAAAAAAAACTTGGTGGTGTTTAATTCTAGCCCTGGGTCAGATATAGTTTGTAATGCCTGTTGTAATTCTCTTCAAAATTTATCTAAGATTGGGCAGTCCCACATTATGTGGCCTAAGGTGGCTGGGGAATACCCACAACCTCTCCAGCATTGTATGGTCCTATGTGTTTGGAACTTGGCCTGTATTACCGGGATCCTAAAAAAATGAATCAGCATTTTCCAGGCGAATTCTTGCCAAGGGATTGCCGATAACCCCTGTATATCCACATCTGTGCTCTATACCATACTTCATCCTCTAGCAATACCCGTAGATCCTTGGCCCAGGCCTCCTTAACTGACTGTATAGAGATCCCCTTCCAGGACAACAAGGTCCTATATATATATATTTAAGAAATAATATGGTTCGAGGGGGCCTTATTTTCTACAATGGCTTTGCACAGAACCAGAATCGGGGGCAGTCCCCTCCACCCTAGGGCGTAAGTTTTTAACTCATTTGTTCCCATAGATGCCATATGGCGTCAGAACCATCCACTGCTGCAATGGACCCAAAATGGCCACCGGGAGCAAATGCAGTTCTGAATTTGGAAGTACCTAAATCTATCCTTCTGTGTGTCAGTGGCTCAGTAGGTAGCACACTCGCCTCTGAGGCCGGGAGATCTGAGGGCTGTGGATTCAGTTCCCACATCTGGCACTTAGGATAATATCCCAATAATGACACTGTAGTGCAGCATGAGGGGGGTGCTGCACTTCTGAGGTACCGTCTTTCGGATGAGACATTAATCCGAGGTCCCATCTGCCTGGATTGATGGTAGTTCAGGTGGATGCTAAAGATCCCATGGCACTTACCGAAAAAGACTAGGGGAATTTCCCCGGTGTCCTGGCCAAATTTCTCCCATTCACTAAAAATACCACCAACACCTTAATCTGGTTCACTTTCAGTTGCTTACCATCTGTATCCCCAGTAGCCCCTGAAAAAAGGACTTCAAGGCCCAGTGGGCTTACTGGGTCAACAAAATTCAATAAACAAATGTGAGCCCATACTGTATGATTAAGTCCTGAAGGGACATAATCCCTCTCCCAAGTGCCAAAGCATATGGAGTTTTTTCTTTTCATGCAGTTTAAAACCTCCATCCCACTTTGCGGGTCCAAAGTCTTCTTGGTATGAGATCGAAAGCAGTAGGCATCTCCAGTTCTGAAGGCTTTTATCATCCAAGACTGCATACTAGTTATCAAGGGTATGTATCATATATGGATTCAAGTGCTCTCTAATTACAGACTTTCTGCTTCCCACTAACAGGGCTTGGTTCAGGTTAGTAAGGTCCCCTTCTTCTAACTCCAGAGACTTCCATTTGGCAACATAACTTGTATTGGCCAAGTAGAGAACTGTCCTAAGCTGTGCTGCCATATGATATATTCTAAAGTTAGGGGGAGATAGGCCCCCTTCTCCTCTTGGTAGTTGGAGGGTTGACAGATGTACCCTCGGTTTCTGGGGACCCCATATAAATCTGGAAATCTTCCTGGTACGTAAGTTATAAAAGGGATGTGGGACCCCAATAGGTAAAGTTTGTGCTACCATCTTCCCTGCCTGCACCCTTTGCATTACTGAAATAGGGACAGTCGTCCACCGCTCCAAATACATACTTAATTGTTGTAAAATTGGGGAATAATTAAGGGTAACCATGTGTTCATGTGTCAGGCTTATTTGTACTCCTAGATATTTTAAATGGTTTAAGTCCCATTTAAAAGAGAAGTGTTGCCAAATATGTTTGGAGGGAGTATAATAAATCCGGAGTAACTCAGTTTTTGTGGTGTTGATTCTATATCCAGCCAACTGACCAAAATTCTCTAGACAACCAACATGATTATTCCTACACCGAATTATTATTTCTATTGTTACCATATGAGCATAAACCTTCTTAGCTTGTTGTTTAGGACTTGCAAAGCCCTTGTCGTAAATGAACCTAGTGCAAATAAGATCACTTCTGACTCTGTAGCTAGCAGTTCAATTGTTTTTTCCTTTATAGTTTTCCCTTTTCATTTTGTAGTAATTGGACATATCCATTACTCTCTCTCTTTAGTCAATTTACTGCATTCTAACAATACATGTGGTACTGTGAGACTAGTATTAGCATCACAACTACATGCCATGAAGTGTACTCTGCTAGGGGCGTGTTTCCATCCTTTCATTAAAGATCCAAATCTGAATCTACAGATTGCTTTCCTATGTGCAGCATTATCACAGAACAACAAGTACTTTTTGGTTATGAAATAATTTTTTTTTTTTTTTTAAATTTTAAATCGCTTTCAGTATATTCAGTTCTCCAGATTCGTGGATAATTGCAAGATCTCTTTGGATTGTAATATCCATGATTCTTTGCGTTGCTATTTTCCCAGACTCATTATAGTCACCATGTGGTTCAAAAATAGAATTATTTTCTAGTCCATAATTACTTAGCACCTTATTCAATCTACCAAACCAGGTTTGCTCCTTTATGCAATGTCTTGCCTCCTCCCAGCAATTACATATTAAACTCTCTCTGTAGGGACACACACTATTTTCTTTCAGAATACTATATTTCATTTCAACATTCTTGTATCTATATCCAGAGTGCTAGTCTCAGCCCGTATAACTGCACTGAGCGTTGATCTTGGTAAGCCTAATAGCAATTTTAAAATGAAATTCTGTAATACATCCTGCACCTGGAGGTAGCAGTTAAGGCCCCAAATTTTCAAACCATATATTTGTGCAGTTACTTTTGCCTCAAAACATCTTGTTTGTGCTACATATGGATTTTTTGCAAATGTGTGTGCAAAACGATTAATAGCCAGAATGGATTTTGGGGCTGATTCTTCCACAGTTTTTATATGATTATTCCAGTTCTGCCTCCTATTGAACCAGACACCCAAGTAGCAAAATTCTGTCACTTCTCGTATTGTTATGGTATCTATGGCCCAAGATTTTAACTTCCTCTTAATTCCCCAAATACCATTTTGTTTTAGAAATACTCAGTTCCACATCTAAAGTCTTTAAAGTGTCCAGGGTAGTTTTACTAGTCCTCTTTAATCCAATCAGCATTTGAGACAAGATATTGCATCGTCAGCATACAATAACATTTTGATCGGTTTGTTAGTTACAGTTGGGGCAAATGTGTCTACTCCCTGTAAATCACTAACAAGGGTGTCAACATATATATACTGTATATATATATATATATATACACATATATACATACACACACATATATATATATATACATATATATATACACACATACATATATATATATATATATATATATATATACATACACATATATATATATATATATAAAACAATGATGGAGCTAAAAGACAGCCTTGTTTCACTCCGGTTTGGATATCCAAGGGTTTCGTTAGGGCTCCATCCTTCTCATATCAAAATACCACCAACAGCTTAATCTGGTTCAAGGTCAGTTGGCATTCATCTGTATCCCCCTCCCCCGGGTCGTGCCTGAAAATAGGCAGGATTTGTCTAGTGCACTTACCCGGTCAACAAAAGCTAAATAAATAAATAAATATGTTATTGCAATTTTAGTATCTGTGTGTAATTAGATTATTAATGCCAACAGCTTCTCATTGAAGTTTTTCTGTTTTAACAGCTTCCAGAAGATTTCTCTGTTTACGCTGTCAAAAGCTACTTTTATATCAATAAAAGCCACATATAGCTTTCCCTTCTTGAGGGTAACATATTTGTCAATTATATATTTTAAAGTAAAACACAAGTCCAATGTGGATTTGCCTTGTCTAACTCCTGCTCGATTTACCAACAGGATATTAGCTTCTTCCATCCACAGTTGTGATCTTGTTAGAAGCAATCTTGTAAAGATTTTTAAACAGATACATAATAATGTAATTGGGTGATAATTTTGTAGTTCCATTTTTGGCCCTTTCTTGTGAATGGGTAGGTTTCATATATAGAACAGTACTTTACGAGAAAGCTGACTTATCAAGTTCTGTTCCCCTTCATCTCTTGTCAACACTGTGGCTGCACAATCTGTGACACTGCAACTGACCAAGAAGAGACACTACCCATCTTCTTCCAGATTGGTCCCTCTGTAACACTGCTCTTGAAATTTGTCAAATAAAGTGGGAAGACAGAATCCTAGCAGCATGTAGGAAAGGAGAGAGGCACAGACCTAAAAAAGAAGGGAAGACAGCAACCTAGCATTACTGAGAGCACGGCTTAGCAATGGAGAAACTATTCAGTATTCTTTCTATGGCTATCTTACTATATTTTATCTTTTTTTTTCCTTGCAATTTCTCTGTAAACCCATTTTTTTTAAGTTCAATAAGACATTTCAGAGTGTGGGAAGTGGTATGATGAACACACTTCCAGGGGCAATAATGCACTCGGTCTCCAGCCTCACGCTACTTATTGCTCCCCTGGGCATGTGGTGATCACACCATTACCCACACTCTGCCATGTCTGCCTACCTCACAAACAGACTGCAAATGGTCAAATGGAAGGGAGTTATGTCCGATAAATACTCTATCCTGGATGGTGTCCCACAAGGATCAATCCTAGGTCCCCTTCTTTTCTCCCTTTTTGTAAATGATATGCCGGGAAACGGTGGTGAAGCAAACTTGCTACTGTATGTAAATGACACAGTATTATATCACAGCTCTAAAGATGTTGCCAAATTGAACAGCCTGCTCTCAAATGACCTGCAGATACTACAGAAATGGTTATGAACAAATAAACTGGTCCTCAATGTCAAGAAGACCAAGGCCATCCTCTTTGACCCAAGGATCTTAGGCCCTCAAAGGTGGCATATTCTGACCCTATCCTTTTCAAACGGCGCTGTAAATGAGGTAGCGGATTCCATCAAAAACCTTGGGGTATACATGGACCAAGATGTCACCTTCAAGGTACACGTGGAACACCTAGTCAAATCCTTGCCTCAAAAAACAGGACTCCTCTAACACCTAAGTCCCCTCCTCACAAAAGAGTCATGCCTGCACATTGCAAATGGCACCCTACTCCCTACCCTGCTCTATGGGTCCCCAGCTCTCCATTCAGTCAAGTGCTCTGAAATGCAGGAGCTCACAACACTGTACCACAGCATAGGTCATTTCGCTACAGGGGCTTCCCCCATGGAACACCACTGTAAAGTGCTTCAGAAGCTAAAATGGCCCTCACTTGAAGGCAGACTGGATTACTCCTGTTTGTGTCTTGCTTTTAAACTTAGAACAACAATGCTCTTCCTAGTCTACAAGGCATATTAATCACAAAACCCCAGAGACGGCCCCTTAGGTCCTCAAGCCAATCACTCCTCCTGGTCCCCAAAGTCAGGACCACCTCACGTAAAAGGTCTTTTGCCGCCTCAATCCTCCTCCTTTGGAATGGCCTCCCTAGTAACCTACAAGAATGCTCCTCACTCAGCGGCTTCAAGAAAGGCCTGAAGACCTTCTTATTGGAGTCTAGCCTATGCAACTACAGTCACAGATAGACTCTCTCTCCTGCCACTGGTTTGCATTCCTGGCCCTGCCACCCCTTGGTTCTTCCTTTGCCTATGATTTGTTTTAGCCAGCCACCTTTTCTGTACACAATGTCTGCTTTGTTCCATTTTATGCCTCACCCTTCTTCTCTATGTGAAGCGGATACTTGTAGATACATTTACCTTCACTGTGTGAATTGATTCATTAGTGTCACTGTACCTTCTGTAACTTACAAATACTGATATTGTATGTTCCTTGTCTTGCTGTGTTCTCTGTAATTAATCCTGGGTCACCCCAGAAAAAGGGACTCCTGCAGCCCAGTGGGCCTACCCGGTCAATAAAATTCAATAAATAAATAAATGTCTTACTGCTTACGTGGCCTCATGGTCTGTGACACTGCAACTGGCCAAGATGAGACACACTCACCTTCTTCCGTATCAGTCACTTGTGATATCACAATGAGTGAGGTCACAAAACGCGATGAGGTAAGAATGGGATAAGAACTGGAGATGTCAGCCTCCGTGTAAAGTACTACCCTTCATTTCACACCTAATGGTAGCAAGATAGAAAACCTTCTAACTATTTATTTGAATTTTGATGACTGGATTGGCACACTGAGACAAGACAGTCCCTTTTTCAGGGGCAACCCGGAATTAGTTATATACAGTAGATGAATAAAATATACAACATACATTTACATAAAGCATATCAAATTAGCAAAAAGCAAAAAAAAAAATACTTACAAACAAACACGTAATAACTGGTTCCTTTGAAAAATTAACGTTTTCTGCCTTTAGGTGCCTGCTACCCTAGTGGTACACCTCAATAACTGTGGAGAGGGTGAAGACAGGAACATCAGCAGCACATTCCTGCTCAGTTGCACATGGTCACTCAAGAACTCCCCACCCATCACAATATTACAGAAGGAGCTAGAAGCTCAGTGCAGCCTAGTGGGGCAGTAAAGTAAATTTTCCACAAAGAAAAAAACTGTCCTTGCACTGTTAAAATTTAAACCATTAGCTGTTGAAACACAGTTGGCCACTACTACATACCACTGTTTTCCAGGCCTCATCCATTTTCACAGGGTGGTACCAAGTTTAAAGGTTTCAAACAATTAAATCCTGTTCATTTTGTTTACTTATTTATTGGATTTTGGTAACCGGGTAAACCCACTGACACACTGTCCCTTCTTCGGGGGTGAGACAGTAACATAAGAGAAAGCATAACACTATAGTACAATAAACAACACTACCATACAAAAAAATACTACAGTACAAAAAATACTGCAGTACAATAAAACAATTAAGTACACAACTCTACAGTATAATAATACAGTACCATAAACACTGCAGTACAAAAAAATACAATAAACACTACAGTACAAAAACATTGCAGTACAATAAACTACACTATAGCACAACATACAACACTACAGTACAATAAACATTGCAGTACAAAAAAAAAACACTGCAGTATAAAAACATTGCAGTACAATAAAATAATAAAGTACAAAAAATACAGTACATTAAACACCATAGTACACAAACAATACAATAAACAAAACTACAGTACAATAAATACTGCAGTACAACAAACAATACAGTAGAATAAACACTACAGTACAAAAACATCACTACAGAACAAAAAAAAGTACTGTAGTACAAAACATACGGTACAATAAACACTACAGTACAATAAACAACACTACAGTACAAAAAGCACTACAGTACAATAAGCAATACTACAGAACAAAAAAACACTACAAATAGAATAATAGATAGGTTCGAGTGAATTACAAGGCTGTAATTCCATCGAGAGGTTCTGGGGACATAGGTAACCTCGAGAGCGAAGCTCGAGAGGTTCCTATGTCCCCAGAACCGAGATGGAATTACAGCCGAGTGATTCACTCGAACCTAACTGTTATTTTTTGTAATATATGGATACGAAATGCTGACGAGGTTTTACCTCTGGATTCCTTGTGGGATGGTTCCGTGCTGCTTGTTCTCGCTCTTCACTCACATCCCCCTTCCTGCGTGGAGTCCTGCTTCTCTCTCTCTCAGGAATAAAAAGAAAAGAAACAAAAAAAACTATGCTTTGGACACTAGAAAAGTTGGTGATCCCAACGATAGTATTACGAGGACCGGAAGTATAGTATTATTGGACCGGAAGTATAGTATTACGGGGACCGGAAGTATAGTATTACGGCACTGACTAAGGTATTACAGGGTTTTTTTTTTGTATGCTTTTTGGGGGTATTATTTTTAAAATCCATATATTACAGTACAATAAATTACACCACAGTAATGACAATACAGTATTATAAATTCAGGTACAGGATTGATACTACAATTATTAGCAAGCAGAGGCATAAGGAAATTACAGTTCAGAAACAGGTTTGTAACCAACAGTTGTCTACCAACCAACACAGGAGGATATGCGAGCAGTAAACAGAGTGCAGAAAGGGTTCAGCGATTGCAGTTACAATGACTATCACCAATGAGGTGAGCCTTTACGCAAAACTTAAAAGCATTAGTGTTAACTGTACTCAGGATGTCACTGGGAAATTTGTTCTATAGGAAAGGGGCAGTGCAGGCCAAGGCATAACGACCAGTGCCAGTTTTGGTCTTTGGGAAAGATAGTAGTGTGAATGTAGAGGAGTGTAGAAGTCTCTATTGGGGCCTTATTTCCAATATGTCCTGTAGGCTAGGAGGAGAGGGGGAGGTTCTTATTAGCTTGTGAGTCAGAGAGCTGGATACTTCAATTTACCATTAAGAGAAAGCCAGCCAAGGGAGGTAAAGATACTACACTGATGTTCTCTATCTAGGTCTTTTTCTGCCTTCTGGCTACTTTCTGGGTTGAACGGCTAACTCTTGCTGAACTGGTCCACCAAGTCAGCAGTTTGCCTAGATGTTACTTTCAAACCAAGTACTACACCGGATAATGAGCCAGGCCTAGGAAACAGTGGATAAGTGTGTATAGCTATGTATAAATAAAAGCTGATGATTTAAATCTTACCGGTTAATGAGTAGTTTTCCTTATGACCTTTGTAAATTGGATATTTCTGTCTACTAAGGTGGGGCTCCTGCTGTTTGTTACTTCTGTTGAAGTGCCCTTTAGTCACACAGGAACCTGTATGTTTTTAGTGACAGAAATCAGCCCAGCAGTGGGGACTTAGGAAACTTGTAGTTCCTAGCTCTCTTACTCTCTGCACTTAAAGAAACAGACAGACCAGGTAGCACCAGCTGAGTTCTGTTAAATGGTTTGGTCTATTCTGTTCTCGTTGAAGAGAATACATCCCTTTTTTACCATATCTGTCGATACTTTCAATAGTCCATGAACTTGACAGCTTAAGTTTCGATAAGGTGTTGGCAGTACTCCACAGGAAAGCTCTCCCAGTCTGAAAGACAGGATACGGGGCACAACTCCCTCTCTCAGTCTGCCCTATGTAGCTTCTTTAGTAAGATATTAAAATGTAGTCTCAACATACAATGCCAGGAAATAAATACTAGCAGGTTCTACTTCTCAGCCACACAGCTACTCTGTAATAGTTTCACAAATGAACAGTGTTTTAAATCATACTTTCATGAGTGGAAATATAACCAAAGAAAATATCAATGTTTGTTAGTGTCAGAGTATTGCTGCTTCGGCAGTCTGTTCATAAAGTTGACCCACTCCATCTCTGTCAGCAACAGAGCTCTGCAAGCAAAAGTACTGAGCGGGTTGGATACTCAGGGAAAGGGTGCCTCAGAGTCAGAGTTTTTATAGGGTCTGTCCACATTACCTGAGTTTTTCTGATTAGTCACCGGTTTCCCCTCTGTAGGAATGGTGTGCTGGAACACATGGACTGTATCCTGGACAACCCGTCTTTGGACACACAACTCCAATGGGTCACTGCAGGAAGAGACATTCTGGGCCAGCAGGAACTGAGGCTCAGACTTCAACTTCTTTGTGAAGCTTGCAATCTTCTCAGTGGTCAAACCTGTTAAGACAAAACAACAAGCATAATGTATACGGCGTGGCAAGTCAAGACATTCGACTTGTAGAGTGTCATTGAAATGAGTTCTTAGGAATCATGGAAAGCAGCAAGACCAGTGACCAAAGCACCAGTACTTAAGTATCTCTATTTCCTGGGCCCAGGATCAAAGGTCACTTGCCTTCAGAGGCCTTGACACATGACAGCACTTGCAGAGAGATCAACGCCAAGATCAGCCCCATGAGCTAGAAGTAATGGGAGTCAATTTGCAGACTGAGTACTGAGGGATGGAGAAAGCTCGTGGGGGACTCATCAGCTGAGCCTGGGTGATTGTGGCTTTGAACCTGCTCAGCAAGAACCTGAAGAAGCTATTGGGACTCTCCTTAACTTGGCTACATTATTAACTACTTTTCATCTACTCCTGGCCTCTGTACAAGACCAAGGTAAGAGAGCGCTCTTTGGGGCAAGAAGCTGAAGAAAAGCCGGTGAGACAGCAATACTGTAGGAGAGGTGGCTGTTGAGGGAGGCCTAAGTGGTATCCATGAGTTACGTACTCTTTCTGACTCTTGCTTTGAAACTCATGCTATGAGAGAGCAAAAAGAAAGACTGTCTGGATTCCTGAGGAGTTTCTTTACATGCTTATGAGTTACTGTGACTGTTTTGTTGCCCTTATGCAGCAGTGTGCAAATCCTATTGCCCCCGTCCGGGGCAAGTAAATTTCCTTGCAGGGCAAGTACAAAAAGAAAGCTAATTTCATTATAATGAATAAGGGCAAATGAAAATTCAGCTACAGTCATGGCTGGGCAAGTCCTAAAAGTTTTGATCTGAACACCCCTGCCTTACCTACATGCTGCAGACTGGTTCTTCATAAATTTCTTAGTACTGTAAATGCACTATAGACAGTTTTCCCACTCTGTGGCAGCGCCTGGGATTTTTATTCCTCACAAACTTTAAAACTATTGTCATTTTTATAGCCCCTGTCGACTGTGTATCACTATTATTTTATTTTACTTGTTGGAGCGATTGTAGGAGTGTGAATGTGTAGTTGCTGCTGTATAACTGTCTGCATGCTGGTATGAGGAGGGCTAGGGTGGGGGTTAACTGTTGGGTGGGGGTAGTTCAGTTGTGTTTTAGTTTTTATTTTTGGTTTTTATTGGCTAGGTAAGCATGCTGTGTAAGGGACAGGGTACTGAGAGGCTCAGCTATACCTCAGACCACCTACGGCAGTTCCGTCCTTTCAGAAGGTCCCCAACTGCCCTGTCACCAGCAGTCATCTGTCGCTGTGTGGGGCTGGAGATCCTCTTGAGGCAGAGCAACAGCTGTGGGGAGGTTCCAAGATGACTGATAGGGAGGCAGTGGCACCCACTGAAGAAGTGGAGTAATGACAGGAGTCCTTCCTGTCTTGTTCCCCTCTCTAGGGCTTTGCCCAATACTACGGGGCAACATGTAAGCATGCCACCCGACTCTGCTCCTTCCCTTCGGGCCATTCTCCATAACACTAGATTGATGAGAAGTAAGACAGCAGTGATGGGCGGTTTCATTACTAACTCCTCAGCTGATCTTGTTTGTATCACAGAGACCTGGATGGGTGATGACTATAAACCCATGCTGGAGGCCTCAATCCCAGCTGGTTACTCCATGATACATTGCCCAAGGTAGGATTACAGGGGTGTGGGGAGCGCCGCCGGGTTGGCCATCTGTTTTAGATCTGCTCTTAGGTTCACGGTGTACTCCACAGAAGTTTCCAGATCTTTTGCATGTGTGACAACCAAGGCTCTTGTTAGTTGAGCTGTGGCTTTGATTTCATCCTGGTTAGGCCTCCAAAATATAAAATGAATTTTAAGCTCCACTCCAATTGTAATCAATGGAGCATGTCCCCGAGCTCAAAAAACTCCTACATCACAAAATGTGGTAGAGTGGGGGTGACATGGGGCAGAGCTTGCTTCTGTCGGCACCAGGAAAGGGAAGGATCAAGCAGCCAAAGGGAATTTACAATCCCTTCACCTGAAGAAAGCATTAAAAGAATTCTAGAAAAGTGGACAGTCCAAGTTATGTTAGCTAGCATGTAAGGGCTTGAGGGACTGTTAAACAATGAACACTAGTGCTGCTCTTGAAGGGCAACGTTTTTCAGTGACATCACACAATCCAATTAGCGAAACCTCTAATCCCATTTGACCTGTGTGAAGACATACTGAACGAATTTCAGAAAAAACATCAGAGCGGGTTCCTTTTTATACCAGACATTGGTTGGTAACGCATATATTTGCATGCCATCAGTTGCTCAGGAATTACCGGTGCCCCAGGGGAAACTAACAAGAAATACATACTGTTCCGACACAAAAAACTTAATTCTCAATCATTTGTTTGACAAAGTAGGTGTTTGATACCTTTAGGTATACCCCACCGCGTTAAGTTTCAGTACACATCCTTGCAGACTTGCAAAGGGCCCTGTTCAGGTTCTTTATGTACAGTATTAATTTGTTCCATGGTGCCAAGTGATAGTGGAAAGCTCAGCTTGCTGGGAACCTGGGTTAATACAAAGCCCAGGAACAGAGGAAAGGAGACATATTTTTTTTTGGGGGTTATTGGTCACGCTCTGCTGCTGTCTCCTGGTACTGAATGGAAACAGTGAGTGGGAACTGTGGAGAAGTAGGAAAGGAGTGGGACTACAAACAATCTCGCTCAGAAAATGCAATAACGTCGATATTCAAAGTTGGCAAGGGGGGGGGGGGGTTGTTAACCAGCAAGAAGGCCAAACCCTGGCATCAGTTGCCTAAGTCACAACCACAGCATTGGAGCCTCACTCATCACAAGCCATCCTCCTCCAATGTCTGAACCTCCGCGGCCTACCACGAGGGTCGCTGGTGCTGGGAACAGCTGCCATCGCTGCACTTCCTGACCTGGCTTCCACCTCACCCAAGCTCCCTGGCTTGCTCCTGAACCCGAGTCAGCTGCATGACCTACAGGGCTAAAAAGTCAACATTTTATTAGAACATTGACTTTCAGGGCATTCCTATCTTTACTACTGAAACATCTGAACAAAAAACAGGTTATTTTTCCCTTAGACTTTATTCTCAAATGACATCACAATACTTTCCACTGCAACAGAGTGTGATGCCACAAGCAGAGGATTATAACTTCAGTTCAGGAATAAGCCGCCGGAACAGATGAAGTTTAAGAGAAAAAGATTCAGTTTTCTTGTAAATGTCTCCTGTAATAAAAACAGGAATGTCCTTAAATTGAAATTTCGGAGACATGATGTACAACTGAATTCTGCTGCTGATGCCCACAGTATTTGTTCCAGAGCAGATCTGCGGTTGCTGATTTTTCAAGAAGCCCAGGACCGGACATTTCATAGTGAACTCATATTTTCATTGGGACAGTAAGTAATGACACCCAATACAAACACAATTTCCTTAGCAACTGACACCACTGAGAAAACTCCGAAACATGTAAAACTCCCCTGCGCCTGAGCGGCACCCTGGAAGACTAGGCGGCCCCACGGAACCCCCCATGGTCACCGCCCAACTCGGACTGCTAACTTTGCCGGAGAGTTAAGGACCCCTCGTGCGCGTAGGGATAAATACGGCAGTCTGACCTCTCATCGCGAACATGTTGCACCGGCTACTGCCATGACGCCACCGCTAGAAAAATTCGGTCTGCAACAACAAAAATAATGCCTAAAAGTCCGGTCTGCAACATAAATAAATAAAGCCAAAATACTAAAATAGAGCAGAGGTGTGAGGCAGACCCCCCAATTACAACTACAACTAGAAAACTGCAAAAATAGAAGCCACAACATAAATAAAACCAAAATACTGAAATAGAACGGGGGGGCAGAGCCCCCAATTACAACTACAACTAGAAAAAAAATGTCCGGTCTGCAAAAATAGAAGCCACAACATAAAAGAAATAAACATCTCTTTGCAGAGTCTGACCCTGGAACGTTGGGGCTATTAGGACCGTGCGGTGGAATCGCGATGAATATCATGTTATTCGGGGACTGTGCAATTAATGCTTTTCGTGTGGGACTTTGTGCAATTCCTTTATGTAAAATACTAGTAAAGAATTATGTGTACAGTATACTATGTACAGTGCAATAAATACTGTTTTTTTGCAAAATGTGGCTGGGCTTCTACATGTCTAACAGTGCGCTGCCGGAAAAGTATTTAATTTTTTTTCCAGTGTCGTGGCTGGGCTCGTCCATGGGGCAGGAAAAGGGGAGTAACAAAAACTGCAAGGAGTGTCTGTATTGAAAGGGGGCGTGGCCAAAATGATGCTGCAGCTACTGATTACCGTAGTTTACTCGATTTCCGATTTCGCGCACGAGGGATCCTTAACTCTCCGGTATCGCCACTTTGCCCACCTCTGGAGCTCGCTGCATCGGATCCCTCAAGCAGGGACTCCCCTGCGCCTGAGCGGCACCCTGGAAGACTAGGCGGCCCCACAGGACCCCCCGTGGCCGCCACCTGACTCGGACTGCTAACTCTGCTCGCCTCTGGAGCACGCCGCATCGGATCCCTCAAGCAGGTACTACCGCTGAAGCTGCTTAGCACCGGCCCTTCTCCGAGTGGTGCGGCGTTTGGCTGCTGGACTGTCATTGGTCCTCCCTTCCTACTCGGCTAAGCCGATTGGATCGCTTTCTTTCCCTGCTACAGACAACCATTTTTCTCTCTCTGCCAGCCTGTACCTACTAGCCTGCATTTTCTTCCCACCCCTCCCCACCCAGTCCTCCTTTAAATAGACATCTAGCTCCTCCTCTCTCTGTCAGCTCCTGTTTTATTGGCTTTCCCACAGGACAGTTGCTCACTATTCTACTATCTTCTCTTCCTGCCAAATCCTTCTGACTGGATCCTGTGTTTAGTGTGTTGCTTTGCTCCTTCCATTGTCCCTCTGCATCCTCACTAGTCTCTTTGACCTATTCTCTTAACCTTAGGCAATCCACCGTGAAGCCAGTCACCCTACTACTTCTCCTTGCCCCGCACTGCTACTGTTTCTCTTTACTGTGTCACCTATCCCCAGCGCTGCCAAAGCCCCTCCTCACTACACACCTGGTGATTTTTATTTTTCAAATCTCCTGGTTGTGCCTACACCTCACTATGTCACTACTCCCCTTCTAGTAAGCAGAACTTGGATCCTTGTGATTACACATGCCCATAAAAATTGCCGCCCCCTCCTTTAAACACCCTAAGCTCCTTCTTGCGCAAAAGGCTGTGGTATCTACTCTTACTAGCCATACTGCTCTCAGGTGATGTCCAACTTAACCATGGCCCAATAAATTGTATAACCAATCCCAGCCTTAATGCTAAAGGTCTTACAATTGTCCACCATAATATAAGGAGCCTGGAGAGACACCTTGCTGAACTACAAGCATGGACCTCCCTCTGCAAGCCAGATATAATCTGCCTCACGGAAACCTGGCTCAAGACGTCCACCCCAGACTCTTTGTGTACAATCCCATCCTATAACCTCCTGCGACTCGACAGACCTCCCCCTTAAAGAGGTGGGGGCACAGCCATTTATTTTAAAAGTCACCTCCAACTTTCTGCTATTAGCTCGTCCCCCCTCAACCACTGTGAAGCGCTTCATACCCTCCTCACCCTCTGCTCTAAGAAATTACATATAGTCTGTGTCTACAACCCCCTCCCAAGAGTGGTCATAAAGGTCTGGAGGAACTGCTGGATCGAACCGCCGTTCACTCTGGAAGAAATGAAGTCCTTATCTTTGGAGACTTAAAATTTAAACTGGTTGGGTAACTCTCAACCCATGTCCCTGTCAAGCATCCAAAGCCTTAATCTCCACCAGCTTATCCTAGAACCTACTAGAATTTCCACCCACTCTAACACTAGCACTCTGCTCGACTAAATAATGACTAACCACCGTGAGCACATTGTCGACTCAGGTGTACTAGCTGATGCTATTACTGACCATTCCCCCACCTTCTGCATTTGGGGCAAAGGGAAGCCTTCACCTACGCAGCCCCGCTTCATTACCTTTTGTGACTATACTAAATTCAACCCCCCCAGCTTTTCTACAAGACGTTGCCTGTACTGACTGGTGCTCTCTCTTAGGAGCTAATGATGCTCAGTCCTCCCTAAACATCTTCTTATCCCACTTCCTTACCAACACTGCAAGCTGGTAACACACCAAGTAAAAAACAGGCAAACTAGGTGGCTAAAATCAGGACTCCTCAGAAAGCTACGCTTAAGAGAAAAAAGCTGGATCCACTACAAGAGATCTGGCCATGCTGCAGATCTAAACACCTACCGAGCCCTGCATAACTCCTGCAAAAAGGACATCAAACAGGCCAAAAGCTCTTACTGTAAAGATCTCTTAACCAATTCCTATGGAGACTCAAAGAAATTCTGGCCCCACATTAAATTCTTTATGGGCTCAAATATGCCATACTCCCCTAGAAAGGACACGTCTCTCAATGGTGTCCACTGCAACAATCCCTTCACCATAGCTAATTCCTTCAATAATCAATTCTCTGACCTAACAAAATACACCTCCTCCTTCCCTGCCAAATCGCCTCCTCTTATTCCTCCACACGTTAATCACCCAGCCTTCTATTTCAAGTCTTTCTCATCCCAGGTGGTACTCAAATTACTTAATAATATACCTGAGGATGCGGCAGTGGGCTCGGACAATCTTGAGCCTAAGTTACTAAAACTAGCTGCTCCTATCATTGCTGCCCCCCTAACCAAGATCTCTAATCTCTCGCTGAGTCAAAATCATGTCCCTGATATATGGAAGATGGCAAGGATAACCCCTGTTCTCAAGAAAGGTGACCCCAAAGACCCACTCAATTATAGGCCCACTGCAATCCTTTCTGCTCTTAGTAAAATTCTAGAAAAACTTGTAGCTACCCAAACTATTGAATTTCTCCTTAAATTCGACCTCCTAAATCCAGCTCAGCATGGCTTCCAAAAGGGACACAGCAACACAACTGCCCTACTCAAGCTTACCTCAGATGTCCTTAAGGCCATGGACTCTGCTCTCCTTACTGGGTCCATCTTCTTCGATATGACCAAGGCCTTTGATCTGGTTGACCACACTCTTCTCGTTGCTGCACTCAGATCTCTTGGTTTCTCCTCCAGTGCAGTAAACTGGTTTGGTAGCTATCTATCTGACCCGAACTCAATTCGTAAAATATAACTCTACCTCTTCGGATACGACCACAATTAACATAGGGGTCCCCCAGGGGTCTATATTAGGCCCACTGCTTTTCTCTATTTTTCTTAACAATATCAACTCAAACCTGCCACAGACTGCCTCCCTGCTGTACGCGGATGACACTGTCCTGTACACCAGTGCCAAACGTATTGATATCAGTGAACGACTCTCCCATGACTTTCAACTCATCCAACAGTGGCTGAATTCTCACAAACTCATCTTAAATGAGTCAAAGACATAAGCCATGCTGTTCGGCTCCAGCTGTAAGCTCAAACAAGCCCAAAACAATTTTAAAGTTTCCACCTTAAGTGGTAAATCCATTGGGGTGGTCAGCTCTTTTAAATATCTGGGTATTACACTTGATTCCTCTCTAACTTTCGATACCCACATCCTTCAAACCTGTAAGTCGGTGAATACCAAACTTGGTATTGCCTATCGAACCTGCTATGCTCTCACCCCCTCAGCTAGACTTGCTATAGCCCATGGAGTTCTACTGCCCTCTCTAAACTATGGCGTTGTCACCTACACAACTGCAAGCAAATCCAGTCTCCAGAAATGGGATGTCACCTATAATAATATCTGTCGGTATGCGCTCTCCTCTCACCTTCTGAAACATCACTGCACCCTCTACTCTGACCTTGGATGACTTCCACCCCACGAGTCTTGGTCTTATGCTTTTGGATCCATAATTGACAGCATTATCAGATCACAAACTCCTAATTCCCTTGCAGGCCTCTTTCAAACACAGTCATCCCTCTACGACCTTTGCGCGGCAGCTTCTGCCCCTGTTCTCATCCCCAAGCACTCTACCTCTAAAGGCGCCGGTGCATTTGCCTGTCTCGCCCCCCCCCCCAACACTGGAACTCCCTACCCCTACACATTCACCAGGCCTCATCCCATGATGCTTTCAAGGAGGCATAACGGAATCACCTAATCCTATCCTGTAAGTGCTCCTGTTTCAAACCACCCTAGACCTACTGACCCCAATATTCTTAACATTTTCCCTCCTACTCCTTGATTGTTTCCACTCTCATTAAACACCTCCTTTTCCCTATCTTATATTGCAGTCGATCATCTCCTCATATCTCTCTCTCTCTCTGTCTCTCTCTCCCCCCTTCCTTTCGGACCTAATCATGTCTCTCATCAGGTCGAATCCATGACTCCTGCACTTATTATTAAACTCTGATGCCCTTTTGTCTTATATTTATCAATATATTCTAACTCCTACTTATTGTTACCCTTGTAGTATAGCTTTTACTGTACCCCTCTACTTTTTAATTACTGTAACCATGTGTGCTGTTGTTCCACTGTTCTTTGTTGTACTCTCCCGGGTCGTGCCTGAAAATAGTCATGGCTAGTGCACCTACCCGGTAAACAAAAACTAAATAAATAAAATAAATAAATAGTCAGCTCAGTTTATAATATATTGGTAAAGACTACTTTTTCAGTAAAAAAAACATTCCTAGTAGACTCTCTTGATATGTTTGCATGCAGCAGCTAACTTACCGTGTAGTCTATTATGCTGTAAGGGAATTGAATCCATTTAGGTTTACACTGTCTGATTTTTGATTCTTGCAGTAATGTTCCAGTTTACATGAATTGCTCCAGTGATTGGTTACCAAAGACCTGACCACTGTTGCGCACACACACAGAAATCAGTCATGATAGTGCACAGAATCGATACGGTCCTAAATCAGGTTTACAAGCCGAGCCTCATGAGATACAACATAATCAAACACTTGTATCAGTGCACTCCGACTGGACTGGAATTCAATTCTGAGATCCTCATTTGCCCAGTTTACATGCACCCAAAACTCAATTCCTAGGTACAGGGTAATTGATATTTCAGTAATCGAGCCAAGCGGTGCATGTAAACTAGAGGGACCATTCAAAACAAGCTGGCAACCCAGGTTCGCATCCTGAGTCCCGAATGTCAGGAGCAGAGGCTAGCAGGGAGTGTGTCAGAGCATTCCCCTGTCTTCCCATATGGGTGGGTTGCTAGGCACTACTCTCTGAGTGACACTTAGGGGTAGCCAAGAGACGGTGCCTTCGGGGTGTGGTTGACCACCCATTGCCAAGGCACCCCTCTTGGGCTGTCTTGGATTTTTGCTGGCACAGGAAGTGTGTGGAACACAAATGAGATAAAAACTCCCAGACTGGTGGCCGCAGCATGGCAGCCTCCACCAATCACCAGCCATAATTAACCAACATTCTGAAAGGACCGACCACCCCCCTCCCCCAATATGAATCCTAACCTAGCCCTCACTGATTAGGCCACAGCTGAGACAAAAGGAGGGGGACACCCTGCCCCAAGGGGTAAGTCAAGGGTTGCCCATGGCCAGGTCGACTGGGTCTAGATCAGGTGAGTGTACCCACTGTGAGTAGGAGGAGACTGTGATTGGCCAGTGGCAGAGGTAGGAGTCCCAAGGTAAAAACAACAGGAGGCAAAGACTAAAAAATAAAATACTCCCTATTTCCTAATTACCAGAGTCTCTCCAAAGTGATTATACTAACCTGTCTACTCATGGAAGAATTATACCGACGTGCTTATGTCACTTAATGGTTATACTAATCTGCAGAAAGAGGACACTTACAGAAAAGAAACAGCGGCAGCACCATGCAGAGCTAGGACTCGTCTTACAAACACAACTTGTGCTCACTAATTTTACACAGGGAGTGGAGAGGCGTCAGTTCCAGAACTTTATTTTATTTAAAATAATCTTAATACATTATAAAGACTAAAAGGGCTGAACTATTCGGTAGATCTGGGGCTAGAGTCACAAAAAGGCACAAAGCACAGCGCAAAAGTTAGGCCACAGCTGAGATAAAAGGTAGGGGGACACCCTGCCCCAAGGGGTAAGTCAAGGGTGGTCCATGGCCAGACACCAGGTGTCAAAGACCGCTATTCAGTTGGACAACACACTGTGCTATCCAACTGTGAATAGGGCAGGACGAGTCAGCACTAACCCCATTACTGCTACCGCTAACCCCACTAGTGCCGCCCCTACATGCAGCCAGGCGTATGGCTCTGCGATGAATAGCGACTGTGCGCCATTTGGAATTCATAAAAGCCGTCATGTAAATAATGAGCCCACAGGGCATGCAAGGCACTGTGTCATCTGTGTGCCCGTTATGAGCCCATTACATAGGCTTTGCGGTAGTTTAGCGTGCCCCCCTAGCCCCTACGGTAGTCCTGTGTCCCTAGTGACTAGTGCCCCCCACCCCCACTCCCGCTGATCTCCGGGCCGACAGTAAATATAGAAAGTTCCCTGGTACTAGTGGTCCCCTCCCCCGTTGATCACCAGCATGATATGCAAGATATCATTTTCCCTGGTGTCTAGTGGTCCCCTAACCCCCGCCAATCGCTAGCCAGAGATGTCAAATATAGTTTTCCCTAGTGCTAGTGGTCCCCTCCCCCTATGATCACTGACCTGATATGTCAGATATAGTTTTATGTGGTGGTGTCTAGTGGTCCCCTCTCCCACCGATCACCAGCCCGATATGTAATATACATTTTCCCTGGTGTTAGTGGTCCCCCTGCCGATCACCAGCCCGATATGTAATATAAATTGTCCCTGGTGTTCGGTGGTCCCTCCCGCCACCCTGATCCCATGCCTGAGATGAATTTAATATTCCCTAGTGCCCAGTGGTCCCTCCAGCCACCCGCACCCATGCCCAATCTATAAGTAATACTCCCTGATGTCCAGTGTCCCCCATCCTAATGCCCTATGTAATACTTTGATACCATCCCCTGGTGTCTGGCGGACCCCCCCGGCCCCTCTCCACCACAGAAGGTAGTGCCCCACCAGCCTGCCACCCCATCCCGACCCCAAGCAGGCAACCTGCACAGCCCTCCGGTCTACACCACGGGCAGCCGCCGATTCAGCTGTAAATGAGCACGTACGGTATACAGTAAGCGCACACTGATTAGCAGCGGTGGAGAGCACAGGGTTGTGCCAGTTGCCGGCTTGGGGTCAGGATGGGGAGGGGGGCAAGGGGTGGTGGTGGGTGAGTCTGCTAGACACCAGGGAATGGTATCAAGATATTATAGGGCATCAAGATGGGGGAGAACTGGACACCACATAATATTACTTACAGATTGGGCATGGGTGTGGGTGGGAAGAGGAACCACTGGATACCAGGGAATATTAAATTAATCTTGGGCACGGGATCAGGGAGACCACTGGACACCAAGGAAGTTGTTTTTTTTTGGACAGTGGGTGAGAGATTGGGTGGGGGGGAAGGACCACTGGACACCAGGGAAATTTCTTTACAGTGGACAAGGGATAGGGTCGGGGGGACAACTGGACACCAGGGAATTTTATTTTACAGTGGGCAAGGAATAAGGTGGGGGAAGGACCATTGGACACCAGAATTTTTTTTATTTTTTATTTATTTTTTTTTTTTTTTACAGTGGGCAAGAGATTGGGTTGGGCGAAGAACCACTGTCCATGGAATTGTTTTCTTTTTTTTTTTTTGTACAGGGGGAGAGGGATACAGTGGGGGAAAGGACCACTGGACACCAGGAACCATTTATATTACATACTGGGCCGAAGATCAGCGGGGGGAGGGGGGAGGACCACCAGGGCTGGCCTTAGCTAGGTGCAAATTGTGCCCATGCACCTTGGGGGCACATACTTTTTTCTTGAGGAAAAAATAATTTAAAACATTTGAAAATGCCTACATTTTGTTAGAGATGAACATGTTTACCAGCAAATGAAAGTGGAAGACAACTGGCTCTTTTACTATTACAAAAGGTGGGGGCAGCTTTGCTGCAATGGAAAAGATTAGGATAAGTAAGTGCTAATGGTGTTAATGGCAATACTTTACACTTCCCAGGTTGGCTGCTTTCACAAACAAAGGGCTATACTGACAAGAGAACTTGTTTGTAACCTGGACATGTAGGTGAAACGATGAATGATATGACAAAATATGTTTCAAAAGTATGTGAGCACTCAAACTGGCTCAAAAACCTGACCAGCACAGAGCAAAACCGGATTTCCTGATAGGGACCCTGAAAACCTGATCAACAGGTGAAAAAACTGACAGGTGGCAACATTACTGGTGTCCCATGATAATCCTCCCTATTTTCTTTCACTCACATCTCCAGAAAAGTTAAGCTGTTTAACTTGTTTGCAAATCAAGAGTATCGGAGGTGTGCATCCAGTGATGATGTCCATGTCCTTACAGAAATTAATACAGTAGTAGTGCCGTATTTATTTAAGTTTTTGCTCCAGGCTCAGTCAGATTCATTTCCAATGGTGAAGTCAAATAATTCAATGCAAGTCAATGGCACTAATTAAAAGATGCTGGGTAAACTAGTAGGCCTGGTACTGCTTTATTAATACACGGCAGGAGGGTTAGTTAGGTGTAAATGTTGGCTGTAGGGGCCCACAGGGAATGGAGTGCACAGGGGCCCAGAATGATTAGGCCAGCCCTAAGGACCACTAACACCAGGGAAAATCTATTTCCATACTGGGCCAGCGACTGGTGGGGGAGGGGACCACTAGACACCAGTGAAAAATTGAAATTTACATACCTGTAAATTTTCTTTCTTTCTCCGACTGCTGGTCTCCGGGCTCATAACTAGTGGGAGGTCCTTCCTGGAACCACGTGACAGGCAGGAAACTGATCTCTACAGGGAGACCGGATCCTCCCCTCCACATCCTGTAGCCCTCAGTTTGTTCCAAAG
Organism: Neoceratodus forsteri; assembly: GCA_016271365.2. NCBI lineage: Eukaryota > Metazoa > Chordata > Ceratodontiformes > Ceratodontidae > Neoceratodus > Neoceratodus forsteri. Next base: position 119,503,216 of record JADMNL010000030.1, on the reverse strand, counting down.
CATGTCCTCTGAAATAAAACATCACTGAGAGACAACAAGAAGAAATGTTAATAAGCCCAGAATAGCAGACTTAAAACCCTCGAGCCAGATGGCCAGCATCCAACATTCTGGGAGGGGAGGAGCCCAGAGACCAGCAGTTGGAGAAAGAAAATTTACAGGTATTTAAATTTCAGTTTCTCTCTCCTAAGCTGGTGTCTGGGCTCATAACTAGTGGGATATATTAAAGCAGTACATCCCTTTGCTCCCGGGTGGGAAGAATGTAAGCAGACCCTTACAGATCCCCCGCCTATGGAGGGGTCAGTTAACCAAGGGATGCCACAGTGCAGGCAGATCCATCCCTTCTACAGAACTTTGCCCTGGTATGGATGGACCTCCAAGAGGTCATTCTGTTAAGACTGCTGGAAGGCTTCTCTGGATTCCACCCAGGAGGTAGCTACCACTCAAACTGAATGTGCTCGAGCTGAATGGGTCCTCCATGGGCCCAGTCTAGCCAGCCCCCACACTTGGAAGGTGATAGAAAAGGGAACAAATTCATGTGGTCCAAGAGGCTTTAAGGCTTTTTTTTTTAATTTTTTTTATTTAAACTCAACCTGAAGGGGAGGGTGAATAGACTAAAAGAGTCATATACAGACTATCGCTCTCCTGATGTAAGGCTCAAGTACTGTAGTCCAGAGGGATAATTTCCCTTTCCCTCTTAAGGCTAGGACACAGGGCCGGGATATTCAATTCCTGGTAGCCAAGGAAGGGAGATAACACCTTCGGCAGGAAGGATGGATATGTTTGGAGACTCACTGAGCTCTGGGGGAACATGGTGTGAGGTTCCTTGGAAAATAGAGCTCCCATTTGCTAATACAGTGGGATGAAGTGAGTACTGTGAGAAGACGGCCTTCATTGCGTGGACGATGATGGACGTTTCCTTAATGAAATTCAATGGGGTCTTGGTAAGGATTCTGAGGACCAGGCTGCGTTTCCAAGGTCCGCAGATGGCTCCACGCCATCCAGGGAGATCTTGTGTAGGAGCCTTGGGAATAGTAGAAATGAATTGGTTTGAAGCGATTGTTCACTTGGGAGCTTACGCAACAGGTTGGTAGAAAAGAGGCCAGGAATTATATTTTGTTTTAAACTGAAATATTTGAATAGTTTGTTAGTGAAAATAGTTCTATGTGTTAAAAATTAGTACCTTGAATTTGAACTGATACTTGAGCTGTGATATTGTAGGTTTGGGGATAGATGTTTGGCAGGGAAAAATAGAAGGTAATTTAAATGTGTTGTTTGCCTGGTGTTTGGAGGAGGGACATTAGCTGCAATTAACTTGTCTTTAAACAGGAATTACTGTGGCTTTCATTGTTCACTTGGGAGCTTAAGCAACAGGTTGGTAGAAAAGAGGCCAGGAATTATATTTTGTTTTAAACTGAAATATTTGAATAGTTTGTTAGTGAAAATAGTTCTATGTTAAAAATTATTACCTTGAATTTGAACTGATACTTGGGCTGTGATATTGTAGGTTTGGGGATAGATGTTGGCAGGAAAAATAGAAGGTAATTTAAATGTGTTGTTTGCCTGGTGTTTGGTAAGAGCCCTCCACTCACCCTGTTTTGTAGGCTTTCTTAAATACTGAAAAGCCACTGGGGTTGGGATTGAAGGCTGAGTATTTCTGTTTGGGACTGAAATTTGAAGCAACAGGAGTTGGTGGGCCTGTGACATCATACGGTACCTGGAGTCTGCTTGCACACACTGTTAGTGGGACTGAACACATACTGGACTGTATGTGTTTGTGAGACTTAGGAACTTTGTTGGTGGGGTTGAAATTGGGTTTGTAAATAACTTACAGTCAGTATAGAGAGAAACTGTACTCAGGGAAAGGGACTGAGAAAAAAGGTTGCTATTATAAACAGAGGGGGATAATCAGGGTGGCCATATCCACCATGCCAGGTGCATCTTCGAAGGGTTGGAGGCCGTACAGGCTGTGGGATGGCAATAATTCTAAATGGGCCTGAGAGAGGGAGGCTGCCCACTCTGTAGACAGCTATCTGTATCAGGAGTGAGGTATATTGGTTAAGGAGTAAGCTGTGGGCTGGGAGTGTCAAGGATAAGGGTGTGGATATGGGCAGCAGAAGGGTGGGGCTGAGGGGAGGCTGGGGCAACGCTCTGAAATTACAGGACATTATGCTACAGCAAGCAGAAGGGGGGATATTAGGGACAGAGGACCCTTAGATAGGGAAGTTGATGCTAAGGGGAAAGCGTACAGGGTGAAAAGTCTGAATTCAAGGAGACTGGAGGGGGAAGAGTCAGGAGGGGCTGTTGTGCGGAAGCCTAAAACAGCAGACTGTGGGAAGGGAGCTCCTAAGGTGAACAGTGCAAGAGAGGAAGAAGAGGGTCAGTTTAGAGATGCAGTCAGGGGAAACTCGGGTTACTTGATGGAGGCTGACATAGAGTGTCACAATAAATTTGAGATACTAAGCATCCTAGAGGGGGAGGAAGGGGTTGGTGGAAATGAGGAAACTTATACAGAGGCCGGGGGGAGGGAGTCAGATACCCATAGGGCATCACAGAACAGCTATGGAAAGGATAGACATAGTCCCAGAGGGAGAAGGGGAAACATATATGTTAAGCAAATGGGGGAGATGCAACATATTCCAGACATGAGGGAGGAGAGCATGATTGGAGAGGAACTGGGAGACAAGGAGGTGGGAGAGGGCCCCTTCAGCAGGAAGGTCAGTACCAAGGATGGGGCCCTAGCTAAAGGGGACCCACAGAGCCTCTGGAGACAGGGTACTATTACAAGGGGGGATGAGGTGCGGGGAAGGGGAAACCATCAGGGCCAGGATAAATGGTTCAGATAAGAGAGGGTTAAAGGGACACCTATTTCAGAGGGGTTTGAGTTAAGTGGGCAAAATAGCAAGGAGGCAGAAAGGGAGGGTGACAAGGGGTCTCTAATAAGGCAGGAAGACTCCCATGAAATGCGATCATGAATAAAGTGGGGGCTGAGAGGGCATAGTGGAGGTAACCATAAGGATGATGGCGGTGTTAAGGTTCTGTTACTGGGAGACTCGATGATTAAGGGTATCCATTGGGAGGGACAGGGGATGGATGCCATAGCCAGGTGAAGGTAGTGAGTATCTTGGGCTGACAGTGCACAGAGCAAAGTTCATGGTGTATGAAATGGTTAGGATTGTGGAGGAAACCGGATTTCTGGCATTTGGGAACTAATGATCTAGAGGGAAATAGCATTATGGAAATCCAAGCAAGGTTCCAAGAACTTGCCAGAGTCTGTCGGGATAATGGATGCAACATTTCCTTTTCGGAGATATTGCCAGTACCAAAGGCCTCAGTGGAGAAAAAAATGAAGCTCACAGAGGTTAATAAATGGCTCAGGAAGTGGGGTGAAGAGAATGGGTTGGGGGTGTTAGGGAACTGGAATGGAGTTTGGGAGGATAAGGGACTATATGCCAAGGACAGGTTTCATCTTGCCCCATTAGGGAAGGAAGTCCTTAAACAGGGATGGCTGACTACATACAAGAAAGGTGGGTTTAAACTTGTAAGGGGGAAGGGATAAGGGGGGGCTGACTAGAAGCCCTCCTCCAGATGAGGGAGTAGCTCAAGCCCAAGGAGGAGGGGAAACAGACTGGAGGTGGAGGTTTCAGGAGGAGCAGGGGAGGATGAAGTATAAGGAATCTGGGTGGGGTTCGACAAAAGGATCAGGGATAAGGGTGGGGTTATGTTAGTAAATGCCAGGAGCTTGGGAAACAAGTTGCCAGAGTTCCAGGCCATGCTGTTCGAGGGTGGATGGGCGCAGTCACGGAAGCGTGGGCCAACAAAAACCATGACTGGGACCTAAATGTACGGGGTACACTATGCTTAGGAAGGATAGAAAGGAGGGCAGAGGGTGGAGTGGCTATGTTCATTAGAGATGACATAGAAATTGCTATGGTAGAAGAGGCAGAGGAAACGTGGAGGCCTTATGGGTCACCTCACGATCCCAGCAGGAGATAAGGTCAAGCTGGAGTAGTATATAGGCCCCCGGATGAGTGATGTTCTAGAGGATGGTTTGCTGGACAACATCATTGCCCAGTGTGGTCCAAAAGGGAAGGAGTGGTGTTGATGGGGACCTTAATATGCCAGGTACTAACTGGGGAACCATGTCCTCTAAGGTGGCCAAGGAGCAGAGGCTGCTGGATGGCTTCCAGGATGTGTTCTTAACACAGCATGTGATGGAGCCCACAAGGGAGGGGCATGTCCTGGATGTGGTTCTGGCAGATGGGGATCTGGTAAGGGACATGGTTGTACAGGACCCCCTGACTGGGAGTGACCATAATACTGTCTGGTTTCAAATAAGCATTGGGGGAGTGGGGGTGAGATCTAGGACACTGGCAGTGGACTTCAGGGGGCAGACTTTATGGGCATGGGAAATATTCTCAAGGATCACTTGAAGGGATTACCTCAACAACAAGTGTGGAAAGGAGATGGGAGGTCATAAACGGGACTTCATGAGGCAGTCAGGATCTGCGCTAAGTTGAAACGTAAGGGAGCAAGGTCACATAAACCATGCTGGTGGTCCAGTGAGGTCCAGGTAGCAGTCAGAGAAAAGAAGGCGGCTTACAAAAATATAAAACAACAAGAGGATAGGGATAAGAAATGTACCAGCTTGCATCTAGAAAAGTCACCCGTATGGTGAGGGGAGCAAAGTCCAGTAAAGACAACGGCTACAGGGGATATGGAGGGAAAAGGGTTCTTCCGCACATTGGGGAGCGGAGAAAAACTAAGGCCATCTCAGCAGATTGAGATCAGAAGGAGGGTGGGTGGAAGAGGCGAGGACCAGGCAGAGGTATTTAACGAGTACTTTGCCTCTGTGTTCACTAGGGAGGGGATGGATATCTACAAAGCAAGGCACAAAGGGAGAAGCGGCAAGGAGCGGGATCAGGGAGCAGCAGAAATGGAGCAAAAGGGAGGAAAGGTACCTCAGGGTGTCACATCTGGATAAGGATAAAAAGACCAGTAAGGTGGAGGGACGGATGATGCCATCCCCACCAAAAGGGTGTGGTTTGCCCTCAAGGCCCTAAAGAAAGACAAATCTCCTGGGCCAGGATGGCATTCATCCAGAGTACTATGGGAATTGGCGGACATACTGGCTCGCACCCCTGGCGGAGCTTTTCAACAGGTCACTGGGAGACAGGAGGGTACCTAGGAGTTGGCGAGAGGCACATGTGGTACCAATCCATAAGGGGTCGAAGGAAGTACGAGAGAAACTACAGACCCATCAGTTTAACCTCGGTGGTGGGAAAATTAATGGAGAGTATACTAAAGGAACGATTGGGGTTTACTTGGAGGAGTTGGGAGGTCTGGATAGTCGGCAGCATGGGTTTGTGCCAGGTAGATCATGTCAAACCAACCTTGTGGAGTTCTATGAATGGGTAACATCAGAACTGGACAGGGTAAGCCTGTGGATGTATTATTCTTGGACTTCAGCAAGGCGTTGACTCTGTCCCCCACAATGGTCTGGTGGAGAAACTGATGGGGTTAGGAGTAGGCCTTTGATGGTCAGATGGATTGAAAACTGGATAGCTGGACGCACTCAGAGAGTAGTGGTCTGTGGGGAGCTCTCGAACCCTACAGAGGTTGGTAATGGGGTACCACAGGGCTCGGTCCTGGGTCCAATCCTGTTTAATGCATACATATCAGACATCAGGGATGGTATAGGGTGTGAAATGAGTCTCTTCGTGGATGACTCCAAGATGGGAGCAGTAGTTGAGGGAGAAGAGGGGAGGTTGGCCCTGCAAGGGGACCTGGACACCCTGGAAAGCTGGGCTCAACATGGAAATTAAATTTCAATATCACCAAGTGCAAGGTGTTGCATCTTGGTCGGGGAAACCCTAAACACAGGTACACCCTGGGAGGGAGGTGCTGGAAGCCTCAACAGGGGAAAAGACCTAGGGTCATGGTGGATACATGTATGAATAACACTGAGCAGTGCAGGAGAGCAGCTAGCAAGGCAAACAGGATGTTGGGATGCATCGCAAGGGGATCACCTCTAGGAGCAAGGAAGTGATTCTGCCACTGTACAATGGACTGGTTAGACCACACCTTGAGTACTGTGTACAGTACTGGAGACCACACTTGAAGAGGGACATACAGCTCCTGGAGAGGGTACAGAGGAGGGCAACAAAGATGATACGAGGGCTAGGGATTTGACTTACGAGGACAGACTTGAGGAGCTCTGCCTGTTTTCATTGGAGGAGAGGAGAGACAGGGGACATGATTGAGGTCTTCAAGTACCTCAAGGGAATAAATAGGGTAAACATGGAGGGGATCTTTAGACTAAAGCAGGGAGGCATCACCAGAGGGCATGGTTTGAAGTTGGAAGGTGGAAGGGTGAGGGGAAAGAGGAGGAGGTTTTTCACTGAGAGGGTGGTGGACCCTTGGAATGCTTTGCCTGGTGAGCTGGTTCAGAGATCCACAGTGGAGAGCTTTAAGAGAGGGTGGGACAGACACAGAAAGTGGATGTATCAGATGATGGCCTGTCCCGGGGGGGTGGGGATGGATGATAGGGGTTTCTGGAGCACAAGGGATGGGAGGGTCTCGGCACCCAACTAAGGATCTAGGTTCGAGCAGACTTGATAGACCATAAGGCCTAATCTGCTGGCAAATAGTATGTTAGTATGTTAGTATGAATTCTTGAGATTAGTGGGAATTGAGGAAAGTCGTACCTGGAACTGCAGGGTCCTCAGACTGGGAAGAAGGCATCCTATGCTACAGTCGGCTCTACCGGAGCAGGACTGGGGAACTTTGTGTCTTCATTAGCCAATAAAGAAGTACCTGCAGGAGGCCCCCGCCAAGGGGCTGACCTTTAGTGACTTAGCCAATTCTCCATGCTGCTCACCTGACTTGGTATGTATAGGGCCACCGAGCTCACCCGGAGATGCTCTGCCTTTTGCCACTGGAAGAGCAATAGGGTTTTCTTGTAGTATCCGCAAGCTTGTGTGCCTCCCTAGTGATAGGTGCAGGCCCTTATGGTTCACTTGACAGAGGATGAGGGCATCCTGGTTAGAAATCTGTGCATCGAAAAATGGAAATGTCAGGTGGTATCTCCAGTATGCTGATGTTGTAGTGGGCTGAACCCTCAGTTTCCCCTGGTGAGGATGCCCCCACTTGAGAACCTTTATGAAGTTTGAGTAACGAGTTCCCCAATGCAGGAATGCTTCCTCCTGGCAACAGCTTGACTCTGTGGGCTCGGACTGCCCCTTGGCTGGATCCTGATGGATCAGGTTTGACTGACCATATGTTTGAATCTGCTGGCCCAGACTGACCTTTGCCTGGACTTCTTGCTGAAGCAGGTTCGACTGCCGGAACCACCAGAGCCCATTGCACTGAGACTGTCAAGGAGACCGAGCTCCCCGTAAGCGGTGCGAGGGAGCTGCCTGAAAGGCATTAGGCCACTTGGTCTTTGCTGAAGAGAACAATGAGGCCCCTGAATTATGCCACCGTAGGGAAAGACTAATTTGTGAAGTTTGGAAGATTACTCCTGTAAGATTACCCCTGTATGAATCAGATGCTTGTATAATGGAAGAGAGCTCTTTGGAGATCAGGAATTCTGTGGGTGAGAGGCATTGGGTGACCTCGGTCACTGCCAGAGTTGTTTGCTCGTACTGTGGGGCACTGACTAGGGAGACCCCCGGATAGGATATGTAAACATGCCCCTGCAACTCTGCTGAGACCAACTGATCTCCCGATGGAATTCTGCTGAGGATAGATGCCAGGGCACTGATCTGGAATGTCCCATGGTGGATGAATCTGATCAGACTTTTTAGGACCCATCCGGTTCTGAAAACTCCAGATTGATTTGGTACTATGATGAATCGACTGTAAATGTACTATGATGAATAGGCTGTAAATGCCCAAGTATCTTTTGCGCAGGGCACTCACTGCTTGCTGCAGCCTGTAAGTGGCCTCCGAGTGTTTGAAGAGCCAACCGATTCTGTGCTGACAAGGGTGAGGGTACCACATGCAGTGGGGGGGAAGGGGCCCTGCTTAAAACTCTCTGGCACCCCCTTTATCGTGGATATGTAAATCCCTTCCTTGAGACAGCTGGAACTTGGCAAGGTTGGAGGAATGGTCAGAAGTATGGCAGCTTGGATTCAATGCAAAGAAGTGCAAAGTAATGCACCTGGGAAACAAAAACCCAGGGGAAGATTACACAGTGGTGGGGGGGGTAGTAACAACATAAATGGAAAGGGACCTGGGGGTAATCATATCAGATGACCTTAAGGTTGGCAAGCAATGTGAGAAGGCAGTAGGAAGGGCTGGGTGGATACTGGGATGTACAGGGAGAGGCATCACCAGCAGAAAACAGGAAGTTGTTATCCCCCTGTACAGACAGTTGCTGAGACCCCATCTGGAGTACTGTGTCCAGTTCTGGAGACTCCATCTCCGCAAGGACACAGACAGGATGGAGGCAGTTCAGAGGAGGGCAACTAAAATGGTGCAGGGTCTGCAAGAGAAGCCATACGAGGAGAGGCTAAAGGAGCTTAATATGTATACCCTTGAGGAAAGGAGGGAGAGGGGGGACATGATAGAAATGTTTAAGTACCTCAGTGGAATCAACAAAGTCCAAGAGGGTAGCAAGCCACCTGTCAGGTTTTTTACCTGGTGGTCAGGTTTTCAGGGTCCCTATCAGGTAATCCGGGTTTGCTCTGTGCTGGTCAGGTTTTTGAGCCATTTTGAGTGCTCACATACTTTTGAAACACATTTTGTCATATCATTCATTGTTTCAGCTACATGTCCAAGTTACAAACAAGTTATAGGTGAGAGGTTTAAATGCTTCATTGGCAAGCATTTAAACTAGCCAAGGGGGGAGGCACGGAAAAGGAGCAGGGAAATCCCAGCCTCCCCCCACAAAACATGGTAATTAGTGAGGTAAACACCAAGGTAGAGAAGTTATTAGGGAGCAGGACAGAGGTAAATGTAAAAAAAGGCAAATGCAGTAAGGACAGGAATGGGGCTAAAAGTGGTAAGGCTATCAAAAAGTGGAGGGTGATGAGTACCAACGCCCGTAGTCTGTGTAACAAGCTCCCTAAACTAGTGGCCTTGATGGAAGAGGGTTGCCTGGATATTGTGGCAGTCACAGAAACATGGTACACAGAGAACCATGACTGGGATGTCAGCATACCAGGATACACAATCTACAGGAGGGACATGGAGGGTAAAAGAGGAGGAGGAGTAGCTCTCTATGTAAAGAAAGGGATCAAAGCAACAGAACTAAAGAGTAAACAGGGAACAGATGAAGCACTCTGGGTCACCCTGGAGACAGGAAATGGCACCACAATCCGCACAGGGGTTCAATCAATCAATCAATCAAAATCTTTATTTATTCAGGCGAACATCATTGAGCAAAGCTCATTTACAAGATGGACCTGAGTGGTCATACAAATGTGGATACAAATATTATTACATAGACAAGAATAGCATAAATAACAATAAAATGGCAAGAAATGAATGTATACAACAATTTACATATATACAAGGAGCAGTAGAACCATTTTGCCTGCAAGAAAAATGTGGGCAAAGGGTATAGCAGGAATAAAATATAAAATTATAGGGTCTAACTAGCTTTGTGAGAATAGATAGGTGAGTCGAAGATAGAATATGAAACAATATAATGGACGGAAAAAGAAAGGTGGGTCAGGTAGGGTAGGGAATTATGGTTTATAAAAAGCATTGCAGAGCTCTGGAAAAAGGGCGGAGAACAGTCTTTTGAAGGATGTCAGAGGTAGAAAGCTATCTAGCTTCATGGATTTTGGAGAGAGTTCCATGCAACTGCTGAAGTATAGCTGAAAGCAGCCCTCCCATACCGGTGCAGGCAATGGGGACCTGTAACATGATAAGTTTACTGATCCTTAAAGTGTATGGCCTAGTTGTAATTTGGGTAAAGCAATCAGTGATATAGGTAGGTAGTTTGCCTGTTAACGCTTTGAATGTCCAGATAACAGCATTCCTAGTCCTTCTGTGCTGTAATGATGTCCAATTGACTGCCATATAAAGGAGCAATGATGGGTGCTGGGGGAAGGTCAGTAATAAATCTTATGGCCTGTGATACAGGGTGTCCAGTTTTGTAAGAGATGACCTGGACAATGGCAGTATAGAAAATCAGCATAATCAATGATGGATAGGAATGAGGCCTTAATTAACCTTTTTTGGAGTCACTGTTTAAGTAATGCTTATTCTAAAGAATAGTCCAAGCTCTGTCTTAGCTTTTTAAGCAGTTCTTCAATATGGACTGAATAGTCAAGCCTATTATCTATCCAGACTCCAAGATATTTGAAATTATCAACAAATTCAAGTTTTCTCCAAGTAAGGTGGATAAATGTAGGGTGGTGGATGCTAGGGTATGGGTAGAGCAACTTTAGTGGCAAAGAACATGGCTTTTGTCTTTTTGCATTTAGAAGTAGTTTTTGTCAAGTAGGTTGCGCTGCAGAATGGAGAATTCGATTGTAACAGATCACAGGCTTTGAAGGTGAGGATTGCTGACATATAATACAGTATCATCAGCAAATAGATGAATGTTAGATTGAGTGAGGTTGGCATCAATATTGTTTATATAAATAGCAAAGAGGATAGGGCCAAGAATAGAACCTTGTGGTACGCCCTTAGCAGTGGTTTTGAGGTGATAGGTACTTCATTTTAACCAGTTGTGACCTATTTGAAAGGTAATCCTAAACCAGTTGAGTGACAGGGAATCCAGGCCTATTGAGTTAAGGGAGGTGATTAATAAGTCGTGATCCACAGTGTCAAAGGTTTTACTTAAATCCAGAAACACAGCACAGGTACAATTTTTCTTATCCAAGGTAGTCTGCCAATCGTTGGTTACCTTAGCTAAGGCAGTAATGGTGCTATGTTTTGATCTAAATCCAGATTGTGCAGAGTTTAGAAGGTTGTTGTTATCCAAATAGTCCCTTAACTGAGAGTTTACTAGTTTTTAGCAACTTGATAAACTGGTAGAATGGAGATAGGTCTGTAATTGTTGAGATCTCTAGTATCACCAGATTTGAGTAATGGAACCACTTGAGCTGTTTTCCAAGTAGAGGAATGGATCCAGTAGTTAGGGAAAGATTGAAGAGATGAGTGAGGGGGACAGATAAAACATGTGAAGCAATTTTCAGGAAATAGGGATCCAGGGAGTCTGCACCTGCACTCTTATTAGTGTCTAAATTAGAGAGGAGATCTTCCACTTCTTTCACGGATATTGGGATGAAGGAAAAAGTTGAAGTGGCCATTTGCCCCACAGTAGTTTGCATACAGACTGTTGTATACAGACCGCCATCTCAGGGGGAGGGAATGGACAAGGAAATGATAGGCTTCCTTAGAATGGCAGAAAAAGGGGAGCTATTGTTGATGGGGGACCTGAATATGCCAGATGTTAACTGGAGCACCTTTGCTGTAGGCACATCCAAGAGCAGGGTCATTCTTGATGCCCTACAGGGGGCATGCCTCAGACAGCTAGTGTTGGAACCCACTCGGGAGGGAGCAATCTTAGACCTGGTACTCTCAAATGGGGACAGAGAAAGAATCTCAGATTTAGAGGTGGGTAGCCATCTGGGAACAAGCGACCACCAAACAGTGTGGTTCATGGTAAACACAGCCATACAATCAAGACATACAAAAGCAAGAGTATTGGACTTTAGGAGGGCTGACTTTGGGAAAATGAGAGAGTGCCTTAGAAAAGCACTAGCAAACAGGCAAGAAGGAGGGGTGGAGGAACAATGGGGAGTAATCAAAACAGCCATCACAGAGGCAACAAGCCTTTGTGTAAAGCAAATCAATAAAACACAACGAAGGAAAAAACTGCTATGGTTCTCAAAAGAGGTGGCAGGGAAGGTTAAGGAGAAAAGGATAGCATTCAGGAAATATAAGGAAACACAGAAGGAACAGGACAGAGAACTTTAACAGTTAAAGCAGAAAGAGGCTGGGAAGGCAGTCAGAATAGCAAAGGCCCAAACCGAGGAAAGGATAACCAATTCTGTTAAGAAGGGGGATAAGACCTTTTATAGGTATATTAGGGGGCGAAGAAAGACCAAAGGAGGGATACTGAGGCTTAATAAAGGGGAAGGAATGTGGGTAGAGGGGGACAGTGAAAAAGCAGGATACTGAACTAATATTTCTGCTCAGTATTCACAAAGGAAGAGGAGGGGAGGTACCTAAACCAAACAAGAGAAACACTCTGAAGACGGGGGTCGATACCAGTCCATTTACAGAAGAAAGGGTTCTGAAAGAACTAATAAAATTGAAGGTGGACAAAGCAATGGGGCCTGATGGAATTCACCCAAGAATTCTAAAAGAACTAAGAGTAGAACTAGTGACACCGCTGACTACTCTCTTTAACAAATCATGGGAGGATGGGGTGGTACCTGAGGACTGGAGGAGGGCAGATGTGATTCCTCTTCACAAAAGTGGGAGCAGGACAGAGGCAGGAAACTACAGACCAGTTAGTTTGACCTCAGTGGTAGGGAAAATGATGGAATCACTTCTGAAGGAAAGAACTGTTGAGTACCTAGAGGCCAGTGGGGCACAGGACCCAAGGCAGCATGGATTCATGATGGGAAGGTCGTGTCAGACGCATCCATACCTCTCAACTGTACCACATTACGAGGAACGTTCCTCATTTTACTTCACAAAATCTCCTTGTTCCACATTGTGAGGACTTGTCCCACATTCAGTGTTAACATTTTAAAGGAAAAATCTCTAGTAAATTATGCAAAAAATATATTATTCAATTAATAACAGACTTTCTGTACTCAAATGCAAACATTTTAACAGTGTTCTGAGCTCCTTAGGTAAAGATTTCATTAAGAGTTCCACATTTTGCTCATTTGTTCCACATTTTGAAAGGCAATGTTCCACATTTGGGGGACAAAAGGTTGAGAGGTATGGACGCATCTAATAGATTTGACTGGGTGACCAAAGTAGTAGACCAGGGAGGGGCTGTGGACATGGCCTACCTAGATTTTAGCAAGGCATTTGATACAGTCCCACACAAAAGATTAATACACAAGTTAGCCAGCTTTGGAGTGGGCCCCAAGGTGGTAGCCTGGATAAAAAATTGGCTAGACAACAGGACGCAAAGGGTAGTAGTAAATGGAGTACACAGTGAAGAAAGGAGGGTTACTAGCGGGGTACCGCAGGGTTTAGTACTGAGACCGGTCCTTTTTAATGTCTTTATAAGTGACATTGCAGAGGAACTGGAAGGAAAAGTATGTCTCTTTGCAGACGACACAAAGATCTGCAACAGGGTTGACACACAAGATGGAGTGGAAAGGATGAGAAGGGACTTGGCAAGGTTGGAGGAATGGTCAAATGTATGGCAGCTCAGATTCAATGCAAGGATAATGCACATGAGAAACAAAAACCCAGGGGAAGAGTACACAATGGGGGGTGAGATACTGACAACAGTAAAAATGGAAAGGGACCTGGGGGTGATTATATCAGATGACCTAAAGGTGGGCAAGCAATGTGAGAAGGCAGTAAGGAAGGCTGGGGGGATACTGGGATGCATAGGAAGAGGCATCAATAGTAGAAAACAGGAAGTTGCTATCCCTCTGTACAGACAGTTGGTGAGACCCATCTGGAGTACTGTGTGTGTTCTGGATACCCCATCTCTGCAAAGACATAGACAGAGGGAGGCTGTCCAGAGGAGGGTTAACTAAAATGTGCAGGGTCTGCACCAGAAGACATATGAAGAAAGACTAAAGGAGCTTAATATGTATACCCTTGAGGAAAGAAGGAGAGAGGGACATGATAGAAACTTTCAAGTACCTCAAGGAATCAACAAAGTCCAAGAGGGTAGCATCTTTCAGAAAAAGAGATGTGCAAGAACAAGGGGGCACAATTTGAAGATGGGGGGATGGCTCAGAGGTAATGTGAGGAAGTATTTTTTCACGGAGAGGGTTGTGGATGCATGGAACAGCCTCCCTGAGGAGGTCGTGGAGTCAAGAACAGTGGGGGAATTCAAGAATGCATGGGACAGACATAAGGCAGTCCTAGTAGGGGGTAGGAGAAAGTAAGCTGTTGGTTAACTAGGATCTGCAGTTTATCTGTTAGGTAGGAAAATGGGCAGACTAGGTGGGCCAAGCGGTCCTTATCTGCCATCAAATTCTATGTTTCTATGTTATGTTGTCAATGTAGTCTTTTGTTTGTGAATGCAGTCACCCTGGGAGGTGTAAAGTATGGCCATTAACACTTACTTGACCTAATCTTTCCACTGCATCTTAAAGTGGCATAGCAGCACAGCTCTCCCCACCTTTTGTAACAGTAACAGAGCCAGTTGTACTCCACTTTCATTTGCTGGTAAACAGTTTCATTGCTAATAGAATTTAGGCATTTTTAAATTATTTTATTTCATTTCCTTAAGAAAAAAGTATAGTCACTTCTTTGGCTCTGAAATTGTACTGTGGACATGAACAGGAAATGGAGCCAGAAAAATATATAAAGTATGCATACTATTGTGTGCTATTTACAGTATTTCCCTTGTGTCCCCCCAGATCATATATGTAAATGAGATTTCTTTTATTTCAATACATAAGTAGATAATTAGGACGAACCTAGGAAAGTAACTTTAACAGGTACAGTACAGTATCTTCACATTTTTGTTGAACTGCTGCTTTAAGTGTTGTTTTTTATTGATATAACAAATGGACTTCTAGGAGGAACAATGCATGATGAGTCATGAAAAGGGGTGGGGCTAGGGGTGCAGCTTAGGATCCGGTTTTTGCCTCATCCAAAGGTGGCAACCCTGCTTAAGAATTACTTGTTTGAACATTAATTAACTGACATTTCTGTTTCAAAAGATGTATGTAACTGATAATTCGTATTGCTATAACTTTATTTCAATAAAATTTGACAAAAAAGAAATGTAAATGTCCTTAGTTATAAAGAAAAAAAGGGAGTAAGGAGAAAATGAAATAGAAACTGAATTGTGCTTCAATATAATATTTTCCAAGCTGTCCCAACGCCGTTGACGGCTCTTAAAACAAATTGAGTTGTCCCTATTTGTTTTTAATTCGTGTTGAAGTACAAGAATTCAAGTTTTCGTCTCCTTTTTATGAAATGACTAAGCTGTTGCTTTTTCCTAGTACCGGTCCAGGACATTTCCAGGCTCTTCCCTGTGTGGTTAAGCTAGGGAACACCAATTGGAGTCTTGTCCGGGGCAGATCGGGACAAAGCGCTACCCCTGATCAGCTGGGGAAGGGATGATGACCGTTACCTTTAAACCCGGCTGCCTTCTACAGCTGTCAATCATCTCGGCGGCTGCCGGCGGTGACGTCAAGGCAATAAGGGTATAAAAATTGGATCTCAATGGAAGCGTGACGAGGTCAGCTGCATGACATCACATCCCTCATCAGTTGTATGCGGCGAACTCAGCACCAGCATCGGTAACTGCCTGCTCGACTTTGTCCTGAGGGTACGGGTCAGGTGACCGACACCTCAAGATCTCGGGACGTCCCAGGATCGTGACTCAGCACTGTGTTAGGCAGAGAAACGTCCCTTCCCAAACCGTGAAACAAGCGCCGCCGTGTCAGGGTAAGGACACCGTGAAGACATGGAGTAGGGAGGAGAAAGTGGGGGTAATTATCCGCGCGGTTGCTACCCACCCCGCTGGCGTCGCGTCCACTGCCGGTACTTACCCGTTGGAGCCATGCTGTCTATCCCTCCTCCGCAGCCGCCAGTGCCGTGCAGTCGCGCCCAGTTCATACAGCCCCGTCGCCGGCCGCTTTTGTTTGTAACTGTTGGCCGGTAGGAGCAGCTGCTTGAGTTACTGCTGGCAACCGAGAGCCGGAAACAGGAAGCAGCGCGCGATCGTAGCAGCCAGCTGGCTCTTCAAAGGCGGAGGCGCGAACCACAGATCTAGAAGTTGCCCAAGGCGGACCTCCAATTCAAATAGCACACCACACTGTTTTTTTGGTGTGAAAAAGGGCCAGCTCTTTTTATTTAATCAAAAATTGTTTACATGGGACACTTGACATTTATAAAAGCCTAATATGTACTTTACAATATATATCTCTATATACATACAACACTATACAGAACATGGTTTTTTAACATGTACATTAAGTATCCCATCCCGTAAGAAGAAGAATCAGCATTTAAGCAATGCTAGACTGGTAGTGAAGTGACTGTGTGGTGGTGGCCATATTGCACATCGTCACCCACACACAGCCTGGATAATTGCATGAACCGGTTTATGGGAAGGGGAATGTTGGCCAAGACATCGGGAATGTTCCCTACTCTTTGCGAAGAGTGCCCTGGATTCTTTTACTTCCACCTGGGCACCCACCAGGACAACACCAGGATGGGCAGAAGGGACCTCGGTTTAATGTCTCATCCGAAGGACGGCACACCCCAGCAGTACAGCACCCCCCCAATACTGCACTCGGATGCCAGCGATTTTTAGGTGCAAGTCCAATCCCCGTGTGGGACGAGAACCTATGACCTTCTGGTCTAGAGGTGGATGTGCTATCAACTGAACCACGCTGACTAAGACCCCTTGGGCAGCCATAATTCATGTATTGCTGAAACCCCGGCTCCTTCATCTGCTTGTTTGAGGGGAACTCTGGCCCTTTAGTCCAACAGACCCGTTGAGGGGTCCTTCTCAAGACAGTCCCCCAATCTGTACCCGATTTAGGGCTTCCTACACCCTTGACGAAGAGCATGCCCATCGGGGGCCGCACTCCCCATCTCAGAATCTTGGATCCCAGCGTTTCGGTGCATGCCTCAGCCTGGGTGCCTGCCTCTTCTGAGGCATACCTGTCCTAGGGTCGTGCCTCTCCCCGGTGACGCCCAATCGCAGCTCTTCTTATGTCTGGAGCCTCTTACCCAGGGTCAGCCAAGAATTACCGCCACCTCTTGTTCTCTATATCCGTTCTCAACTAGGTTTACTTACTAGAGCCATGACAGAGCTCTTGCTACAGCCTGGAAGTTTTAGGGTGGGGAAACTTCTTGGTGAGGAGCTGTTCCAGGAAGGCGAGATCCCCTGGGACTGCTCCTTAAGAACCCCTGCCATGACTCTCCCTGTAGGGACTGTCTGGGCCAACTCTCTCCGAGGAGATCCTCTGATTGGGCCACTTGCTTGGGAGGGATGCCTCCTCCTTGGATGGTGGCCCTCTAGCCCCACTTTCTTGGGGGCCATCGGCAACCCCTCGCCTGTGAGAGGCCAGTGGGCCATTGCAAGTGACCCCAATTCAAATAACACACCACACTGTTTTTTAGTATAAAAAAGGGCCACAGCTCTTTTTACTTAATCAAAAATTGTTTACATTACATGGGACACTTAACATTTATAAAAATCTAATATGTATATCACATTTTACAGATATGCACTTTACAATGTATCTCTCTATACGTATAACACTATGCAGAACATCGTTTTAACATATGTACATTAAGTATCCCATCCCGTAAGACCCTTTGGGCAGCCATAATTCATGTATTGCTGAAACCCCAGCTCCTTCATCCGCTGTTTGAGGGGAACTCTGGCCCTTTAGTCCAGAAGACCCATTGAGGGCTATGCTTTTCCGCAAGTCAGCCCCCATCTTACCTGAATTTAGGGCCTCCTAGACCCTTGACGAGGAGCATGCGTGTCGGGGCTGCACTCCCCATCTCGGAATCTTGGAACCCAGTGTTTCGGTGCATGCCCCAGCCTGGGTGCCTTCCTCTCCCGATCTTCCGAGGCAAACCCGTCCTAGGGTCGTGCCTCTCCCCGGTGACACCCAATCACGGCTCTTCTTATGTCTGGAGCCTGTTAACCAGGGTCAGCCATGAATTACCGCCACTTACATATGGTGCCAACACTTATCTCCCACTAATGCCCAAGGGATCTTACTTTTTCCAAACAGTACTGTCTCGCAAAAATCATTGAGGGTATTGTTAAAAATGTCGTTTCCAATGTCTGATAAATGAACCCCATCCTGGCTATACAAGCCCTTATCCGTCTTGTGATTAAGAAATGCCTGATTACCTCCACACCAGCGAGGCCGCAAAATGGGAAACCTCCCTATTCACGGACCTCTGTGCTTTGTCCATGGCTCCTGCCTTTCGCTCACCACGCCACTGCTGGCGTGGTATCATTCTTGTCCATGCCAGAATGGTGCGAGGCAACATTTGTTTTAAGTGGGACAAACCCCTCTTAATATCCCCAATTAATCTGGGTGCCCCTAGGGTGACCAAGTCGTTCCCTTCTAGGTGAATAACCAGCGTAACCGGTGGTTGACGATGTAGGCCCAATCTAAAAATCGTTTTACATAATGCCTCCCACTTAATCCCCCCTTTTCCTGCTCAATTCATCACAGCTCGACTTCTTGGAATGCCCAGCTGTCTTGTGTAAGGCCGTTTTTTTTTGTCCTCGTGTATGCCTCCCTCACTTGTGAATGACCCATGATCCATATCTGAGGGGATGTTGCAGCCATGCCTGTAAGACAAAATAGAAACATGTGAGTATTCTCCCAATTTGAACTTCAGTTACAACTTGTGCTGGGTTCCCTAGTGTCACTTCCTGCTGTGTTGTGCTGAGGCCTGATGTACCCCATGTATGCTTTTGATGCCCATCTGCTGACCCCTTTTATCTGATCTTCTTTTAACCCACACTTGGCTGCCTTGGTGGCTGCTCCAATTCTGAATGAATGGGTGTTGTATGAGGTCGGTTTACACCTGCCATCCATAAACCCTTTCGTAGGACAGCAGTGAACTGCTGCCTTGTGACCGCTTTTCCGTCCCCATGCACAAACAAATACCCCGGTCCTGTTGGACAACCCGCCACATACTCCTTCATTGACAACCATGGGCAAATGTTCCCGGTGGGGCCATAAACCGTGTTATAATGGCAGGGGAGGGGTGCACTGGTTCGTTATTGATTTTTCGTAGCTGAAGACACAGTCTGTCTTGCCAGATGACGAAATCACTAAACTGGAAATTGGTGTTCTGACTCGATGAGTTAGACTGTGATATCAACTCAGACATCCGGAAGGCCCCAAAAAATGCACATATGCATAGGCCCTGAAAAGCTTGGTTTCGTAGCCCGAGCTGCAAGTGACTGCCAGTCCTTTCAGGAGGCTGGACAGTTCAGGTAGTCCTATGGACTTCCTTGTGTCCACCTTTTTTCTGAGAGTCTAGACATGCCCTGTATCATTTGCTTCATAATGAAACTGTTGGTTGGGTCGGAGAAACCCTCAGACTTGTGAAGAAAGGCGATGCCCGCCAGTTGGAGGTGTATAGCTGCTGGGGATTTTCCCAGGCTTTCTAAGTGGAGGACGTAGCTTTGAACTTGTCTTTGGGTATTGTGCAGTTCCACGCTTACCTCGTGACCACAAAATTGCTGGAAAGACCCATAGCTACCTATATACTTCCTCCATGTCGAGGGGGCAACAGCGAGTTGTACCAGTTGCTGCAGTCTTGGTTCCCAAGTCTCCAGACCAATTCCGGTATTTGTGTGGGGAACTGGTCCGCCCACGGGGCTAACCGCCTGAAGTGCTCAAGCTGAAATTGAGACAGGGCATCGGCTATAACATTTTCTTTTCCTGGCAAATTACATGCCTTAAAAGAGATGTTGTACCGTAGCCAGCATAACACAAAGACCTGCAAGACCTTCATCACCTCTTCAGAACGAGATGTCTGCAAGTTCAATATGTCTGCTACCGTCCTGTTGTCTGTGTGAAACGGCACTTTCTTATTCTGAATTTTGTGCCCCCACACCCTTACAGCTACCATGATAGGGAACAATTCCAGAAGGATGATGTTTTTTTGTAAGTCCCCTCAATACCCAATCCTGTGGCCAGCGTCCTGCAAACCACGCTCCTTGCCAGAATGCCCCAAAACCAATGCCACCCAAAGCATCGGTCACCATGTGCAGATCCAACAATTGGTGTGCCAGTGTCTGCCAGATGGTGATACCATTGAAATCTTGTAAGAAGAGTTCCCAAACCTGTAAGTCTGCTTTTATGCCCTGCGTTAGTCTGATGTGGTGATATGGTTTTAGAGCCCCCAGTGGCTGATGCCATCCGCCTGAGGAATGGCCTGCCTGGGCGAATTGCCTGGCATGCAAAATTCAAGTGGCCTATAACAGATTGCAGCTGTTGTAGGGTCACCTTCTTTGCCCTTCCTATCTCACCCAACAGTTTGCTCAAAAGTGCCACCTTGTCTTGAGATAGCCGGGAAACCATGGCCTCGGAGTCTATTTCTGTGCCCAGGTATGAGAGGCAGGTAGCAGGACCCTCCGTTTTTTCCTGTGCTAGCAGGACACCGAAATACCCCATTAATGAGGTGAAACCTTGCAGCGTCTCCACACATTTGGTCCCCCCCAGGCCCACAAATAGGAAATTGTTGAAATAATGAACTATATGTACGTTCTGTGTATGTTCTCTGGTGGCCCACTCCAAGACGGTTGAGAATGCTTCGAAGGCTGAGCAGCTTACGGAGCATCCCATGGGCATAGCCTTGTCCATATACCATTGGCCTCCAACTTTGAAACCCAGTAGATCCTGATCACTCGGATGTACTAGTAGCAGGCGGAAAGCGGATTTGATGTCTCTTTTTGCCATCATTGCCCCACGGCCTAGCTCTTGTATGTGGTGCAGTGCCACATCGAACATTGTGTATTGCACTGTGCAATCATCTGGGTTGATGAAGTCATTTACTGAATTGCCTTTCCGGTAGGATGGGTGATGAATGAGCCTGTATTCCCCTACTTCCTTCTTGGGGACCAGCCCCAATGAGGATACCCTGAGGTTGTGCACTGGGGGGTAATCGAATGGTGCCGCCACCCTGCCTGCCTCTACTTCCTTGGCAATTTTCCTCTCCAGGATGTTGGGAAGTAAATTTGCAGACTTGAGATTGCGAGCTGTGGTTTCTACACTTGGCCCCTTGTATGGTATCCTAAAACAATACTTGAAACCATCATGTATATATTTTGCTATTGTTTTTTCTGGGTAGCAGTTGAGCCAGGGGTCCATTCGGTCTAACCGTACTGGTGAATTGGCTAAACTTCCCAGACCCCTTTCCTTTTTCACTGCTTGCTTCCTCGATGTTTGATTTCTTGGAGGATTGTCGTGTGCATTCCGAGAACTTGTGTTCTCCTCCGCCCAACTTGCAGATGTGCCCGTATTTACAAAAGGAACAAAAACATTTTCCTTTATTGTAGTCATAACACGCCTTCCTCCCTGCCCCCTTCCTCTGTACTCTCCCCCTGTTTGTCTGGCAATAACATGACCACTATCAGTGTAAGTTAACACATTGGGCCGGCCACGCATCATATAGCAGACCCACAGGTTTATGTGTGTGTTTTCCCATTTAAGATTGGGTTGCCGAGATAGTTTTAGACGAAACTGCTCGTCGTATTTTAACCACGCATATCCATCTAAGGACAGATGTGCAAATTTTGAGGTGTCCCTGTATTTTAGCAGAGCAATTAGCTTATCAGGGTGTTTCATCCCATAAACTGACATAAATATGTCAAATGCTGCTGCCCAATTCACAAATGTGAAAGGTACCTTCGCCTGCCGTGGCCCTTGTTTATTCTTTTTCTCATCGCTCACTTCCGGGATCTCCTATGCAATAATGAGAACATGTCTGTAAATTCTCCTTTCTAGATTTTTTCCCGGACAGCATTGGATAAGTGGTCCCCCAATGGGTCTTCCACCCCGGCATATGCCCAACGCTCCGGTGATGCCGATATTGCGCTGGTTGACTTGTCCTCCGTTGCAGTATTGGGAACGGTACCCGTTTTAGAGGCTACCGTCTCCCTCTCTTGTAAGCTTGGCTTGGTGTCAAGCTTTCCTTGTTAGTTGGGGGGGGGGTTTTATTGTTGAAGGCCCCGTACCTGTCCATACCTGAACTGCTGCCCCTTGTGCGTTACCCCCTTCTACCGTAGCCCCTTGGGAGACAATGGACTGAGGAGGCTGGATCAAACGAGCCTCTACCCATGTGGTGATCTGTCCACCTCCTATGTGACTTAACAGGGCTTCATCTGCCCCTACCCTGTTAGATTCTGTAACCCTTTTTTCCATCCCCCCTTGTCTGTGTAGTAGGGCTTGGTGTCCTGCTGTCGCAGATTCGGTCCACTGGTGTGCCCTGAAGCCATAGTTATCCAGTGGCCCTGGGGCCTTGGCTGTGCCCAGAGAGTACCCTCGCCAGGCTCATTGGCTGGAAATGCCAGAGGCCCCACGATGGGGTTGGTCATTCCACCCTGCTGGGTTGTTGGGAAACCGGGGGCGAAGGGGACCCAAGGATTCATTGCTGGTCAAGAGATGGGCATATTACCCAGTCCCCCATACATAAATGGCCACTTGAAGGGGTTATGTTGCTGTGTTTGATGCTCTGGCATCACCGGCCCGGGATTGAACCCTGGAGCCCCCTGGTGTCCTAACTGGCTGCTTACCTTTTGACCCCCTTGATTTCTTTGTGATTTTTCCCCAACCATTTTCTGACCACAGCCCCCGATCCTGTCTCCCATGCGCCTTGCCCTCTTCCGTTCCCGTTCTCTTACCTTTGTGGCCTTAGCCATGTCTTCAAGTTTCTTTCTCCATTTTTTATATTTTGCTTCCTCTGTTGCAGATTCCAATGGCAGTCGTTCCCGGCTATAACTGGATTGCTCTTCCTCGCTATCTGATTCAGACCACATTAATTCTATTGATACATCACTGTCCTGATCTCCCTTGCACTCACCAATCTGTGGCTGGGCCACCAGTACCACCGGGGTTTTTTCCTTTACTTCATTCTCTGTCCTGGGTTGGGCCACAGATGTGTTCTCTGCTCTGCTCCGTTTTTTTCTCTGCTTTTTTCCTTCCTCTGCCACTGGTTGAAACTTACACTTACTCTGCCTGCCCTGCCCCTTTTTAGCAACAGATTTTTTCAGATTCCAACAATCGGGCTGATGGCTGGCTACGCCTGGGCTGCCGACCCTCATCCTCCGCCAGTTCTTGCGGCCTATGTTCTACTATGGTGGGAGGGTCTGCCACAGTTTGCTGTTGCCCACCTGGACGGGCAACTAGTAGTTCTGGTTCCAACCTTGACATGGTCGTCAGCCTATCTGACCCCCCAATGTCCTTTAGGTGTTGCAGGGCCTCGCAGAATGCTTGGTCTTGCCCTTGCGTGGGGATAGCCTGTTCCACATATTGTGTCTGGCTTCCTTGCCCAGAAAGGTCTTGACTGGTACCATGTGCCTGTGTGGAGATTGGGGGGCCTGGCTGTCCAGAACCTGATTATTCTGTGCTTCGGTCATTTTAGCTATTGATAGTAAGGGGCAAAGCAGTGTTCAGCAAGGCGATACCTATGAGACAAAAACATTAGTTATTAATGCACCTTTAAACCCGCGCTTTATTAGTTAACCTTCTAACCCTATATACTCGTAGAGTTTTGGTAATGAACCCTTTTTCTGAAATGGGGGCCCCAGCTGGAGGGGATACTTTGCTTTGAAAAGCCCAAAAGTAACATAAAGTGATACCATAGGAGGTTAGGCTAGTTTTCAACTGAATGCACTGTCCTCGCCTGTCTGTATTTGCTCTAGACCCCTCTCGCTACTGTTACTGTATCACAGCCTGCTTGTACTGAACAGTGTTGAACATGTCCCCCTTAGAAGTCCCCTTTAAAATTCAAAACCCTGAACAGAATGAGAGAGAGAGGGGGGGAAAAAATAAAACCCTCACTCTTTATTCTAGACCTCTGTGCCATAATCGGGGCGAGCAGGAATATTCCTCTGGGAAATTATTAAAATAAGAATCTGAAGCTCCTAATACCCCAGAAGGCCAACAAGGCCTGCTGGTAGCAGATTAAAATATTTAAATTCTTAAAAACGCCAAGAAATAAGAGTAGCGAGTGCCAGATCTAGGCTGCAAGCTACAAGGGATCAAAAAGTAAGCATTGCCAGCTGGGGTGTGGGGTGAGGCTAGAAAGATAGCATGGCGTCTGAGCTTGAAAAATGCCACCACGCATCTTTTTTTGGGGGGCAAGAAGATTGCGAACCGGGGTTGAATGGCTACTCATGCCATTACTTACACCCATTTTATATTAAAACATCATTTCACTTTATATTGTGGTACATTGGGGGGGCAGTAATAGTTATCATTTTGCTTTCTCACTTATATCACGCAGAACAGAAAACCTGAATGTTTACAATCTACATTTGAGTAATATGTGACTATCTCTCATATACACCATAAACCCCAAAAAAACAGTGAATGCTGTGGGCAGTGGTTAAAATACAACCCACGTGGAGTAACATTCCACCATGTGATAGACGCAATTTATAATCCTGAAAATATTGCCTGTCCCCCCAGCATAACAATTTTGCCCATATAACTAAACGTGAGCATTTTTAAATGTGGTGTTTATGGTATTATACTCAAGCCATATGCCCCTTATAAACCATCTTTTAACTGAAATGGCAGTGTCTCTAACATCCAAAAGCATAACCACATGAGGCAGAAGTGGAAAAAGAGACTACATCCAGTGTGTCTCTCAACGCAGAGCAATCTGCTTCCGATTCATATCTGGGGTTTCGAGGCCAGAGGGAAAAGCAAGCGCCGTCTAAAGACCCAGGAAAGTGCAAGGCCAGACAGAAGGGCATGGAGCACCCGACCAGCTAGCGGGGCTCAAACAAAATCAGAGAACGCCGAAAACAGAAGCAAAGGCAAAAGTCCCAAAAACAAATCATAGCCGCGAGCTAATTGGCAGGGGGAGCTCCAAAGCGAACCAGGCAGAGCTCCCAGATAACCGACAAGCTGGTGGGGACGAAGCCAGAGGGAAAAGAAAGCAATGTGGCTAGCCCCGGGAAGGCGCATGGCCGATCAGTCTGGCATGGGTGCCCACCAGCTAGGGAAAGCTAACCCGGGAAAACTGAAACATGTTTTTTTTTTTTTTAAAGGAAAAGAAAACCATCCCGGAGAGCAGCGCAGTGCCAACATGAGAAGGGGGAAGAATGGCGCCTTGGGTGAAAAAGGCGACGGGGGCCACATGGCAAGGCCGAGCTGGCGGGAGGGGGTATAGGGGCCATCCGAGAGACCCAGACACACTGACCTCCCGAGCTAAAGGAAAAACAGGACCTGAGCTTGCAAACCAACAAGGGGAGGCACTCTGCTTTGCTGGCAGCTGAAAACTTTTTTTTTTTTTTCTGAGAATGGGGGAGGCAGCCACCGAAGCCCGGAGCCAGGCTAGAATACTAGGGCCACTAGCCGCATAAGTCGAGCCCAAACCACTTCACAAAAAGAATGAAAGAAGCACTTACCTCAAAAGCTGGGAAGAACAAAAACACGCAGCGAAGCGAGGAACCGAAAAAGCCAAGTAGACATGCTAAACCGGGAAAGCTGTGACGCTGAAAAAACAAATAACCAAAGCGGAGGCGAAAAGAAAGGCAAAAAACTTCTTGGTGAGGAGCTGTTCCAGGAAGGCGAGATTCCCTGGGACCGCTCCTTAAGAACCCCTGCCATGACCCTCCCTGTAGGGACTGTCTAGGCCAGCCCTGTCCGAGGAGATCCTCGGATTGGGCCACTTACCACACCTTGTAGTGACTTATTGCTGTTATGAACTGAGTTAGAATTTTCATAAAAAAAAATAAAACAGATTTTTAAATGTTTTATGAACAAGTTTGTGGGTGATATAGGAGTAAATTTTGAAAAATAGTTCTCAGACGGAACAGAGCAAGGAGGCTGGTGGTGCTGGAACATTTTTGAAGCCGTGATGATGTAGCCTGATATCATCATGGCTTCAAAGAGCTCTCTGCCAATCAGATTCCTCGATTTACGCTCCTCAGTTCATAATTAAGCAATAAGGCACGACTGGGTGTGGTATATCATAGGATATCATCACGCCTCGGTGGTTGGGCACAAGGTCGCAGGCTGATTGCATCCAACCGTCCAAGAAGTGATGATATCCCATGATATACCACACCCTGGAGTGCCTTATTGCTATTATGAACTGGATCAATTTATATTTTATGCATTCAATGTAAAAAAATAGTTTTTAAATATTTTAATACTCTATTTATATGAGTGTAGGTAGACATTTAAAAAAAAAAAGTTTGTGTATATATTGTTTTGGGCAGTAGGTGGTACTGTTTTCATTTGTTGCTACCTATCAGCATGGTGTGCTGCTGTTTGGTACCAGCCATTGTGTACTGTTCCACAGAGTTAGTTTCCACCCCCACCCCCCCAAATCGCTGAGTTTATTTTGGATTTCAGGGCTTTCGAAAGAAGGAAGGAGTAATCTGGTAAGTCTAGCAAGAGCTGGTGGTCTGCAGAGTGTCAAATATGCTGGTTAAACATTGGAGCGCTGTTCTGGAGTACCCTCCTTACAAACTGAGCATCAGTAAATGCAGCTAAAAGTAGTAGTGGTTGAGCCGTGGGGTAAAGTAAAGGGGAGCAGCTGTTTGCTGAATAAACCGGAGGAACTGGCAGTTGCTACAAGAGACTGGAATCTATCATTGCGTAGTCTGGGAGAGGAGCGGGTGGGTTGAGGTGGTGTTAGAGTGGTAGTCTGCAGCGGTTTCTTTCCATCAGCAGGAGACAGGATTAGTGGCAGCGCGTGAGGAGCTGCTGTTTCTGTACTGCAGTACATGGCACTCTGAAGGAGAGTGAGAGTTTTCTTTTTCCTGTGGAGAGCAGGTACTGTGGGTAAATTGTGGAGGGGGGATAGTTGTCAAAGTTTCATTTTTTGTTTTCATTAGTGGGTAACTGCGAACTGTGGGAGATGGGAAACATTGTGCTTAGTGTAAGAAGGCTGGTGGCCGGAGCTTTTTTGAAGCCGTGATGATGTAGCCCGATATCACGGCTTCAAAAACCTCTCGGCCAATCAGCTTTCTCCATTTATGATCTCCAGTTCATAATAAGCATTATAAAAAGGGCCTGAGAAATAGAGCTTTCTTATTGGTTGAAAACATTCCATCAGCCCTATGTTAATCTTTGATTAACATACATGTACAGCCTAATCATATATTGAACAAGATTTAACACTATTTAAAAAACATTTTTATTATAGCAATAAGGCACTCCCAAGGGTTATGTTAATGTTCAGTTAATCACCCTCTAGGGGAATGTAGCACTCGGCTACGCCTCGTGCCACATTACACTAATAGAAGGTGATTAACAGAGCATTAGCATAACCTCTGGTCATGCCTTGTTGCTTAAATAAGGCATGACCAGGGGTTAGATTAACAATCTGTTAATCACCCTCTAGGGGTGTAATGTGGCACGAGGCACATCCGAGTGGCATATTGCCCCTAGGAGGTGATGAAGTGACTGTTACTCTAACTCCTGAGAGTGCCTTATTGCTATTATAAAAAACTGTTCCAAAAGAAAGAGGGTTAAAAGCGGGGTGCCATTTTGGGAGAGGGCAGTCTCTCTCCTCCTCCCCACATTGCAGGCCTTTGTCGCTTTTCTTGTTTTTCAGCACCTGGATCCACCCCACAGCTCCTCTGACCAGTTGTTGCCCCCACCCCGTCGAAGTGGAAATGGCCCCTGGTTAAAAGAATACCTTCAATGTTTTGCCTATTTAGAGGGAGATTTTTAATAAAATAGTTCTTACGCTGGCCCAGTGGCGCTGAGGGTTGAGGCGCTGGACGCCACACCTCGCTCCATGCCGGCAACCCGACTTCGGGAGTCGACTCTGGTGGGTCGGCTGGGGGGGAGATAGGCTGGAGCATCCCACGACAGCTCGCCTTCTCCGGGGAGGGTTGAGGCCACAGCCCGCACACTTGCCTGACTCTGAGCGGAGGCTCGGAGTACTGCAAGCCCCTAATGGTAGGGGATGGGTGGCTGCTATACAGCGTGACCTCGGCACCTTGACATCAGGGGTCTCGCGCTGTAGGGGAGGGAGGAAGAGGAAAATAGCCTGCCATCGCCAGGAAGACAGAGCTCCGGAGACATGCCCTCAATGTGTCTTCACCTGCCCGACGGCCCCGGACCGATGAAACATAAGGTAATGGGGTAAAGGGGCTCTGCCCCATCCCTGCTCGGGGGGGGTAAGCTGTAGCTCCATGAGGTTCCTGGGGTCGTTTGGGTAGGGTGGATGGCAGAGGGATGTCTACCTAGGGGCTCTCGACAGGTCAAGGATAGCAGGCTGGGACAGTGGAATAAATAGAGATTAAAAAAAAAAAAAATAGTTCTTACACCAACAGTTTAAGAATGCTGGTTCAAAGTCGGAATGCATCATTCCAGTCATTCAGCAGTGCTAGAGGATGGAATGCTGACAGGAAGAATCCATGTGCCATAGTGACCAGGCTGCACATGACAGTATAACATGGATTAATGTAAGGCTGTTGGAATCCTAACAGCCAATCAGATTGCAGCATTTCTGAGAACCTTTTTATAATGCAGAGCTTCGGCTTTTCTCCGCACATAATCCCTGTACAGCCACATAGAAGTCTCGAGCATCAGTGTTGGAAAAAAAGAGGGGGGATCACTGGGTGAGAGGAACCCACACCACCTTTGATGAAGGATTGAACATGCTTGACATGATAGGGTCTAGTGACAGGGTTCTCCTGTGTTGTAAGGCTGACTTTATTTAATAGTCAGTTTT
The DNA here is from genome assembly GCA_016271365.2 of Neoceratodus forsteri. Lineage (NCBI taxonomy): Eukaryota > Metazoa > Chordata > Ceratodontiformes > Ceratodontidae > Neoceratodus > Neoceratodus forsteri. Next base: position 119,474,674 of record JADMNL010000030.1, on the reverse strand, counting down.
ATGTCTTTAGGGGGAATGCACTTTATACAGGAGCAGGCGCTTCCCCAATTTTCACCTGGAGCCAGAGCACACTTTTAATTTCAGTCCTGGTACCCAGTGCCCAACATTTCCGCCACTGCCTGGCAGTCTGCAGTGGTACCCCCTCGCCCCAATATATTTATAGTGAAATTCCCTTAATGGTACTCCACCTCCCACCCCAATTCCTGAAATATAATTGTTAAATTTACTGGTAGTCCATCAGTACTCCATAATGCATCCTATCCCCAATATAATATAGTACAATTTCTGCCTAATTGCGCCCCTAAAAAAAAAACACACACACACACACATTATGCTTCACTCCTACACAAAACACAGTTAGGTTACACAGCATTTTTATTTCAAAGACCATAGCAAAGAATAGTGTCATGGGTAGGACAGTATAGTTAGTAGTAGGATTTTATTCAGCAACATGAACAAGGCAACGCCCACTGAGTATAAGCACATTTACAGAGGATACTCTTTTTGCATAACCCTAGTCACCGCAACAAACATAATATGGTTCCCAAATTGAACTGACCCCATCTGAATTCTGAAAAAAAAATGCAGTATTATCTTGCTGCTCCATGACTCTCTGCTTGTTTTTGACTTGCTGCACTGTTCACCGTGACACATTGTACAATCTGAATTTATACTGTGTATATTTTTGCCTTCTGCCTTATGTTAACTGTATTACCTGCTGTACATTTTACTGTTCGCACTCTCTTGACATATATATTACTGTACGATACATACATACATAGATACATAGACAGTGTCGGCAGATAAGGGCCTATGGCCCACCCAGTCTGCCCATTTAAGTTTGTAAGTTCAGTTTATGTTTTCCAGGAAGTCTGTTGCCCCTTACCCCTGACCTCCAGAATTCCTTTATGTCTATCCATTATTTATATGATGTATTATGTTTTGTACCCAGTCCCGGGTCACCCCTGAAAAAGGGGCAGTACTGTCTCAGTGGGCCTACCCGGTTACCGAAATTCAAATAAAATAAAATTCAGCATGCAGCAGAGCACTTCACACACAGACAGGCCGAAACACAGTACTGTAACAGAACACAGCAATACTACAGACACTGTACAGAAACTTCAACAAGCATAATTTCTAATTAACCTCTCTGGCAGAGGACAGAAAAACAGGTAAAACCCAGTAGCACCAAAAACCCTGGAAAATTCCACTCTCGACCCAACGTGTGTTTGAGCAAAGGGTGGATTTGACCTAGCTGCTGAGATGGCTGTGCTAGACTAAGGAAAAGCCTGTTCAAACTCTTCCCCTGAGGACTCTAATCCAGTCCATTCACTCTATTGTGTCTCTTTTCTGCCTAGGTGTGCCTGTCAGAAAAATGTTTTGCTCCTCTCTGACAAAAAAAAACAAACAAGTAATTAGGTTACACAGCACATTTATTGCATAGACCACAAGAGAAGGAGGGACAGGCACTAGAGAACAAGACTTCCGAACACTGCCAGCCTGCTCTTCATTGACGCTTCAACATACCTGTTCTTGGCAGAGTCTGATTTCCACTGGCCATGCCTCTTCCAACAACGATCCTTGATCTCCAGATTGCCTACTGCTGTTGCCCTTCCTGCACGGGATGAGTGCAAGGTAACCCTCCTTCCCTCAGTACAGTATTTGTTCAGCTTACGCAAGAGATTCCTTAACTTCTGAGTAGGTGAGTGGGCTTGTTGGAGGAAACTAACCCCCACTGACATTTCGGTTTAAAGATGGGCCTGAAAATAAATTCCCTTGAGTTCACCTGTATGCCTGCCAGAGCAAGATACCTTGTGAGGTGCTCAGTAGGACAGGAGGCCATGCCCACTAGCTGTAACAACCTCATCCCTTTGGCTGAGCTGGTCAGTTTTACTTCCAAAAGTGGGGTCCTGAGACCTATTGTTGATCAATCTGTTGAACCTCAAAAAAAATAGAAAAGGCCTACAAGGCCATATAAGCACCGTTAAGTGCAACCAAGTTCGAACTACCTTTATATTCAACACAGAGGTGTTCCAGTACATCTGCTGTCGTCGGTGTGTACCTACAAACTAGCCTGGCCAGTTACTTCCTAATATCTTCAAGAATGCTACTCACTAGAGTTAGCTGTAGGTTCAGGCAGCCGTGATATTGTATGAAGCCCACAAACAGCACAGAAACCAGTCACTGCAACATTGGAGCTAGTAGTAGTCTTTAACTAAGTGCACCAAGTAGAGAGCGATGGCAGACCTCGGAGGTAAGGAGCTCAATTTCTTTTGCTCAGCAAATCTCTTCCAAATATTGAAAGCAAGCTCACGTATCCAAGCCATTGAGGGAGCCCTGGATCTGCTCTCCAAAAGGGAACAGGCAAAGTAGCTTCTGCACCACACTGTCATATGTCGCAAAACTTTGATAACTTTTTTCACTGGTGACACAACCCAGTTATTGTCCCCCCCCCCCAGTTGGCATCTGTTGTGTCAGACCCATGCTGCCAAAATAAAGAATTAAATTGAGGACATTGTGTGTTATAGAAGCTCACACATCTGTCCACCATGTGCAACCCCTAGATGGAATCCAACTAAAGAAAAATGACTTGAGGAACGGTCCTTACTGTCTAGCAATTTGCTAAGTGAGTCTGCTCTCCTGTTCATTTCTGTATCGCTCCACATAGTCAGTGGGGAGTTAATACATATGAGGTAATGAGTGCCCCTACTGGGGTTGTGGTACAGCCCAAAGCTGGCAATCAGCATGGAACCCTGGGCATGTGAGCATTCTGAGAGCCAAGATTTTCCAGTCTTTGCTGTGCCACTGAAGAGGTAGCCAGCATAGACGAGCTCTCTCAGAATTTCCTTGATTTTTTTCTAGACAGATTTGTGTGACTGTGAAGCAGGTTGGGGTTACCTATTTTCAGGGTGCACCCTCAAATTTAAAAATCGTGCCTTTTAAGCTGCAGCTTTCAAATTAGCTAACCTGCCTTTTATCCCATTTTCACTGCTTTTTATGCGTGAATTGGAGGTCACATGCCATTAGTGTTTTACAAGTCTTCTGTTGATTTTACCAGCCTGGTACCTTTTCAGGTAAGTGATGTATTTAAGGGGTGGGGGCACAGTTAGTCCAGGGAGGTTCTGTCCTAACCTATTCTTTGCCTCCTCTTTGTTCTTCTCCTTGCATTCTCTGGTCGACGGTTCCTCCTTCCCTTCCTTCTATTCCTCTAGGGAGTTTTATTTTCCCCTGGCAGCTAGCTGTGTCTCTGAATTTTTATCTGTCCCTTTGGCATGGGGCTGCTAGAACTTGGGTTGCCTGTGTTTTGTTTTTGGGAGCTACTGCTTAATTTTCCAGAGAAGTTCTTGCTCTTCTGAATATTTTTAGGGGCTCCCTCTCCTTTTGGAGCCTCCAGCAGCTTAGGGGCGTTCTTCTTTGTTTTTGATTGTGCTGTTCATGCGTTCTTCCAGGCGGGGGTGGACCACGGGCCTCCCTGCAATTCCTGGCATCCTGCTAGTGAGTTTTGCACCTCTCCTACCACAGCTCTTTCCTGCTCATGAGTCTTCACCCCATTGTAGCCAGGCACACTCTCACCCATCATGGTGACATCACACGCATTTGTGTGACGTCATCACGCTAGCACGTGGTCGTGTGTGTTCCTTGCTTGTCCAGTACAGTGTCTGACACTTAGCATTGTTTGTATCTTGCTACATGCAGCAGTGTTTTCCTTCCAGGATAGAGGAAAAGAAAAAGCTACACGGAGGGAGCAGATTACTTGGCAGCAGCACAGCCAACGCAATGGTGTGCTACAGGTTCTTGTTTATTATTTGTAATTTCTTAGTGGCCTTTTTTTTCCCCCGAGGTTGGCAGTGCATTGCAGCCTACTACCCAGATTGCGTTCAACCAAAGGGCAGAGTAGACGTGAGGGACAGTGTGCTGTTCAACTGACAAGAGTATTATTTTATTTCCTGTTATTTTCTTGTGGTTCTACATTGGCTGATGGATTCTGGCACCATGGCTTATCAGAGACTTGTGCTTTTTAAGAGGTGCAAGACCTTGCGGAGATTACCGAGATCCTCTCCGTTAAGGTTTTTTCCCTAATTATGTAACACAATCTAACATGTCTATTTTTGTCCCGTCCCCCCCCCAACAGAACCCCTGACCGGGGGAGGGGTGTACCTGATATACTGACTGGCAGTGACAGGGCTGAGTTGTGCAAAAAATGTTGTTGCTGCTCTTAAATGAGCTGCTAATGTTCTGCAGGACATTCCTAACAACACACCTGAACCAAGGCAGGCCCCTCAGGTGAGGGGGGGGCCATATAGGCACTTCCAGGCGAACCAGAGCAGAACAATAATCCTCACCCAGATCCGCAGGCAACCCCTGACCTTGACAATGTTGAGGGTCAAGATGAGGATACAAGGGGACAAAGGGAAAATGCTGACACCTCCGTACTATTTGATGGGGAAGAGGAACCCTCCGAGGAGGAGTGGACAGAGCCTAAGTAAAAGATTCCAATCCCTCCCATTTGATGCAAAGTCTCTTTCTTATCTTCTAACGGAGGTTTGTCAGACATTGCAGCTGAAGGAGGTGTAAGTCATAGAGTCCTTGGGCATAAATCCAATCCTCTCCACTCCCTACTCTGCCCCAAAGTGTTTTTCAGACTTTGTGCACTGCGACCAGATCATTGAGAATGAGTGGGCCGGCACAGATAAGCACAAGCATCTTCCTAGACTGAGGGTGAGATGTCCCTTTTTGGAGGAGAGCTCCCAGAAGTGTGAGGTTCCCCCTTTGGCCAATAAGGCCATGCATAATTCTGTTAAGCACACAACCATTCCTGTTGAGGGTTCTTTGACCCTAGTCGATGCCCACGATAAGCAGGTAGACACCTTATGCAGAAGAGTCTTTGTTTCAAATGGGGTAAATCATTGCACTTCATATGCATCCTTCATTGTTTCCAGAGCCTTAAACTCATGGGTCACAGCCCTGGGTAGTTTCATTCCCCCTTATTCGGAAGGGGCAAATACTTTGCCACTGATATCCATGACATCCACTTTTCCGGAGAGTGCCATAGTGGACAGTGGATGTCGCCCCTCTGCTAATCACATTGTGAAGAAAAATATGTAAGCACCTGGATACTTTGTGTGGTGCTTTACTGAGTTCATAAAACATGAAATGAAGAGTAGATAAGCACCCACACCTCTGACTGGCAGTCAGAATGTCAAGACTTATTTTATTGCATCCTTATTATACAAAATGTACAAATAAAAACACTGGCCAACATGGCTAGCAAACAAACTAATGTTTCTCTTGGCATGCTTTATCACATCGTGGCAGCCATGCGGGGTGTTTGGCTCAGGCATTGGGTCACAGATCAGGCAACAAAGGTGAGGCCATTAAACCTGGCCTTTGAAGGTGAACTTTTATTCGGTTCTGGTTTGTATGAACATTCTGAGGACATCCAGTATAAGAAGGGACAACTGCTGGTGTCAAAACAGTAACAGAACTCTCAACCATCCTTCTATACAACCATACAAATATCTAATTACTCCTTTCGCATATAGTCCAAAGTTTCAACCAGCGAGATTAGACTATACTTCTATAAAATGGGAACAGGTAATCCTCTGCTCACCCAGTCACTGTTTTCAGGGAAAGGAGTTCATGAATTCCCATGCACTAGCCAAAAAGTATGGCTTGCGCCAGGCAGACCATTATCACTAATTACATCTGAGGGCATATACGAAAGGCTGAAAAAACATGCCCCCCGATAAACCTGTTCGTGCTCTCATAACACTAGTTTTGAAGACTCTGACAGGAGTACCATTGACCTTTTGATTTCCCAGATCCATGCTGCATTGCTGACCTTGGAACATACCTCCACGGAATATCTTAGAATAAAATGGCAGCAAGACTTTAAGTATGGAAATTACTCCCCGACAGTAGGAAAAAGATCTTGGATATACTCATAAACCTACCCATTCTTGTATATAGGAGTTCCCATGGAAGGGTTTTGCCTGCTATTTTTGTACACCGTCCCTTCAAGTAAAATATGATGCCCAAGTTCCCACACACTGCTGGAAGGGTTGTGGAGAAAGTAAAGCGAGCCATGCCCACATCTTTTGGTTTTGCCCCAAGGCTTCAGCCCTTCTGAGCATCAGTACAAAATGAACTGAGGGTGCTTTTCAAACTCTCCTTGGTAGTCACCCCGCAGTTAACTCTGTTTCTTGATATTCCAAGAGGCCTCTTCTTTTCCCCCCAACCCCCACCCTCAACTAGGAAACTCCTTACTATCTGCTTGTTAGCAGCCAGGAAAGCTATTGTGAAATGCTGGCTTACTGACAGGGTACCTTCGATAGAAGCATGGCATAAATTAATCATTAATATTTATGAAGTAGAGAAAAAAGGTGTCACAGACGCTTCTGCAGCTTGAAATCTTATGGAGGAAATCGGTACTATATATAATAGCAAGCCGTACTGATTTTATACAGTAACTTGAATACAGTGTGCTCTGAACAGCCCACATGCCTTTGGTAATAGGAGATGTGTTTTGTTGAAATGGTTACGGACACTAGCTACTATAATTGATTACAATTTGCTGCAGAAGCCGTTGTTTGAGTATGTTTGCTGTACTTGGTGTATTGTTTAGGTTTGTTTTTTTACAGAAAAATGCAATACAAATATATTTATAAAAAAAGCAACAGAAAAACTCGGCATCAAAAGGGTGAGTTGGATGCACAGCTACGGCATTCCCAAGGTGGTTTCTGTCCCCTTCACAATTTTGGAAACCAGCGCAGTAAGGGAGCCCATTCTAGACTGAAGGGAAGTGGTAACAGGATCCTTCACCCGCAGGTGTAATGGAGGTGTGGGATGATGAGGAGGTAACTCGCTCACAGTGAAGGTACATGGGCCCATCTCTGCCCCACTTCCCTTGGTGGAAGACTGCAGAATGTTTACCAGAGATGGGCCCAGATGATGTCAGATGTGTGGGTACTGGAAATCATGGCTCTAGGTTACACAATAGAGTTTGCAGCAGTACCCACAAGAGGTCATTTCCTGCAGTCCCCTGTGACCCAAAATCCAGTGAAGAGGCAGATGGTAACTCAGACCTTGGATCACTTGTTACAGATTGGGGCAGTTGTCCGATAGCCCCCCCCCCCCCAGTGAGGAGGGTCTGGGATTCTACTTAATTTACTTTGTGGTCTCCAAGAAGTTGGGGGTTTCTGACCAATTCTAGACATAAGCACCTAAATAAGTTTGCTCACTACACAACCTTCAAGATGGAATCCTTGTGGTCAATCATCCAGGCCGCCCAACCAGAGGACTATCTGGCATAAATAGATCTGAAAGATGCCTATCTCCACATCCCCATTCACCGGTTGCACCAGAGGTTTCTGAGGTTTGCGATTCAGGGGCAGCATTTCCTGTACCAAGCGCTTCCCTTCCAGGCTGGCAACAACACCTTGTGTATTTTCAAAGGTACTGATCAAACTAGTAGTTCAGCTGAGACAGGAGGGACATCACATGTATCTGTACCTGGACGACCTCATCCAAGCATCCTCGGCTCGGATGGCAAGGAGGCCAGTGTCAAGGACCCTGGAGGTGCTGTAGAACACATGGTTAGATTGTCATTTGGGAGAAGAGCTGTCTCATTCCATCTCAGAGGTTGGAACACTTGGGCTTGGTGTTCAGGAAAGACAAGGGGAAAGTCTTCCTCCCTTCATCTAGGAAGAAGACCCAGAGGTGAGAGTTGCTGTGACTGAGTAGCCAGCTGTTGATCTCTGCTCACAAGATTCTCTGGATTCTGGGCCTGATGACTGCAGCAATAGAACTAGTTCCGAGGGCCCACTTGCATATGCGACCCCTCCAGAATAGGATGCTGGAGGCCTGGAATCTGGCCTCGGAAAACTACCAAGCCCTGATCGCGCTTCCTTGGTCAGTCTAATGATCGTTGACTTGGTAGGAAAATCCCAAGAACCTCAGCAGGGGTTCTCTACTGGAAGCCCTGTCGGAGCTGATATTGACAACTGATACCAGCCTGCTGGATTGGGGTGCAGTCCTGGACCACATTCTGGTCCAGGGTGTTTAGAACCCTCAGGAGCAGAGGCTGAAGATAAGCGTATTGGAAATGATGCCAGTGAAGGTAAGGGTGGGCAACACTGCCACCATGGTGTACATAAACAACCAAGGAGGCACAAGAAGCAAGGAAATGCTGGCTGAAGCCACCGAAGTCCTGCTATGGGAAGAGATAATCCTTGTGATATTTATATATTCTCACCCCTCCCATTATGGTCCACTTTTTGTCTGTTTTAATGCATTATTTGTTAATGTTTTTAAGTTAATTGTGTAACATTTGTATATTTGTATTTATTTTATTTGTGAAACCTAGATATTGTACAGGACTGCTTTGTAAACTGGATCGATAAAATCGAAATGACATGTTTCTTTTCCTGTATAAAAATACATTTTACTACTACTACCACTACTTTCTGTCTATCTCAGCTGTTCATCTTACAGGAGAACTGAACATCCAGGCTGACTGGCTGAGTTGAAAGACGGTCCATCAAGAAGAATGGATGTTGAACCCAGAGGTGAAACATAGAATATGATGGCAGATAGGGGTTGCCGGGCCCACTTATTCTGCCCATTTTATCAATTTTTCTTTAAACCTTCATTTTATGCTGCAGACCTCACTTGATCTATGGTGCCATCTCTTCCTTCCATTCTTTACCCCTACAATTTCCTTGTGCCTGTCCCTGGCATTTTTTTTTTTAATACTTTTTCTTTGTTCCTCCTGTTTTTTCCTACCCTCTCGATCCTCTCCTTCAGGTCTCTCAATGTTCGCTGCCAGATCCCAGACCCATGATCTGCCCCTAGAGTGCCTCCTCCCCTTCTCTGCACAGTGGAGTCTGTTCCGGTGTCGGTGGTCTGGGGCGAGCGGAGCGGTTGTCATCCAGGACCGTGAGGGTGATTTTTTTCCTTGTTTCTGTGGGGTTTTTTTTCCCCCCCGTCCCTTCCCCCGGGATGCCAGTGCTTGGGACTCAGTCCCGAGAGGTGACGTGCTGATGCACATCTAGCCTCTCATGCACCATACAACGTCTTCCCCCCGACCCAGTGTGTTGGGGCCGCCCATCCCTTCAAGGACCGGTGCTTCCACCGGCCCTCTTCGGGAGTGTGGGACGCTGTTGCGTCCCTGGTATCCCACCCTGATGGAGGAGAGCATCCAGTGGGACACTCAATCCTTCCCCCTGCCGACCTCCCCGCTACCCGGGTCCATTTCCAACCCAGGTCGCCAGCATAGCGCAAGGTGTGGTCTAGCGCCTCAACCCTCAGTGCCACCGGGCCAGCTGTCCCAGGCATTTTTGAACACCTCCACTGTTTTCACCTCCACTACCCCCATTGGAAGGCTGTTCCAGGGATCCACCACCCTTTCTATGAAGAAGTACTTCCTCACATCCCTCCTGAATTTACCCTTTCCAGCTTCATAGCATCCCCCTTGTTCTAGACAACCTTTTTCTCTGAAAAATACTTCCCTCCTGTACCTTATTAACCTCCATTAGGTATTTAAAGATCTCTATCATATTTCCCCTCTCCTCCAGGATGTACAGTACATATTTAGCTCCTTTAGCCTGTCCTTGTAGGGCTTTTGATGCAGAACCTGCACCATTTTGTTAGCCCTCCTCTGGCCCGCTTGTGTTCAAACTCCTGTACAGAAGTTTGTCTCCCTCAGAGCAACCTCTTTGCATCAAAGGGAAATGCTCAGGTACTGAGGTTCTTCAGCCGGTACTGGTCTCCTCATGCAGAGGCAGTGGATGCACTGTCCCAGATGTGGGATTTCTTCAGAGTGTATTTGCTCCCTCTGCTACCGCTGCTTCCCAAGGTTTTTTTGCAAGATAAGGTACTGAAAAGGAAGCTTCTTTCTGATAGCCCCAGAATGGCCAAGAAGGCCAGAGTTCTCAGACTTTGTGAATCTAGCTCAGCAGGTTCTGTTCAGACTTCTATGCCAGGGGGATCTTCTCTTCCAAGGGCCCATTCTGCATCCAAACCCAGAGGCAATGCAGCTGGCAGCTTGGCTCCTGAGAGGAGGAGATTAAGACAAGGTTTTTCATAAAAAGTGGTGGGTACCCTAATGGCTGGGGAAAAAAGTGTCTATATCTGCAGCTTATGATCGTCTGTGGAATACCTTCTTGGTTTGGGCCAGAGAGAGAGGTATCAGGCGCTCCAAAGCTACGGTTCCACAGATTTTGGATATTTTTGCAGGTAGGGGTAGAGAAAGGGCTTGTGCTGAGCACTCAGAGGTCAGGTGTTCGTGCTAGGAGCAGCCCTGGGAAGTTCCACGAGTGTGTCCCTAGGGACCAGCCAGGAGGTTATACATTTTCTAAGAGCGGTTAGCAGAAGCAGACCATTGTTTCAGTCTCTGGTTCCTCTGTGGGACCTGAATCTGGTATTGAATGTGCTTTGTAAGGGACCTTTCGAGTCTGTTTCTTCAGTACCGTTGTATATCCTGTCATACAGGGTGTTTCCAAATTACAATCTGCTCTTCCAGAAGGGTTGGTGAACTTTAAGTGCTATTCCACAAAGAGCTTTACCATATCATTCATAAGGAAAATGTGGTATTGAGGACGGTTCCATCCTTGTTCTAAGATGCCTACAGCTTTTCACGTAAATCAGGAAATTTGTTTACTGTCCTTCTGTCCTAAGCCGGAAAATCCAAAGGAGCATGAGCTGCACAGGGCAGTCAGGATGTACCTTAGAAGGACACAGAAAGTGTGAAAGTCTGTTTGTTCCTTTTTGAGTAGCAAAAAAGGATCAGAAAACTTCCAAGGCCACCTTGTCTAGGTGGGTGAGGGCTTGCATCACCAAGGACTATGTGGAAGAGAAGAAGAAAGCTCTGGTCTTCATCAAGGCTCACTCCACCAGGCTCCGGCTACTTCCTGGGCAGAGAGAGGGGAAGCATCTGTGTTAGAATTGTGTAAAGTGGCAATGTGGTCATACATTCACTAAGCACTACAGAATGGGTGTTCAGTGTTCTGCTGATGCAGCCTTCAGTCACAGAGTTTTGCAGGCAGTGGTTAGCAGATTATTATTTTTTTGCCCATATGGGTTATATATGGGACAGTATTCTCCCCCACCCAGTTAGGGAATGGGTACTACTTCTGAGAATCAATATTTATTAACTCCTCATTGACAACCTGGAGTAATACAGAAAGGAGAAATTCCTTCATACTTACTGTAATTTCCCTTTCTGTGGGCTCCAACGTTGCCAATGGGGCCTCTCTTGGTAGCCCATGGCTCCTATTAGAGAATATTGTCCAGTATATCTCAGAATATTGCATTTCAGCAAGGATGGTAATTTTTTGCTGTTTGTCCGGACTTATCTGCTTAACCATGGAAACATTTGCAGGTTATTGGATTACAGGCACGCTACTAACAGGTAGAAAATTCTCCATGATTGCGTGGTGTTTTCCCTATTACAGGTTAATGCTTATCCTGGTTTTTGCAGTCATGCTTAACTGTTACTACCATTTGTACAGCTTTATGTTAAAAGTATTACCAGCAGAAGGCCCAACCGGTTGGATGCCTTAAGGGAAGGACAACGGGTCTGATCCTCAGGACTCCACCAGCCAGCTCTCTAGAGTAAGGTAAGGCATCAAGTTGTCCTTCATATAATGTTGGATCATTTTACGTGTGCTGCATTTCAGGACCCTGTCAGTATGGTCTTTGTCCTGTTCAGATGTTCTGTGTCTATTTATCATCCTAGAATAAAAATGTGCTTTTAATTGTATCCCTAACATGGGTAGCCTGAGCATAGAGACCTATACAAGACTACCATGGGTGCAGGATTTGGGAAACTGCACAAACGTTTATGATGAGAGAGAGTGAAGTTTATGGTCTGCAGAGTTACTCAAACTTTATAAATGCAAAGAAGCCCTGGTCTTATGGCTGTAACCTAGCAACTCCTCTGGGTGTAAGGCAGAATGCATTGTGTAGGGGCTTTCTGTGTCATTACACATTGTCACTGGTCTAGTCATTTTCATTTACTAGGGAAGCATTTTTCAGAAAAAAAAAATGCTCAAGAACAAGGGGTCATGCTATGAAGCTGGAGGGGGTAGACTCAGGGGAACATGAGGAAGTACTTCTTCACAGAAAAAGTGGTGGATGCCTAGAACAGTGTCCCAGAGGAAGAGTCAAAAACTGTAACGAAATTCAAGAATGCATGGGATAGGTGTAAGGGAACCTTAGTGGTTAGGAAAGCAATGGTAACGTCTGAGATCAAGTAGGGTCTGCGGTATTACAGTAGGTAGGGAAAATGGGCAAAACTAGGTGGGCCAAGCGGTCCTCATGTGCTGTCAAATTCTATGTTTCTGTGTACTGCTGGGTAATGCATGCTAACCTGTTAGGGGCCAGCATACTCCAAACCTGCAGCATTACCAGGGAACCCTTAGCTCCTCCCCATTCTGTTAAAGTTTGCTTTGAATCATCAAGCTTCAGTGCGCTTTTCTTCTGCCTTTTTTCTTGCCAGTCAGTATTACATAAGGATGCACGACTCTAAAAGCTGCAGTGGGGCCGGGTCATGAGATGGCATACAGTATATCCTTCACAGAGGAGGCAGCTAGTCGTGTAACCATCATAGAAGGGTATGAGGCACTGCACATTGTATCCATTACAGGGGTAACACCAGGCACCACACCATATGCCCATTAGAAAGGTTGTGGCATAGCCTGGCCCAGTGGCACTGAGGGTTGAGGCGCTGGATGCTGCACTTCATGCCACGCTGGTGACCCGTGTTCGGGAACGAGCATGGGCCGCCAGGAGTTGGAAGGGGAGGGAGAGGATCGAGCGTCCAGAGGACAGCTCTCCTCTCCTGGGGAGGGAGGGAGGACTGGCACTCCGCTGAATGACTCTCCCCCAGGTGGAGACCGACCGGCAGGGCTGAGGCCAGAAGAAGGGAGGGTGCTGCGGGACTTCTGTAGATGTGTGCATGTCTCTGTGTGTGCATGTTCTGCATGTGTGCCCCAGTAATGGGAAGGGAGAAAATGGAGGAAAAGCACCTCTGGCTGTGGATGATGACCAACCTCTTGCAGGCTCTGCACCCGGAGACCAGGCAAGGGTAAGTCCCGGTGATACCTGGGTGATGGGGCTGGGGAGGTCGGTCAGAAGGGGGCAGCTGGGGGCAGACACAAGGAGTATAAAGCAAATATAAAAAAAAGGTTATGGCATGACACAGTACCTATTGTAGCCATCTAGTTGGGACCACAAGGTACAGAGAGTGTATCTGCAAAAGAGAAGACATAAGGTGATGCACAGTATGTCCATTAAGGAAGCCAGTTGCACAAGGCAGAGCATGGAGTGGCCTCTAGAGTCCATGGCAAGAGGCAGTGCATAGTGAGCCTATAGAGAGGCCATAGCCTGAGGCAGTGCTTGGTGTATCCCTTGCAGAGGCCAGTGTATGGTGTATTATTTAGAGAGGCCTGGCATGAGACAGCTCATGGTTCATCCCTTAGAGAGGCCAGAGCATGATGCAACACATGGTGCATCCCTTACAGAGGCCTGGGCATGAGGCAGTGCGTGGTGTATCCATCAGAGAAGCCAGAGCATGAGGCAACGCATGGTGTATTGATCAGAGAAGCCAGGGAATGAGGCAGTGCATGGTGTATCCATCAGGGATGCCAGGGCATGAGGCAGTGCATGATGTAACCATCAGAGAGACCAGAGCATGAGGCAGTGCATGGTGTATCCATTGGAGAAACCAGAGCATCAGGCAGTGCATGGTGCATCTATTGGAGAGGTCAGGGCATGAGTCAGTGCATGGTGTATCCATAAGAGAGATCAGGGCATGAGGCGGTGCATGGTGTATCCATCAGAGATACCAGAGCATAAGGTGGTGCATGGTGCATCCCTTATAGAGGCCAGGGCTTGAGGCAGTGCATCCCTTATAGAGGCCAGGGTATATGGCAGTGCATGGTGCATCCCCTAGAGGCCAGCGCATGAGGCAGTACATGGTGCATCCCCTAGAGGCCAGGGCATGAGGCAGTGCATGGTGCATCCCCTAGAGGCCAGGGCATGAGGCAGTGCATGGTGCATCCCCTAGAGGCCAGGGCATGAGGCAGTGCATGGTGCATCCCCTAGAGGCCAGGGGCAACAAGCAGCACACATTGTATGTCAGGCTGTGTATGAGAGAATGCATGGTGTGTCTGTTAGGCTGGAGTACAAGGCAGCATATGGCATACCCATAAGGCAGTTTACAGCGGAACATTAGCGCCAACTTGACTTTTAGCCATGCAGCCAAGTTACTGTTCTGTGAGAGCGTGGCATGGCATACTGTAAAATGCTGTTTTATAGAGTACATGTCACATCTATATAGGCACACAGAAATAGAAAAGTTGAACAGCTTCACGTAAACATTTGTTGAGAACGTCACTGACCTGCTGGCACAGCAATAGCACTACCGCTTGAGATGCCAATGACCCAGATTCAGAAGCAAACTCGGGGCATCAGAGGCTGGTTGCTGGGAAAGGGACTGAGCATCTGAAGGACTGCATTCCTCCAGGGTGGGGCAATGCCCAGTGCTTGCCTGACCCCTGGTGGAAGCTGAGGAAGATGCAGCTTGGGTCTGAACCTCAGGGGGCGTGGTAGATGTCGATGCATGGTGCACAATAGTGCATGGCATGCGCCCTGACGTCATTGCACACCATGCCTCCTGGGGCACCGAAAATGGTGGGGAGCCAGCGGCAAGATGGCACTAAGCACTTGGCAGGCCCCACATCCAACCAGGTGGGCACACAGTCCAGAAGTGGATCCTCACCATGGTGGGGGTTGGGGGAATACCGCCAGCTACACCAGGGAGGGCAAGCCCTGGGGTAAGACAGCTGGTAGTGAGTCCTGGTAGAAGTGGAGGTGACGGGGCTGGGGCACATGGCAGATAGGGGCCAACCGGACGGAAATAAACAGAAAATTGAAGAAAAAAAAAAAAACACTGTCTTTTAAGCATGATACTTAAACTGAAGCCAGGCATGCAAAATGAAAACACATTCCTTTAGAAGAACTTTAATCTCCCTGGAGTACTTAAATATTGCAAAAACTACTTCTGCATGTTTATCATGTAATGTTGTTTGTTTTTCATTCTGTGATGCCAGCTGTTTGAAGATCTTGCTGAGTAAGAGAAACATGTTGGATGCTGTGTAGTCCAGTCAAGGAGCAAGAGGTCGCACTTGCAAGACAGACTTCCAAGAAAAAAATGGAACAATCCAGAAAGGGGTTGAGTCAAGTGTGTCATTTGTAGGGCTGAAATTTTGTCCTAGTTTAAAATTTGTATACCTTAGCCCTGTGCACACCTATTTCAGTATTAGAATAGTAGAAACTTCCTATATTGTTTACTTCCTAATTTCTGTATGGGATCTTGCCTAGGTGGAATTAGGAGGGGGTTCAGTTTTCTTATTTAGCTCTGCCCTTTAGTAGGGGTACACCTTATAATTATAGGAATTTGGTTATTATTGGCAACTAACCAGTCAACTCAGTTTTAGTATGTGTAAGTAATCTTGTTTAATTGTAATGGTACTATTTGTCAGGTATATGGCTGCCCTCTACTTTCCATCCCTTCCCCTTCTTCTGCTCCCCCTTCTTTTACTGTTATCTTTGCCTCCCATCCCTGTTAACCCTGTATATGGGGCCTCTGCACCTCACTCTCCCTCCACCAACACTCTGCCTTTAGTATCTGTCCCTCCTGCCCACTGCCTACTCTGACATTAAAACTGTGTGATGCTGTCTCCCTTCCTCTCCTCCTGTTCAGTCACTGTACTCCTTCCACCCCATCCTCACTCTGACTTCTTGCACCTGGTCCTCTTTGTTCTCCTGCTTCTCTCTGGTAACATTGAGAGTAACCTGGGTCCCCTGTCTGCCTCACCTGCCCCTTCCCTGCCTAAGGTTCTTAGCATTTTCTATTTCAGTGTGAGGAGCCTCCTTCCACAGCTTGCTAGGTTCTGTCACCTTCAAAGCAACCCAGATGTCCTGGTCATCACTGAATCCTGGCTGTCAGGCTCAGTGATGGTGATGTCTCCATCCCTGGCTACATACCTATCAGGCAGGATCGGGGTAGAAGGTATGGTGGGGTACTGTGTAGCTGTGATGTTGTTTCTCTTGCTGCAGTCACCTATTGCACAAACTGCTGCTGTGTAAGATATCTTTCCCTCACTCTCATTTGCAGTCTTTCTTAGTGGGGTCTACCACTCCTTAAAGCCAAATCTAATTTGATCATACCTCTGCTCTCCTCACGTCTTACTCTTGCCTCCTCTGGGGAACTTATTGTACTCAGAAACTTTAATGTTAACTTTATCTCTCTCTCCTGTTTGTAAATCCGTTACTCAGAAAGTCAAGTATATGGGTCTTTCTCAACTTTTGCTCCCGCATGGCATAACTCTCACTCCACAAACTACTCACTCCTTGATATGATCCTAGCATCCCGCCTGTATAGAATTTGTGCTGCTGGTATCCTTCCAGACTCCCTTAGTGACCACTGCATGGTATACTGTGTCCAGAAAATTCATCACTCTAAATCACACCGAAGTACGTCTGGACCCGGTCATTCAACTCACTGAACTTGGGAAAACAACCTAGATGTCTTGGGGTCCTCCAGCTGGGCTCCTGTTTCCACTATTTGAACATCAACCCAATCCTCTTCCATGTCAAATTTTATGTCTACCCGGGATATAAATGCCCCCCTGAGGAGATTTTGAGTACATGGTGTCCACCTGCCATGGGTTTTTGCAGAACTCTCCTCCCTACTCGGGGGGCCTACCGACTCAGCCTAGTCACTGCACAAGTCTTCAGGATCCCATGAGGACTGGTTGAAGTGTTGTCAATTACGGAATACCTGTACCAAGTCTCTCTGACAGGCAAAAGCCAATTATTTATCCTTGAACTTTCAGAGAAATTCTATTTTTCCAAATAAGTTCTGGAGGATTAGCCATTCCATTTTAACCCCCCTTCCCATGTATCCATTCTCACCCTCAAGCTCAGCAAATCACCGTATGGTCATTTCCAACCCTGCCAAGGTGGCTGCTGCTTTCAACAAACACTTCACCGCCTTTGCCATCAGTACACCTCCCACTTCCATTTCCTCTTTTACTGCTGTTCCTTCATCATCCTCCTCTACATTTGCTTAAGCTCCCATAACTACTTCTGATGTTCTATCCACTGTTCTTTCTCTAAAGCTCTCGGTAGGCCATAGTCCCAATAGGCTTGGTGTCAAACTCTTGTACCTGTCTGCTCCTGCCATTGCTGCCCCTCTCTCTGTACTCCTGAATTTCTCCATTTGGTTCACTTCGGTTCCTGCATGCTGGAAACTTGCTACAGTCCCCCCCCCATACAAAGGGGGTGACACCTGTACCCCAGGGAATTATTGATCTATTTCCCTCCTTCCTACTCTGGCTAACCTGCAGGAAAAGCTAGTTTTTGCCCAGCTCTCCAACTTTCTTGATGCATCTTTTTCTTCGTCCCCCTTCCAACCTGGCTTCCGTAAAGCCAGTCCACAGTTTCCTCCCTGTTCTGTGTCACTGACCCCATCATGAAAGGGATTAAGGATCAGAGTCAAGTATCAACTGCAGTCTTTATTGACCTAGCCAAGGCTTTTTGCTCTGTTGCCCATCCCTTACTTCTAGACAAATTAAAGCATTTGGGCTGTCAGTCTCTGCCCTTGAGTGGTTCCGCTGCTGCCTTTCTGTCTGGAGCCAGGCAGTCCAGATGGGGGCTCCTCAACTCCACTCCCCATCACCTCTGGTATGCCTCAAGGCTTTATTCTGGGCCTGATCCTCTTCTCAGTTTTTTTAAATCACCTCCCTCAGCCTGTGTCTCATCCAATATTCATATGTGCTCTGTTGACACTGTCCTTTTTGCCACCAGAACCTCCATCCCTCTGCAGGGACAGTCCCTACAGCATGACTTTGACAATATTCAGCACTAGTTCTGTGCCAACCAG
Source organism: Neoceratodus forsteri (assembly GCA_016271365.2). NCBI lineage: Eukaryota > Metazoa > Chordata > Ceratodontiformes > Ceratodontidae > Neoceratodus > Neoceratodus forsteri. Next base: position 119,456,724 of record JADMNL010000030.1, on the reverse strand, counting down.
CCCTCCCTTAATGCTAAAAAAACAGTTTCCATGCTATTCAGAACTCACCAACAGCTTAGTAAACTTAGCTGGGACCTCTGTATTCAAAACCCTGTGATACCCCCACCCCTCGTAGACAGTCCCCTGTTTCAGATACCTTAGTGTGTGGCTAGATGGTCATCCTCTCAGTCCACATTGATGCCATTATGAAAATATTATGCTCCAAACTTGGTGCCCTTCACAGGAATAAATCATCTCTACCTGCTCTGGTCTAGTGTGGGATTGTTCTCAAAATGATCCTCCTGCTGTTTGACTATGCGGATGTGTTGTGCAGGGGAACTCCCAAATTCCCAAATCCACGTCCCCCCCCCCCCACCAATTCTATTTATTCACCTCTCACCAATGGTCTCTGTCCGTTGTGGTTTCTCGGTGCTGTGACTCTGCCCGTCAGACCTGAAGCCCTGGCCACTTGTCTCCAGGGAAGGACACCCTTCCTCCAGCCTGACTAGCCTGGTCCCCATATCTGAGTCCCCTGGGGAAGGACCGCTGCACTCCTTTTCTGGTGCTCTATCTATAGTATTGAGGACTGCCGCACTTGGAGTAGGGTCCGAAGCAAGCATCCTGGTGCCCGGTATTGGATGTGGGATCGTGACCTCTGGACCTGCCTTTGCCTACCAATGGTGGGAGTTTTTTTTTTACCTTTGTATTGTTTCTGGTGGTGCGAATGTGCAGTGGCATCCACCGCAGCGCAGGCATGCTCCCACACCTACCTGCAGGACGTCCACCACATCCACCATACCCCAATGCAATGTACACTGTTCAGCCATGCCCCTAATCTCCACCAAGGCCGCCAAAGCAGTGCAGTGCATGCCCACCCTCCCTGGGAAAGGAGAGCTGCCTGCCAGCCGCTCAATCCGAGTCCACGCCCTCCCCCCTGCCGACCCCAGGCGGCCCGAGTCCATTCCCGAACCCAAGTCGCCAGCAAGGTGTGGCATCCAGCGCCTCAACCCTCAGCGCCACTGGATAGCCCACCCAAATCCACGTTAGTCAGACTGGATCCTTCTTTTGTTTTTGTTTTTTAATTTATTTTTTATTCAGTTTATACAAGACAAACCACATGTTCCAGAATCACAAGATCACAACACATATTTAGTACAATTACAGTAGTATTATTGCTTGTGGCTTCTTGCTCATAGTCAAGAACTAGGAGCCATTTGATTAAGTATAACACAAATGCCAGATGCATCAATGAAACTAGGCCCTGTGAGACAGAATGTGCATAACTTGGGGGGGGAAAAAATTACCCTTTGGGTCAGTCTGGCCATAGCAGATGGTATATTTAGAAATGTAACTAGATTTTAAAACCTGCCACAACAGTTTACTATCCAGTTGCAAAAAGGGATAAGGAACAAGCATACGTATTTGAACAAGTTGTAACTCACGTTGACTAACAAAAGTTACCACTGCAGAAACTCCTTATGTTTATGAGCTCAGTAGATTGGGTTGGTCCAAGACCCCCCGGATGCGGAGAGAAAAATCAGTCTCATTGTGCCTTATCAAATATAGTGGTTCCAAAATGTAGCCTTGCAAGTATAAAGGCAAAGCACTCCCACCCTCCATGGTGGGAATCATGACTACAGTTCTTACAACCCAACTGTGATGCAGCACCACGTTGCAGTATTAGAAGTTATGCTTATTAAAAACATTAAACAAATTACATGTGAAACCTCAGGGTTAACCACTAACTTCATTAAGAACTAATAACTGAGCAAAGTTACATCCAGTACTACTGCTGTGGCAAATTAAACAGCAGACCTGTGCGTCCATAACGAGAAATGAAACATTCAGGGTCTGTAATGTCCTAGGGGAAAAGTCATTGGTTGCCTGAACACCATGCTAGATATGATGAAAGTATATTGGTAAAAACACTAAACAAAACATTACCAGTGAGCATGGTGCATGTACCTCCAAACGTCCCTAACACCTGGTGCTGGGGTTTGGAAAACGGCAGCACAAGGCAAGTGTTCAAGTCTTTCCCTCTGACTCTGACTGTTCCATTCTTCACTGGCTCGAGCACCCCTTATTTTGTCTGTTAACTTATGAACACCCTTTGGATCAATGTACTTCATACTGAATGCATAATTTCATGGGATACATAGTGCTGAAAGGTATCTCCTTGTCCCAGAGTTGTCTCATAACATAGAAACATAGAATTTGTTGATCAATAGGGACCACTTGACCCACCCAGTCTGCTCATTTTTCCCTATCTACATTATCACTGCAGACCTTACTTTAGCTCCAGCTCTTTCTGTCTATCCCCCATTCCTTTCCATTAAGATTCCCTTATGCCTGTCCAGTGCTTTCTTGAACCCCACAACTTTGGCTAGTAGACTGTTCCAGGAATCCACCACTCTTTCAGTGAAAAAGTACTTCCTCACATCTCTCCTGAATTTCCCCCCTCCAGCTTTATAACGTGTCACCTTGTTCTTGAGCATCTTTTTTTTCTGAAAAATACTTTCCTTCTGTACTCTATTTACCCCTGTGAGGTCTTTAAAGGTGTCTATACTATCCCGCCTTTCCTCCGCTTGTCTAAGGTGTACATGCAGAGTTCCTTTAGTCTGCCTCGTATGGCGTTTGATGCAGACCCCTCACCATTTTAATTGCCCTCCATTGGACCATTTCCACTCTGTGTCCTCCTGGAGATGTCTTCAGAACTGTACATAGTATTCTAGGTGTTGGAGCCAGACTGGATTCTGTCTTTCATTCTTTCTGCCATTTTTGCAACTGCTTCCACCTCTTACTCATTATTGTCACCTGTAATAGCTCCTCCCCCCCCACCTTCGCAATGCTTATCCCTGTGCACTTTCTTTCTCTCCAAATTTGTTATTTGTCTTTACCTTCCTACTGGTCTGATCTGATTTCTACTACAGTGCCCACCACCTGTTCTCTTCGCTCTTCTACCCCTCATTCTTTCACTGTTCCCTGGTGCTCTATATCCTCTGGCCAGGCCTCCTTCGCTCATCTGCCCTCTGTCTTGAACTTTCTTCCCCCTGCTGTTCGACTTGCCCCCTCTTATCTCTCCTTTTAAAATGCTTCTATGTGACCACTTCTCTCCTGCTTGTTGTTGTCCTCACTTAGCTGGTACCCGACTCTAGCCTGCTGTCTTCAACCAGTAATAATCCTTATTGAAATTGTTGTTATTGCTGACATTGTTGCTTTTGTTGAATTGTTGTCCTATACTGTTGTCATTAACAGCTTGCTGTTACCATGTTTGATTGTAAATATCACTTACTGATTTGTTCTCTCAACTGCTTGTAACATGTATCTCCTCTGCTGGGTCGGTGGTAGTAGTAGTTTTATTTATTTATGGCACTCTTCCCTGGAGGCCCAGGGTGCCACTATAAAGAGGAAATGGCAAACAAATGAATGCCCCAATACATAATAATTAACAGCAGCACGTATAAATATAAATAAACCCCCTATGCCCAAATGTAAATGCTAAAAGCAGGATTGCACACCAGTAGATAAGCCACTCATAAACAATTCAGACTGCAAAAGCCTAAAGAAACAGAAAGGTTTTAAGTCCTGTTTTTAAAGACTTCCACTGAGGAGACCTCCCTCAGGGCACTTGGTAATGAATTCCAAAGTAACAGAACAGCCACTTCAAATTCTCTGTCCCCATACGTTTTAAGTCTGGTCTGGGGGACAACCAGGGGGCCATCCTCAGCAGAATGAAGGGGACAGGCAGAAATATATGGATGCAGGAGTTCACACAGGTAGCCCAGACCCAGACTGTTTAGGGCCTTATAGGTTAGCAAACCAACCCTGTAGGAGGTACACCACTTAACCGGTAGCCAGTGCAGATCCCACAGCGCAGGGTTAATATAGCTCCTCCTTGAAATACCAGTCAGCAACCTCACAGCCATGTTCTGCACTAGCTGGAGGCATCGCAGTGCACCTCCACTGACCTCATGGTAGAGGGTGTTACAGTAATCGAGGCAAGATGTCGCAAACACATGTACTAGAGAGGGCAAGTCCTTTGCGGGGGACAATCCTGAAATGAGCCTCAGCTCTGTGCGTCTTTTCCCAGTTACCAATTTTCAGAGAAATAAATCAACATCTCATAATGCATCAACTATCTGATATTGGGGGGTGACACCAAGCTTGCAGCCCAAGCATCCAGACATGCTTGGGATCATAATTAGAGTTGTGGTCAGCATAATCGGTGCAAGTTGGAGAGTTTTTTTGATCATGGGAAAGCCAAGAAATATGACGGCTGGTTCACAGGACTTTTTTAAGCCTAAGCAGTCTGTTAAAGAACCTAGGAAGTTGTTGGAGGCAAGCTCTGCAGCAGAATCAGATGTTTTGGAGGTGTCTGGACTGCAACTGGTTTATTGCAATGCTATGTTAATCACTTATTGGTTATTAACTACAGCAGTTCAAGACTTTAATATCTCTAACCACAGAGATTTTGCTTTTTAAAATTAGTTCATGTTTTTTTTTTTTTTTCACTTTTCAGCACGTCCCCGTGTAAAGTACAACATAGGCATAACATGGCGCTTTAGCTCAGTCTCCAGTTGGGTGCACTTTACAATGACTGTGACTGCAGTGAAGGTATTTGAACTGTTTTCTGGACTCTAAGGGTTAATGGGATAGAGTGGTCTCTTGTTAGTTGAATTCTAAACTTAGCACAATTTCTCATGCAGGAGAGTGGACACAGCTGAAGGAATGCAGGACTTACAGAAAGATCTGGAAAAGCTGGGGAGGCGGTCCAGGATCTGGCAGCTTGGCTTCAGTGCCAAGAAGTGCAAAGTTATGCATATTGGAGCCAAGAATCCCAGGACAGAGTACTACCTGGGTGGAGTCCGAGTATCTGCATCAGAGGAGAAGGACCTGGGAATGATGATCACTAGTGACCTGAAGCACTCCACGCAGTGCAAGAAAGCAGCAGCAATGGCAAACAAGGTGCTGGGATGCATATCTAGGGGGATCAGTGGTAGGAGAGAGGAGATTATACTGCCCTTGTACAGGTCACTGGTAAGGTCGCATCTGGAGTATGGAGTTCAGTACTGGTGCTCACACCTCAAAAAGGACATTAACCTGCTGGAGAAGGTCCAGAGGAGGGTTTCAAAGATGATAGCAGATCAGCAGGGTAAGGCATATGAGGAGAGGTAGAGGGCACTGAACATGTACTCCCTGGAAGACAGGAGAGAGAGAGAGGGGACTTAATTGGAACCTTTAAGTACTTGAAAGGGATAAATAAGGTTGATAAGGAGAGTCTCTAAGCTGAGTGACAACCATAACATGAGGGATCACAGTCTTAAACTGGAGGGTGGGAGGTTTAGAAGGGAGGTCAGGAAGCACTTCTTCACAGAGAGTGTGGTGGACACTTGGAATGTGTTGCCGGAAGAGGTCATCTCCTTGAAGACAGTGGACAGCTTTAAGAGAGGCTGGGATAAACATGGGGGGGGGAGGTAAGGATCATGGATAGGGAGGGAGGATGGGAGGAGTGGGGAGGGAGAGCGGGGACATTAGCTTGAGTTGTGGACCCTGCAATATGAGCTGTCTTGATAAACCAAAATGGGTCCCATCGCTGACTATTTGTTTTCACAGTTAACTTAGCGATCCTCCTAGTAAGGCTGTTCGCCTGTAATGGTCTGTTTTATCAATTCCAAGATCTGCTGGGTGGGATTGCAGCATCTCTCAGACTGATAGAAGAGGGGAAGTTTCATTTATTACTTCGGAGTGTGAAATCAGGAGTTATCATATGCTGTGTATGTTTTTTAAAAGATCACATAGTGGCCCTGTGCAGCTCCTAGTAGCTGTGATACATCACTGCTTGTTGTTTCAGACTTCCCAGGTCCTAGTAGTCTCTTATTTTTTTTACACCATTTATTTTTTTATTTATTTTTCAAGTTTTTGGTAACCAGGTAAGACCCACTAGACACAAGTGCCATTTTTCAGGAACAACCCAGGAGCACTGGAGAGGGGACTAGGTCCTTTTAAATCTAGACTAAGGGAGCTCCTCCAGGACTCAAATGTATGTGATTGCCCCTGACACTGTCCTGCAGCATGATGTCCTATACCGCCCAAACTGTTTCCTGGCTCAAGGTCCCAAAATCCCCCCCCCCCCCCATAACACTACTTGACAATCAGCCTGTTACAGTACTCAGGCTAACTTGTGGCTGTGCTAAAATGCTCATAATTACTATCCCGTTTGCCTCCTACTGATCAATCTTTGACTGCCACATTTCTGTAATATAATGCAACATATCTTAATGTGTACAGTACTGTTCCACCAGCTCTGTCACTAATGACTGCCATTTACTGTAATGTTAATGTTATGTGTCCTAATATGTACTGTACCATCAGCTCTGTTAACAATGTTGCTCTGTTCCTTAATGTATGACGTGGAACCTTTGTAAATGAGTCTTTGACTCAAAGGTCGTTCTGAATATCTCAATAAATAAGTGAATCCCTCAGTCACACAGTATGCAAGTGGAGGTTGTGAGAATCAAAACCAGGTCTGCTGGACGTACCAGGCTCATTCATAGCTTGTTACTCTAACCTCCAGGCTGTTCTGCCAGCCCCAGTCTAGTTTAGTCTAGGACCCTCCCTCCCTCACGAGGTCATAACAAAAGAGACTAATCACTTATACTAATGTAATTGCCCGAAATGTCATTTTATTGTATTGCTTTCTCAAACAATGTGTGTACAAAATCAGAAATAAAAAGTTCATATTCTGTATCAAATCACCACTGACTGATACCCAACAAACAACAAAGCAATTTTGCAAGTTTGTTAAAAACTGATCATCAGTTTTAAAATGCAAAATGCATTGCTAATCCTTTAACATCCTGCCGTCCACACTCACACGTTCACACATAGAAAAACATGTACGCACACATACACATGTATACAAGCTCACTCGCCCATTGCAGGCTCATTCACATGTACTTATACAAATATAACTCTGTATACTATATCCATGTACAGCCTCAAAGATACAGCAGTATTATTTACATGTACTTATAACACCCTGCAGTGATGCCATGGTGGCCCTGGAAATAATTTAGAAAATGGTGGTTCTCTGAGGTGAATTTTATTGAGCAGGAATGCAGATATTTTACAAGAGTTAAATGTTGCCAGATGAGCCTTACAAAGCATAGAATGTGAATGGGTGCTCATAATAAGAAAAGGATTTCATAATCAGTTAATACATCAGCAGTGAACTGTAAAATGAGGAGAGGCTCTCGAAAGGTTCATTTACCTTCAGGAGGTATGCAGCACCTTTTCTTCCTTGTGCTGATCACAGAAGAGATACCTTGCTCTGTTAAAAATTCACCATCACAACACTAGGGCTTGTCAGGATTCTGCCTGCACACACTGCCCTCAGAATCTGTTCTGAAAAGTTATTTCAGAATGGAATGAATAAGGTCCGGGTGATGTGCAGAAAAAGGTATGAAAGTTGCACACAAGACCAGCAGATAGTAAAGAAAGTGAGGCTATTATTTTTATATAAAGTACATATTGTGAAGAAAAACTTACACCTCATGCAGGAGAGCAGACAGCCAGACCAGAAATCCCCAACATTTCGCCTCAAGATACGAGACTTCAGCAGGGGGCCAAGTGATGTTTGGGACCTTCTTGTACTCATTACTGTAGTGATATCCACTTATTTCATTAGAGATTCCTGTGTTAGAGCTCTACTTATTTATAGACTTGCGTCATTGCGACACCAGTTTTGGGGACCTTAGCACACTTGTGGCACTAGCAGTGTCCAAATTGGGAACCTTTGCACACTTATGTCATTAAGTGCGTCCTTGCACACACATTTTTTTTTAACAAGACCCATATGGGAGACCTTTGCACAGATGTAATTTGCAGTCCACATACTGAGGAACTTTGCACACTTGTCCTTAACAAGGCCCATGTTGGGGACTTTCACACACATTTTTTTAGGATAGTGTCAATGAACTGAAGTCCATTTATAATGGTGTGCTGGACAGACAGGGAGTCATATGGAAACAGCTTATGTCATCAGTAACAACAATGTTGAGGGACTTCATCACACTTGTCATTCATTAGCAACCACCATGTTGAATCTTCCTTACACATTAGTCATTAGAAATGGCCGTGCTGAATCTTCCTCACATTTTTTTGTCAGAGATGCCCTCGGTGAGGTACTTATGTGCATAGGAACCTTCTTTCTGTGTAAAACTGTAGTGAGTGAAGGATGTATGATTGTAAAAGAACATATTTGTACATGTAAAAAGGTGCACAGCACATGTGTGATCGATTGAGGAGGTGAACTGTGGGGGACTGGATGGCACAGTGGATTATGGAGCCTCTCACCTCTAGGTCACTGGTTCAAATCTGGCCCTAGGTTGTTAATGGCCAAATGCAATTTTTATGTGATGGCTGTACCGTTGCCTATGTGAGATAAGTTGTGGTGAGTCCCAGGTAAATTCCTAGTTGACAGGTGTCCATATCACAAAACCACAAGCACAACTGGCACCCTTGCTTGCAGTCTCACTTGAGAGCTAGTGTTGAATGGGCATGGAATCTGATCTACCCCTTCACCTACATGGTGGTCCCTCCATGACAGGGTGGAGGCACATGGGTGAGACAGTGTGGGGAACCTTGCACTGTAATCACACGTGCTGTACCGGTTATGGGTGAAACAAAGGTGTTCGGTGCTGTCAGTTAGGCACCTGTCATGAGCACTAAATTCACTGCAAAAACAAGTGTACTTTGAGTGAGATTGTGGCTTACAGTAGGGAACCTAATTTTTTTGTAGGTGCTCAGTTTTTGAGGCACCACGCATGTATTTAAAACTGGTTCAGAAGGGCCAGCCCAGTGGCGCTGAAGGTTGAGGCATCTAGCCTTACCTCATGTCATGCCAGCAACCCGGGTTCAGGAATGACCTCAGGTCATTGGGGAGCCAGCCGGGGGGAAGAGGGTGAGAGCAGGATTGAGCCACCTAGTGGCAGCTCTCCTCTCCTGGGGAGGATGCTGTCCCTCCCATAGTCCCGTCACCACCGGGTGGAGGTCCGGTGGTGGCTTAGTGGGTGGAAGGGGCAGCTAGTAGGGTGGTGCGTCCTGCAGAGCATGACATGCACGTGCCTCCACATGTGCACGTCTGCACCAAGGACAAGCGGGTAGGAACAGGTGAAAAAGGGAAATACTGAATAAAGAAATAGGAAAAAAACTGGGTCAGAAAAACATCTGTTTGCTGCATTCTCACAATCCTATCCTTAAGGTACTGCAGATAAGGTACTTGAAATGCTGTATATACTTAGTTTTTGATGCCAAAAATCGGCCTCCAAGGGGGGCTTGACTTACCTGTGAGGTCGACCTATCTGCATGGTTTACAATGGTAAACAATTTTTGCAACTGTCACCTGATTTTGTGTCCAGCTCTAACCACAAAGATAGATTATGTGTCTGATGTTAGCATAATGTCTGTAATTTTGCTAAAACTGACGAGGTAAAGGGGAAGGGGGGGTTGACTTGCATGTCAGGTTGACTTTTAGGCAAGTTATATACAGGTAAATTATTATGACAGTCCCATCAAAAGCTATACACATTTTGTTTTCTCTTTAAAGCAGCAGTGCAACAAAAAATGTTTTTTCAAACAGCTGGTTTTAGCTACAGTTAATAGAAATATAAGCATACATTTCAGATATTTTTCTAAGTACCACCTGTGCTGCACACAATAAGTGTTTTATTTTCTTGACCCCATCTCCTGCCAAGTCTGCTATACAATTTCCAAGCCAAATGTGGTGGCCATATTTTTTTTCTTTTCTTGAGAAAATTTTTGTTTTAATTTATTAAATACAAAATGTCGGCACTAGAAAGTATTGCAACTAAATAAAACTGGAAGATGCCTGGGATCTTTTATAGTGAAAACAAGGTAGGGTTAAGCATTTTGCTCAGTTTTGTTGCACTGCTGCTTTAAATTCACAAAAATGAAATTTGTTATGCAAATGAAACTTCAGTTTTTTAAAATGGCACAGGGGCATGCTGCATAATTGTTTTGTGCCATAACTGAATATTAACTCATCCGAAATATTAAAATGGTAGCCAATCCCAAATGATTTTATCCTCCATCTGTGAGAGACCATATCCTGCTGTTGTTGGGGAGTTGATTTTCAGAATGGTGCTTGTCTTTATGAGGGTGGCAACAGATTCCAGCCCTCAGCGTTGGGTCCCTCTGGAAATGACCAGAACTCTGTGTTGCCCGAAAGAATCAGATGTTGGCAGCTGAAGGCTAGTTAGTGAGACGGAAAGGTAGTTTGACTCGGAGCAGTAGTGTTTACATCTCCCTGCAACAAATAAGAAATAGGACTTGTTACTATAGTATTACCAATGTAAAAAAATAAACATTTTAGGCCAGCCTGAAGGAGAAACAGTAATACACTACCTCTGTCACATTCTGAGATAGTGTGTGTGTGTTTGAGGGGGGGTAAAAAGCATTCAATATAAAGTGACCGTTACAAACCCACTGCTTTCACTGAGGCGGCATAGCATAGAAACATAGACATGTTGGCAGAAAAAGATCATTGGTCCATCCAGTCTGCCCAGTTTCATTCTACTGTATCCAGTGACCTATTGTCCAGACAGGATTGTTGCCCTCATCCCCCCCCCCCACCACCAACGCTCCCCGCCTCACTTCTGCTCCTCTGAGAAACTGTTGAGCCTTTTACTGTGTCCCAACCTTACTAGGAATTGCTCAAACACCCTCTCAATAAAGTAAAACCTTCTAGCATCCCTTCTAAATCCCCCTCACCCCACCAGCTTGCATTCATGTCCTCTTGTTTTTGACCTGCCATTCCTACTAAATAATTCTTCGCAGTCCACCTTGTTTATTCCTTTCAGGAACTTGAAGGTCTCTATCATGTCCTTGGGAGTGTGGCCATGAATTTTAAACTTGTACTCAAGAGTTGACAGAACTGTCCCCCTGTAAACACAAACCAACAGATGTGCTGCCCTGCCACACAGACATCGCCTCACCACCATTTCAGACAACAGTATATAGTAAGCCAATGATCCTAATAGATTCACAGCATTTTATTTTCTCTAACACACACACTACCAATCAGACATGAGTTGGCTGGCTTTTAGTTACAGTGTTAAGGATACATTGTGATAAGCCTTTGTACCATGTCAAGGTAGCCAGCCTTACAGAAGTCCATTCACACCAACACTCCTGCACACATGCTTGATTGGGCCACCACAGTCATGGCCTCTAAATTTAGCATGCACACATCTTCCAAAGATCATTCACAAACTCGTACTAAAGCATCCGAGGAGGGGGCGAGCACTTTGTTTTTCAGGTACATCAGGCTCTGTTTGTGTTTGTTGGCCTGAGGCTCATGTTGCCCCTGAAGTTTCCAGATTTCACAGTGCTCGTAAAGTATACAGAGTATGCCTGCTGAAACACACGCATGTCCCTTCTCTCCCTTCTGACCTCCAGTGAGTACATGTTAAGTGCTGTAAGCGGATCCTCATAGGATCTGACCTGTTGGCTCAAAATAATTTTGGTTACGCTATGCTGCACTGTCTCTAGCCTGTCTCTGTCTTTCCTCAGATGAGGACTCCAGAACAGGGCACAGTTTTCCAGATGGGGTTTCACCAGTGATCTGTAGAGGGGTAGCATTACCTCTTTCCTTTTGCCGCTGAAACCCTTCCAGTAAGCCCCAACATTCTGTCTGACTTGCTGTAAGCCTTGTTACTCTGGATAGTTTGTTTTAGGGACTCCTTATGATGACCCCGGTCCTTTCCTGAAGTAGTCTAACATTCAGAGTTTGTGCCTTAGCCATAGAATACAATCCATGATGTATGCACAGGGGCAAGGAGAAGAGAAAGGAAGAGCCCATCTAAGGTGGAGGAAAGGTTCCTCCCCAACAATATGTTTTTGCTGTATTGGGCCCAGGTAGAAACTGATGGCCTTCTACAATAGGGGTACAAGCACTGTTGGAATTGCATATTGTGAGATTTGGAAGCTATAGTGTGTGTGTCGGGGGGGGTTGAGCCAGAGCCCCTATCTAATAACAAATAAATGGCAATGATGTGCAAGTTACAGGGGCTCAAGGCTGAGGGCCCCCACCCTGTAATTCCAGCACTGGTGTATGACAGGGAGCTCCTGCCACTCTTGAAGACTGACCATTTCTTAAATCTGTTGCAACAGTTCTATTACTTAACCTAATATATTCGTTACAATTTCTAGTCCATAAGGTTGTCCACCTATGGGCACCCCCTTCCCTTTCTTGACTATGCTATAGTGTCCTCTTTAATTTGCCTTTTCCCTTTCAAGTCCTCATATAGGGAGGTTATTGTGGTGGCCTCCAAGCGTTTGTAAAACAGGTTGTATTTATCGTTGTTGGATTTAGTATATAATAGCACTATGTCATAAAATACCTTGATGTATATACCTTATGTTTATGAAACCTGTAAATGTTGAAAATACCATGGCACTAGGTGTTTTTGATAGTGATAAAAAGTACTAGGTGACTATTACAGAAATTAAGTTAGTTGTGCTATTTAAAATGCATGTAAACTGAACAAGTCTGAAATTTCATGGTGGTTTGCATATATCCCATGATGCTTTGCATTATGAAAGCATGTATGATGTTGTATTTCTTTGAAACTTGACTTGTTGCCAGTGCCCTTTGGGGTGACCCTTTTTTCAGTGATTCTGCACTGAGGTTCTTTGTTTTTAGCTTGTTTTTTTTCTTTTCTTTGTGCCGCCCCAACTACCAAAGCAAACAGGGCCCACATAAGGATAAAGGGTTTTCACTGAAAAGTGGTTAGATCAGAGATCAGTGTCAGTAAGTGCTGGCTAAGTGCAAAGAAAGGACACGTATAGTCTGTTGCTGCAAACTGATGTACTGAAGAAGGAATATGACATTGCTGAAGCTTATTTCCTATATTTTGAATAAACATCACATAGAGATTGTGTGTTGAACCTAAAGTTTGGTGTCTGGTCCGTCTGTTATCCCACAACCCCTCCACATGGTGCATGTACAGAATCATTTTTGTGTATCCTTTATTTTAAATTAATCCCAGTATTTACATTTGGCAGCATCCAGTGACAATAGCAAGTTATCTCTTTGTCACCATTCCACTCCTAATAAGGACAGAGCTGGCCTTATGTTTCTGTGGGCCCCCAGCAGGGTTAATCATTTGGGGGACCCTTGAGTGTACCTTTAGCGAGTATACTTATGGCACTGTGATGCATAGTTGGAAGGTTCTTCCCAGCCCAGTGACTCCCCTTGTGTGATCTTTCAAGATCAAATAGGGAATGAAATGCATAAATGAAAACAAACAGGACATTTCAGAGACTGATGACCTGTACCACTTCTGCCCGGGGGCCCTCAGTGACTTCTGGGACTGAAGATGCTTAAGGCCGGCCCTGGATGAGGAGGCCAGTATGGTCTAAAAAGTTTGTCTTCTAAAGTTTACTCTTAAGTCCAGTTTTATTGAATATGACATGCAACCCCTGAAATACACAGCATGAGTTGTCAGATTCTATATGGGTGTCAGAATATGCCAGAAAAACATGTACTGAGCCATACATCTGTGTGCTGTGGAGCGGGCCCCAGCAGGCACTACCTCCCCTCCAGCAGCCCTTCCCCCTCAAGTACATAGCAGCACAGAGAGGAAGGGGGTAGTATTGGCTGTGACACCTGGCTTTCATCTGGAAGTGTTGTCTAGCTCCAGAATGTATCCCCTGCGGGAGCAGGCAGTCTTGATACAGCAGTCCATGGCCAGGACTGCAATATCCCACTTTAGCTACATCCTTTAAAAACTAGAAACTGAGTATCGGTCCAGTGGCAGTGCATTTAGACAGTCTGGGTTTGGGAGTGGATCTGGGTCACTGTGTTGGAGGACAGACCTGGCTGAGGCAGTTGCCGTTGGGCAGTGCGTCTTAGCCGGGGAGGGGTTCCAGAACCACAGTGACCCCCAAGACTGGGCCAGGGAGCTTGCCTTTTGCCATAGGGCAGCAGTGATGTGGAGGCCAATGGAGGCATGGCCTACGGCACTAGGGTGGAGGGTGGCACTGGGGACAAAAAAGCATGGCAGGAGACAGTCCTAGCCATGTCCATGAAGGCTTATAGAGCCTGAACGGTATACCTCCCCGACAGCAACACCAATACCGTGAACTAAGTCGATGCCAACAACATCAACAGTTCGCTGTATTGGTGCACCAGAGACCCGGGCACACTGTCTCCTGGTCCTGCACCCCCTTCCCAAATCAACTCCGACTCGGAGTTGATTTATTTAGAATGGAGGGGGCGAGGGTCAGAGCCCCCCGATAGAAAAACAGACTAGGAGTATTTCAGGATTTATGTCAACCGCAACTTGCGGTTGACAGAAATTTATCATGGTGGGATGCCGTCAATCTAAATTGTTGTCGAACTGGCATCGTAGAGCCAGCTTGAACAGGGTGTATCCCTGATTACAGGGTGTATCCCTGATTGTGGGTTATATCCCTGATTACAAGATATATCCATAATTACAGAGTGTATCCCTGATTGTGGGTTATATTCCTAATTATGGGGTATATACCTAATTACGAGATGTATCCCTGATTATGGGTTATAGTCCTGTTTACAGGATATATCCATGAATGGACAGGTGGGAGGGGGGAAGTACTAGATATAGAAACAAGCATTTGTCAATGCCAAATGTTCGCCGTGTGCACTGGTGTCATAGGGGGTGTATGTTTGAAAAGTGCTTCAGTAAAGGAATCATTTTTTTAACATTTAAGAATGCAAAGTAGAAGTGATGATGTTGGGCAGTGTAACTGTCTTGTTTGTTAATATTTGTGGTGCAAATTTTCAACATACCATTCTTATGACCCCACCTCATGAGCAAGTGCACAGTAAATTTTCAACTCCTGGCTGAAAGATGATTTCATGCAGCAACTGCGGAGTCCTCTTTCCAGATGAAAAAACACATTTTGGCCAGGATTTGAAAAATGATAGCTGTCACATTCATGAGGTGCTGTGAAGAAATGGCTATGTTAAAAATCTGGGGTCAGAATATTAAAAATTGCCAAAGTTACGAGCCTGCATTCGCATATTTCAATGCAGGCTCATAACTTCATTGTTTTTTAATATTTTTACACCAAATTTTCAACATAGCCATCTTATGACCCCACCTCATAAACAAAGATGGAAAAAATGTTCAACTCCTGCCCGAAAGATGATGCCTTAATTGTTCATGAGATGGGGTCTCAAAAAAGGTACGTTTAAAATTTGGGGCAAAAATACTAAAAAATGGTCAAGTTATGCCACTAAGTTGAAAACCCCCATTGAAATAAATTGAAACTGAAAACCACACTGAAATGCATTGAAGCACTTACCTCAGTTCGCGGTTGGGCTTTGAAGAGTGAAGATGTGTCTACGGTCAGAGAAGAGTATGGTGACAGACCTCCGGAGACAAAAGTACTGGGTGGGTGGGGGGCCTGAGTGTGGGGGTGGGTAGCAGCACAGCAGACAATGATGGACAGTTTCTTTTTTTCAGGGGAAAAAAGAGACGAGGACAGTTTTTTTTTAAATTAATGGAGGACACTGGGGTTTGGGCTTTAATGTCACTGAGTTATGTTTGTGGGAGGCCCAACAGACATCGATGGGCGATTTTCTTATTTTCAAGAGGATAAAAAAAAAAAACACAACATGATGAGGGACAGTTTTCTTTATTTTACAGAAAGACACTGGGGGATTGAGCAACCCCAGTGTCACTACTGTTTGTGTGTGTGGGGGGGGGCACTGACAGGGAGGGGAATGTTGGGGGACAGTTAGGGCCACCAGTAACAGACGTCGATGTACGGGCACACATTCCATGTGTTTCAGGCTGACCATGACAGATCAGCCTGGCTTGCTGGGCGGCATGAATCATAGATACATAGACAGTGTAGGCAGATAAGGGCCTATGACCCACCCAGTCTGCCCATTTGAGCTTGTAAGTTCAGTTTATATTTTCCTAGAAGTCTGTTGCCCCTTACCCCTGACCTCCAGAATTCCTTTGTCTATCCCATGCATTCTTAAATTCCCGTGATTGTTTCAGCCCCCACCACTTCCTCTGGCAGGGTGTTCCACTTGTCCACCACCCGTTCTGTGAAGAAATTCTTCCTCACGTTTCCTCTGAATCGTCCTCCCTCCAATTTCATCCCATGCCCTCTAGTCCTGGAACATCTTTTTCGCTTAAAAATAGTGTATTCCTGCACCCTGTTCCTCCCTGTAAGATACCTGTATGTCTCTATCATATCCCTCTCCCTCCTCTCCTCCAGGGAGTACATGTTCAGTTCCTTCAACCTGTCCTCATAGGACTTGTGATGCAATCCATGCACCATCTTTGTTGCCCTCCTCTGAACCTTCTCTACCCTGTCTATGTCCTTCACGTGGTATGGTCTCAGAACTGTACACTGTACTCCAGGTGGGGCCTCACTAGTGTCTTGTATAGTGGAATTATGACCTCCCTTTTCCTGCTGGTGATGCCCCTACCTATGCATCCCAGCATCCTATTTGCTTTGCCTGCTGCCTTGTCACACTGTTTCCCTACCTTGAGGTCATCAGAGATGATAACCCCAAGATCCCTTTCCTGCTTGGTGCATGCTATATCCTCACCCCCCAACTGATATATTGTGCCAGGGTTTTTGTGCCCCATATGCATTATCTTGCACTTCTTTGCATTGAATTTCAACTGCCAAATCCCAGACCATTCTTCAGGTTTCTGCAGGTCCCTTCTCATTCTGTCTACACCCTCTGGTGTGTCTGCTCTGTTGCAAAGCTTTGTGTCATCAGCAAACGGTGAAATTCTGCCTTTTAGGTCCTGCGTAATGTCACTGATGAAGATGTTGAATAGGACCGGTCCCAGCACTGATCCCTGAGGTACCCCACTGGTCACTCTTCCCTCTGTAGAGTGACAGCCATTTACCACCACCCTCTGTGTCCTGCCGCCCAGCCAGTTACCTACCTACCCACCACACTACTGTCCTGCCCACACCCATATTCAAAGGGATGGCAACTTCTTTTGCAGTTGGGGCCGTCCCCACCCAGCAAGCCAGAAACTCCATCATAAGTCAGCCTGGGTGCTGATTAGTGTGGGACTGTCATGCCTCTGCAACACTGTTCTGCACTGGGCGGACAGTGTCCACACCCCTCAAAAGGCACTCTCATACCAAAGTGTTCACTGCACTTGTGCGCATGGCGAACACAAAAAAGGAAACTGAATAGCTGCCATTCAAGGGTCTCTCAGCCCTCTATGCCAGGAGTGGTGTTGGACATGGCTGACATTTACACACCAGCGATGCAAGGCCCCAGGAGATACACTGGTGGCCAGGTAGTACTTATATCTGCCTTTCTGCAGCATAGCAGTGGCACCCTGTTATCCAGGCTGCATTGGCACACTGGGGTGCCCAGCCTGGTCACACCTCTGTCATGCCCCACCCCTGAGTGTCGCACAAGTTCATGAGATCCAGTGTGGTTGGAGGTTCCAGTGTCTACATGGCTGCTTGACAAGATTTGTACATTTGTGGGTGTTCATAAGACACCAAGGATCCATGTAACTCGGCCCTATGTAGTGTGTTACACTGATATTGGTTCATGCATAGAACCCCTCATTTGTACGGTGATCCTGTGAAAGGTATTACAGCTGTTCTAACAGATTTGAGCATCAGTGGCACGGGGACCACACATAGCAGTGCCACACAAGTTCTGGGCTCTTAAATGTGCTTATGATTCCCTTGGCCTGCAGAAGGTTTGGATGAGCTGTGGAGGTGATATGCTGTAACATTTCCAAAATAGCCATGGCTCCCCAGTTCAGGACTAATGCAGTGCTCTCTGGCTGGGGTTGAACCCAGAGCTCCCTGGCTGAGATTGATGTTCTCACTGCCTTGGACAATTGAGCCATTACTGCAATCGGTTGGTTTACTGTGAAATTTCATCAGAATGAAGTTTACTTACAGTGTTGCTGGCTGGTCCTACTGAGTGCAAGGGTAGGCATTGTTACTTCTTGTACAAAGCTGAAACAAACAAAAATTAGACTGTCAGCTGATATACAAACTGCAGTACAGTGGTCCCTCTCTATAGTGAACACCTCTGGAGCCAGCTAAGGTGCTCACTATAGTGAGGTGTTAATATGCTTACTTTGGAAACGATGAGAGCCATTGAAGGTGTTCACTATAACAGAATGTTTGTTATAAAAGGGTTATTCATAACGCGGGAGCACTGTACTTGGCAAATTCACAAAAATATCTAGTCTGAAAGCCTAACAAAAGCAGTGATTAACAAATTACAAGTACCACTGGCACTCTGACCGCATCACTCCCGATTGCCCACTGGCCCCCATTACCTGATGGATCTGACAGAGGCAGTGGTTGACGGTATATGCGGAGGCAGCCCACCACATGAGCAAATGCCCCCAGTGGACTCCCTGGGACTGCATGAGTGACAGAGGTGGGAGCGGATGGTGCTGAGAGGTAGCCAGACTGAGAACAGCAACATAAGTATCCACAGGAAAAAAATATTTAGAACAAAACTGACAACAGCAAAAGTGGGTCAGCCAAGGGCACAACAGCGGCACCTTTTGTTGGAGCGGGCTAGGATTTATGAGCATTGTGGAAGAAGACACTCCGCTTCCAGGGAGAGTACAAACAGGCCGCTTAGCATTCACCCACCCTCTGCTAGTCAAGCAACCACGGAGTGGTATTGTCACTTTCTATGAACGTTGCCATTCACTTGTCCTCCCATTGGGGGGGTACTTTGCAGCTGTGGTGCCTCCATACATCTGGATGAGGGACAGGGCAAACATGTACAAGACAGGAATAATGCAAACAAAATCACAGAAAAGATCTGAAAAAAAACCCCAGTGGTTCAAATACCATGAAGGGAGCTACAGAGCCTCAGTAGGAGGCAAACAAATTCCTTTAGCAGGATCATACTGTTACAGTATGTCCTTTTCAAGGGGGTGAGGGGGCTGATCCTTCACACTATCAACCACATTTGTATCATATTATTTCTAGTTGAAAACCCACGAATTGCTTACCTTTTCTAGAATTCATTAAGAATGCTTAAGGTTTATTTATTTATTTTACTGTAGGCTTGAATTACAGTACCTTTGAACCACCAGTTCTTTTACAAAGGTTCCACATCAAAATACATTAAACAGTAGGTGAGTAATAATAGGATACAGTACATAAACAGTGAGAGCAATAACACAATTGTACATAACAAATAGTGAGAACAATAAATTAGCATGAATTACAGAAACAAAACACAAAAATAGCAGACAAATGCCAGGTTCCAAAAAATGCAAGCAGAACATTTACAAATACAATCTCATAATTCAAAAATGACTGAAAAATAACTGAGTCTACTTAGAGGCCAGGGCGAAACTGGAATATTATACAAGCTGTGTAGTTACACCCAAACTTGTTTTATTTCAAATCTTTGACTTACTGTTGCATGCTTCCTTAACATTAGGAACGCCCCCAAAACAGTGCAGCCACCCATAATGCAATAATCTCTCCTCCTTCCACTGCATCGTAAGTGGCTAGACTGTGTTTGGGGTGTTCCCGAGTCCAGGAAAGATGCAGTGGGTGTTGATCAGAAATGTAACACCTGTGACACTTAGACAGCTGGTTCTGATAACGCTATGATTTTTGTAATATAAAAATGTAGTGGGATTGTCTGTCATGAAAAACCCTGTGCCTGGGATGACAAAACCCCACCCCCCAGGTATCGGTTCAAAAGACAGGATATATGTTAAACCAGCAGATCTCTGAATGCAATTAACTTGTCAGTTTGCTTTGAAGCCAGGAACTAATATATCCATTTATAACATCCTCAGGAAAGTCATTTAATTGCACCTGGTGTCATAAGGAAGTGGAATATCCATGTTATGACATCCTCAGGAAAGTCAGTTGATTGCACCTGGTGTCATAAAAAGTCCTTTGATGTGTTTGAGAAAGGGAACTGCTCATGGATGAAAGGGACTGAGAAATTACAGTCTTAATTAAAAGTGTCATCGTTTGGACAATGGGTCTTGCTGGAGTCACAGGAATAAATATATACACATTTTTTTTTTCATCTATCCTGAAAGGGAGGAGCTAGATGATGACATCATGAAGAGGGTTGAAACGCAGCATTTTTAAAACTGTAGTCTGTAATTCCATTGAGACACATTCCTATACTTGGACTGAGAAAAGGAACATCTAAGAGCACTGAAAGATTATAAGAAATACCTTAGATAAATAAGTCTAATGGTTGTTAGGAATTTTGCACTTTGAAACCCGTTTTGTTTTTAAGATTTTATGCGTTGGGCTATTTTATTCTGTATTTACTGTTTACCTATTTTTATCTATCTTAAAGTAAAGATATATATTTTAAAACAGAAACTGTCTGGTGTGCCTTGAAACTTCTTTTTTTGTAAGTGAAGCTTAGATGGTTAATGTTGACGCTGTGCTTAAGCTTATTGGGATACCAAACTGGGAAACAGGAAATAGTTTCTCTAAGGTCTTGCATAGAGTTTTAAGGGCTCATTTTGTAATACCTGTTTGGGTGCCCTTGGGAAAAGATAGCTGTCATTTCCCTGAAGAGCAGAATTATCTGAGCTTGTACATTGGGTACACTAGCAAGAGGTTAACAGTTTGAATCCCTCCAGAATTTTAGACCAAAGTTTGATTTAAACCCACAAAACAGACAGGAGGGTTACCCTGATCTTTAACTGTTCACAATATTATGCCCAGAGGTTGGCACTTTGGGAGTAGAGGGCTGACCTGCTGAGTGGGCTTGTGACAACACCCACTGCATCTTGAGCAAACATGTTTTTGTGTGGTAACACCGGTATAGTGCGCTATCTGTTTTTTTTTTTTCTTTTCCAGGTATAGTTTTGTATTTCTTCTTTTTACTCCCCTTCCCCAGGGCCATGGCGTACACATGCATGTATGTGCGTGGAGGCGCATGCACACGCCAGGATCCAGTGGCCACCTCCGCCCCTCCCTGGATTTTTGTTGCCGCTCCTAGCCACCTGTGCCACCCACTGGGCCTCCACCCAGTGGGAGCAGGACTTCAGCGGAGCGGGCGTCCACCCCATGGAAGGGAGAGCCAAAGCTCAATCCTGTTCTGACCATCTCCCCCCCCCGAGCTGGCACCCCGAGGTCATTCCTAAACCCGGGTCACCGGCATGGCGCTAGGTAAGGCGCCAGCACCTCAACCCTCTGTGCCACCGGCTAGCAGTGTTTTTTGCTTTGTAAAATAAAAAAGGAATTGGAACCAAACTGCCAGCTAGTTTAGCAGTGTCTATGGAATGTGATGTGATCTTTAAGCTAAAGACACTTTGTTGCCTAAGGGGGTGCTGGCATCAGCAGAATTCAGCTGTGTTGCATTCCAGCAAAAACCTGAATTTCAGGTAATTCCACTTTTGATCACTTCGAGTATTTTCACGTCAACAGGAGCTTTGCCCCTAACAATTTACCAACAGCTGAGGCTAATTCTGGAACTGAAGTTATAATCCCTGTTGGCGACATCACAATTATTTCCGTAACAAAAGACAGTGATGTCTCAATCCTGGGATTATGGCTTTAGTTCCGACTTCAGCCTCAGCCGTAAGGGACCATGGTCCCATCATTATGAAGATGTCCTTAAAGAAATATAAAAATTACACATCCCCCAGTAGTGCAAAGCATCATGGGATGTATATGTAAATCATGATACACATTTAGACTGGTTCTGCTTTGAGCCCAGTATGGTGCCAAATGCCTCTTGCCCAATCTGCAAAGGCTAAGAACAGAAGACACAGGCACGTTACAACTTTTTAGCTTGTTCTCAAAGGAAACATAAACCCTTTACATTTTTTTAATATAATCGTGCATTTGAGCATATGTGAAGACTGTTTAATCATCCCAGTGTGTAGTTTGGTGTGTTTTTGAAACAGTCCTATATTACATTATTGCTCTAATCAATATCATGTTTATTAAAAAAATAGCAAAAGTGGTGCATAGATACAATAGATTACACTTGGGTACTTTCAGTGGCTATATATTTTTCAAGGCTGGGTTTATCGTGACATTATATATAGTGATTACATAATGTATATTGAACTTTGGGAGCCAGAGTAAATGTCCAAGTTGTCTTCTAAGTGGACCCTGCTTGGAATCCCTTGTACCACGTTCCCCCACCCACCCCGTACTTCCTCCGTTTTTACCCATTTATTTAAAGGTTTTACCAGGAAGGCATACTGAGCAGAACTTCTGCTTGGTTCCAGATGGGTCCTTGGGGGGATAGTACAATGATCTGAGGTAAAAGGACAAGCATTGACTAACAAGGTCCAAAAATACAAGTAAAACAAATACAGAATGCATGCAAAATATAAGAATACAAAGTACAGTGCAGCAGCTGGAAGTAGTGCAAGGCAAGTATAGTTGAAGGTAAGATACACACATTATTTCAGAAATTTATTTATCTGATGCTTTGGATTTTTAAGGACTCAAAGTCGGTGCCTGTTCCTGCTATACCATTAAACCTGAATGTGTGCTTTGTTGTATTGATACAAGTTATATTATTAACCATGATCTGAAAATCTCTACAGTCTACTGCTTTGTCTACTGCTCTTTTTTTTTTATTCCTTTCAACAGGTCTAACGTCGCTTGAGCTTTAACCTTTTTTTACAGGACATGCACCAGTCTTTGATCAGTGTGCATATCTATTTAAAAAAGAAAAAGTTTCCAGTAGCTAATCTGTCTTATGAATCTAGGACCCTCCTTCCCCCATCACCATGTAGGATTTCAAGGGTCCCACACAAATGTATAGGAGACCTGGCCTGCCCGGTTACATGAGGTAATGCGTTGCACTACCTGTTGCCACCAATAGGCAACGGTTAACATGCACACCCTGAAATTCAATGCTTAGGGGGGTGGGCATGTCACAGAGGTGCATGGCTTTCTCGGGGGGGGGGTGCAGCTCAAGCTGTCTGGTATTTACTCACCTCCTGACAGCCAATACAGAAGCACCATTGGCTTCTACTGGGATGGCAGCTGTTCACCTGCACTCCCAGCTATAGGTAGTGCAGGAATCAAAATTGGAACCGGCCCACCAGCTAAGTGCTGGTTTGTATTGTGCTAGCCAAATTTTCCTTTAAAGGAGTAGTACACCCTCATAACTTGTCTGTTTGTTTCCTTGTCAACAGGTAACTCTTTTCGTGTAGCTGTTGGAGAGGTATGTGTTTGCTTTAGTTTGTTTTCACTGTTCACATCAGCCCCTGTAACTAGGCTGGGGGTCTCCATTGTCTGTTTGTCCCTGAGAGCTGCATTAGCATATGAAAACATGATGCCGCAGCACCCATTTACACCATGTATCTCTACACTGAAAATACACATAACCTGAAAAAACTCTAGAAACACATAGACAGAATGCAGTTTAAAGGAAACAAATTGTATTACATCTAAGACAGTTTGTGAAGCTAATGGAAGATAAATGTGGTATTTCACACCTTCTGCAATTTGTTTTGTTGAATTCTAAGTAATGAAACGGGCATACTGTGGAGTCTAAAGAATACTGACACATCATGTTCTCATATGCTAATGCAGCTCTCAGATGATAAGATTTCAACACCCAGAAAATGGAGACCCCCAGGATAGTCACAGGGACTAGTATGAACATTGAAAACAAATTTAAAGCAAACACATACATCTCCATCAGCTACACAGAAAGAGTTGTCTGTTGACAAGGAAATAACATTTACAAAATATGAGGGTGTACTACTTCTTTAATTAGCACTGTTTGTTAGCAGAGGAGATGAGCTTTCAATAACTACACCAGCTGGGCCAGTGGAATTTCTGTAGGGCTGGTGGATTTTCTAAGTCAGTAGCCCTACTGGCTAGTGGCTGCAGAACCTAATTTTGACCAGTCAGGTATAGCCATGGTGACTCTGATTATCTGGAGGGAAACAGTTGTTTAACAGAGTTCAAGAATGAGACTGAATGATTGGAGGCTGGCAGGTTTAAGGATCGAGCATCTCTGGGGACATTCTCCTCCTCTGGGGAGGGAGGGCTGTCAGTTTCGGTGCAATACTGCCACCTCAGTGACCTCAGGTGACAGTGCACGCAGACTGGCATACTGGGCGGGGGGAGGGTGCCAACAGTGTTGTGCTTTGCACGTTAGTGTGCACCAGAGCTTGCGCACTCCTCCTTATCGGCATCCCATGGGGACTGGGTGAACAATGGTATGTAAATCCTTGACCTAGGTATTGGTATGTAAATCCTTGACCTAGACAGGGTGGCAATCCTGACTCCTTACAGGTTCTTCACTGGTGAAGTGGCCCCTCCCCCAGTGTTGGATATGATTCTGCGACAGCCAGGGCCCTGCCTTCTCTGCTATGTTGAGGTAAGGTATAGATATATGGGAGAGACTGGTACATCCACGGGATGCCAGGTGACGGGGGTCAGATCAGAAGGGGTACCTGGTTGTCAATGGAGGAGAATAAACTGATTAACTAAAAACAAATTTAAATAAAAGGAATCCCATTTTGGAAAAATACCTTATCTTTATGGACATGCTCCATTTTGTAGCCTGCAGTACAACTGGGATTTTTTTCTGGTGAGTGGATTCTGTTGTATTGGAAGCTCTGACAGGTCTGGTCTGTTAACTGGCCAGAATTGTTCTGAATACCTGCATTGGTAACTTAAAATGTAAGGCTGCCATCAGTACTGATGGCATCCTGGAACACTTTACCCCAAATCCCATGGTGGGCGCAGTCCCAACACATCCAAGTAATGGTGATGCTACTGATTAGCTGAATTTGCCAAGTTGCCATTTTCGTTAGTTTAACTCTCACTGTTACGAAAAGTAGCACTCACCTGTGCAATCCGCTTTCTCCGTGACACGATTCCAAAAAGCAATGTGATAATGATCACCACTATGCCGGCTATGAGGGGTTCGTAGGGAAAGGTAGAAATCTTGTCTGAGGAAAGAGAGCAGATTCGTTACACAGAGCTTTCACCTTGGGGGTGGGGTTCCCCCATTCCCTGCAATAACTTTTTATGGTGATCACAACACAGAAGTGGCACAAGAGACACATTTTGGGTCCCACCTGTTGTGTCCAGACTGATGTGAGGCTTGTACTGGTTACGTATCAGGAGATGGAATGACAAGGCTAGGGTAGCCCAGATCACCCAGCATTATCTGCCAGGACTCAGATTAATTCTCTGGTAGAAAACTACTGCACTCCCAACTCCCACCAGCACTTTCTCTTCAAAAACCCTGTAATTGAGGGTGGGCTGTGTACAGCCTGTGAAGGTCTTGGCTACAAAACAAATCTCAGGCTGCCACGGCGGTAGTGGTACCACTTGCGACATTGGTGACCAGGGTTCAGTAGTGAGCCTGGGTCATCATGGGCTGGCCGGAGGGGGGAATATGATTGAGCATTCCAGAGGGCACACTTCTTCTCTGGGGAGAGAGGGTCCCAACAGTTAGTGCAACACTACTCCCTGGATGCAGGGGACAGTCAGGCCTGACATGACTAGGGGTGGGCAGAGCCACGCAGGCTGCATGTGATAGCACCTTGTGACGTGCACACTTGGGGCCCTTGAACATGAGACTCCGAAAGGGCTGGGGATAAAAACCATTCCCGAAAAAAGTACTGAGCCCTGACTGGGAGGTGATGGATCCCTGGCACCGTGCAGTCCCCTGCCTACCCTCTGAGCAAGGTGGCCAGACAAGACATGAGAAGAGTTAGAGGGGTCCCCACTCCTCTCGTTTCTGTCTGGTGGGTAAGCCAAGGCTCAGTGGGGGAAGAGTAGCACCTCAGGATCACGGCAGGTAAGGGAGGATGTCCGGATGACCTTGGGGGGGGGGGGATCCATAAGGGGTCCTGGCAGAGTGAAGGAGGGCATTAATACAAAAATAAATAAATGCAAACAATCTCAGTCAATAGGAGACATAGACATTCAACTCGGTGGGGGAACGAAGGTGCCTCTCAACATCCTGCCCAGCCATTGTGAGGCATAGACTTAACAGTTTGGGGGAAGGGTGTACAAATCATATCTGTAAGGTGGCAGGCTGTTTCAGGTATGGACAGGTGTACGTCTAAGATGACCACCTGGTTTATGCATGTTCAGGTATAGCTCTCAGTCATTTGTATCTCTAGGGTGACCCAACTATTTCATGCATGTTCAGGTGTACCTCTAGAGTGACTGGCTGTTTCATGAGTGTTCACGTGTATTGCTAGGGTGCCAGCTGTTTCAGACACGGACAGGTGAACCTGTAGTGTAATAACAGACTTTTTCAGGAATGGAGAGACATGCCTCTAGGGGACAGGCTGGTCTCAGTGAAGAGACAGACATTTGTGTCTCACTCAAGAAGTGAGGCAGGATGGATTGTTACAGTTAACCTGTGGTACCTCTGCACAACAGCACATGCCTCTGCGGTGAGGCTAGGAGCAGCACTGGCCCTACTGATCTCAAGGCTCTGTGCAAACCTCCTTATGGGTGCCACATATTAGGAGTGGAAAAACACCAAGAAACATCCCTATCCCTGTAGTGACCTCCCCATATCTTCCATTTCAGATGTTTCTGTGTCAATTTTGCACTCTCATTGAAAAACAAACTTGGTTACACTTTGTGTCAGTTAACTACACTGTAGTTACAGCATAAGTACATTGTAACTGCACTGAAGTTGCAATGTAGTTGCATGTAACAATATTGTAATTACCTTGTTGCATGTAATTAATGATTAGTTACATTTAAACAAAGTGTAACAAAAAAATTAAGAAGGTAATCTCCAAGAGATGTACACATCAGTGATGAATTCAGGAGGAATTTAGGCAGAGATACAGAAGACCGGTGAGAATTAAGGCCAGCTAGAGAGCTGAAGCTTTTTTGGAGCCTCTTTGCTTCTGGGGCCCTCTGTGGATGTGCAGTTTGCACTATGCTAAGGCCAGCCTTGGCTGATAGTTAAATAAAAGATAGCAATGTATGATGAATTAGTTGCGAAAATATAAAAAATGCTAAGTTTGATATTAAATGAGTTTACTGTTTTTAAACACTTTACATCACATTATTTGAAAAAATACTGGCAATTTAAGTGAGAAAGGCCTTGATAGAGCTTCTTTGTGTGCTATAAAACTACTGAACATTAGTTTACAGTTGTACTAAAAGGGATAGACAGGGTGGAGTATACTCAGCAGTTTGGTCTTGTGAGTGCAAGCAAAGCTAGATGGCATATGGAGGTGGGGCAAGATAAAGGGGGGAACATTAGAAAGCTTTACTTGCCACTGTAATGGCTCAGTTGCAGCATGATGTGCTGCACTACAGACGATCCTGATTCAGGAGTGAACCCGAGTTGCCGTGTCAGTAGGCAGGCCAGGCTGAGGTAGCTGATGCGTAGCAGTATTCCTAAGCAAGGGGGAAAGAGGAAAGGGGAAATTGTTTAACCAGGAAAGGCACACGAAGCTGGAGCTTGTTTTAAGGTGCGATCTGGGAGCACAAGGAAGTTGAGTGACTTGTTCAGGGTCACACAGTAAGGAAGTGAGAGCTGATGGGATTGAAACCCAGGTTTCCAGGCTTGCAGTTCAGTGCCCTTAACCATTACGCTGCACTGCCTCCACAGGCTATGTGCACATTGGTGAGTGGGAGGGACCAAGAAAAAGGTAAAAAAAAAATCTCATGTCCATCTAAATGTCAGTCTGGATTCCCCTGGGTGCTAGTGCCTTCTGTCACTTGATCATAGTCCACAGAGTGGACTGCCTGAGGGAGGAGGGAAGCCCTTCCCCCGGAGCCCCTACCACAGAGGGCAAGCTGTGGAGATATCCAGCAGTTTGCAGAGGATGGGGGGAATCAGGGAATGCAAGCCTGAACAGGGTACATCCCTGGGACCAGGGTATATCCTACACAGAATGCACGTGGCCATGGAGAAAAACCTCTGTGGGGAAAAAAACCATTACTTTATGCTGGGGGTGATTGGCATGTGGAATCTACTAAGTTAGGTAGGTAGTGAAAGCCAGCACTATTCAGGCATCTAAAGCAGAACTAGACAGATTCCTGACTAAGAATGGATTTGGGGTTTGCAGAGTGTGAGTTGTAACATTTAAGCAGTTGAGCGTGACCTTGTGTTGGTACTGGGGTGTAGTCACTGCTGTTCAGCACGCAGGATGGGTGGACAAGATGGACACCAAATCATGACTGCCACCCCATATTATGTCACTGTAATAAAATTATCATACAGTCGCAGCAGGACATGTACAGCAATAAACCTTGTGGACCACTAAATGTAACGAGATCATCATTTTTACAGCCTGGTTGGAAGACAGAACTGCAAATTTACCTTCCACTTGCAAGTAAAATGTTCTGTTTGCTGTTGCAATGGGAAAGCCAGCCATACAGGTAAAGTTGCCAGTGTCGGACTTCTGAGCTTTGCTAATGGACAGCTTTAGAACTCCACTGTCCTGGTAAACGGTGTACCGTCCCTGCTGCAGAGTCAAAGTACTGTTGCCCGTGCTCCAATACATTTGAACCTGAGGGTTTGCATTCACATTGCATGTTAATGTCACACTTTGACCCTCCTGAATGGATATCTCGGTTTCCCCACTCAGTATGGGTGGGACTGTGAAAATAAAACAAAGGGGGAAATGTTAGGACCAGCAGTTGCCCTGAGTCTCGCAATGCAGATGCCTGATGTTTACTTCCACATTCTCTTCTCTTGCTGACAGTTTTTTTTTTTTTGTCATTATTCACGTTTCTCCCCACTCCTGCCCTGGCTGGCTTCTCTACCCTTTGACACTCCCAGCCCCATCACCCATAATCCCCAAGACTTACTGGCTCCAGATTCCCTCTACAGCTTATCCCCCATAGCAGGGTGGCAGAGAGCTGAGCTAAATCTGCTGGACAGGATCCCATTGGAGCTGTGCCAGGTCACCAGTACTGAACATGCGAAGGGGTCAGAGAACTATCCTGCCAGTAAGGGCGATCTTCCGTTTTCCTCCTTTCACTGTGGTGTGGAGGAGCCATCCTGCAGTGACATCAGTGCTGGTACTGCGCACACTTCCATACGCAGCACCCTAGATGTCTGGTTTACCTTGGTCCCCTGCTTGTGGTCCCAGCAGTGCATCCATCAGCCACCACTAGGGGTGAGGCTAATGCCCGGAACAAGTTCCACTTCACCCTGGAGGGAGGACAGCAGCCCTCGGAAGCTCGAGCCTCCTCTCTCTGGCTGACTCTGATGACCCAGGCTTGAAGCACGAACCTGGGTCACCAGGCTTGAAGCACGAACCTGGGTCACCGGCATCGTGAGTGGTAGTTCTATCGCTGAACCAATGAGCCAGCCTGACCATCTATATTTTAGTCCCCATTAAAGGGGAAGGGAAGTAGTGCTGAGTCCCAAAGGCACACTCAGCTGAAGTTCATTTCCAGATGCATCCCTGGAGCACAGGGAGGTAAAGTGACTTGCTCAAGGTCATGTAGTATGCAAGCAGTGGTTGACTGAATCAAACGCAGGTATTTCAGTATATACACATCTCTCCTTTTTATCATCTGTCCTCCTGTTCTTTAAAACCAGCCCTGTATATATTCTCGCATTGCTCAGTTGCAGTGCCCCAAGTTAACAATTAATATCACCAGCTGCAGTCAGTCAGTGGCTTCCGACAATGGTACTGCTACTTGTCTATGTGTCTCCACAGCTGTTTATGGCTGATGTTTACCTAAACTAAACCTATCAATTCTGAACTGTTTTTTTAATTACTCTTTGTGTTCAAGCAATTATGTAAAACTATGTTATTCTGTATGATTGTATTCTGTAGGTATGCTGACTCTGTATGTCCTCTCTGTGACAAGGTACCTTTGTAAACGAGCCTCTGGCTCAAAGGTTGTAAATCCGATTTATACAATAAATAAAATAAACATCTGCACCCCCTCACTGTGTTATTATGATTCATACGCCTTACTGCCCATCACATTTGTAATGGTTTGCAAATTTTGTCTTTTGCTCATGTTTGATTCTTGTTTCCATGCATTCATTACTTTACTGTATGAAGTAGTGTCTCCTCCTGAGCAATACTGCTCCCCTCCCCCGCCACTGTTCTCACCTGGAAATGAGTTCCAATTTAGTGTGCCTCATCATGTCAAGTAGAAGAACTAAAGACGTTGCACATTTACTGTACGCTCTTCCTTTCTCTAGCAGCTGCTCATGCTAGATCCCCAATGCTTTCACCATTTCCTACATCGTTATATTCTCTTTCTTTTTTTTTTTTTGTTCCTTTCTCGTGGCTAACTAGCCTGAAGCACTGCTCTTGATTTCTTTGTTGACCAACTTAACTCATTCTTTTGTAACCAACAGCTAAGTGCCTATAAAATAACTGTATTCAAATCGTTGTGTAATATTTGAAAAATACCTTATTGTATCTTGATCCCTGTTCCCCATCCCCCAGGTCACACCTGGAAATGAGTCTCGGCTCAGTGTGTCTCTCCCGGTCACCAACTTTTAAATAAATAAATAAATAACATTTGGTGAAACTAGAACACACACACACACACACACACTCTTTCTCACACAAGAGCTGCTCCATGGTTAGTGCAGCAGCCCATGCAGATGGGTGTGAGCATCAGTATTCGCTGATGGGTTATGTCACTGGTTGGAGTACCTATATTGGCATATTATTAAACTGCAAGAAAAATTCCCAGGCTCTGATTGGTTAGTGCTAACTTTCAATAGTGATGTTATCCCAGTACATCTCTTCTATTCAAAAAGCAACTAAAAATATATTATTTCACTTTTTTGTTATACAAGCAGCTATTTTTTTGTTTTACTTAGCCTGGTGCTCCTCTGTTGCCCCTCCTGCCTTACTGGCAATGGGGGAGACATGGTATTTCTATTTTCTCCTCTTGTTCCCAATCCCAGGACCCTGGTATGTGGTCATGCACGCATATGGAGGCGTGCATGCGCCTCGTGGCTCCAGTGACTGCCCCATCCTCCTCCCGACCTAGTACTTGGGTTCCCCTGGCCTGGCACTGCCACCTAGCCTCCACTGGGTGGCAGCCAAGAATCAGGGAAACCTCACTACCTTCTCTGGAAAGGAGAGTTGCCTGGCGGCTGCTCAATCCTGGCTCCTCGCCCTACACCCCTCCCGACCCCTAGTGCAAGGCATAAATTAAGCAAGTTCACATTGCAGTTTGTGATCCAAGATCAGTAAAAAGTGAGTCAAATCTGGCAGTGACTAGCAGTCATTGCTAAGCATTGCTAACTGGTCCTGGGTCCTGTAAAAGTGCCTTATTGGGCACTGTCACTTTAATTTTTTAACTTTTTTTTGTCCCGGTATCTATTTTTTGCCCTCCTCCTCCACACCCTGACCCATGAACACTGAGCTGTTCCCTGATTGATCCAGTGATGTTCCTGCCCCCCCACCCAGTCTCCGAACGGGAGAAATGTGACCAAGTCATTTTGCAGTGCACCCAGAAGAGGAAGCAGGCCTTGCGCGGTTGAGTGGGAGTCCAAAGGTGAGTTTTCTTTATTTCACTTTTTTATCCATCATCATTGCGCCATCATCCAGTTAACTAATTATGTTTTTTTGTTTTGCAGGTGGTTGGAGACAAGCTGGAGCCAGGAGGAGTGGTGGCCACACTGAGGAGGAACCAGAGGGAGAAGGCCTGGCTGAGACCATGAGAGGGCACGGGGCAACCTGAACAGAGTGGAGAGCAGGCAGCTGCATCGTGGGGTGAGGTAGAGGGTTGGGCAGATTCAGAGGAGAGCAGGAGCACAGCAGAATCGGGGAGCTTAGCAGCAAAACAAGTAAAACCTTTTTATTTGGTTGCGGAGCTGGAGGAGAGAAGAGGGGCAGATGACCTTCAGGGCACAAATGGAGGGGGGCGACAATGGCAACGAACGGGCAAGGCCTAGAGCTGTACTGTGGGTGGTGGGAGAACAAGAGCATGTAAGGGTCACACTGCCTTGAACTTTAAAGGGAATCAATAGGTTTCCTTATGAAATTATTGTAAAGTTTACTATGAGGATCTAGTATGTAAATTGCTGGGTTATATTTAGAAAATGTTTTCAGTAAAACAGAAAAATACATTTAAAATTGTAATGTGGAGGTATCCATTTTGTGGACAGGAAGGGTGCTGTAATGATGTCACTCTCACTAACTCTAACAATGTGCAATTAAGCAGGTTAAAACAAACTGCTGCTACAGACAGGGATCCTGTTCTGTCATGAAGAGAAGCACTGAATTTTTTTCTTGCACTCTGCCAAACATAAAATCCTGGGTGTTCCTCAGAATACAATAGAATGCCCGACAGTACAGTCAAACTGTTCTCACCTGCTGCACTGCATACTGTTAACACCGATGAGGCAGTGACATCATCACAGCACCCTTCCTGTCCTCAAAATGGATGCCTCTACATCTCTATTTAAAAATCATTTTTCTGTCTTCCTGGAAACATTTTCTAAATATAACCCAGCAATTTACATACTGGATCCTCATAGTAACCTTTACAATAATTTCAAAAGGAAACGTACGGATTCCCTTTAAGTTTGTGCCCTGCTTGCAGTGAATTTGGGAACAAACAGCAAACGTAATTGCAGTGAACATTGGGAACAGAATAAAGACTATGTGCCCTGCTTTGCAGAGATTATGGGGGAACCAGAACTTAATGTGCCCTGCTGCTATGATGTGTGCCCAGCATCTTTGCAGTGAATATTCGGGAACAGATAAAAAAGTAAGCAGCCCTGCCTGCTTTGAGATCTCGTTAACCAAGAAGTAATGTGTCCTGCTATCAATTTGTATGCCCTGCTCTTGACTTTGCAGTGAATTTGGGAACAGAAAAAGAGACTAAGTAAAATGTGCCATGCTTTGCAGAGATTGGGGGAACCAGAACTTATCTGGGAACAGGAAATGACTACGTTAATGTGCCCTACTTTGCAGAGATCTGTGTCCACATGCAGTGAACAATTTGGGAACAGAAAATGAGACTAAGTTCTTACCCCAGGAGTCCTTTAGCATCAGTAACTTTTTTGCACTTAGCTAGCTAGGTGCAATTGCCCCGGAGGTGTGCATAGGGCCAAGCCAATCAAAAGACCGGAGGGAGTGTGAACTGAGTGAGAGCTGTTGACTGCTTCACAATTTTTATTCTCTGCTGAACTGAGCAATATTGCCTCTGAGGTGTCTCCTAACTTTCCTTGTTGACAGCCTCCTAGTGCTTATCTGGGTAAAGTTTTCCTCATAAATTATTTCCTTTAGTGTGCTGAGTGAAAATTGTTACTTTTTCATTAGTGCGGCACAGATTTTTTATTTTTAGTGCAACGGCGCCATTTAGACTTTATTTTTACCGCGAGTGTTTATTTTCGACGGTTTCCTTCATTTTTGGCTTAATTCTTGTGGGGACAGGTGCCTTGTTTTTTACCTCGGACCTCGTGGGGTTTACCGTGAGGCACCTGCAGTAGATTTCAAACTTAAGCAGTGCTTGGGGGTTTTCTCTCTAGATTGGCAATTATGAGAAAACCTTTTTTGTTTTATTACTGTACCTTGGTATCATCTGTGTCAGGACTGTCCGTAAGGGTTCAGCAGTCACCTATACACAGTTGAGTATTACTGACTTTCTGTTAAGATTGGCATTGGTATAGATCCCAGTTTTACAACCAAAAAAAAGGCACTTGTAATAAACAGAGTCTATTAACTGGGGCAGGACTGGCCAGTGGCATTGTCCCAGAAACCTGCACTCAGTTCGTAGGCCCAGAACTGGTTTGCTTTGCTTAAATTGGTGAACATAGCAGACAAACCTTCGATAATTATGGCTGAGGATAAATCAAAGGCTTCTGACGAGGGGCCATTCAAAAGTACTAATACCAAAAGCAGAGGTGCTGAGGAACCCTCCAGATCCCAGTCAAAAAATAAAGCTTCCAAAGATTAAGTTCCTCACAAATTGGAAAATAATGAGTGACAAAAAAAGGAAGCTTGATCAAGCCTCTGTTGAAGTGGCTAAAAAGAAACTCTGTCAAGAGAGATGTGCTTCCATTGCTCCTGGGAAAGCCAATAGTGAGACAACAGACAGCTTAAAGCATACAGAAAAAAAAAACACAAACTGCGCAGGTTCTTCCATCAGTGCAAGATATGGAAAAAGCATAGCAAATGTTTCAGACCCTTCAAAAGATGGGTCATCAATTTACTGGGGCTGGCAAGCACTCTTCCACAGTTCTCTGTTCTGTAGACTGTGATGGTGACACAGATGATGATCAATTTTATGATGCCCCTGACATGGATTTTGAGGGCCCTGAGCTCCAGGAGTCCCCGGACCCTCGCCTTGGGGATCCTCCTGGTGACCACGAGAATCCTTCATCCATGTTTACATTTATACAAAATATGCTGGATACCCTGGCCATCCCTATGCAGGAGCCCAACCAGGATGTCGATGAAGATGAAGATTATAGGGAGATGAAGGGTCTTTCATCCCCCAAAGACCCTGGTCATCCCTATCTAGAATGCATTTAGAAAAAATATCATGAAGGTGCTTCAACACCCCACTTCAGTACTAGGGGTTAATAAGCGGCTTGAGAGAAAATATAAATTGTCTAAAAATGGTACCAAGTTCCTGTCAGCACACCCTAGCCACAAGAGTATAGTGCAGCAGGTCGCTTGTGAGAAAGCTGGAGTCTCCTTGTCGCCCTCTCCCCCTGACAATAATTCCAAGAAAATTGACTTTATAGCAAAGAAAATGTATGCCACAGCTTCCGTGCTTCTCAGGCTTTCTTCTTACATGACATTCACAGCCAAACATCAGAAAGTCCTTTGGAAATCTGTCCAGGCTATTGCCCACAGCAGATCAAATTATGTGGTGCAGGAGCTGGTGGATACATCAAAATCTGCCTTGGAAGCTACTATGTACCAAGTCCACGTGGCAGATGGCAATAATGATGCAGCCTCTAGTGCGATGGCCCATGCCATATCTCTGAGATGCTTTGCCTGGCTTAGAACAACCAGTCTGACCACAGACACTCAAAACAAGGCCATGGATTTTCCCCTGTGATCAAAGTATGTTGTTTGATTACAGAACCACTGACTACATGAAAAAGGTCGATGAGTACAAGGCCTCCTGGCAGAGCCATTCATCCAAGCCTAAACCAGCCACCCCTCAGAGATTCCATCCCAGAGGCAGTAGGGGAAGAAGTTTTGTTCCCAGGCCTTACAATCCCTATCCCCAATCTGACTTTAGCCAGTACAGGAAGTTTTTCAGAGGCAGGGGCAGAAGGGGCCAAAGAAGAGCCACCTCTACCCAGCCATCTGCCTCTCTGTCCTGATGTGAGTGTCCAGGTCACCTCCCTGTTTCTGGTTGGAGGCAGACTCTCACTATCTTCAGCACTGATCCCTCATGTCAGACAAGTGGGTGCTGAAGATAGTGGAGAAGGGTCTATCATTACAGTTCAAGCAGCTGCCAGACCTCAAGCATACCCAGGTGTCAAGACCTCTGTCACCATCACAGATACTGCTGTTGGAAATGGAGGTACAAAATCTTCTGGCTTTACGAGCAGTGGAGAGGGTCCCCACCCACAAGAAGGGCAAGGGCATCTACTCCAGGTATTTTTTGACACAAAAGAAAACTGGGGAGTGGCAACCTATCTTGGATCACACATATTTAAACAAACATCTGAAAAAAATAAATTCAAAATGGAAGCTCTGTTACTGGTCATACAGTCCTCACAGCAGGGCAACTGGCTAGCCTCCCTTGACTTAAAGGATGCCTACTTCTACATACCCATAAGGAGATCTCACAGGAAGTTTCTTAGGTTCAAACTTCCTTCGGGTCACTATCAGTTCACTGCAATGCCCTTCGGTCTGTCCTCAGCCCCAAGAGTCTTCACCAGGTGTCTCGCAGTGGTAGCAGCACATCGCAGGAGACTGGATGTCACTCTCTACCACTATCTGGACGACTGGCTCATAGTAGCAAAGTCTCCTTGCCAAGTCAAGGAATCTCTGTCCCTCGCAGAATGCACTCTGGAGTCTCTGGGTTTCCTGGTAAATCTCAAGAATTCTCACCCGAAACCCACCCAGCTGCTCACCTTCATAGGGGCCCAGCTGGACACTCAGAAGGGTTATGCTTTCCTCCCACAGGAAATAATTCAGAGTTTCCTTTCAGTGGCAGATTTTTTCACCCAGGGACAGCCAAGACCAGCCAGCCATTTCCTCAAACTTCTGGGACATATGGCTTCTATGACTGCAGTAGTCCCAGGGGTCAGGTACAGGATGAGACTCCTGCAAGCCTACCTCAGAGCTCGCTGGTCTCAGAGAAGCAACACATTTTCAAAGTTAATACCGGTGTTGGAGCAGTTCCTCCAAAACTTGCTGTGGTGGAAGGACCCTGCAAATTTGCAGGCAGGGGTTCCCTTTCAAGCTCCTCTTCCCACAAAGGTGATCGCCACAGATGCCTCACTGTTGGGCTGGAGAGCTCATCTAGACAGTGCCTCAGTAAGTGGCAACTGGACTCCCGAAGAGTCATAGTTGCACATAAATCTTTTGGAACTCAGAGCAGTCTTACTAGCTCTCAAAGCTTTCCCTCCCAGCATAGAAGGGCAGGCAGTTCAAATTCGAACGGACAGCACCACTGCAGTGTTCTACATAAACAAGCAGGGTGGTACCAGATCAGGAATACTCTGTTTGGAAGCTCTGAAGCTCTGATCTCTAACTTTCTCCCTGGGAGTCAACCTCTCAGCTATTCACCTCCCAGGCAAAGTCAATACTCTGGCGGATGCTCTAAGCCGCATCAGTCAAGGTCAGAGTGAATAGACACTGAACAAGCAAGTACTAGCCACAATGTTTAGGCAGTGGGGCACACCAGATGTGGATCTGTTTGCCTCGCCTCTCAATTTTCAGCTTCCTCAGTATTGTTGCACTCCCCCAGTTCCGGGAACACTTCCTCTGGATGCCCTGATCCTGGACTGGTCAGGAAGATTCCTATACGCATTTCCTCCCTTTCCCCTAATATTCAGAGTTTTGCTGAAACTCTGGCAGCAGCCTGCATCCATGATTCTAGTGGCTCTGGACTGGCCCAGGCAAGCCTGGTACCCTCTCCTTCATTCATTGTCCTGCAACAGGCCCATTCACCTGCCCCCGACTCGCTCCCTGCTGACCCTTCTTCAGACAGGAGTGCAGTACCCAGACATACACTCTCTTCACTTCAAAGCCTGGTTCTTGAGGAGTTAGAGTTTCCATCCTCACAGTACTCTGAACAGGTCCTTAAGATACTGAGGATGGCTAAAAACCGAACACTAAGAAGACTTATGCAGCCAAATGGAAAAGGTTTTCCCTCTGGTGCAGAAGTGAAAAGGTTGAACCCCTATCAGCTTCAGGCCCTCAGCTGCTAGACTACCTGGTACACCTACAGGCGTCAGGCTTGAAACCATCTTCACTCAAGCTACACCTGGCGGCAATTTCCGCCTACCTTTCAATGGGAAAGAAGAAATCATTTTTTTCCCACTACATTTTTAAACAGTTTTTCAAAGGCCTCTTGCACCTCCATCCTCCAACCAGGGAGCCTGTTCCTCCTTGGAGCCTGAACCTTTGCATAGATGGGCTCATGAATCCACCTTTCAAGCCTATGTCCATGGCCCACATCAAATTTGTAACTTGGAAGATTGTCTTCCTGGTAGCCATTACGTCTGCCAGGAGGATTTCAGAGCTACAGGCCCTGTGCACTGAGTCGTATTACATCATCCCTCACAACAATAAAGTTGAGCTCAGGACAAATAGAACATTTCTGCCAAAGGTGGTTTCAGAGTTTCACTTGAACCAGTGCATTACTCTGCCTGTCATCTTTACTGAGTCATCCACTTCTGGCGAGCAAAAGCTCCACAGCTTGGATGTCAAAAGAGCCATCTTTCACTACCTAGAGCATACTAGACAGTCCAGAGGCTCTTCCACTCAGTTTTTCCTCACCTACGGGGATGTAGACAGAGGAAGACCAACTACCAAGAGAACTATTTCTTGTTGGTTGGTCTCTTGTATTAGATTCTGCTATGAGAAAGCTGGTCAACAACCTCCAGTGGGGCTCAGGGCCCATTCCACTAGATGCACTGCAGCCTCGCTTGCAGCAGCAAGGGACATTCCCCTACTGGATGTCTGCAAAGCAACTACCTGGAAATCTATGCACACCTTTGTGAAACACTACAGTTGGATGTGCAGACCAGATCTGATGCCAAATTTGGCAGGGCAGTTCTGCAGAGACTCTTTCCTAAGTAGGTTCTCTGCCCACCTCCCACTTGGTACTGCTTGGTAGTCTGCAAAAAAGTTACTGATGCTAAAGGACTCCTGGGGTAAGAAGAAAAAAATTACTCACCACAGTAATCTTCTTTCTTCCATGGGGTCCTTTAGCATCAGTAAGCTTCCACCCTTCTTCCCCGGTTCACCTGTTGGAGAAGGGCTCTTACATCGGCTTTTACCAAATTTGGTGTTTCTTATTGGTGAGTTTTTACCTCGTGTTGCTGTTGTTTCTATTTGCAGTTTTGGACATTTGCATGTTTTTTGAATCCTGTTAACTCTTTTTCAGGGCATTTGCTCTTGTTTTTCCTTGAAAAAATTCTGAAGCAGTCAACAACTCTCAGTCAGTTCACCCTCTCCTGTCTTTTGATTGGCTTGGCCCTACGCTCATTAAATCTCTCTTAAAGGCACATCTCCAGGGCAGTTGCACCTAGCCAGCTAAGTGCAAAAAAGTTACTGATGCTAAAGGACCCCAAGGAAAAAGATGATTACTGCGGTGAGTAATTTTTTCATTTGTGCCCTGCTTTGCAGAGATTGGGGGAACCAACTTATTTAATGTGCCCAGCCCTACTTGTGTGCCCTGTATCTGCAGTCAACATTTGGGAAAAAGACTTGCTTTGCAGAGATGAGGGGAACCAGGCACTAAGAATTATGTGCCAGCTTATGTTGTCAATGACGTGTGCCCTAGCATTCCAGTGAACAATTTGGGAACAGAAAGACTAAGTTATGCCCTGCAGCTTTGCAGAGCATCGAAGGGGACCAGAAAATGTGCCCTGCTAAGTGTTGTGCCCTGCTCTTTACACTGAACTTGGGAACACACAGAATAGACTATATACCTGCCCTTTGCAGAGATCCTTGAGGGAGCTAAAAGACTTGTGCCCCGAGTCACAATGGGAGGGATTGCCCCAGTTAGGAACAGAGTTTGGTCTGAGAAGTGCCATTAACTTGGGCTGGGGGCTGGGGTCACACATCTATGGGGTGGGACAGACACAGAAAGCGGATGTATCAGATGATGGCCTGGCCCAGGGTGGGGAGGGGAAGGATGATAGGGATTTCTGGAACATAAGGGAGGGGCCTCGGCACCCAACTAGGGATCTGAGGTTCGAGCAGACTTGATAGACCGTAAGGCCTAATCTGCTGGCAATTAGTATGTTAGTATCTGGTCACTGTAATTTTCTTTTTTTCAGGAAAATCCTCATCATGTGTTAATTTAAGTAGTTGCACACTCTGACACCTTGTTTTGCTAACTTCAAACTTTTTTATATTACAGTCCAACATGGCTGGGTTAACTTAGCAACTGCAGAGGGATGGCACCCAAAATATGATCCAGAAAAAGACTGGCTACAGATTAGCAGTGAGGGAGACTGTGCAGTATGTGTTAGTTGCAAATTGTGCTGTGAGTACAGAGATGAGCTATGTGGGTTGAGGATCTTCAGTGAGGTATTAATTGCAGGGATTACAGGCCCCCAGCTTAAAGCTGATACCATCCAGGAGCATCTTCTAACAGAGCTGCACAAGAAAGCTGTTAACATTTTCAAATTTGGTAGAACAAGGTTTACATGATATATATCGCCATACAACAGTTGGTAAGCTTAAAATGGGGTGGGGTTAGGGGTTTGGAGCAAGACTTAAAACTTATTTAATTTATTTGCAGGGAGAGCTTTCAGTAATGCAGAGGAACAGTATAGAATGATTCTAGGCAGTCTGATGGAGATCCTGTATGTGATGGTCAGAGAGGACATTCCTATTAAAAAGTTTAAAGCGATAGCAGCACAAGAGAAGCGCCATGAAGTTTATTTGGACAATACGTACATTAACACTGTTAGTGTGAAAGAACTCACAATGTGTATTGGCAAGCACCTAGAAGAAAACCTGCTGGCAACTGTCAAAAATGCTAATTATTTTTAGTGCTTATGGACAGTAGTACTGACAGTGGTGTAATTCAAAAGGAACCGGTTTACATAATTTATGTAAATCCCATCAGTGGTCAAGTGGAGACTGACGTTTTTACGAATGAATGCTGTATCAGATGGCACAAGTGAGGGACTGAAAAATCTCCTTTTAGTCTGGGCTTAATATAAAAAATATGGTTGGGTTTGGGGCTGATGGGGCTCTCTATCAAACAGTACCACCATTAACATTGGTGTACCTCAGTGCTCCATCCGAGGGCCCCTCCTATTCTCTCTTTACATAAATAACATTGGAGCTGCTCTAAAATCCTGCTCTGCTGTTCTATATGCTGATGATCTTGTCATCTATACAAGTTCTACTAATATAGACCTATCAATACAACCCTTTCCTCTGACTTTAACAATATCCAAAACTGGCTATATGACCACAAACTGGCTGTCAACACTAGCAAAACTAAAGCCATACTGCTTGGATCGGCCCTGAAGCTCCGGGCTTGCATGACAGCACTGACTGTGCAGGACTTAGAAGGTCAATTACTAGAATGTGTGACCTCTTTCAAGTACCTGGGCATCCTGCTAGATCAATCTCTTGATCTTAATCTTCATGTACAGTCTGTTTGCAGAGCTGTCAACTCCAAACTGGGTGTTGCATATAAGACTAGCTATATGTTCATGCCATTGGCTAAAATGGCCATTGCGAGGGGGATTCTGCCCCCCCAACCTATGGGGCTCCCTTATTTGGGGCTGCTCATAAAACTGACCTACTCAGATGGGATATTACATACAACAACATATGTCGCTATGCTGCTTCTGCTCCTCGGCTTAAACACCACTGTCAACTTTATAATGATTTTGGCTGGCTCTCTCCGTTAGCTAGTAGGAAATACTACCTTGGCTCTCTTATTGATTCGATAATTCAAAATCACGCCCCTAGGTGTCTTGCAGCTATGCTTGTTCCTCAGGACACACTCCATGGTCTACGATCAGCTGATAAATCCTTTCTGAATTTGCAGAGGTGCCACACTAGGAAAGGAACTGTTGCATTTGAGCATGCGGCTCCACAACTGTGGAATTCCCTTCCCCTCGACATTAGACTTTCTAGCTCCCACACATGTTTTAAGAGAAAATTGCACTCAAATCTGTTGATTGCTGATACCTATTCCTGCTTTCACCCTACCTAATAACTGATGTCTCTGGCCATACAGTAGTATTTACTCACCTCTATATAACCCTCTTACTGCCTCAGCCTGTCCCGGCTCCCTTTCCCTGCCCATATACAATCTTGCACTGCAGGCATCTCCCTTACACTTATATACACTCGTATAATCTAATTTCATGGCTTGCTCCCCTCTTCCTCACTTACCGACCTTTTCCTTAATGACACCCCCTGCTCTCAATGGTTATTTCTTCCTTTTGTATTACCTGTTTTTGTTTTTGTGTACCTTGTTCTGTTCATATGATATGTCACCTGATAAATTTATTATCCAAGGTCCTCTCTATTCACTGCATAGGTAGGCAACTATGAACTTATGAATGGTCTACTCTGTATGTCTCTGATATATTGTATCCACTTTAACTCATTGTATGTAAAGCGCTTTACTTTGTATGTTCCGATATATTGTATTCTCTTTAACTCATTGTATGTGAAGCACTTATAAATTGTTATCCTGTTAAGTTTCTGCGTGTCTGTACTCTCCCAGGTCATGCCTGAAAATAGTCATTTTATGGCTAGTACACTTACCCAGTTAACAAAAGCTAAATAAATAAAACTGTCAGCATGGGTGTAACACGGGGTCTTGCTTCTCTTTTAAGGGGAAGACATACAGTGGTTATTTGGTGTTCATTGTTTTTCACACACATTAGAACTGACCATAAAAGACGCTTTGGATAACACCTATTTCAATGATGTTTCAAACTTTCTGACCCAACTGTTTTATCTCTGAAAAGTCCTAAGAGTCTCGGAGAGTTACGGTCCCTTGCCCAGGCCATGGAGATGTCAGTTGAAAAGCCCAAGAAAGGCCCATGGCACACATTGGGTGCAGCATAAACTTCTTATCACCCATGCTGTTGCCAAATCATTCTTTGTAATTTGTGCCCATTTAGAGTCTATGGCTGCAGACCCAACTCATGACCAGGCCAAAGCCAAGGGAGTGTTGTAAATTATGACTAAATTCCAAATGGTGGCACACCTTTTTGTATTTTGAACAGCTGCTTCAGTCACTTGCCAGGTTATCACTAGCACTTCAAAAATAAGTAGTTCAAATGCCAGAGCTACTAAGCTCTGTTGAAACTTTGAGAAAGACTCTTGACCATGCTAAGCAGAGTGGTCCCATAGGTGGTGGCAGTGAACTTGACATTCTCTTAAAAAAATGGATCTGATGTTCTTTCAGGAGCATGTGCTCAAGTCACATGCAAGGGTGTGAAATTAACACATTTTAGTGGCCAAGTTGTTAAAACTTTTAAACAGCAAACTAAGAAATACATTACAAACATTGAGAACTGTTGTGAATAAAGGTTCAGTCTGACTGATGAAAGTAATATCTATAACCGTGCAAAAATGTTAGATACCAGACTTTGGCCAGTAGTTGCAGACAGAAAGGAACTGGAGCTGTATGGTAACAGTGACATTACTGTAGTAGCTGACCACTTTTCAGCATTTTTGCAGCCTACACTCAACAGCACTCTGCTACTTGCAGAATGGCAAGAGCGTAAGATTTTTGCTCAAACCAATTTCATCAGTCTTTCGTCCTCTGCTATCTGGTCAAAGCTGGCATGTGATTTCCAAAATTCATATCCAAATCTGTTGAAATTTGTCAGTGTGTTGAAAGTATTTCCTGTGTTTAATGCAATTGTAGAAAGGTGGTTTTCAACTATGAACAAGGTAAAAACTGACTGGCGAGCAAGTCTGGCAGAGGATACTGTAGAAACATTGGTCTGCATTAAAAAGCAGAGGCCCCCTCCAGCTGCATTCAACCCAAACAGGGCTGTAGACATATTTTTTAGTGCTAAACCAAGATGTCTTAGTGATTTGGCAGCTGAAGATGGTGGACCACCCCTAGGTCCCCCCCCCCCCAAAATAGGCCAGAATTACCGTCTACATGCCTGGTGGAGAAGAGCAGCAAAATAGACTGCACCCAATCCTTGTTGGTAACTGTGTGGCTGATCACGATTCCAGCCAGTTACTGAGTGGTCAATCACGGTCTCAGGGTATGCTCGGGCAGGGGTTTTAATTTGTCAGAGACTCATGATCACGCTCATGCTCACGAATTCATGGTCTGCTGTGGCAGGCATCCTAACTCCGCTCTTAAAATGTATGTGCTGCTGCACAAGAATTGCTATATTCTGGAAATGGCTAAATAAAACAGATATCAGTCTCAGAAACTTGTGTAAATGTATATTTCATCAACATAGAGCAAGAAAAATACATCTTATGAGGTTTTGAGCAAAAATAGAAATGTTTGGTAATTACAAATCAACTTCAGTCAATTGCTAATCATTTTTTACTTTGACTAATGAAGGCTGCTAATCAAGTCTCTAACACTAATTTATGCCTTGTGGCAGCCCGAGCTCACTCCCTAACCCAGGTTGCTGGCGTGGTGCGAGGTGCGACCTCCAGCGCCTCAACCCTGTATGCCACTGGGCCGGCCACAAGCAGCCATTTTCTAATTGCAATAATGCACTCGAGATCATGTGTTCTGGGGATAACATCACTTCTCAGGTGTTGGACAGTCGTGCCTTGTTGCATTTGGGAGGCAGTATGGCGCAGTGGTTTAAGGCTCTGAGCTGCAAATCTGGAGACCTGGGTTTGAATCCTACAGCCCCCACTTGCATACTGTGTGACCCTGAGCTAGTCACTTAACTTCCTCGTGCTCCCAGGTTGCACCTGCAAACAAGCTTTCAGCTTAGTGTGTCTCACCTGGTAAAATAATTGGTAAAAATAAAAATTTGGTGGCTGTAAATAAGTACCTTAAACACATCAGGGTCTTGGTAATAAGGAAAACATGCATCACAGAAATTTAGGCCTTTTGTTTACTTCCATTCGCTCAGATGCAGGGGGAACATTGATTCCAACACACAAAGGAATAGTTACAGTAAATGCATTCCCTAAAGCTGCACTGTCTAATATTTCTTAAAGCTGTACTGCATATAACAATCCCTCTTGACTTAGCTAGAAAGTTCGTAAGTCAATAATTCAGAACTAATATGAAACTATTAAAGTTATTACTGCAATATCCCTTTTAGTTAGTCTATGTCATTAGACTATATCTCTACAAGTCCATTCTCTTTGGTGGACGTCTTACATGTCCTGACCGACGTAGTAGGACTGGAGGCTGTTGCTCTGGAATCTGATTAGCATCAGTCACATCTTGTCTCAATTGCTGTGGTTTCATTA
This sequence comes from Neoceratodus forsteri, assembly GCA_016271365.2. NCBI lineage: Eukaryota > Metazoa > Chordata > Ceratodontiformes > Ceratodontidae > Neoceratodus > Neoceratodus forsteri. The sequence goes on along the minus strand of JADMNL010000030.1, from coordinate 119,412,205 downwards.
TCTGTTCCTGTTCTTGTTCTGGAAGAAATAATGCTGGATAACTATCTGTCTCAATTCTAGTACGTAATTGGTCCACATGTTTTTTCACTCTCCTTTGGTTAGTCAGTCGAACAGTATAGACAACATTTCCGAACTTTTTTTCCACCATGCCTTCTATCCATCTCTTCGGGCCTGCATACATCCTGACCCACACAAGATCATTGGGTTTGAAGGATCTGGTCTTAGGAAGCATTTCAGTTACTGACTTATAGCCTAGAGGGTGAAGAAGGTCCAATTGAGTTTGAATCTGACGTCCAAACAACATTCTGCAGGGGATATTCCCGTGACACAATGTGGTGGTGTTCGATACGTCGCAAGAAAGTCCAAAAGGGCTATTTGTATTGCCGTCGGTGTAGCAGGATTAGCTTTGTCCATACTCTTTTTAAAAGTCAGAACCAGGCATTCTGCTTCACCATTTGAACTTGGATGGTAGGGAGGTGAGAAAATATGGTGGATACCACATTGCTGGCACAATGCTTGGAATTCAACAGATGTGAACTGTGGTCCATTATTCGAGACAATCACTTGCGGAAAACCATGGGTAGTAAAGATAGCTTTCAGCACTTTAATGGTACTCTCAGTAGTTGTCGAAGACATTTCATGAATTTCTGGCCATTTACTGTAAGCATCAGTTAAGAGTAACCACATGAAATTTAAATAGGGTCCTGCGAAATCAATATGCAACCCTTGCCAGGGTTTTTCAGGTTGTTCCCAATGGTGAACTAGAGCTCTTGCTGGATTTCCCATTGATACAGCACAACCTTCGCATCTTTGCACAACCTGGCATATATCTCTGTCAATGGAAGGCCACCATACATGAAGTCTGGCTAGGGATTTCATTTTAACAATGCATGGATGGCCCGCATGCAAAAGAGTCAACACATTTGAGTGATAACATTGGGGTACTATGACCCACAATCCCCATAGAAGACACCCCTCTGCAATGGGCAATTGCTGTCTCTTTGTATTATAATAATAATAATTTTATTTATATAGTGCAATTTGAAAATCAAAGCACTTCACATAAAAACATTAAATAAATCACATAAATACATCAAACTTCCAGTTAAAATTCTCATAGATACATCAGCTTTACATAAACATAACATCAATTAAAATTTTCAAGACATCAAATGTTAAAAGCTTGTCTGAATAAATATGTCTTTAATCAGTTTTGAAGCTCTCCATGGTCCTGCACTCTCTAATCTGTATAGTAAGGTTGTAGTTCAGCTGAACAAGTAGTGCCTTGCTGCCAACCCTCAAGCGTATACTAATACACTTGTTTCAAAATTACATCTTGACTAGTCACTTTTGTAATGTCCTTGGCTAGTTCTGGAAGCTGATCTAACTGTTGTAACTCCACTGCACACACAACAGTACAGTCCTCCATATTTTTGAATTGCACGGGAAAACTATATGGCCCCATCTGGCATACTAATGGCTCCTCTTTAAGTCCGAACATCAAACTCCAGTTTTCTGGATATTGGTAACCTCAACAAGGCATTCGCATTTCCATGCTGGTCTGTTGGTTGGTATGTAACCTCAAAATTATAGGCAGACACAATGAATGCCCATCGTTGAAGTTGGCTAGCAGCTGTCTCTGGAATTCCTTTTTTGGGACTGAAAATTGTCATTAGTGGCTTGTGATCCATCTTCAGGTGAAACTTGCGACCTAGCAAGTATTGGTGAAATTTCTGGACTCCAAACACAATTGTTAATACCTCTCTCTGAATCTGGGCATAATTCCTTTCAGCTGCAGTGAGTTTGGCTTTTCCACCCCTTCTGGATCTGTATGGAAAAGGACAGCTCCTATACCTGCAGGACTAGCATCACAGGCCAATGTGATAGGTAAGTTTGGGTCATAATGAGTTAAATTATTCACATCGGTTGGAGAGAGCTTGATGGCTTAAACTGCCTTACTGTGGCCCTTGGTCCACTTTCACGAGTACCCTTATGTAATAGTTTATTCAGGATAGCACATTTAGTGGCTAAGCCAGGTATGAAACAGTTATAGTAGCACACCATACCCAAGAATAAGTGCAACTCTGAAACATTCTGCAGTTCAGGCATGTGCACAGTGGCTTCCACCTTTTTAACATTCAGACGAATTCCGTCTTTGTCAATAGTGTGACCTAGGTACGTGACACTTGGTTGACAAAATTGGCATTTTTCTCTCCTGAGTCTGAATCCACTCTGTTGCAGTCTCTCTAAAGTTTTTTGTAAGTCAAGTAAATGTTCTGCTTCTGTCTTGCCCATGACAATGATGTCATCCAAATAACATGCAACACCTGGTATATCATCCACTGTTTGCTCAGTCACTTTTTGAAAAATAGCCGATGCTGGACTAAGGCCAGAACTTAACCATTTGTACTTGTACAGTCCTTGGTGTGTATTAATCACTACCAATTTCTGAGAGTCTGTATCCAGTTCCACTTGAAGGTATGCATCAGCGATGTCCAGTTTAGAGAACCCCACACCACCATTCAGTCTATGAAAATGTTCCTCAGGTAAGGGTAAAGGAAATACATCTGTGTTAAGTACTGGATTAAGTGTCACCTTAAAATCTACACATATTTGAACCTTACCACCTGGTTTAGATACCACGACAATTGGAGTGGCCCAGTCTGAACTTGAAACCTTTTCCAGCACACCTGCTTTCTCCAGTCTGTCCAATTCTGCCCCAACCACTGGTTTTAAGGCAAAAGGGAGTTTCTGTGGTTTACAAGACTTAGGGACTACATTAGGCTTTGTAACTAGCTTGGCTTTAGCTGTTGTGCAACATCTCAGGCCTTTCCAGAGCTCTGGATACAAGTCTAAAATCTCCCCAAGCTTGGGCAGATTACTGCTTTGTGGTACCTGGACAGCAGCAAGTAGGCCAAAATCTGCTGGATCAATATGAATGTTTAGAAGAACCTGAGTGTCTCTGCCCGAAATGATGACACCCTTTTTTGAAACCAGAAAAGTTAAAGGTGTACTAGGAGAATCAGTTCTGCATACTAAAGTGGTAAACAAGCTCAATGGCTGAATTGGTTGCCCTTCAAATGCACGCAGCAACTTATTACAAGGAGACAATGGTGGCTTATCCAGATCAGACCACGTTTGATGGTTAATAAAAGTAACTGGGGAGGCAGAGTCTACCGTTAAACGCAACTGACACCTCAGTTGTGGCAACGGAAGTAACACATAGAAAGGAGGAACATCTTTAGTCTGCATTCATGGTGCAATAGGAGCTACTGCACTGTCTGTGCTCTCTGAACTGATCACTAGTTCTCCTGCTTCTGCAAACCTTCACAATATGACCCTGACGTTTACATGCATGACACTGAACATCTTTGAATTTGCACTGGTCCCTGCTGTGCTAACTCGACCCACATGCTGCACATTTGTACTGGCCATGCAGTGTGGGTGGAGTGGTTGCATTTTTCTTTGAAAATAATGGTTTAGACTTAGGTTTGAGCTGTTTCAATTTGGGGTTTGCTGCAGTTACTTGTACTTAATTTTTAGTGTTCATCTTAGCATGTGCTTCATTTTCTGCAGTCATACATTAGTGCAATCTGTAAAAGTTCATCAGGAGACTTCTTGGCACTTACAGAAGGTAATTGCTGAATATGATGTTCATTATTCAACCCCATAGCAAACCTATCAGTTAAATTAGATTCAAGATCCTCCCTGCTCCACTCACATGTGAGAGCTAAGCATTTGATTTCAGCCAAATAAAATTGTAATGACTGACCTGGTTTCTGCTGGTAACTGTAGAATTTATAACGTTCAGCCCTTGGGAAAGTTGTTAAACTGTATTGTGCATTCAATTTGCCCTTTAGCTCTTGATATGATAAATCCTCTGGCTGGTCTGGTGCACACAGACTGCATCAGAGTTTGAAGGTTTCACTCCCCAAGAAAGAACAAAAAGCTACTCGAATAAGCTCACCTGCTGTTCATTTTTAGCAGCTTGTATGGCAGGATTAAGTAATAACTATCAAACCGTCTGGACCATGTATCCCAGTCCATTCCTGTAAAAATCTCAAAGCTGGCTGAAGTTTCCATAATATTGTTCAGTTCCAATTGCTTACTTGCCTCCAATGCAGAAAGTCACAAAATGGTGCGATTCAGTAAGCTGGAGCTATAAGAATTTTCACCATCCTTGTCGCCAGTTTGTTGTATTTGGTGGCCAGAAATAAGTACCTTAAACACATCAGGATGTGGAAGATGACAACAGTAAAGTTGACATATTGAACAGGTATTTCTGCTCAGCCTTTACTGAGGAAGAGGAGGGTAATGGGTCTGAAGGGAGTACAAGGGGTGAAAATGGTGCAGAAATGGACACAAGTCCCTTTACACGAGAAAGGGCCCTGAAGGAACTGGAAGCAATAAGAGCTGATAAAGCAATGGGGCCAGATGGGGTGCACCCTAGGGTCCTTAAAGAACTAAGAGAAGTGGTGCCTGAACCTCTGGCTATCCTGTTTAGCCAATCACTGGAAACAGGGGAGGTACCCAAAGACTGGAGGACAGCAGATGTAGTCCCCTTATACAAAAGTGGGAACAAAGAGGAAGCGGGGAACTACAGACCAGTTAGCCTCACCTCAGTAGTGGGGAAGATCATGGAAGCACTACTGAAGGAGAGATTGGTGGAACATCTGGTTGTCAATGGACTACAGGACCCAAGACAGCATGGTTTCACCAGGGGGAGGTCATGTCAGACCAAACTCATTGAATTTTTTGACTGGGTGATTAAGGAGGTAGATCAGGGGAGGGCAGTGGATGTGGCCTATCTGGACTTCAGCAAGGCCTTTGACATTGTGCCACATAGAAGACTATTTAAAAGACAAAGAACCTCTGTGTGCAAACACTGAGGTAAGGGTTACCCCAAAGGGCATTTGGCTGGGAAGCCAAGTTTCAAGAAAATACAAAATCACACATGCCCCCACAATGCAAAGCATCATGGGCTGCATATTCAAATCACCACAGAATGTTATGCTGGTCCAACTTTAAGCAGAATTGCATGGTGCCGAAAGGCCTCTCACACAGTTTGCAAAGGTTCACAAGCTGGGGAATACGGGTGTGGGCAGACAATGGTGTGGTGGGTAGGTACCTGGCTGGGTGGCAGGACACAGAGGGTGGTGGTAAATGGCTGTCACTCCACAGAGGGAAGAGTGACCAGTGGGGTACCACAGGGATCAGTGCTGGGACCAGTTTTATTCAACATCTTCATCAGTGACATTGTGCAGGACCTAGAAGGCAGAATTTCACTGTCCGCTGATGACACAAAGCTCTGTAACAGAGTAGACATACCAGAGGGTGTAGACAGAATGAGAAGGGACCTGAAGAAACTTGAAGAATGGTCAGGTGTTTGGCAGTTGAAATTCAATGCAAAGAAGTGCAAGATAATGCATATGGGGCACAAAAACCCTGGCACAATACATCAGTTGGGGGGGGGTGAGGATATAGCACACAAGCAGGAAAGAGATCTTGGGGTTATCATCTCTGATGACCTCAAGGTAGGAAACAGTGTGACAAGGCAACAGGTAAAGCAAATAGGATGCTGGGATGCATAGGCAGGGGCATCACCAGCAGGAAAAGGGAGGTCATAATTCCACTATACAAGACACTAGTGAGGCCCCACCTGGAGTACAGTGTACAGTTCTGGAGACCTTGCCTACGTAAGGACATAGACAGGGTAGAGAAGGTTCAGAGGAGGGCAACAAAGATGGTGCATGGATTGCATCACAAGTCCTATAAGGACAGGTTGAAGGAATTGAATATGTACTCCCTGGAGGAAAGGAGGGAAAGAGGGGACATGAGAGAGACATACAAGTATCTTACAGGGAGGAACAGGGTGCAGGAATACATTATTTTTAAGTGAAAAATATGTTCTAGGACTAGAGGGCATGGGATAAAGTTAGAGGGAGGATGATTCAGGGGAAACGTAAGGAAGAATTTCTTCACAGAACGGGTGGTGGACAAGTGGAACACCCTGCCAGAGGAAGCAGTGGTGGCTGAAACAACCCCGGGATTTAAGACTGCATGGGATAGGCATAAAGGAATTCTGGAGGTCAGGGGTAAGGGGCAACAGACTTCTAGGAAAACATAAACTGAACTTACAAGCTCAAATGGGCAGACTGGATGGGCCATAGGCCCTTATCTGCTGACACTGTCTATGTATCAGGGTCTTAGTAATAAGGAAAACATGCACCATAGAAATTTAGGCCTTCTGTTTACTTGCATTCTGCTCAGATACAGGGGGAATATGGATTCCAACACACACAGGAAGAGTTACAGTAAATGCATTCCCTAAAGCTGTACTGTATATAACATGCCCCACCATCCGAGGCATGACATTATCCCAGCATGACATACACCCTGTTCTGCATTACTACTTAATTAAAAAATATATCAATTTTTGCCAACCAGGATTTTTTTTAACCTGTTTATGCCCCTAAGCCCTTCTGATAAGGACCCCCCATCCATCTGTTCACGGCCGAGATGAAGCCTGGTAGCAGACCAGGAGACAGAAGAGGCTTCCTGACGATGGACATGAGGACAGGCAGGGTATCATCTGCCCAACCAGTAGCCTTTTTTCCACTGTTTCTTGCCAGCTGGGTTGCACAAATGGAATGGCATACAGGCAGTGTTGGAATTACAAGGGGGGCTTGCCAAGGCTTGGACCCTATAGCTCTGAAGTGCGCCCCGGTAGCTCATGCATCACTGCCATTGACTTATAATGGGAGGGAGTGCTCAATTTAAAGATGGGCCCTTATGGCCTCCCCCCACCAGCTCCCAAAGTTCATAAAGTATAATTCCAGCACTTTGTACAGGACACGCTCCCACTCATGCACAGCCTCTGCCAGCATCAGTCGTGGCCCAACCCTCCCTTAATCTGCAATGAGCCATACTGCCACCCACCCTTCACTAGGTGGCAGTCAGCAGGTGTTGTCAGCATTCGTTCCCCCGAAGGAGGAGAGCAGTCCATCAGATACTCCATCTTCCTTCCCCTGGCTGGCCCTATCGAACTCATTCCTGAAACTTGGTACACCCGTATCGGGAGAGGAAGCGCTACTGCTGTGCTGATGGGCCAGCAAGATTGTTTATTTATTTATTTTTTTCAATTATTTGTTGAGCCATTCTTTTCCCCCATTTTCGACCACCTTCACATCCTTAGCGTGAGTGCGCTCGTGTGGAGTCACATGCGCATCACACACTGTGGGATGCCCCATCCTGCCTGTTGCCCATTATCCACCTATGCCACTACCGGACCTCAACCCAGAGGCAGTGGGACTGTGGGAGGGTGACCCCACTCTCCCAAGAGAGGAGAGCCACTGTTAAGCAGCTCGATCCTGCTCCCCCCCCCCAGGCCAGCTCCCCAATGACCTGAGTCCATTTCTGAACCTGGGTCACCACTGTGGTGTGAGGTAAAGCATCCAGCGCCACAGAGCTGGCAGGATTGTTTATTTCTTAACATTCCAGACCACCTTATAACCATAAAAGGGTCACTGTGCACGTAGTTCTAAAATTCTGGGACCAAATAATGAAAAATGGGCAAAGCAGAATGCAAAGAATTGTGTTGCATTTGCCCATAACCCCAAGGATGCTATACATAGATACATAGACAGTGTCGGCAGATAAGGGCCTATGGCCCACCCAGTCTGCCCATTTGAGCTTGTAAGTTCAGTTTGTTTTCCTAGAAGTCTGTTGCACCTTAGCCCTGACCTCCAGAATTCCTTTATGTCTATCCCATGCATTCTGAAATCCTGTGATTGTTTCAGCCCCCACCACTTCCTCTGGCAGGGTGTTCCACTTGTCCACCACCCATTCTGTGAAGAAATTCTTCCTCATGTTTCCTCTGAATCTTCCTCCCTCCAACTTCATCCCATGCCCTCTAGTCCTGGAACATCTTTTTCGCTTAAAAATAGCGTATTCCTGCACCCTTTTCCTCCCTGTGAGATACTTGTATGTCTCTATCATATCCCCTCTCTCCCTTCTCTCCTCCAGGGAGTACATATTCAGTTCCTTCAACCTGTCCTCATAGGACTTGTGATGCAATCCATATACTATGCTATATTCACTTGGATAGCACACTGGCACTATCTGATTGAATATAGGGCATGTTGGTGCAGCACTAAATCAAGTAGCACTGCCCCAACATGGATCCTGGCAGTGTAGGGAACAGTGACCCCCAGACCCTATAGCACTGGTCGCTCCTGGTGTGATATTCAGACAGCACCATGTAAATGAGCCCATTGGGCATGCAAGGCACTAAGGGGCCATTTGCATGCCCATTAAGAGCACATTTGCATGGGAAGCAGTGGCAGGTTTGTGCCCCTGCAACTGGCCCCTCCCCTTCCCACCCCAATTGCCCTGTCCTGTAACAGAGGACATATTCCCTGGTGTCTATTGGCACCCCTACCCTCCAATCCCTGTCCCCAGTAAAGATCAAGTATTCCCTGGTGTCCAGTGGTCTTCCCCACCCTCTGATCACCATCCCTGTAATGTAAAAACTGTCCTTTCTGTCCAGTGCCCCCTGATTGCCAGCCCCATATAATGTAAAAAATGTCCCAGGTGTCTAGTGGTTCCTCTCATCCTCTGATCATTGTCTGGTATAATGCAAAATAGGTCTCTGATGTCTGTTGGCCCCCCTCCCTTCCGATTGCCAGCCCTGTATCATATCACATATTACCTGGCATGTAGTGGCACCCCTCACCACCACCGATCCCCTTCTCCATACTAGTGTAAGCTAGCCAGCAACCTATTTTGGGCACTTTTGCAGCATTGTAAGTCCCTAATCAAGTGATTACTATAACAGTCGTCACCTCATGTTGCCAACAGAATCTGTCATACCTTTCTTCACACTGGGCCCTGCATGAAGAAAAGAGATCACGTCTGACCTTGTCTGTTCTGAGGAGGGGGTTGGCATTAGGGTTGACGACCCCAAGGAAGACCCCACCACTGATTTGCCAATGCTTTGGAGACCCAAAACCCTAATGTTTTTCATTTACCTACTTTGTGTGCTTTGTGTTCTTCACCCCTAATGTCTGTATTAACTTTTTTTTGTTTGCAGTATTATGGTTATGAAAGTCTTCACAAGTCCTTTGTGTACCAGGACTACTCAACTTTACTTTGCAGATCTCTCACCCAAATAAATTGAGGACCATACAAGGAGTGGCTCACACCCTGGGCCATTTGGGATAGTTGAACGTCAACCAGATAGGTACATTGTTGGACCCCTCCAGAGGTAATGTTGAGGACAGCAGAAGAAGAATCTGAGAAGGAAAGAGGCATATTTAAGCAATAATACACAGCGGTGTGGTACTGTATATTGTGAGCTATCATCATGCTTGGGTGTATTGCGAGGCACAAGGTAATGCCAAGTGCCTTCAGCCACCCCAGAAGTGACAATGTGCAATGATATACCACACCATGGAGTGTATTATTGTGACTATAAAATGAACCCAAAATATATAGGAAATGGAAGCTTTTGGTAATTTGCTTTGAACCGTGATGATATACTGAGAGATTATCATGGGTCAAAGACTGTTTCAGCCAATCAGCATGCAGGATTTCTCCTGGCATTATAAGTGGGAGTTGATTGAAAATAGCAAAATAAATTGTAAACCCTGGGGCAAAAAACAATTAAAAGAAAAATAATCTTTATTAAAGGGCTTGTAACACCTTGGGGAAAACATAGGAAATGACGCATCATTTTAGTTATGTTTCCTGTTTTTCACTTCACCGTATTTTCTGCTATTAAGGAGATTTACATGGAAATGGGATCCCTGTCCTTTGAACCTTATCTACTCCTGCAGCTTGTCTACATGTGATGTCATAATCTTCTGCTTGTGACATCATAATCATTTTCACAGCAGTTGATTATGGTTCATAAACCGAGGATTTTGACATCACGTGTTGACAGGTAGCAAGAGCTGATGACCTCTAAGGGACAAGGAGCATATTATTAGGGCAGTAGTAAAGGCTTGTGTGTGTGTGTGTGTGGGGTAATTAAAAAAACAAAAACAAAAGTGAACTTTAATCTGAATTGTGTACAAGTTTATAGGGGCACTAGGAGAGCCTCTTGCATGTTCTTAGGGCAAGAGAACTGCAAACCGAAGGTAAGCAGGTCTGGTGCCCTGAGGATGCTGGAGGCAACACTTTCATATCCATAAGAGGCCCTCCTAGCGCCCATATGAACCTATTATAGATCGTGCCATAATTTAAAAAAAATGCATTTTATGCATTCGCTTTCTGTGGCACAAAAGGCAGTCATCGAGGAGCCCGTTACAGTGCTCAACGCGTGCGGTACTCTTGTGGCAACAAGAATACTTCATGCACAACTGAAGGAGGCACTGAGACTACTCACAAACATTCCTGCAATTTGTAATATCTTTGGAAATTTTCTTAGAGATCTCACTGGCTCTTTAAATTGCAATAGAAACACTGAAGTTGACAGCAGATAAGGATCACAAGGCCCCATCCAGTCTGCCCATTTTTTCTACCTTATGAATGTGCCATAGGCCTTTACTCTGTCAATGGCCTATCTATTCATACTCCTCTGTATTGCTCCTTTATGCCTGTCCTATGCCTGTCTGAAGCCCTGCACTGTATTCATCTCCACCACTTCCGTAATAGCGAAATAAATTCCAGTATGGAAAATAGCTGCTGCGGCATAACAAAATGCAACACATGATAGAATGTAACATATAGGGGCAGTAACAATGCTTTTTATTTGTTTTTATTTATATATGATATTAAAGAAAACCTCTAGTCAAAAAAATATATATATTTTTTTCAGTGTGAATTCAATTTAACCAGCTAGCCCACCAGTGTGGTGGGAGGATTATCGCTGCTGATACCAGTGATCCAAGTTTGGGAACAAACTTGTGTAGTTGGGGTGGCTGGGGAAGAAGGATTGAGCATCCCAGAGGACATTTTCCTCCTTCATGGAGGGAGGGTCGCCACCTCTGTTGTAGTGCTACCACCTGTGTAACCACAGGTCGCAGTGCAACAGTAAGCAGGCAAGAAAGCGAGGTCATCAGCTGTGCACACAGATGTCATGCCTCTATGTTCATTCTCATCTTGTGCCCCTAGAATGATGATGACCGTGAGGGGGGAACTAGGAAAATGGTGCAGAAGTATCCCAGTATGTCTGGCTGTGTATGTCTGCCATGCTATTGCCTGTTGAGAAATTGGGGTAAATTCCCCTGCCCTAACCTCAAGTGTCTGAGAGACAATTCATGACTCCATGGATGGGCAGTTGACAGCATCGAGATGCAGAAGTCAGGTGTATCTGAGGAGTCCTGAGGATGTGGTTGTTGGAGATGGAACGGGGGCATAAAATGTAAGTAAAAAACAATCTAACCATTTTGTCATAGCTGCAGTCCAAACACTAACGTACTGTTCTGTTTTTGTGTTCTTACAGGGTGCAATAGGAAGCATTTCTTGCAATACATAGCAGTGAACTGCTAAACATTTCATGTTAGTGTCCATGGCACAGGAAACAACCTGTAAACCTTAATATGCCCAATTCTCAGTTGTATGGAACTGGCAATAAATTGTTGTGCCATAATTTACTGCCACGCCCTAGGCTGCAATTCTGCCCCCCTATCTATGCTTGGAGGGGACTGGAGAATCGTTCCATGCCTGACCATATCAAAGTTTGTATGTACTTAACTTCAGTTTGTTTGTTTTTCTCCTGTGTGTATTTTAGCCTGTATGTAACTATTCCTACAGGACCATGTTAACCTGTTGACTACTGCTGTCCTCCCATGAAAATGAGAAGCTGCATCTCATGGGGTAATAAATAGACACATAATAAAGTGTGTTGGTGCATGAAAGGGGTGAGATAGGTAAGAAAAATTACATGTAGTTCTCACCCCAGGAATTCTTCAATAATCCTAACTTGCAGTCAGCCTTTAAAGTAGAACTGGTCAGAGATGGACTGTATGCTAATGATGCAATCATCATCGGCTCGTGCTAATTTTCAAATGCTGCTCTTATCAGCTGCCTACATTCTAACGCTTCAGATTTCATTCTCCACCTGCCAGACCAGATGCCTCGGAGATCTATTCTCATCAGTCGTTGTCTGAACTTCAAAATAATTGTAAGTACTGTGTTTACTTATTTGTAACATATGGATACGCCTCAATAATACTATACTAAGTTATACAAAAATTTCCCAGTAATACATCACTACTCTCAATAATACTATCCTGAAAAGTGGTAATACTATCATTTGTGCTGATAATACTACAGTTCAAAGGTCAACTCCAACTGTAGTATTATCAATGGATCCATATATTACAAAAAATAACAGAGATAAGTGTTTTACAAGGCAGTAATACTATCTTGAGGCTTTGGGGACCTTAGGACCTCTCGAGCTTTGCTCTCGAGGTTCCATGTCCCCAAAACCTCTCAATGGTATTACTGCCTTGTAATATACACTTATTTATCTATTTTTCTATTTTCGTTTTGCTGCCTTTATCTTCTATATTTCTGTAGTAAACCGCTAGTTAAGTTTTTTTATTATTTTTCGTGGTTTCTCCTGGTTCGGTATAACTGAGGAGGAACCATGACATTTTTGGTTATTTCAGAGTTTTCAAACTAAAAAGCTCTGTTACTTTAGTTTTATTTTACCAAATTTATTGTTTTTTAGTTACCGCTAAATCCAGTTACAGAACCGATAACTTTGGTTAATTTCCTATGGGTTCCCGGTTCCAGTCGGAATTTTCATTGGTTCCTGAACTGACCATAACTGAAAATTAACATTTACATTTTTAAAACTTTCTTTGTGGTTCCTGTGTTTATCAGTTTTTCACTATGTCAGAAAAACCTAAGAAGAGAACCGGAGAACCTGGGTTCAAAAACTGTACCCAGTGTGGTGAAGTGTTTGCCAAAGCAGACCAGCACTCCCTGTGTGGTGTCTGCCTTGGGTGTGAGTATTTTAGAGTGGATTGTGATATTTATTTGTAAAACCTGTCCTGAAAAGACAGTGAATAAGCTTCTGAAAAGGCTTAAAATGAAGCTTCCTGTGCCTGGGGGTCCCTCGAGCTCTGACCAGCCGACCCCCCCCACTCCTCATAGGTGCTGGAACGAGGGGGCCACTAGGGCCATGGCCTTACCACTTTCATAAGTGGCCCTATCACTTTTTGCTATCGTGATAATATATTTAATAAGGGAAAATGTACCCCTTACGTCCTTGGCCCTACCACTTTTCAAACCATTCCGGCACCACTGCCACTCCTGCAGGTAAAACTGCAGAGCCTGTACCAGCTACCCCTGACACAGGTACCCAGGCTTCTGGTAGAAGCTCTAAGGAACCATCTGACTCTCTGGTTCCAGCAAAAAAGACCAGAAAAGTTAAGCACACTGAACCCTCTGCTAACCAGCACTTGGGGACTTCTGCTGTGCATTCACCACAAGAAATTGCCCAGGCATTTAGGGTGATTCAGGCCCTGCAGAGGCTGCTACCTACCCCTTGACAACAGGCTTCAGTGCAGATCCCTCCTAAGCAAACAGCAACCTCTGCCCAGCCCCCACTCCCATCAGCAGATGGAGTTTGAGGACTATGAAGAATTTGAGGAGGAAGAACCTATTGAGGCAGAAGTTTCCCCTGACCAGGAGTTTGGCTCCCTTCCTAGGACAGCAGAGGATTATTTTTCTCACTTTTCCTTTGTGAGAAAAATGGTAAATGCTTTAGACTTAGTCACTAACGAGGTTAAAGAGGATGAAGAGGAGGCTGAGTATCTGGAAATGATGGGGTTGACACCCACTAAGAAACTCCTGCTTCCTAAGAGTAAATTCTTTAAAAAGGATACTTTAAAGATCTTTTAGACTCCCAACTCTGTCCCTCCTTTGGATAAAAGGCTGGACAAAAAGTACCAATTGGATGGGGAAGGGACTGAAGTTTTGTTCACTCACCCTGACCATCAGGGGGTGGTGCAAACTGCAGCCTGTGACAGGGCTAAGGTACCATTATCCTCTCATCCTCCTGACAAAGATTCCAGGAAATTAGACAGCATGGCCAAAAATGGTTATCTGTCTGGCTCTCTGGCTATCAGGCAAGCCAACTACCAGGCTTATGCAGCCCAGCACCAGAAATCCCTGTGGCAGTCTGTCCTGGCTATGTCAGATAATGCTTCGGGTAGCCTCTCAACAGATTTTGTTGAGACTGCAAGATATGGCTTGGAAGCAGCCAAATACCAATTCCAAATGGCTGCAGATTCTAATGATACTGCTGCCAGATGGATAGTGAACACAGTTACTCATAGTGAACACAGTTACTCAGTGGAGGTTTGCAGGGTTAAGAGCTGCAAACCTAAATCAGGATACACAAACCAAGGCCATGGACTTCTCTGTTGAGGGTAACTCCCTATTTGGAACCCAAACAGAGGCCTATGTGAAGAAGGTGGATGAATACAAGGCCACCTACAGCAGTAATTCTGCCAAAGAAAGGGCATCTCCCTCTTCTAGGCCTTATGGAAGGGGAGGCAGGGGCAGAGCTGCCTACAGCAGGCCTTTTTACCAGGCCCAGGCTGTTCCACAACCCCAGCAGTACCATCAGCAGACAGAGTACTTTAGAGGATGAGGCAGAAGGGGATCCAGGCAGGGTTCCCAGGCTGGTCAAGCCCAGCCACAGCCTAAACAGGCTCCCTGACTTGTTTGCCAAGGCCGTCTCCCTACTACCAGTAGGGAGCAGACTGGCTCAATTTTTCCAGGCTTGGAAAAACATTACCACAGACAAGTGGGTTCTGGAAATAGTGAGTCAGGGTTTGTCCCTGAGTTTCAGATCCTTCCCACCTCTCAGAACTAGAGTGTTCAAGCCAGCTTCCAATGCAAAAAAGAAGCTTCTTGAAAAGAAGGTTCAAACATCTGCTGTTGTCAAAGGCAGTAGAGCCTGTTCCTCCACAGCAAAAGGGTAAGGGTGCTTACTCAAGACACTTCCTCACAGCAAAAAAATGGGGAAGTGGTGGCCTATTCTAAACCTAAGACTGCTGAACAGGCACCTGACAAAACCAAAGTTCAAGATGGTGACCTTAGCACTAATTCTGCCAACACTCCAATAGGAGACTGGTTGGCATCTCTGGACCTAAGGGATACTTATTTCCACATCCCCATAAGAGAGTCTCATCAAAAGTACCTCCAGTTCAGACTCCTTTCATGTCATTACCAGTTTTCAACCCTGCCATTCGGGCTCACTTCAGCTCCAAGAGTGTTCACAAAGTGCCTGGAAGTGGTAGTGGCACACCTACAAACGTTGGGTGTCATAGTATTTCCATACCTAGACGACTGGTTGGTGGTGGGAAACTCACCACAACAGGTAAGGGAACATTTGCAGCTAGTATCACATAATAGCTAAACAAAAATAGCGAAGCAATAATAGCAAAGACATAATAGCGACTGTCATATGAGTGACCGACACATAATAGCGAACGACAGAATAGGGACTTATAGTTACGTGGACCAGAATATGCCGCTCTCTCCACCATCAATGAACAGTGTGGTGTTAGAATATTTAAACTAGTGGGGTAGAGGGGTTGCCCACCGCATATGTTACAATGGACAACAACTGTTATGCTACCCCTGCATCTGTAAGTTTCTTGAGTGTATTCAGGAGGAACAACGTTTGGCGAAGGTGAGGATGGAGCAGCTTTTGTCCACTGCAGAGACCCCCACAGTTTGACGTAGATACTGGGATCTGGCCGCACGGCTGCAGGTTATTGTTAGGGAGTAAGACATTCACAGTCAGTATAACTACTTGAGAGGCCTGGCATATAACTTTTAATTGCAAATCTGATGGTATTAGTAGCTATTATGTGCTATGCGCTGTTATTAGCATTCGCTATATTGTCGTTCGCTATTTTGATGTTGGCTGTAATGCATTCGCTGTTTTGACATGGAGCCTTTGCAGCTCACTCAGGGCCTCTTAGAGTCCTTAAGGTTTCTGATAAATCTCGAAAAGTCTGTCCTTTTACCCACAAATGTACTGCAATTCATAGGAGCAGAGTTGAATACCCTAGAGGGCAGGGCCTACCTGCCTCTGGACAGGGTAAGAAACACTGTACAGATTGTGGGCTTCTTCAGCTTGAACAGACCAAAAACTGCAAGGCAGTTTCTGCAGTTACTGGGCCATATGGCTGCAGCCACAGGCACAGTCTTGGGGTCCAGGTTCCAGATGAGGGACGTGCAGTTCCACCTCAGGGCACATTGGTGCCAAAGAAGGGGGCCCCCCCTCTCAAAGCTGATTCCAGTAACAAAAACATTACTACAGTCCCTCCAGTGCTAGAAAGAGGAAGCCAGCCTAAGGGAAAGGGTTTCTTTCCAGCAAGAGTCCCCGTCCATGGTTCTCACAACAGATGCATCACTACTAGGGTGGGGTGCCCATCTCTGGGATCACACCCCCCACGGTACATAGTCAAGTGCAGAGTCACTCCAGCATATCAGTCTACTGGAACTCAGAGCAGTGTTGATGGCCCTACAGGACTTTGCCCCACTAGTGCAGGGAAGGGTGGTGCAGATCAGAACAGACAATACCACCACAATGTACTACATAAACAAGCAGGGAGGAATAAGGTCAAGCCCTCTGCGCACAGAGGCCATGAAAACATGGAGTCTGGCATACTTCTTGAGAGTTTTCCCTGGCAGATACACTCCATTGAATCAGCCAGGCCCATCACAAATGGGCCCTCAACAGACAGGTGTTGGAAGCAGTTTTCAGAAGGTGGGGTACCCCAGAGATAGATCTCTTTGCATCCTGTGAAAATCATCACCTGCCACAGTACTATTGCAGGCCACCAGCCCAGGGGACAATTCCCCTGGATGCTGTGGCCTTGGATTGGTTAGGGATGCACCTGTATGCTTTCCCTCCTTTCCCTTTGGTGTTCAGAGTTCTGACGAAGATCAGATCCCAACCAGCATCAATGATCTTGATAGCACCAGCTTATGAACATATGAACATACGAAATTTGCCAGCAGATAAAGGTCTAGTGGTCTATCAAGTCTGCTCGAATGTACAGCTAGCACCCCTTATTCTGCAGCTGCCCCTCCCTCCCACTCTTCCCCTCCTGTGACCCTCCCCCGTGCCCTATCCCAGCCCCTTTTGAAGCAATCCACTGTTCTACTGAATACCACTTCTGTCGGTAACGCATTCCACCCAGCTACCACCCTCTCTGTAAAAAAAGTGTCTCCTCATCTCCCTCCTGAAGCTTCCTCCTTCCAGTCTCCTATCATAGCTCTAGGTGTCCCTCCCCTCCCTTACTTTGAACAGCTCCTCTGTACCTATCATGTTTATTCCTTTCATATACTTGAAGGTTTCAATCATATCCCCCAGTACCTCCTCTCCTCCAGCTAGTACATGTTCAACTCCCTCAGCCTCCTCTCGTATGGTTAGTCCCCCAGCCCCTTGATCATCTTTGTTGCCCTGTGCTGCACCCCCTCCAGTTACTTAATGTCCCTCTTCAGATACGGGCGCTAGTACTGCACGCAGTACTCCAGGTGCGATCTAACTAATGACCTATACAGTGGCAGAATCACCTCCTCCCTCCTCGAGGATATACCCTTTGCAATGCAACCCAGCATTTTGTTGACCTTTGCAGCTGCCTTCCTACATTGTGCTGAGTTGTTCATTGACCCTGTAATGAGCACCCCCAGATCCTTCTCCTCCTCTGTCTTAACTAGCTGCACTCCCCCAGCCAGTAACTCCTCCTTGGCTTTTTCGCCTCAAAATGCAGCACTTTGCACTTTTTGGCATTGAACCCCAGTTGCCAGGTGTCCAACCAGGTTTCCAGCTTTGCCAGATCATCCTGTAATCCCTACCATCCCCCTAGGTCATCCACCACTGCTCCCATCTTGGTGTTGTCAGCAAACAAACTGGTCTTGCTCTTGATGCCCAATGATATGTCTGTAATGAATATCTCAAACAGCACTGGTCCCAACACCGAGCTCTGTGGAACACTGCTTATCACTACCCTTGGGGATGAGCACTCCCCACCCACCCTACCCTCTGTAGCCTTCCCTGAAGCTTGTTCTCTACCCATCTCACCAGTTTTGCACCCGCTGCAGTGCCTTCTAACTTACTTCCCAGCCTTGCATGTGGCACTGAGTCGAATGCCTTACTGAAGTCCAGGTATAGGACATCCACTGCATGACCCCCATCCAATTGCCTAGTTGCCCAGTCATAGAACTCTACCAAGCTGGTTTGGCAGGATCTGCCACTTACGAAGCCATGGTGTCTGCTGTCCTGTAGTCCTTTGGCCTCCAAAAGGGCCACCAGCCTCTCCTTTAGGATAGTCTCCATTAGCTTACCCACGATGGATGTGAGGCTCACTGGTCTGTAGTTTCCCGGTTCATCCTTGGGGCTACTCTTGTGGAGGGGCACCACATGAGCCATCCTCCAATCCTGAGGTACACACACCCTGAGTGTAGTGAGGTATTACATAGGTCTGGCAGAGGTCCCACCAGGACCTCTACCAGCTCCTTAAGTACCCTGGGGTTAATGCCATCTGGGCCTGGCACCTTGTCCACCATCAGTGCCCTCAAACCCTCCAGAACCCTGCCCTCCATGATTAACCCATCCATCACCCCTTCCCCTCTTTCTGCCCTCCCTCCCCCTTGGGTATCACCCCCCTCTCTTCTCCTTGGCAAATACCGAGCAGAAGTAGTCATTTAGCACTTCTGCCTTATCACCCCCTGCTTCCACCCAACCCCCTCCTTCCTAATCTGTACTATATGGTCCTTGCAGTTCCTTTTCTTCCTGATGTACCTGAAGAAGTCCTTCTCCCCCTTATTAATGCCCTGTGCCAGCCTGAGTTCCGTAGACACCTTGGCTGCCCTTACTGCCCTTGTCACCTCCTTCGATTCCTTCAGGTACTCCTCCCTGTCCTTCCCCCCTCCCTTTTTTTTGTACCTACTGAAGGCAGCTCCTTTCCTCCTTACCTTTTCCATGACCTCCTTGCTCACCCTGCTAGGTTTCTTTGCCCTGCCTTCTTGCTCTGGGCCTTGCTGCAGGTTCTGGTTGCCTCCACTATCCCCAGCTTTGTGAGCTCCCACCTCTGGTTAGTGCCTATACTAGGTTGAATTCTGGCCAGGTACCCTTTTACCATTTCCTTCAGCCTCCTGAAATCTGCCCTGCTGAAGTCCACCATCCTTGTGCCGGATTCCACTCTTTCCTTACCCATATCCAACGTGAACCATACTGAGTGGTGGTCACTCCCCGACAGCGGTTCTTCCACCCTAAGTTCCCTAACAAACTCCCCATTTGTCAGCACATGGTCAAGGGTATTCCCTAACCTTGTTGGTTCGCTGATCATTTGCATCATGAAGCTGTCCTGGAAGGCATCCAGCAGTACCTGCTCCCTTCTATTCCTGGTTGTTGGGGTACTCCAATCCACTCCTGGGATGTTGACATCCCCCACAATCACCACACTACCCTTCTCGCAGGTCCTCCTGATCTGTCCCACTAGTTCCCTGTCTAACTCCTCTGTCTGAGAGGGAGGCCTGTACACCACTTCCATTCTGAGTCCTATTCTTGGAATCCTGGATTTGCAACCATAGTGACTGTATACTACCCTCCTCCCCTTCCTACTGTACACACTTCAGTCCTTCCCTCACATATAGTGCCACCCCATCCTTTCCCAATCACTATATCCCTTCAAAATATCCTGTATATTGCCACATATAGTGCCACTCCATCCTTTCCCCATCACTATATCCCTTAAAAATATCCTGTACCCTGGTATGGACAGGTCTCAGTCATTGTATTGAGATGCCTATGTTTTGGTGATGGCTGCAATGTCCACCTCCCCCTCTGCCATGAGAGTCTATAGCTCTGCAGTTTTCTTCCCAAGACTTCTAACATTCAGGGTGACCCCCTTCCCCTCCTGCCCTCCTTTACTAGCATCACCACTAGTACTTGCCCTTTGTCACTGTTATGGGGGCTAAGCTCATATGGCTTCCCAACCTTTGGTGTCTGCATGTCTCTTGCCCGCCTGCCACTCCCCTTCCCGCTCCTAGTTTAAATGCCCAACTTGCTCTGTGTACTCCTCCATCCTCTGTTTCAACACTTCCTTCCCTTTTCACTCAAGTATAGTCAATCCTTGGCATAGAGACTATTGTCCTCCCAGGTTCCTCCCTACCCCTCACCAGCCTGTACCCTGTAGCATGACACCAGGTTCTTAGCCATTCATTAAAATCCTTTATTCTCAGCTTTCTTGCTGTGGTTGTCCTGGGCACTGGAAGCATTTCTGAGAAAGTTACTGATCTTCCTGCCCCCTCACATAATTGTTCTAGTTCTTCAAACCTCCTCTGGACTATATCTACCATCCTGTCAGCCAGGTTGTTCATCTCCAAATGTATAATTAAATGAGGCTTTTCCCTACCCCTTCTAGCATATTTTAGAACAGATTATCCCACCCTTTCCACTGTCATTCCCGGCATGGCCTCCACCCAAATGCAACTATGCCTCTCCCCTTTGCTACCCCACCTACCTGACTCCTCTTAGTATTGAGTCCCCCAGCACCAAGATTCCACCTCTCTTACTAGCTGCTTGCTTCCCTTCCTCCCCATCTCTCACTCCTGGCTCCTCCTCTTCCTTCTGCACAGTAGTTCCCCCTTCTGCCCCTGTTGTAATTCCCCCAGCAGAACTTCCCCCCACTCCACTTTCATCCAGACTTCTATCAGTTACTCCTTCAATTTCATCACCTCCCTCCTCCTCCTTTCCCTCTAGTACTGCAAAACAGTTTTCTGAAGACCCTTCTCCAATGCCCATTTCCTCTCTCCTCATAGTAGCCTGTTCCCTCATTTCAACTCCATGACTGTTGCCACTTCTCCTCCTCCCCTCACCGGTCCTTTTCTCCTCCTTCCTGTTGTCTTTTTTTTCCTTTGACCTGGTTTCCCCCGCCACCATTCTTCTTGGCCTGGCCCCCCGTCTCTGGTTGCCTTCTTCTGACCCTCTTCTCCCCCCTCTTGCCCCAAATTGCCCTCCCTCCTCATCTCCCCTGCTCCCTCCCTCCAGTACTGGGCTATAGCATCCTCCAGTCTGCCTTGCCTGTCTTAGCTCCTCCTGCAGACCCTCAATCTTTTTTAAGTTTCTTTATTTGGTTGCGCACTAAACATCCTCCCACCCTCCACGTAATTTTTAGAAAGATTGGCACACCACAGTTGTTGCAGCCTACCACCCTACCTATTGCTCTCATTGCCCACCAGTGACCCGCCCACCCTTCCAGATGAAGGATACCCAACACTCCCACAAGTCTCCCCTCTATCATTGCAAAAATTTCTTCTCCTTTTCTCACTCTCTCTTACCCCCTTTATCATACACTTTAGATAGATTGAGCAGCTGCCTTTTAAGTTCATATCCCTCCTGTCCACACCTAAAAAGAAATTGTAAACAACTGTTGCACAGCCTCCTTCTAAATCCTACCCCTCCTTTCCACAATGCAAGCACCAGTGCAAATGGGTAAACATGAAAGTGCCTTGTGTTGCAGTTACTTCCCTTCCATGGAGATAACAGTCATCTCTTCACTCGCTGCTGTTTCTTTCCTGGACGTCTGCTTCTCCCATGACAGGTGCATGTCCTTTGCCCTTTTGGGGATGTGATATCAGAACCCCGGGCATAAAGGAAATGATGTACCTGGGGCGGGTGGGGTGAGGGGTGGGGTGGGTATGACCAGCCCTTGCCTTCCAGAAACAGTCAGGTAGCTGAGGCCGCTGGCCAGACAATTAGCACCCTTCCCCCACTATGCACTAAACTTTGCAGCTAGTGAAGACAGCAAAAAAACTCACAACTCCACTAAAAGCACAAAAAATATGTTTGATACCAGAAGAAACAGGTTTCCAATTCTAACAGCCTCACCAACAACACACCAAAATAGGCTTGAAATTAGAAGATATAGGTTTCCAATTCAAAGAAACAGACCCACCAGAACAGTCCCAATACAAGCACACCAAAACAGGTTTGAAATCAGAAGAAACAGGCCTCCAATTTAAGGAAATGACAGCCCCACTTAAAGCACACCAAAATAAATTTCAGAGTTTCAACAGCTCCCAAACAGTTCCCTGCTAGCCCTTTTTAAAAAGTAAGAAAAACTCAGCCTTCTACTAAGTGAAACAACAAGACAAATCAGCCCACTTACAGCACACCAAAATGGATTCAAAATTCCAACAGCCCCCAAAACAATGCCTTGCTAGACCCTTAGAAGTAGCAAGAAAAAAACCTGCTACCAAGTGAAATCAACAAGAAGCAATTTAAAAGCAGCAAGGAGCAGCTACTGCACTGAAATGGATCTGATCCCTTCCTCTTCTAGTTTCTAGATTGGGCCAGGTAGCCATGGTACTCTGCTGCTCTCCATGTCTGTAGTCAAACCAATACACCTTCATCGGAGGTACAACCTGTTAACCTCCAATCATGGGAGTATCCTGTGCCCGAACCTCAGATCCCTCAGACTCAAGGCATGGCTCTTGAGGACTTAGAGTATGCAGGCTTGCATCTCTCAGAAAGTGTTCTGGATATTCTCAGGGGATACAGGAAACCCTCTACTAAGAAAACTTGTGCTTCAAAATGGAAAAGGTTTTCAATTTGATGTTCCACTAATGATGTGGTACCAGCACAGACAGGGATTCCAGCTTTGCTGGATTACCTTACCCATTTGCATTCCTTGGCCTTGCAGCCCACTACCTCAAAGGTCCAAATGGCCTTAGTATCTGCTTACATCTCAGCTGGACAGAATGCCTCTATGGCATCAAATCCTATTTTCAAGAGGTTATTCAAATGGCTCATCTGCACCCCTGTCATGGGGAACTGGTGTCAACTTGAGACTTACATGTCAGTATAGCCAAGCTCATGGGTCCCCCATTTGAGCCTATGGCCTCAGCTCATTTGAAATATTTCACACAGAAAACAGTTTTCCTAGTGGCAATAACCTCTGCCAGAAGGATCAGTGAGCTTCAGGCTCTGTGCATTGATCAGGACTACATTTCATTCCACAGAGACAAGGTAGTTCTACGAACAAACAGGAAATTTCTTCCCAAGGTGGTTTCTGATTTCCATTTGAACCAGTCCATTACCCTACCAGTCATTTTCCCTGAACATTCTAGTTCAGCTGAGTGTAGACTTCACAGTCTGGATGTCAAACGAGCCCTTAGCTACTACATGACAGCTACTAAGGACCGCAGGCAGGATAGAAAACAGCTGTTCCTGACAGATGGGGGTGTTGGCAAAGGAAATCCAGCAACTAAAAAGTAATTTTCTTGCTGGATAGGCCAGTGTATTCAGTTCTGCTACTCCAAAGCTGGGAAAGATCCCCTGGCAGGGCTGAGAGCTAATTCCACAAGGGGTACAGCTGCTACCATAGTAGTAGCCAGGTATGTCCCATTGGTGGAGTTCTGTAAAGCAGCTACCTGGAGAAGAGTGCAAACCTTCACAAAGCACTATAGTCTGGACACCCAGTTCAGAGGTAATGCCAGGTTTGGCACAGCAGTCATGCAGAGTCTGTTTCTAAAGTAGGTTCTGTGCCCACCTGCAAGGGTACTGCTTCGCAGTCTGCAAGAATTATGAATTGGAGAATTCCTGAGGTGAGAAGAAAAAAATTACTTACCATAGTAATCTTGATTCTTCCAAGGTATTCTCCAATATTCATAGGTCTCCCACCCTGAACAACTATGTGTAAGGGTGCCACACACTGGCATGTCTGTTTGGTTTTTTTTTAGCCTCTTGGGCATTGGTTTCCACTTCTTCAGGTGATTCTGACATTCAGGAGGGGATTTGTGTTTTTTCCTCCAGTTAGGGATTTATTTAATAGTTTGTTGTTGTTTAATAATTATTTAGATACAGTTCCTCATGGGGCCTGTCTTGCAGGCTTCCATGAAATCTGAAGCATTAGAATATAGGCAGTTGATAAGGACAGCATTTAAAAGTGACACAAGCCAATGATGATTCCATCATTAGCATACATTTTATTTCCTGGCAGTTCTATCTTAAAGGCTGACTGCAAGAGTTATGAATATTGAGGAATACCTTGAAAGAAACAAGATTACTATGGTAAGTAATTTTTTTTCTTGGATTCACATAGCCTTTTACAGCCAGGCCCACTGGTGCTGCATTTTTGTGGTGCCCCATGCTTTAGAACTCTTCTAGGTAGGTGGTAGAGGCATTGCACAAGGCAGTCATCCCTTTAAGAGCTGGTTTGGGGACCAGGATCAGTGAGGGAGTGGAAATGTGAAGGACGCATGCAAGCAGCCAGGTCCAGGGAGGGAGGTATCCATTGGACTACTAAGGACTTGCCAAATTTGGGGTTCGGGTTGGGGGTCACTGGACTACCAGAGATGACAGTAAAGGACATAGGAGTAGACTGTGTCAACTGGCCTTAAGCCATAAGGAATGGGCCAGGTGGTGGCTGGGAGGATATGTATTTCTACAAACCAACTTGTGCATGTAAGTATATGGCACTGGGCCAAGTGCATACATACACAAGTCAGTATTGTGAGCGGTCACTGTGCGCAAATCTGATTTGCACACAGTGACTGCTTAAAATGCCTTATTGCATTCCAAGATTACAAATCATAGAAACATAGACTTTGACGGCAGATAAGGACAGCTTGGCCCACCCAGTCTGCCCATTTCCCTACCTATTGGATAAGCTGCAGATCCTAGTTAACCTACAGCCTACTTCCTCCTACCCCCCACAAGAATTGCTTTATGTCTGTCCCAAGCATTATAGAATTCCCCCCACTTTTTTGACCCCCAACCTCCTCAGGAAGGCTGGTCCATGCATCCACTACCCTCTCTGTGAAAAAATACTTCCTTACATTGCCCCTGAGCCATCTGCCCTCTATCTTCAAATTGTGCCCCCTTGTTCTTGCACATCTCTTTTTCTGAAAGATGCTACCCTCTTGGACTTTATTGATTCCCTAGAAGCACTTAAACGTTTCTATCGTGTCCCCCCTCTCCCTCCTTTCCTCAAGGGTATACATATTAAGCTCCTTTAGTTTCTCTTCATATGGCTTCTGGTGCAGACCCTACACCATTTTAGTTGCCTTCCTCTGGACTGCCTCCATCTTGTCTATATCCTTGCAGAGATGAGGTCTCCAGAACTGCACACAGTATTCCAGATGGGGTCTCACCAACTGTCTGTACAAAGGGATAACAACTTCCTGTTTTCTATGGGTGATGCCCCACCCTATGCATCCCAGTATCCTCCCAGCCCCCCCTCACTGCCTTCTCACATTGCTTGCCTACCTTTACATCATCTGATATGACTATCCCAGGTCCCTTTCCATTTTTATTGTTGTTAGTACCTCCCCCCAACATGATGCACTCTTCCTCTGGGTTTTTGTTTCCCAGCTGCATTACTTTGCATTTCCTTGCATTGAATCTAAGTTGCCATACTTTTGACCATTCCTCCAACCTTGCCAAGTCCCTTCTCATCCTTTCCATCCCCTCTTGTGTATCAACCCCGTTGCAGATCTTTATGTCGTCTGCAAAGAGGCATACTTTCCCTTCCAGTCCCTCTGCAATGTCACCTATAAAGACATTAAAAGAGGACCGGTCCCAGTACTAAACTCTGTGGTACCCCATTAGTAACCCCCTTTCTTCGGAGTGGGCTCCATTTACTATTATCCTCTGTGTCCTGTTGTCCAGCCAATGTTTTACCCAGGCTACAACCGTAGGACCCACTCCATGGCTGGCTAATTCATTTATTAATCTTTTGTGTGGGACTGTGTCAAATGCCTTGCTAAAGTCTGGGAAGGCCACGTCCATAGCCCCTCTCTGGTCTACTACTTTGGTCACCCAGTCAAAGAAATCGAATAGATTCATCTGACATGACCTTCCCACTGTGAATCCATGCTGCCTTGGGTCCTGCGCCCCACTGGCCTCTAGGCACTAAACAGTTATTTCCTTCAGAAGTGATTCCATCATTTTTCCTATCACTGAGGTCAAACTAACAGGTCTGTAGTTTCCTGCCTCTGTCTTGCTCCCACTTTTGTGAAGGAGAATCACATCCACTCTCCTCCAGTCCTCAGGTACTACACCATCCTCCCATCTCCAGACTGAGTTGGCCAGGATTTGTGGGATCTCCTCTCCCACCTAGGGACCACCAGGGCCACTGCCATTGCCTCAGAGGTTGCCAAGAAAGAGGAACGGTTGGACTACAGTAGGCTCAGGGAGAGTGAGGGTGATGGAACAGAGGTGCATCCCTCCAGTTGTACCTCTCCACAATTCATATGCTCTTCTGGCAGAGTGTGGTTCCTCTATGGAGGTACCCACAGTGGAGACCAAGGAGGATGCTGGGAACCTCCACAAAGGAGACCCACAGGAGGGTGGCATGGGACCCCACAGGGGAAGGAAGCAACTCATAGTTGGGGACTTCATTGCTAGGAAGGTAGAACGGGGGGAGGAAGGAGAGAGGGAGGTAAGTTGCCTGCCTGGCACCATGGCTTGGAGGGACAGGGTGCGAATCCTCAGGATCACCAGAGCAGCTGCACACGGGAGGGAACTGGATGTCATTGTCCACCTAGGGAAAAAATGATCTGGCTAAGAAAGGGATCAGAACAGTGCAGGAAGCATTTGTGGAGTTGGGGAAGGGCCTTAGACAAGTAGCATGCACGATAACCTTCTCGGAGGTGCTGCCTGTCTATGGCACGGGTGAGGTTAGGGTACTACACACCATGGGATTCAATCAGTGGTTGAAAAACTGGTGCATAGCTCAGGGATTTGGCTTCACTGGGGACTGGGGGTCCATATGGAGGGATGCAGGCCTATACTGGCGTGATGGCCTGCGTCTGTCCAGGAGGGGAATCAGGATCCTAGGTGATAGGTTTAAATGCTTCATTGGCAAGCATTTAAACTAGTCAAGGGGGGAGGCACTGTAGAGGAGCATGGAAATCCTAGCACCCCCCACAAAAAAACAGGGTACTAAGTGAGGTAAACATCAAGATAGAGATGTCGGGGGGCGTTGTGGAGCCTGAGCTGAGAAGCAGCAGATTCAAGCAGTTCTGATCCAACAGAGGATAAAAGTTCAAAAATCTACTATTTGAAGCAACTTTTGGGCAAATTACTTCATATAGTTGGAAAGAGGAGTTAAAACTGATCAAGAATGGGCAATCCTAGAAAGGATCGAGGTGCCGGGACTGGAGGGAAATCGAGCAATGCCCCTCAGCACTTGAGACCCGACACGAGTGCACAGGATGAGAATGCATCAAACTCAGGAGAAACTCTTAATTCTCTAGGTCTAAAAATCCAAAGATTGATTAATACAGTGACAGACCTTAATACCAAGATAGACTCTTTTGGGACTCGTGTAGCGGCTGTGGAAGTAATGGTTGACCACCTAAAAATACAGTACACGGTTAAAAGTCAAGCAGACTCGACGGCAGTAACCTCCGCGATGCTGGTAAAAAAGAATGCACATTTCAGGGCTCATTTGGAAACTTTAGAGAACCAGGCCCGATCCTCTCACCTGCACATATTGGGCCTCCCGGAAGAGATTGAAGGTGACCACCCTACATTATTTTTGCAGGACTGGTTCAATATAAAGTTAGTGGATGGAGGGCAAGATTTCCAGTTCGGTCTCCAGAAAGTCTACCGAATCACTCCCCGGAGATACCGTGAACAATCTGATGTCCCACGTACTCTACTAGTAGTGACTGATGGAATCGGAACCCAAGATAAGATACTTTGGATGGCCAGATAGTCGGGTCCCCTCACACAGGATGAACAGAATATTTACATTTTCCCCGACATCAGTTATGCGACGAGGATCCACTGCAAGACATTTGATGGTGTCCGCCTAAAGCTTCGAGAGGCTGCTATACCTCACACGATCATCTACCCGACCAAGCTCCGGATTGTTTTTGAGGGCAAAGTGTGGATTTTTGCTGATCTATTGAAGCCATAAAATGGGCCTCGCGGCTACAAATGGGTCAGCAGAAGGGAACAAGGGAAGAAGATGAAGATGTGGAATTGGCAGAAGATGGGAAAACTTGATTTTGTATTGGGCTAAGCACAGCTCTTATTTGTTTCTAATCTTGATTTTACCTCAGCATCGTCTGTTGAAATACAGATAGTTAAGAATCCTTTGTATTCTGTTGATAATATAAATCAATAAAGGAGAATGGGGCATCCTGAGTGAGGGGTTTAAGATCAATCGCTAGGACTGGATCTATGTAACCTCCTCTCTTTTCCGTATTTTCATTTCACATTGCATTTTTGGATTACCAAAATGTGCTTAAATATATATTTGAAACTGCTTGAATTATGCTGCTGTAAAAGTTAAAGTTTCTCTTAGATTCCTTATAATTAAGGCTAAAGTATGACACCATAAGTCCTATAAAAGGACGTGCTTAAGTTGGACTTGATTCTGGACTTTAGAAATGTCTTAATCATACTGCTCATGGGCCCAGGAAGCAGCAATTATGGTCTGGACTTTTAGGAAAGACATTCTAAGCAATTACCCCATGAATGTGGTATCATAACATCTAGATACTCCTCTCCTATGATTAAGGGGGCTTAGTCCCCTTTTGTATTCTATTGGTATATTATTATATGTCTATGATGTGAATGTATTGTTTACATCAAATAATGAAAAATAATAAAAATAAAAGTAAAAAAAAGATAGAGATGTCAATAGGGAGAAGGGCAGGGGTAAATGGAGAAAATGACAAACGCAATAAGGGACAGGGATGGGGCAAAAAGGGGTAAGGCTATCAAGAAATGGAGGGTAATGAGTACCAACACCCATAGTCTGGGCAACAAGCTCCCATAACTGGTGGCCTTGATGGAAGAGGGATGCTTGGATATCGTAGCAGTCACAGAAACATGGTACATAGAGAACCATGACTGGGACGTTAACATACCAGGGTACACAACCTACAGGAGAGACAAGGAGGGGAGAAGAGGGGCAGAGTAGCTCTCTATGTAAGGGAAGGGATAAAAGCAACTGAACAGAAGAGTAAACAGGGAGGAGAGGAGGCACTGTGAGTCACCTTAGAGACTGGAAATTGCACCACAATCTGCACAGGGGTTGTATACAGACCCCCATGACAGGGGGAGGAAATGGATAAGGATAGGCTAGAAGGCATCCTTAGGATGGCAGAGAAAGGGGAGATACTGTTGATGGGGGACCTTAATATGCCAGATGTTAACTGGAGCATCTTTGCTGCATCCACATCCAAAAGCAGGGCCATTCTCGATGCCCTTCAGGTGGCATGCCTTACACAGCTAGTTTTGAAACCCACTCATGAGGGAGTAATCTTAGACCTCATACTCTCAAATGGGGACAGTGAGAGGATCTCAGATCTAGAAGTGGGTAGCCATCTGGGAACAAGTGACCACCAAACAGTGTGGTTCACGATAAAGTCAGCTACAGAGTCAAGCCATACAAAAGTGAGGGTTCTGGACTTCGGGAGGGCTGACTTTGGCAAGATGGGAGAGTGCCTTAGAAAAGCACTAGCAAACAGGCTAGAAGGAGGGGTGGGGCAACAATAGGGAAACATCAAAAATGCCATCACAGAAGCAACAAGCATTTGTGTGAAGCAAATAAACAAATCAAAATGAAAGAAAAAGCCACAATGGTTCTCAAAAGAGGTGGCGGTGCAAGTTAGGGAGAAAAATATAGCATTTAGGAAGTATAAGAAAACACAGAAGGAGCAGGACAGAGAACTGTACCAGCTAAGGCAGAAGGAAGCAGGGAGGATAGTCAGAATAGCAAAGGCCAAAACTGAGGAAAAGATAGCCAACTTGGTTAAGAAGGGGAATAAAACCCTTTATAGGTATGTCAAGGAGTGTAGAAAGACAAAGGGAGGGATAGTGAGGCTGAATAGAATGGATGGTGGGTGGGCAGAGAGGGACAGTGAAAAAGCAGGGATACTGAACGAATACTTCTGCTCAGTATTCACAAAAGAGGAGGAGGGGAAGGTGCCTGATCGAATTAACAGAAGCACTCTGGATAGGGGGGTCAATCCCAGTCCTTTCACAGAAGAAAGGGTTCTGAAAGAACTCCTAAAACTGAAGGTGGACAAAGGACAAAGCAATGGGGCCTGATGGAATTCACCCCAGAATTCTAAAAGAATTTAGGAGAGAACTATTGACACCACTGACTACCCTTTGTAACAAATCATGGTAGGATGGTGTGGTACCTGAGGACTGGAGGAAGGTGGATGTGATTCCGCTTCACAAAAGTGGGAGCAAGACAGAGGCAGAAAACTACAGACCTGTCGGTTTGACCTCTGTGGTAGGGAAAATGATGGAATCACTTCTGAAGGAAAGAATTGTTGAGTACCTAGAGGCCAGTGGGGCATAGGACCCAAGGCAGCATGGGTTCATAGTGGGAAAGGTCATGTCAGACAAATCTAGTTGATTTCTTTGACTGGATGACCAAAGTAGTAGTCCAGGGAGGGGCTGTGGACATGGCATACCTAGACTATAGCAAGGCATTTGACACAGTCCCACACAAAAGATTAATAGTCAAATTAATCAGCCTTGGAGTGGGTCCCAGGGTGGTAGCCTGGGTAAAATATTGGCTGGACAACAGGACACAGAAGGTAATTGTAAATGGAGACTGCTCTGAAGAAAGAGGGGTTACTACCAGGGTACCGCAGGGTTCAGTACTGGGTCCAGTCCTTTTTAATGTCTTTATAAGTGACATTGCAGAGGAACTAGAAGGAAAAGTATGCCTCGTTGCAGATGACACAAAGATCTGCAACAGGGTTGATTCACAAGGAGGTGTGGAAAGGATGAGAAGGGACTTGGCAAGGTTGGAGGAATGGTGAGAAGTATGACAGCTTAGATTCAATGCAAAGAAGTGCAAAATAATGCACCTGGGAAACAAAAACCCAGGGGAAGATTACACAACGGGGGAAGAGGTAGTAACAACAACAAAAATGGAAAGGGACCTGGGAGTAATCATATCAGATGACCTTAAGGTTAGCAAGTAATGTGAGAAGGCAGTAGGGAGGGCTGGGGGGATACTGGGATGTATAGGGAGAGGCATCACCAGCAGAAAACAAAAAGTTGTTATCCCTCTGTACAGACAGTTGGTGAGACCCCATCTGGAGTATTGCATCCAATTCTGGAGACCCCATCTCCACAAGGACATAGACAGGATGGAGGCAATCCAGAGGAGGGCAACTAAAATGGTGCAGGGTCTGCAAGAGAAGCCAAGAGGAGAGACTAAAGGAGCTTAATATGTATACCCTGAGGAAAGGAGGAGAGGGGACATGATAGAAACTTTTAAGTACCTCAGTGGAATCAACAAAATCCAGGAGGGTAGCATCTTTCAGAAAAAGAGATGTGCAAGAACAAGGGGACACAATTTGAAGATGGGGGGGGGTTCAGGGGCAATGTGAGGAAGAATTTTTTCACAGAGAGGGTGGTGGATGCATGGAACAGCCTTCCTGAGGAGGTTGTGGGGTCTAAAACTGTGGGAGAATTCAAGAATGCATGGGACAGATATAAGTATATTTTTGTGGGAGGTAGGAAGAAATAGGCTGTTGGTTAAATAGGATCTGCAGCTTATCCAGTAGGTAGAGAAACGGGCAGACTAGGTGGGCCAAGCGGTCCTTATCTGCCATCAAAGTCTATGTTTCTATGTTAAAAAGGTGTCACTAGTTCTCCCCTTAGTTCTTTTAGAATTTTGGGGTGAATCCCGTCAGGCCCCACTGCTTTGTCCACCTTCAGTTTTAGGAGTTCTTTCAGAACCCTTTCTTCTGTGAATGGACTGGTATCAACTCCCCTATCCAGAGTGCTTCTATTCTTTGGTTTAGGTACCTTCCCCTCCTCTTCTTTTGTGAATACTGAACAGAAGTATTTGTTCGGTATCCTTGCTTTTTCACCGTCCCTCTCTGCCCACCCCCTTCCCTTCATTAAGCCTCACTATCCCTTCCTTGGTCTTTTTTTGCTCCCTAATTTACCTATAAAAGGTTTTATCCCCCTTCTTAACTGAGTTGGCTATCTTTTCCTCAGTTTGGGCCTTTGCTATTCTGACTGCCTTCCCTGCATCTTTCTGCTTTAACTGGCACAGTTCTCTGTTCTGTTCTGCTCCTGCTGTGTATCCTTATACTTCCTGCATGCTACCTTTTTCTCCGTAACCTTCACTGCCACCTCTTTTGAGAACCATAGTGGTTTTCTCCTTAGTTTTGTTTTGCTGATTTGTTTCACACAAAGGCTTGTTGCCTCTGTGATGACTGTTTTGATTTGTCCTTATTGTTCCTCCACCCCTCCCTCTTGCCCGTTTGCTAGTGCTTTTCTGAGGCACTCTCCCATTTTCCCAAAGTCAGCCCTCCTAAAGTCCAATACTCTTGCTTTTGTATGGCTTGACTCTCTATGGCTGTGTTTATCATGAACCTCACTGTTTGGTGGTCACTTGTTTCCAGATGGCTACCCACTTCTAAATTTGAGATCCGTGCTCCGTCCCCATTTGAGAGTACCAGGTTTAAGATTGCTCCCTCCTGAGTGGATTCCAACACTAGCTGTCTGAGGCATGCCCCCTGTAGGGCATCAAGAATGACCCTGCTGTTGGATATGGCTGTAGCAAGGGTGCTTCAATTAACATCTGACATGTTCAGGTCCCCCATCAACAATATATCCCCTTTTTCTACCATTCTAAGGATGCCTTCTATCATTTCCTTGTCCATTGCTTCCCCCTGAGATGGGGCTTGGTATACAACCCCCATGCGGATTGTGGTGCAATTTCCTGTCTCCAGGGTGACCCACAGGGCCTCCTCTACTCCCTGTTTACCCTTTAGTTCCATTGCTTTGATCCCTCCCTCACATAGAGAGCTACTCCTCCTCCTCTTTACCCACCCTGTCTCTCCCGTAGATTGTGTACCCTGGTATGTTGACATCCCAGTCATGGTTCTCTGTGTACCATGTTTGTGTGGACTGCCATGATATCCAGGCATCCTCTTCCATCAAGGCCACTAGTTCAGGGAGCTTGTTACCCACATAACAGGCATTAGTACTCATCGCCTCCATTTTTTTGATGGCCTTACCCTTAGCCCATCCCTGTCCTTACTGCCTTCTTTTTCTCCATTTACCCTGTCCTGCTAACTATTGACTTCTACTTGGTGTTTACCTCGCTAATCTACTATGTTTTTTGGGGAGGGCTGGGATTTCCTGCTCCTTTTCAGTGCCTCCCCCCCTTAGCTAGTTTAAATGCTTGTCAATGAAACCTAGGATCCTGGTTCCCCTTCCGGACAGATGCAGACCATCGTATCAGTATAGGCCTGTATCCCTTTAGGTGGACCCCCAGTCCCCAGTGAAGCTAAAACCCTGAGCTGTGCACTAGTTTTTCAAATCTTAGGGATATGTTGAAAACAAAACTAATGGACCTGGACTGGACAAGATTGGTAAAAGTCAAACCGGCTGTTACAGCTAAACCAGCTGGATGGGGGGAAGGTTGCACAGATTTCACCAGTTAGTCTGGCTTACTGGGCCATCATGCTTTTACCAGTTTATTCTGGCAGTCTGGTTTTCATCTGGATAAAAACTGGACCCAGACCAGACCAGATCGGTAAAAGCCAGTTTGGCTAGGCTGGCAAAATTTGCACAACTTGTGCAGTGTTTGGCTGGTCCAGTCAGACTGGCTGGCCAGGCTTTTATCAGTCTGGTCCAATCTGGATCCGTCAATCTAGTTTTCACCCACACCCCAAATCTTACAGAATCATAGACAGTGTTGGCAGAAAAAGACCACTGGTTTGTTCTCAGTTTACCAGTTTTGTGGGCCAGCGCCATAGGGGGCTTCTGCTCAAAATTATGTGTCTCATAAATATGCAGCTCTGGGGTCCCTGATGTGAGACATGAAACATAGAATTTATCAGCAGATAAGGACCACGTGGTTCATTTTTTCCCCTACCTACAGTATCACTGTAGAGCCTACTTGATATCTAGCTCTTCTTCCCTCCTCCTGTTCCTTTCAACTAAGATTCCCTTAGTTATTCATTTACTTTTTGTTTACCAGGTATGTGCATTAGACAGTAGCATTGCCTATTTTCAGGTACAACCCAGGAGACTTACAGACAAAAGAAACCGCAATTACAGGTGATACAGCAATGCGAAACATCCACATTGTTTATGTCTATCCTGTGCATTCTTGAACCCCACCACTATTTTCGGGTTTCATATGATAAGGGTGAAAAAACAAAGGTGAATGTCAAATCAGCAAAATCGCAACAGTAAGTGTATAAATGGCGCACATAAATTACAGCGACCGGAATTTTTAGGCGATTCTATAGCATTTTACAAGGCATACAAGAACAGACTACTAAATAAAACCTGCAATTGCACATTGTACGCCAAGCCTCTTTGGTAAACATAAATCACCAAGTACGTTGCCATCCTGACAGGCATAAAGTTACACCTGCACACCTGGTGGCTTTTTGTGTAAGTGGGGGGCTCCACCCCCCACGGGGAGCTGTGCCCCCCCCGGACCCCCCGCTATCTCTTGGATTCTAACTCCAAGGTGTACCTTGGCACTGGGGTAGGTTAGCACCTCAGAGTCACCATTTAAGACCTGTCTCCATATGTTATTGGTCGCCACATGTGATTTCACCATTCTGACTTTGCCTTTATGTAGTCACCATTAATACTTCACCTTATTCATGTGTTACCCTGTTTTCACCCCACTGCCTCAGCTGGTAGGTTGCTCCAGGAATCTACCACTCTTTCTGTGAAGAAGTACTTTGTCACATCTCCCCTGAATCTACCCCCTCCAACTTCATAGCATGACCCCTTGTTTTTGTGCACCTTTTTCCTCTAAAAATGACTTTCCTCCTGTACCTTACTTACTCCTGTGAGGTATTCTCTATCATATCCCCCTCTCCCTCCTCTCTTCCAGGGTGTACTTGTAGCCTCTTCTCGCAGGGCTTATGATGCAGACATTGTTCCATTTTAGTTGCCATCCTTTGGACTGCCTCCACTCTTATGTCCTTCTGGAGACGTGGCCTCCAGAACAGTGCACAGTATTCTATGTGAGGTCTTCCCAGCGATCTATACAGAGGCAACACCACTTCCCTCCTACTGCTGGTGGCACCTCTCCCTCTGAACTCTAGCATCCCACTAGCCCTCCCAAATGCCTTTTCACACTGCTTGGCCACCTTTAGGTCATCAGAGATCTTTACCCCAGGTCTCTCCCAGTCCCCCAGGCCTGTGCATTTTAAAGTTTTTAATGCTGATATCATATGCTGTGCACAAACATGCCACAGTGTTTTTTCAAGTGTTTTTCCACTCTGAAATTCTTTTTCAGAAAGGCTCTGTATTGAAGCAGGGTGTTGCTACTTAAAGGAGAACAGTCAGCACTAAGAGCCCCCCACCTAAGCATGGGGCTGGTCCCAATTTGTGCTTTGTGTACGAAAACATTGTATAAGACTTATTTTGCTTACTCGTAGGCTGAGATTTTCTGTGTCTACAAATCCCAGAATCCCCTGCAGCTGACATGAGAGATTCAATAGCCTGGAGTTACATGTAAGAGTTTATATAAGCTCTGATCTTTTGTTTGCTGGTCCCACTGCCTTCCCAGTCACAGAGGACAGTACTTAGTCCCAGGAGAAGGCGGGACCAGAAAACATCTGATAGGAGTTTATACTAGCTCCAACGTTTTCATTTCATTTCATTTTCATTTCATTTATTGATTTAACCAGGAAAGTGGAATGGACCCAGAAGGACCCTTTTTCAACCACGCCTGGGGAAGGGAATAATACAAAGGATACATAAGCACAATACAATAAACACATTAAATTAACAATTATTAAGCAACATTCACTCATAATAAAAATCATAAAAGTCATACAGCATATAAAATACACTATCCGTGGTATGTCAAAGTCCAAAAACATCATGTAACCCCAGTACATTTGCAGCCAGAAACACTTTCCAAGTAATCTTCCAAAGTTCTGCAGGCTATTGCATCTCCCACTGCTGCAGTCCAGCTTGGATGTCAGCTGCAGGGGATTCTGGGATTTGTAGTTGCAGAAAATGTCAGCTTGGAAATAAGTAAAATTGATCTGATACAATCTACTATACTACAGTAAACAGTAAGTTAAAAAATGGTTTGCACACAAAGTGCAGATTGGGACCAGATCCATGCTTGGGTGTGGAGCTCTTAGTGATGACTGTTCCCCTTTAAGGTAATTGTCTGTAATGGAAAACTCTGCAATGAGTGTAGTGTTTGCAAACAGTGGGATACCACAGAGGGAAGGGAAAGGAAGACACGACTCACACTTGATATTCAGAAGTACGGAGGCATTGATTAGGGAGTTACTCTTCAGAAGGCACTTAAACAAGGCTCCATTCTCATTCTCTGTGATGGAATTCACGCAGATGTTGCTAATATTAACTTGATTGCCAGGCTTGAGATTCAGTTGCCTCTGCCCCCAGTACCAGACCACTTCCTCGTCCTTTGTATTGTTGAGGACCTCGCACCACAGGGACGGGGGTGGGGATGTATCTCTCTCCAGGTCCAGCACCTGATTCTCACCTGGATTCCCATTGATGACAATTCCCAGACCTGTAAAGAAAGGAGGAAAGAAACAGAATAAAAGTCTGTTGCCAAATCTGGGAAAACAATGACAGCCAGCCATTACTGTGAAATTAGCGGTCGTCTCCCCCTGGAAGGGTGGTCCATACCATCAGGGCAGTAAAGGCTGTAACTATTTTCTGCCCTGTGGATGTCTAGCAAGGAGCACCTACTCACAAGTTATGTTTCCAGTTGCAGTCCTCATGAAAAAGCTAGCCCCCTTCCCCAGGTATCTTTATCTTGACCAGGTACAGAACAAACAGTATCAGCACAAGAGTAATAATACACAGCTGACCCCTCCCCTTCTATCTCTTTCTTTTTTTCTATTTTATTTTTCCAATCAATCTGTGTTGTTCCTAACCAGGCACCATCACTGCTCTCCAGTCCTGTGATGACCGTCATCCCTATCCACCGCAAACCACAGCACTTCTGACAGCTCCCATGATTATTCCCTCCATAGCAGATGTCTTCAGGGGGTTGGGGATGCCCCTCCCCCCAGTGACTTAGGATCCAGGGCAGACAATGGACTTCTTTGGGTAGGGCCCGAGTGTAGCAGCTGTGGCCACCATTCAGATGGTGCCTGGCTGTTTCATTTGCTTGTAGCACTGGCCTTCCCCCACCCCGTGGTGCTCCTGGGTGCTTCGCCTGCATACAGCCACCTCTGCTGCTGGAATGGGAACCTTCCAGAACCTTACCACAGGAGTCACTGATGCTGCCAAATGTGGTGCCAACTCACCTGATCGAGGACCCGCAGCCACAGGTAGCAGTCCCTGGTCACTGGATGCCCATTTGCCAGTATCGTAAGCTTGTTCCCAAACCCAGGTTGGCAGCATGGGAGCGTGAAATGTTACCAAGTGGACCATCGGGCTGCCACACACCTTGTATCCCTATCCTATACAGGTACATACCAAACAGAATTAGCCCAAGGAAACTTATATAATAAGCAGTGTCAGTGACTCAGCAGGTAGCACACTCGCCTCTGAGGACGGGAGATCAGTAGGCTGTGGGTTCTATCCCCACACCAGACACTTGGGTTAATATCCCAATACTGACACTGTAGTGCAGCATGAGGGGGGTGCTGCACTCCTGAGGTGCCGTCTTTCGGATGAGATGTTAAACCGAGGTCCCATCTGCCTGTTCTGGTGGTAGTTCAGGTAGACGTTAAAGATCCTATGGCGCTTCTCGAAAAAAGCAGGGGAATTTCTCCGGTACAATGGCCAAATTTCCTCCATTCACGAAAAATACCACTAACAGCTTAATCTGGTTTAAGGTCAGTTAGCATTCATCTCTATCCCCCTTCCCTGGGTCGTGCCTGAAAATAGGCAGGATTTGACTAGTGCGCTTACCCGGTCAACAAAAACTAAATAAAATAAAATAATAAATAAATAAATATACAGCCACCTTCTCTATGTTCCTATCCTTTTTTTTTTCAAATTCAGTATGCTTTTTTACACAGAGTCTGCTTCTATCAGCCATCCTTTCTCCCCCAGCCCTGTTAACTGCTGTCTCTGGGACTCACCTCTGACCTTGCAGTGCCCCACAGTTTACCCCCCCCCGCAGCAGAGCCTTCCAGGTTTCCCAGACTCAGGAGGTGTTTAGCTAGGTTGCAGTCCACAGCCCAGTGAGCAGTGCAGGGCCTGCGAGGATGGAGGTGGCATCATGCTGCTGTGATCGGGGAATTTTCTCTCCTTTTTGTCCCCCTCCTCCAGGCACCTCATGTGCTAGGACTGGGTA
Source organism: Neoceratodus forsteri (assembly GCA_016271365.2). Classification (NCBI taxonomy): domain Eukaryota; kingdom Metazoa; phylum Chordata; order Ceratodontiformes; family Ceratodontidae; genus Neoceratodus; species Neoceratodus forsteri. The sequence continues at coordinate 119,373,944 of JADMNL010000030.1, read as the reverse complement.
GGCATCTGCACGCAAAGCTTGCAGACGTCCCAGTCAGGAGGCAACCTGCCAACATGTTGCAGCTCCGTGTACACTGCCACGTGTCATGTGGTCACCCAGGTGGCAATAAAGCAGCACAGCTCACTCACCTCCCTCCACAGAGGAGGACAGTGTCCTCTGGGACGCTCATTCTTCCTCTCCCCAGGTGGCCCCCGATGACACGAGCTCACTTCCAAACCTAGGTCACGGGCATCATGAGCAGTAGCACTACTGCTGCACTGACAGGTCAGTCCTCCCCCATATTCCCATCCTAACCAAATACATAAGAGTTAGTACATGGAGGTTTATACACAGCTTCCCCGTACCTAAAAAAAAAAGTTCTAGTGCTGAAAACGTTGAGTCTGTATTTCTTGAAATGGGTTATTCCATTCTAACAGCTCCTATAACCCATCTTTTAATTTATCAGTAGCAAACTGCAAAATCCCACTCCTGTAGAAAACTGCACACATTATTCCATTATTTAGGTCTGGCGATAAGGCCTCAGCAGGTAATTCTCATCCCATCTCCATTCTCACTGTTATGGCAAAAATGTTGGAAAAACTAGTGAATGCTCAGATAAGAGAATATCTTGAAAAATTCAGTATTAGGCTGGCCCGGTGGCACAGAGGGTTGAGCCGCTGAACCCCACACCTCGAACCACGCCGGCGACCCGGGTTCGGGAATGGACTCAGGTCACTGGGGGCTGGCTGGGGAGGAGAGGATTGAGCATCCGGAGGACTGCTCTCCTCTCCTGGGGTGGGTTGGGGAAAGTGCTTTGCTCTGTAGTGGCCCCTGGTGGAGACCGGAGGCACCACAAGGAGCGTCGCAATGTGGGCTTTCCAGAAAAACATGAAAGATGGCACGTCTCCGACTGGATGACGGCAGCCCCACCTCCCCGCGCCTCTCTGCCGTGAAGCATCCAGGGCTGCAGTATCCATGCTCTGCCCAGAAGCAAGAGAGTGCTCTGGCACTCTATACTCCCCTCCCCATCACCCTCTCCGGGGCAGGGAGGCTCCCTCGGCGAAGGGATACGCCGGGTCAGTAGAGCGTTGGAGCAGCAGGATGGTGGGTCAGTGGCAGAAGCAACAGCAGGACTGGATGCCCGAAGGAGTGGACGAAACGTGCCTGGTAGGCGGGGATAAAAAAAAAAAAAGGAAAGTTCAGTGTTGTTTCTCCCATTCAATCAGGTTTTGCACTAAACATAGTACTCCAGCTACTTTAAAGTCAATAATAACTGGTACAATACCCTTGATCAAAAATTTACCAATGTGGCAGTTTTCCTGGATTCAGTAAAGCATTTGACACTGCGGCGGACCATGATATTCTTCTGAACAAACGTAAGAATATTGACTTAAGTCCAAATGCAGTAACATGGTTTAAAGAGTATCTCAATGGCAGACAACAGCAATTTAAGATGGAAGGGTTATCGTCATCCTGTGTCCACATTTGCAAAAGAGTACCGCAAGGGTCCATATTAGGACTGCTTTTATTTACAATTTATACTAGTGATCTTGACTCCAACATTGAAAAGGCAAAACTGCACCTTTATGCCGATGACACCGTTATGTATATCTCTAGTCCTACCCCTGGTATAGCTATAAACCTCTATTGCAGGAGGAGTTTGATACTGTAAGCTTCAACTTAGCATATGTGCATCCAAGCTCCTGTTAAATGCTTCAGAAACCAAATACATGTTTTTTCGCCCAAGTCCCTCCTACCTCCTCCAATGGCAGGCATTACAACTCTAACAGGAGATGGACTAGAACTGGTAGGCTCTTTCAGGTACTTAGGTATGTGGATAGTGACAAGATATCCTTTAGCACACATGTTGACAGCCTCTATAAAAAGCTGCATCAGAGGACTTGGGTTTTATTATTGGAACAAAGTCTGTTTTAGCCCGGAGATAAGAAAAAGGCTTATTCAGCTGACCTTCCTTCTACTATCAGATTATGGTGACATCATATACAGGAGTGCCTCAGTTTCCCACCTATCTAAACTAGGTGTACTGTACCATTGATCACTTAGTTTTATTACCGATATACATGCTAGAACACATCACTGTAATCGCTATATTTATATATTTAGTTATTTATTTAAGCGTTTAACCAGGGAGGCATGCTGAGCAGACTACTGCTCGATTTCAGATGCACTCTGGGGGAAGGGGGGAGTAGGAGAGCATGCAAACATAAACAGTAAGGTCCATTACATGATGTCCTTCGAAGAACAGGAGAGCATACAACATATACAGTATTGAGAATTACATGATATGCGTAGAGTAAACATAAGTAAGGGAGAGTACAATCACTAGAGGCAGGTACATAGCCATGGCTCCAAGAGGTGATACATACAAGGTGCCAGATTCATGGTAGCGAGCTTTTATGATATGAGGAAAACAAACCATATGACAGGAGACTTTTGTGAGGTTATATCATCAGGTAGGTAGATGGAGCAGTGACATTTGGGAAAGGTGAGTACTAGGGGTAATTACTCTGATGCTGGGGTTACAGGACTCCCGGTCCGTGAGCTCCCAGGGGTGCAAGTGCAAGTAGGGTGGAAGTTTGTTTTGAGAAGGGAGTTAAGATGCCTTCCAGTTGTGGCATGCCGGATGTCTGATGTGAGAGAGTTCCAGGGGCTGGGCATGTGGAATCTGAAAGCTGACTGGCCTGCGGAGGTTTACATGCATGGGATGGCCAGTAGATGAGAGTCTTTATTCCTCAGTGCATAGCCCTGGGGGATGTGGGCTGAGAGGACCCTGGTGAGATACAAGGGGAGGGATTGTGACCAAAATTTGGCCAAGAGAGTCATGTAATGGGATAGACACCGGCCCTGCAAAGAGGGAAGGTCTAGGTTCCAGTAAAGGACACAGTGATGTGAACTAGGAAAACAGCCAAGAGCAAAGTGATAGAAGGAATGGAAGAAGGGTCTAGTCTGGCCAGGGTGGACTTTGGAGTGGCGCTGTAGAACATATCCCCATAGTCAAAGATGGGGAGAATCATGCTCTGTACAATGGCAAGTCTAGCTGGCAATAGGATGCATCCACGATTTTGGTACAGTGCTCCGAGCCTGGGGTGGAGCTTTTTGGAAATGGCATCAATTTGTGGAGAGAAGTCAAGGTGCTGGTCAAGCCAGACCCTGAGATTCCTGAAAGTGGAGCAAATTTCAATCACAGACCCATCAAGGGTGCGGAAAGGGGGGGTGGGGGTTGCTTTGAAAGTTTTTGCCTTGTGCCGAAGGTCATGGAGATGGTTTTCTTGGCATTGAGAAAGAGCTGGTTTGAGTAAAACCAGTGCTGAACTTCGCTGAAGCCCTGCTGGAGTCTGGTCGCTACTTCAGAAGTCGAGGCACCGGATGTGTACAACACTGTATCATCCACATACATGTGAATGGATGTGCTGGGGCAGGCAGCTGGCAGATCGTTGAGCAAGATGGAGAGCAGGAGAGGGCCCAGGACTGAGCCTTGCAGGACCCCAGAAGTGACAGGAAGGGAAGCAGAGGTAGCATTGCCAATTCTGAGAGCTTGGGAGTGGTCTAGCAGGAAGGACTGGAACCACCAGGTGACCATGTCTGAGGGCCCTGCATGACAGAGTTTCAATAGCAGGAGTGTATGGGAGGCAGTGTTGAAGGCTTTAGCCAGGTCAACAAAAATAGCTGAGGTGATTAGGCCCTTGTCCATACCAGTGAGTATGGAGTCAATAAGTCTTAGGAGGGAGGTGGTGGTGGAGTGGGTCTTCTGAAGCCAGACTGGTAGGATGTGAAAAAGGAAACATAGAAACAGAATTTGATGGCAGATAAGGACCGCTTGGCCCATCCAGTCTGCCCATTTTCCTACCTAACAGATAAGCTACAGATCCTAGTTAATCAACAGCTTACTTCTTCCTACACCCCACTAGGACTGCCTTATGCCTGTCCCATGCATTCTTAAAGTTCCCCAGTGTTCTTGACTCCACAACCTCCTCAGGGAGGCTGTTCCATGCATCCACAACCCTCTCAGTGAAAAAATACTTCCTCACATTACCTCTGAGCCGTCCCCCCTCTATCTTCAAATTGTGCCCCCTTGTTCTTGCACATCTCTTTTTCTGGAAGATGCTACCTTCTTGGACTTTGTTAATTCCCTTGAGGTACTTGAAAGTTTCTATCATGTCCCCTCTCTCCCTTCTTTCCTCAAGGGTATACATGTTAAGCTCCTTTAGTCTTTCTTCATATGTCTTCTGGTGCAGACCCTGCACCATTTTGGTTGCCCTCCTCTGGACAGCCTCCACTCTGTCTATGTCTTTGCGGAGATGGGGTCTCCAGAACTGCACACAGTACTCCAGATGAAGTCTCACCAACTGTCTGTACAGAGGGATAATAACTTCCTGTTTTCTACTATTGATGCCTCTTCCTATGCATCCCAGTATCCCCCAGCCTTCCTTACTGCCTTCTCACATTGCTTGCCCACCTTTAGGTCATCTGATATAATTACCCCCAGGTCCCTTTCTATTTTTACTGTTGTCAGTATCTCACCCCCCATTGTGTACGCTTCCCCTGGGTTTTTGTTTCCCAAGTGCATTACCTTGCACTTCTTTGCATTGAATCTGAGCTGCCATACATTTGACCATTCCTCCAACCTTGCAAAGTCCCTTCTCATCCTTTCCACTCCATCTTGTGTATCAACCCTGTTGCAGATCTTTGTGTCATCTGCAAAGAGACATCTTTTCCTTCCAGTTCCTCTGCAATGTCACTTATAAAGACATTAAAAGGACCGTCCCAGTACTGAACCCTCATGGGTACCCGCTAGTAACCCTCCTTTCTTCACTGTGTACTCCATTTACTACTACCCTTTGCGCCCTGTTGTCTAGCCAGTTTTTATCCAGACTACCACCTTGGGACCCACTCCAAGGCTGGCTATCTTGTGTATTAATCTTTTGTGTGGGACTGTATCAAATGCCTTGCTAAAATCTAGGTAGGCCATGTCCACAGCCCCTCCCTGGTCTACTACTTTGGTCACCCAGTCAAAGAAATCAATTAGATTCATCTGACACGACCTTCCCATTGAAAATCCATGCTGCCTTGGGTCCTGTGCCCCACTGGCCTGTAGGTACTCAACAATTCTTTCCTTTAGAAGCGATTCCATCATTTTCCCTACCACTGAGGTCAAACTAACTGGTCTGTAGTTTCCTGCCTCTGTCCTGCTCCCACTTTTGTGAAGAGGAATCACATCTGCCCTCCTCCAGTCCTCGGGTACCACCCCATCCTTCCATGATTTGTTAAAGAGAATAGTCAGCAGTGTCACTAGTTCTACCCTTAGTTCTTTTAGAATTCTTGGGTGAATCCCATCAGGCCCCATTGCTTTGTCCACCTTCAATTTTATTAGTTCTTTCAGAACCTTTTGTTCTGTAAATGGACTGGTATCGACCCCCGTCTTCAGAGTGTTTCTCTTGTTTGGTTTAGGTAACTCCCCCTCCTCTTCCTTTGTGAATACTGAGCAGAAATATTCGTTCAGTATCCCTGCTTTTTCACTGTCACCCTCTACCCACATTCCCTCCCCTTTATTAAGCTTCAGTATCCCTCCTTTGGTCTTTCTTCGCTCCCTAATGTACCTATAAAAGGTCTTATCCCCCTTCTTAACAGAATTGGCTGTCCTTTCCTCGGTTTGGGCCTTCACAGCCTCTTTCTGCTTTAACTGATAAAGTTCTCTGTCCTGCTCCTTCTGTGTTTCCTTATATTTCCTGAATGCTGTCCTTTTCTCCTTAACCTTCCCTGCCACCATGAAGAGGAATCGAGATAGGAGGAGAGTTGAGAGAGAACTAGTTTTTCCTGCATTTTGGCCAGGATAGGAAGCAGGGAAATCAGGCGGTAGTTACCAGGTGTCGAGGGGTCACTGCCTTTTGGCAGCGGAATGACTGTAGCATGTTTCCACTCAGTGGGGACAGTGGCAAGCGAGGAACAGAGGTTGTAGAGAGCTGCCCGGCGGGTGGTGGTGGCTGGGGCTGACAAGTAGAATAGTTTGGAGTCAAGGCGAATAGGACATTTGCCCTTGTCTGGGTTTAGGGTAAGTAGAGCTTTGTGAACTTCGGCAGGGGTAGTCTGCCAGAACACGAAAGGGTAGCCTGCTGGGAGAGCTTCAAGGGGTGGGAAGGCAGAGAGGTTGAGGTGGCTTGAGGGTTGGGGGTGTCCTAGAGAGGTGAGGTACAATCCATGAAGAAGGAGTTTAAATGAGAGGCCACGTCTAGGGGGTCAGTAATCATGTGGCTGCCAGTGTTGCGGGATGGGGTAGAGGGTTGTGAGTGTGGAATAAAGAGGGATTTAACCACCTCCCAAAATTTGGAAGGTTGACTCAGGTTAGCTTTGAAGGTGTCGCTGAAGCATTTTGCCTTAGCTCTGCGGATCTGCATAGTGCAGGCATTGCAAAGGGCACAATATTTTTGTTTGTCCGTCTGAGAGCCAGTGACCTTGAAAGCCTTCCAGGCTATGACCTTGTCTTTGAGGAGTGTCATGATGTCCGTGGAAATCCAGGCAGGTGGGTACCCCTCACAGGAGCCCTTTTAACAGGGGTGTGTGAGTTCCAGACTGCTATAAACCCTGACTTAAAGTACTCCCAGGTTGAGTCAATAGAGGTGGCCCTTTGGATGAAAGACTAGTCCAAATTTGGTAAGTCACACAGGAGGGATGCAAGGCCCAGGGATTTGTAGGATCTCGTGGGTATGGCCCTGGGTGAGTTAGCTTTGGGGCAATGGATTTTTCTAATGGAGTAAATCATGTTATCACTTAAAGAGTCCGGTAGCAGGCAAGAGGTGAGTATATGATGTGGGTGCGATGTAAGGGACCAGTCCAGGAGAGAGTGGTTTGAGGATTTGTGGTTAAGGCATGTGGGTTGTGTCATCAATTGGGCTAGGTTTAGTGCGGCCACCTGGTGCCACAAGCTGGAGCTGCTACTAGAGAGCCAGTTATGGTTGAAATCCCCGAGGATGTGCAACTCACTCCCCGTGGCCAGTGATGTGATGCTGTTCAGGTGTTCCATAGTGGAGTGTGAGGATGTATCAGGAGGACAATAGGACCCGGCTATGAAAATGGGGCGGGTGTGGGCTAGGGAAAGTTTGATTAGGATGGCGTCAATAGATTGCATGGGTCTAGGCAGCAGGACCGGTGTGAACTGCAGAGAAGAATTCATAAACACGGCAATGCCTCCCCCTGTTTTGGGGCCACGGCAGTCCTGCCGAATAAGGGTGTAGCCCGGGATAATGATCTTTGCATTGAGATTGTGTGGTTTCAGCCACATTTCAGTAATGGTCAGTATGTCTGGTTTTAGGAAGAGGGCAGTTGGTTGCAGCAGGCTGATTTTATTTAGAATGCTGCAAATACTTAGGTGCATGAGTTTGAGACCCTGAGGCAGCAAGAGGCAGGGAGTGGGAGTTGGATGGAGAGGGGTTAGAGTGAAGGCCTGGGTTGCGTTCAACGTCACCGGCAAGAAGAAGCAGAATTGTTAATAGGTCCCTGCTGTTAGGAAGTGCCCATAGGGGTTTCTGACTTGAGTGTAATGCCTGAACCTTTAGGGCAATTAAGCCGGTGTGGAAGGAGGGTGGGAGAACAGAAGGGCTAGCAAATAAATTTAACTGCAGTACAGTAGGGGATGGCTGAATGGTAGAGGTATGGGGGAAGGGGAGATGTAGAGGCTAAGACGTGAAATATTTGTAGGTTCAGCTGCAACAGCGGAAACAGTGTGGGGGGGGGGAACGAGAGCAGAGAGACCAGAAATAAAATTGCTGTCAACTCTGCCATCCGGGACTTGGTCATGATTTCTAAAGGAGATGGACTCAGGAGGAGTACTGCCTCTAGTGGTGGGCTGCGATAACTGGCAAATGGAAAACTGAACTGATTGGTTAAAATGTGCACATGACCAACACTATCACCAACACTGTAAGTAAGACAGCTGAGCAAGGGTGGTACTGGAGGTGGTGGGGAGCCGATGGCGGGGCTAAAATGCTGAGGTTTAACATTTATCTGTTGCACCCACTGCCGTACCTGAAAATAGCTGTGGGATGGACCTCGCTTACTATCAGAAGGCTAAGAAACCTATGTATGTGGTCCTTAAAGGCAATGCAGAACCTACTGCAATCTTATTTCTCAAATCTACTTCAGAACATCTGCAGGATCGTATCATTTAAGAAAGAGCAATATTATCTTGTTGAATGTCCCAAGAAATCTTTCAGAATTTGGTAAGATGGCTTTTAGTTGGTTGGCCCCTACTTTTTGGAATACCCTACAAGACTCGCTCAAAATGTGCTCTCTTGCAAGCTGCCCTTATTTATTTATCTTACCTATTTATTTACTTATTTACTTATTTCTCCCCAGATGGCAGCTTGGGGATATACATCCATGACTTCTCAGCTGGATCCCAGCATACTGCGATCTGTAGCACTCACAGCTGGGTCCCAGTATACTGGACAGCCCGACACAGAGGATTTTATGTGAGCTTTTCTCCTTTTTTGTTCCCGACCCCAGAGGGCACTGGCATGAAGGATATAAGTCCAGGCTGGCAATGTGCTGATGTATGTTGCAGCCAAGCGTTTAACAGCATCCTCCCCTCCAGACTCCATAAGTCTGAGCCTGACACTGCCCGTGCTTCCACTGGCAGCAGTACTTGTTAGGGCACTATGAAGGCCTTTTTTTCCCTCCATCCCCAGAGGAGGAGTGTGTCCTCTGGGATGCTTAATCCTCCTTCCAGTGGCCGGCCCCTGATGACCTAGAATAGTTCCCAAACCTGGGTCACCAGTGTTAGGAGCGGTAGCGCTACCACCACGCTGACAGGCCGGCCCTGCTAACCCCTCTTATTTTAAGGTCCTTCTTGGTCATTTCTATGTTGAGAAATGTGTATGCCATTGAAAGAAAAAGTGTATAAATTATGAATTTTTATTGGATATCGCAATCTATGTAATTGTAGTTATAGTCTGTATACATAATTTTTGCCATAAGTTTCTGTCCTGTCCATAATTTCTGCTATTCTTACCTTCATATTAGATTATACCGGTTAAGATTTTTTTTCTAAGTCTCTGTACTCTATGAAACTGCATTGTAACCCACTGTATGTTATCTGTGCTACCCTGGACCTCCTTGTAAATGAGCACTGCTCAATGGAGCTTTTTTCCTGGTAAAATAAATAAATATAAATACAATGCCCTATCCTAACCAAGTACATAATCCGAATCAACACAAGGAAATTTATACACAGCTGCCCCCCACCCTCCAGATTCCTGTCGTAACCAAATACATAACAAATAGAATCGGTACAAAGAATGTTATACACAGCTGGCCCCGTACCCCCATTCTAACTAAGTACGTAATCAGAATCAAAAAAAGATTTATACACAGTCAGTCTTCCCTCTTTCCCTATCCTAACCAAGTACATAACAAACAGAATCTGCACAAGTTTATACACAGCCCACAGTGAACTGGGACATATACTTGAACAAACGGAAACCTTTAAATACCTCTGGATGATCCCCACCTTGACCATGTTGTGTCCATGGTAAACAGACAACTAGGTGCCTTATACCTTAACCGGATCAACCTCTCTGCAGATGCTAGATGCCTCATAGTGGCAAGCTCAGTACTGCCGCTAGTTGACTATGGCCTCCCTGTGTATGCAACTGCCTGTGACTCTGTTCTCAGCCGAATAAATGTGATCTGTAATAAGGCTTGTCGCTTTGTGCTTGGGACAGACAAGTACACCAATAGCAGCATACTCTACATCCAAACTAATTGGCTACCACTACCTAGCAGAATTAAATTCCTAACATGCCTACTAACCAAGAAGGCATTACTGTGCCTAACCCCCAGCACTAACTCACTGCTTCCACCCTGTTGCCAGTCTTTACAACTCCAGGAGCATGGCTTATGGCTTGGAATGCCCATAGAAACATTAAAGGTGATGGCAAATAAGGACCGTGTAGTCCACCTAATCTCTCCCTTTTACATAGAAATATAGAAACACAGAAGTTGACAGCAGATAAGGACCGCAAGGCCCATCCAGTCTGCCCATTTTTTCTACCTTATGAATGTGCCATAGGCCTGTACTCTGTTAATGGCCTATCTATTCATACTCCTCTTTATTGCTCCCTTATGCCTGCTCCATGCCTGTTTGAAGCCCTGCACTGTATTCACATCCATCACTTCCTGAGGTAGACTGTTCCATGCATCCATCACCCTTTCTGTAAAAAGAACTTCTTCACATTCCCCCTTAATCGGCCTCCCTCTAATCTCATGCTGTGTCCTCTTGTCCTGCTATTTTTCTTATATTGAAACATGTTAGACTCTTTCACCTTATTAATGCCCTTAAGATGTTTGAATGTTTCGATCATATCACCTCTCTCCCTCCTTTGCGCTAGGGTATACATATTGAGCTCCGTTAATCTGTCCTTGTATGTTTTCTGATGCAGTCCCTGCACCATTTTGGTTGCCCTTCTCTGGAATGCCTCCATTTTGTTACTGTCCTTGTGCAGGTGCAGCCTGCAGTACTGCACGCAGTACTCCAGATGGGGCCTAACCAGCTTCTTGTAAAGAGGGATTATTACCTCCCTCTTACGACTTGCGATACCCCTACTAATACACCCCAACATTCCTCTAACCTTACCCTACTGCTTTAGTGGTCTGCTTGGATGATTTCAGGTCATCTGTGATGATGATGATGTCCAAGTCTCTTTCTTTCCTTGTGATTGCCAGCAACTCACTTCCCAACCTATAGATGGCTTCAGGGTTTCTCTTCTCTATGTGCATGATCTTGCACTTCTTTGCATTAAACCCCATTTGCCACTTTTCTAACCATTTTGCTAGTTTATCCAGATCTCTTCTCATTCTACCCAACCCATCTGGATCATCTACTCTGTTGCAGATCTTGGTGTCATCTGCAAACAGACAAGCCTTACCCTCCAGTCCATATGCAATGTCACTGATGAAGATATTGAAGAGGACTGGCCCCAGGACTGATCCCCGAGGCACCACATTTGTGACTTGTATCTCTTCTGACTGTATACCATTTATCACCACTGTCTGTTTTCTGCCTGCCAACCAGTTTGCCACCCAGTTGACCAACTTCTGACCCTCACTGAGCCTACCCAGTTTATTAATCAATCTTCTGTGTGGAACGGTATTGAAAGCTTTGCTGAAGTCAAGGTAGGCGACATCAGCTGCTCCCCCTTGGTCCACCACTCTGGTTGCCCAGTCATAGGAATCTGTGAGATTAGTTTGACAGGATCTTCCTGTTGTAAACCCATGCTGACTTGGATCCTGTGCTCCTATGGATTCCAGGTGTTGCACTATCCTTCCTTCAGGAGTGCCTCCATAATCTTGCCCACTACTGAGGTCAGACTGACTGGTTTGTAGTTCCCTGCCTCCTCCCTGTTACCACTCTTGTGGAGTGGGATCACACAAGCCCTTCTCCAGTCTTCTGGGACCTCTCCTGTGCTCAGAGGCTCACTAAACAGTTCTGATAATTGCTCTGCTAGTTCCACCCTTAGCTCCTTTAGTACCCTGGGATATATGCCCTCAAGTCCCATTGCCTTGTCCACCCTGAGCTTAGCGAGCTCTTGTAGGACCCTTTCTTTTGTGAAGGGACTAGTGCACCCCCCCCGTGTCCATGGTACCGAGCTATGGGTCCTGCCCTATCTTCTCCTCCATAAATACTGAGCAGAAGTATCTATTTAGGATAGATGCTTTTCCTTGGTCCTCCTCCTCAAGCTCCCCCTTATCCCCTTTGAGCTTAGCAATACCCCCTCTGGACTTTCTCCTTTCACTAATGTATCTATAGAAAGTCTTATCACCTTCTTCTACTGTTCGTGCTAGTGTTTCCTCAGTTTGGGCCTTTGCCTGCCTTAGTGCCTTCCCTGCTTCCCTTAGGGAAGTTTGGTATGCCTCCCTATCTTCATCCCGCTGCATTCCCTTATATGTCCTGAAGGCCAGCGTTTTGGCTCTGACCTTTTCTGCTACTGTTCTTGAGAACCAAAGTGGTTTCCTTCTTCTTTTGCTCTTGCTTTTCTCTCTAACACAATGGGATGTTGCTTCAAGTATTGCATCCTTAATGCTTGCCCACTTTGCCTGTACCCCTTCACCTGTATTTCTTCTTTCCAGGGCTAGCTTAACTCTGTTGGCCATCTTATCAAAGTCAGCTCCTCTGAAGTCCCATATTTTTGCCTTGGAATGGGATGATTTAGTTCCAATGGCCAAATTGAACCATACCATGTGATGGTCACTGGGCCCCAGGTGACCTGATCTGTCATCCTTTCCCCGTTAGTCAGTACTAGTTCTAGGATAGCCCTGTCTCTTGTGGGTTGTTCTGTCAGTTGTTTGAGGCCCTCCCCTGCAGGGAATCCACTGTCTAATGCATGAACTGCCTTTTTGTCATACTCAGCTGGGTAAGCACTTATTCGCTGTTAGAGTGGTTGGCTGGCTGATTAAATGTGCTGTCTGAAACTCTGCTAAATCTTCCTAAGTTTGGCCAGTTTAAGAGAGCACTATGGGCAACCCTGAAAGTTCAATGCAACTGTACCTGCTAATCATCCTAACTACCTCCCTCTTGTACACTTTGAACTGTGTCAGAAATATAGACAATGATGGCAGAAAAAGACCAAGGGTCCACTCCATCTCCCTGAGTTCCCTGTTTAGCCATGGGACCTACTGGTCCTCCAGGGTCCTAGCCCCCCCTCCCATTCTCCTCCCTGATTCTGATGCCCTGAGCAACCACTATCCCCTTTGTTTTGTCCCAGCCATGCTTAAAACCACTAACAGTTTTCTGCACCCACCACCTTAGCTAGCAACCAGTTCCATGGCTCCACCAAACCTGTTCCACGACTCCACCACCCTTTCTGTAAAATAGTTTTTCTCATGTCCCTCCTGAACTTCCCTCCTGTTAGCTTCTACTCATGACCACAAGCTGGTATTTAGGTTAAATAGTTCCCAGCAGTTCACCCTGTTAATTTCATTTAGGAATTTAAAGGTCTCTGTCATACCTCCCCTCTCCCTTCTGGTCTCCAGTGAGTACATATTTAGTGCCTTAAGGTGCTCCTCATAGGATATGCCATGCTGGCCCTGAATCATTTTTTTACCATGTGCTGCACCATGCCTATCCATATCCTTCCTGCAGTGGGGACCCCAGAACTGGGTGCAGTACTCCAGGTGTGGCCTCACCAAAGTTCTGTACAGGGGAAGTATCTCCTCCCTTTTGTCTGCTATAAGTACCCCTCCCAATACATCTCAGCATCCTACTTGCCTTGCTATATGCCTTGTTGCTCTGACTTGATTGCTTTTGGGAGTCATTGATAACTGAGGTCTCATTTCTCAGCTGTGATACTGAGTCTCACTCCTCCCATCCAGTACTCTGTCCTGGGGTTCTTGTTCCCTAGGTACATCACCTTGCACATTTTGGCACTGAATTTCAGCTGCCAAACCCTTGACCACCCCTCCAGTTTTTGTAAGTCTCTCCGCATTTCCTTTATTCCCTTGTCACTATCCACCTTCCCACAGAGCTTAATGTCATCTGCGAAGAGACACAGCCATCTCTGGATCCCCTTACTAATGTCACTGATGAACATGTCGAAGAGGACCAGACCCAGGACAAATTTCTGTGCAGCCCCATTTGTTACCACTTTCTCTTCTGACTTAACCCCATTGACCACTACCCTCTGCTGCCTCCCCTTTAGCCAGTTACCTACCCAGTTTAATATGACCTTGCCCACACCCAGATCCTCCATGTTCTGTAGCAAGTGTCTGTGGGGTACTGAGTTGAAAGCCTTGCTAAAGTCAAAGTAAAGCAAATCCACAGTGTGGCCTCTATCCAGTTCCCTCATCACACAGTCAAAGAAACTGATCTGGGCAGTGTGACAAGACCTCCCTGCCACAAATCCATCCTGCTTACGATTCTGGAGACCTTTGCTCTCCAAGTAGTCCATAAGATCCTCTTTGATTGGTGACTCTATCAGTTTCCCTACAATAGAGGTAAGACTGACAGGTGTGTAGTTCCCTGTCCCCCCCCCCTGTGGAGCAGAACTATGTCCACCACCTCCAGACCTTCAGAACCACCTCTGTCCTTTGAGAGCTGTTGAGTAGACCTATCAGGTACATAGGCAGTGGAGCCAGGCGGATGGGGGGGTCAACAGAGCCCTCACCTTTGTAGCTAAAGGTCAGACAATGAGTTTTGACCCCCCACATTTAATCTGTAGAACAGCATTAAAATGAAGCTGCTGGGATTTCTCAAATGACAGCAGGGATGCTACTCTTAAACCTTTTGGAACTCAACATACATTGAAAATCCAGGGAACTAAAATTATACACTTTTCAAAACACTATGAAATATGTTGTTTTACTGTTACAGGAGTTGCGGTGTCTAGTTATTTCTCGTTTCCTTTTTCCTCTCAAACCTCTACAGAACCTACAGTTCCTGATCCTGTTCTGTTTTGATTATCGTGAATAACCGATGCATTTCTGTTAATAAATCATGGATTGTTCATCAAAATGCCTGGATCATTCAGGATTATAAAAAGTTAGGCAGGTTGACTAAAGTATATTTAAGAAGTCAGCTGTTTTCCCAGTGCCCTGGACTAAGGTGCTCTATGCAGTTCTGACCCCCCCCCACACACACACATTTTGCTATACTCCTCTGCCGCTGATCAGGTGATTGGCCAGTTCCACTGCCAGTTCCTGGGGTATACTCAGATGCAACCCATCTGGTCCTGGGGTCTTATCAATCTTTAGGGTTGTTGGCCCTTTCAGGACCCTTTCAGTAGTAAATGCTGCCTGATCCCTTTAATGGCTGCGTTGATGCCACCCTCTGGCAAGGGCCCACCATCCTCCCTAGTGAAAACTAAGCAAAATTAATTGTTAAGGATGGTGGCCTTTTGGCTATCCACCTCAGTCACCCTATGTCCCTCTTTTAGCCTCACAATTCCCCCTCCTTTCTTCCTTTTTTCACTAATATACCTGAAGAACTGTTTTTCTTTGGTCTTGACACCCTCTGCAATATGCAGCTCTGTGTTTGTCTTTGCCTCCCTAACTGCCCTCTTTGCCTCCCTGTTTTTCAGCAAATATTCATCCCATTCTCCCCCCCCCCACCACTTTTTTTCCTTTAAATTTGTAAAAGACCTTTTTCTTGGCCCTCACCGCTTCCTTGACCCATAGTGGTCTCTTGAACCTGTTCTTTTTGGTTGCCGTTCTCATGCATACCTTAGACTCCCAGAGAATGGCCCCCTTAATTGCCCCCATCTCTCTTCCACCCTATCTAAGCCTAACTGGATGGACCTCTGGTCTTTTTCTGCCATCATTGTCTATGTTTCTGTGTTTCTAACAATGTTGTCCACTCTTACTAACTTATCCCTTACCAGTTCTTTCAGCTTATTGAAGTCTGCCCTTCTAAAATCAAGGCTTGCAGCTCTCAGCTGCAATTTGCCAGATCTGAGGGCCAGTTCAAACCATATGGAGTTATGGTCACTGTTCCCTAATGACTCCCCTACTCCCACAGCTCCTAGCACCTCTGAGTTGGTGAGCACCACATTGGAAATTGCGACTCTGGCTCTGTGTACTATTGTGCTTGTTTTACACCATTTCTGTTTAGCAAAACAAAATGGTTATATTAAATGCACGCTGAAAATAGAAAATAGAGTTAAAAATCTACGTTTTGACCTTGGGTCTTCTTCAGGAAATATCTAAAGAGAAAAAAAACAAGTTGGTGTGGCTACACTGCTTTTTCTTTAAGTATTTCTGAAAGAAAAATCAGCATAGATTTTAACTCTATTTTATTTCAGCGATACGTCTCTCTTCATTTGTTTTGCTAATTTCACATGCTGACATGGCGCCTTGTCTTTGTTTTTTTACAATTTCTGTTTACCTGCCTTATTGTAAAACTTTATGCAATTGATCTCTAGCCAGTTTATTATGTACTTGTGTGACCATTTTGTACTTGTTTGTCTACATTCCACTGGAATTTGTTTTTTGTATTTGTTATGTTACCCTGTAATCTCTTTCACTCATGTGGAACCTTTGTAACAGAGCATTTATGCTCAAAGATATTCTCTGAACTTTTCAATAACTAAATACCCCCCCCCCGTACCCCAGGGGCAGCAAGCAGAGCAAAAAGCCAGCCCCCCAACATCACGACCCACTCCGGTGGGGGGGTACAGACAAAAAATAAAATCCCTGTCCTAACCAAGTACTTAACAAACAAAATAAGCACAAGATTTATACACAGCCAATCCCCCCCCCCGTATCCATATCTTAATGAAGTACTTAACAAACAGAATCACCACAAGAAGACTTGTATATAGCTGCTCCCATGCTGGCTTTATTCTAAACAAGTACATGACAAACAGAATCATCAAAAGGAGACTTATACACAGCCTCCCATATCCCTATCCTAACCAGGTACATAATCAGAATCAATACAGCCATCACCACCTCCATACCCCCTGTCCTAAGTACATGAAAAATAGATTCAGCACAAGATGATTTATACACAGCCACCTCCACCCCACCCCCACCCCATTATCCTTATCCTAATCAAGTACATGAAAAACAGAATCGACAGAAGGAGATTTAGTCACAGTCAATCCCCCTCCCCGATATTCCTACCCTAAACCAAGCACGTAAACAGAATCGGCACAAAGAGATTTATGTACAGCTCCCCTCTCCTGTATCCCCAAACTAACCAAGTAGATTATAAACAGAATTGGCACAAGATTCATACATACACAGCCAAGCCCCCAAACGCTATCCTAATCAATTACCTAAACAGAGTCAACACAAGGACATTTACACACTGCTCCCCCACCTCATATCCCCATTCTAACCAGACACATAAATAGAATCGGGCACAAGGGGAATTATACATAACTGACCCTTTCTTCCCATCGCTATCCTACCTAGGCACATAACAGAATAAGCACAGGCAGATTTATGGCAATACGCAGCTGTCGAGCCCCATCTCCTTGTTCTGATTCTGGTTTTCATCCCCATTGGAGGCAGTATAGCACCGTGATTAAGGGCACTGAGCTGCAAACCTGGAGACCTGGGTTTGAATCCTACAGCCCCCACTTGCATACTGTGTGCCCCTGAGCAAGTCACTTAACTTCCTTGTGCTACCAGGTTGCACCTGGAAACAAGCTTTAGTTTAGCATGCCTTTCCTGATTAAACAATTTCGCTTATCCTTATCCTAACCAAGCACATAAACAGAGTCAGCACAAGGAGATTTATACACAGTCAACTGCTCCACCCCTATCATAACCAAGTACATAACAGACAAAATCAGTACAGATTTTGCTGGGCCTCCTTCAGATCCAAATACTGGTTTGGGTGCCTTCCATTCTACCTTTCCTCACTCCTTTCCCTTATGTCCTCTGCCTCCTGCTCCCTCTGTTCCAGGGATCACTGCACTTTCTCCACTCCTCATCCCTGCTGCGCTGCTGGGCAATCTGCCTTCTCCTATAATTTTCCCATGCTTTGAAACCAGCTCTCCATCACCACCTGCCTCACTCACGCCCTGGATCCCTCAAGCATCAGCTGAAACTCCTTCCTCACCCCTCCTGCTCCTGTTTCCCCTCTCCCTGATGTGCCTCTGCAACTACCATCTTACCCCAGTATATGGGGTATTGGGCTGGTCATTTAATGTGTAAGCAATAATGCTTGATGGGTTATGAGGCTATTATGGGGTTACTAAGGATTAATCAATATCCCGGGTACATTGTGAGGCTTGAGGCTGCAGGCCGAATGCCCTCACAATGCACCCAGGGTGTTGATTAATCCACAATAACCCCATACCCTGGAGTGGGTTATTGTGATTATAACATGGGGTAGCTAAAAACAACAAAATAATCAACAGAAAGGGTTTAATTTCTGTTGAAATTAAAGAAACCCGACTGTATCCTCCTGCCTGAAAAAGTAGTCTCCTAGAAGTTATGCATACTTCAGTTATGTTATGAACACACAAATGGCAGAAATATAGTATTTGCATGATTTCTGACATTTGCTGTTTACCCTTCTTGCTAGAGTACTGCTCTCATTCTGTGTCTTGGTCTGCACTGTTCACTGTAACTGTCCTGTGGCTGTCTCTCTCTCTCTCTCTTTCTCTCTGCCTGGCTGTCACAGGAGGGATCGCTGTGGTTGAGTGGTGACACATCAAGGGAGAAACACAGTCTGGTGCTGAGGAAGGCTCACTGCAGTTGCTCAGTGATATGGAGAACATAGTCTAATTCTTCTATTTCTACATCTGAGACTAGAGGCGGTACCTCTGAGTATGCCGAGGACAAGTGCTGCAGGGGACAATGGAGAACAACCTGGGCACAGCCTGTTACTAGGGAGTGACAGCGGCTCGGAGCTGTCTCTCACAGCTCATATGCTTGGCTGCAGAACTCCCAGCTGCTGTCACTGCCTGCTGACAGGAGGAAATACTGTGACTCTTGTAGGAGGGGGGCATCCCACACAAGTGCTGTCAGCAACACAAACCACAGCACCACGCAGAGAGGACAGTGCAGTGTATCTATTCAGGCTACAGGATGGGAACAGGGAAAGAGGTATGACCTGGGGTACTACAAACTGCCTCACCTCAGTGGTACAACAGCATCGAGTGCAAGCCGCCGGGGTACAGCTTCAGTGGCAGCCTGTCTTATTTTAGTTTCTCCCAGAACAACGAGTGCCGTCCTGCCCAGGGATTTTCATTTAGGGATGCTTAACAGCTACTGTGCATATATCAGGGGATTAGGAACAGTCAGCTGATGCTGTTCTACCAATGAGGTGATGCATTTCAGTACCCCATGTTATAATAGTTTTTACCCTGCTGCTTTGTCTGCACTTAATTCGTTACTCATTATGCTATTCTGATTGTACTTTTTGTGTAACCCCCCCTACAAATAGGAGTTCCTATAATGTCTTCCTGGGCTTGCCTAATGTCTACTGTCAGGATAGTGTTCTGTGTCCATCTGTTTAAAACTGCCTGCATGAGAGTGCTATAGTAAGCCTGCATGCCTTTCTCTTTAGGAGAGCTACTCTGCAGTTTTAGAAAATTAGTCTGGGCTAGATCCGAGTGATTTAAGGCTAACGACCAGACAGACAGTTTGTATTTCTGCTCCATTCTGCAGTCACTATTTGCACAGAGGGAGTCCTGTTGGGAAAAGTAATGATTTACTGTTTATCTGCTATAATAATAATGCTGTAGGAGTTTGTCTAACCTGCTTCCATTTGCAGCACGAACATTTGGATTGGAGCCACCATTTTGGTTCTGGAACTGCCAGTGTTGGACCAATCGGAACCTCATGGGACCTAAGATGGGGACTGTCCCCAGAGGTCTTGTGGGATTGAAATCTGTAGGAATTGTAGTTTTCAAGGTTTGGCACCTAAATGGAACTGGAGGGGGAGCCCTTGATGTGACAGACAGCTGTCTCAACCAACCAAACCTTTTGGATCACTGGGAAATCCCAGAACTGCCTGCAGCAGTGTGTCAGTTGTGAGCTGGAGTTTGGAGAGTGAACAGCTCAAGTCATCAAGCAGCTGCTCCTGTGTAGGAGCATGGGAGAATTGGCGGGAAGGCTCTGCTGGCATACTTGTCACATCTTCCAGTATGAAGAGCTGCCTTGAGAGTGAAAGTCAGATTTATCCAATTACCTGATCAAGACCTGTGTCTGAAGAGAGAAAGTGTGTTGCTGCTACTTGAGAGTGGATCAAAGACTTGCTCCTGAAGCGATCGGCCCACCCAGTACCAAAGTGAGCCTCAGATCGAAAGGTTTGTGCAGAAGTAGCTGCAATTTGCAAACAGACTTTATCCGAACTGTGGCAAGTTACTTTAAGTTTTATAGATGTGCTGAATGTGTTGCATGGGTTGCGATTTGGTTCCCCACTCTGAGTTCTGTTACGCCAGCTGGAGGCTGTTCCAGTATTTATCATGGACTTGATCCAAACTCCTCGCTCTGCCTGGAACCTGCCACCTTGGCCTAGGCTGCCACTCCTGATTCAGAGACATTTCCGGTGAAAGACCCGCTCGGGGATTTGGCCCCCTGCTCAACACCACAGAACAGGTAGTGACCACCATGGTGAGTTGTAGAGACTCTGCTTCCCCTAGCAGTCCAGTACAACATCCACGAGGTCTTCAGCTCACCTGTCCTGCATCCTGATCTGGGTAGCATGAGTACAAAACAGAGTAGCTCCCTGCAACAAAGCTGCAATCATTTGTGTGTTCATCTGATTTTCTTGTTTTGGGGTTTATTGCAATGGACTGAGCCATCTGGCTCCAGATTACTGTGTTTTCTTTCCTAAGGGCCCTAGTGACAGCAACAATGCCAGCCTACCCTGGGCAACGCTTCAGGCTAGCCTGTTCACTAACTGTGTGCCCAGGGTTGTGGGACTGTGTCAGAGGGACTTACAGTGCATGCTTTATCCACCTGAATATAATCAGAATTGTTAATCACTTACTAGATTTACGCCTCACCCTTGTTCACATCCTCCTGAATAAATCAGATTGTGTTTTTTCACATTTAAACTGGCTAGCGTGTACCTTCTTGGTAAAGATACAGTACCTCTATTGTTTTGTTGCAGTGCTCATTTTATTTCACAGGGGGTCTCCAACTGTGGTGGTAAGTGCAAGGGGTATAAGCATATTATAACTGTCTAATGGTAAAAGCGAATGTTTTGTTGCTGTACTATTTGGGTCACTAGAAGGGTTGGTGGGTGGCTACAGCATCCCAGAGGGCTATACCAACAGCAGTAATGCTAGCCCAAAACCATTCCTCCTGGTGGAGGCACCCTTTCACTGAGCTCAGGCCCCTCAACCTGTGCCTAGTCACGTAGGCAGGGGTAGTAGCCCTTAGGATAGCACCACCTAGGGGTTACAGTTGTACGCCTTGATACATTGAAAGGCGCTATATAAATAAAATTATTATTATTATTTATTATTAACTGTGAAATGTTGTATTTTTGTTCCTCATGTCCCCTTCCCCCAGGGTTGCACCTGGAAATGAGTTTCAGCTTAGTGTTCTTTTCCCGGTCACCAATTTTCAAAGAAATAAATAACAAGGACATTTATATACAGCTGCTGGCCCACCACCCCCATCCCTAGTCCAACCAATCACATAACTATAACCAGGACAAGGATATTAATATACAGCTGACCCCTACCACCCCGTATTCTAACCAAGTACAAAACGAGCAGAATGAGCACAAGGATGTTTATACGCAATCACCCCCCACAGCCCATCCTAACAAAGTACAAAACAATTAGCACAAGGATGTTTATATGCAATCACCCCCACAGCCCATCCTAACAAAGTACAAAACAATCAGCACAAGGATGTCTATATGCCATCACCCCCACAGCCCATCCTAACAAAGTACAAAACAATCAGCACAAGGATGTTTATACGCAATCACCCCCCACAGCCCATCCTAACAAAGTACAAAACAATCAGCACAAGGATGTTTATATGCAAT
The DNA here is from genome assembly GCA_016271365.2 of Neoceratodus forsteri. Classification (NCBI taxonomy): domain Eukaryota; kingdom Metazoa; phylum Chordata; order Ceratodontiformes; family Ceratodontidae; genus Neoceratodus; species Neoceratodus forsteri. The sequence goes on along the minus strand of JADMNL010000030.1, from coordinate 119,352,493 downwards.
CACCCCCACAGCCCATCCTAACAAAGTACAAAACAATCAGCACAAGGATGTTTATACGCCATCACCCCCACAGCCCATCCTAACAAAGTACAAAACAATCAGCACAAGGATGTTTATACCCAATCACACCCACGGCCCATCCTAACAAAGTACAAAACAATCATCACAAGGATGTTTATACGCAATCACCCCCCAGAGCCCATCCTAACAAAGTACAAAACAATCAGCACAAGGATGTTTATACGCAATCACCCCCCCAGAGCCCATCCTAACAAAATACAAAACAATCAGCACAAGGATGTTTATACGCAATCACACCCACGGCCCATCCTAACAAAGTACAAAACAATCAGCACAAGGATGTTTATACGCCATCACCCCCACAGCCCATCCTAACAAAGTACAAAACAATCAGCACAAGGATGTTTATACGCCATCACCCCCACGGCCCATCCTAACAAAGCACAAAACAATCATCACAAGGATGTTTATACGCAATCACACCCACGGCCCATCCTAACAAAGTACAAAACAATCATCACAAGGATGTTTATACGCCATCACCCCCACAGCCCATCCTAACAAAGTACAAAACAATCAGCACAAGGATGTTTATACGCAATCACCCCCACAGCCCATCCTAACAAAGTACAAAACAATCAGCACAAGGATGTTTGTACACCATCACCCCCACAGCCCATCCTAACAAAGTACAAAACAATCAGCACAAGGATGTTTATACACCATCACCCCCACAGCCCATCTTAACAAAGTACAAAACAATCAGCACAAGGATGTTTATACGCCATCACCCCCACAGCCCATCCTAACAAAGTACAAAACAATCAGCACAAGGATGTTTATACACAATCACCCCCCAGAGCCCATCCTAACAAAGTACAAAACAATCAGCACAAGGATGTTTATACGCCATCACCCCCACAGCCCATCCTAACAAAGTACAAACAATCAGCACAAGGATGTTTATACGCCATCACCCCCACAGCCCATCCTAACAAAGTACAAAACAATCAGCATGAGAATATTGATACACAGCTGCTCCCCTGCATCCTTATCCTAACCAAGCACAAAAACAGAATCCTCAACAGGAGGATTTATACACAGCCAACCCCTCTCCCCCATATCCCTATCCTAACCAAGTACATAATAAACAGAACACAAGAAGCTTTATGTATAGCTGCCCTCCTGTATTTTTATCCTAACCAAGCACATAATAAATAGAGACAGTATACAGATATTTATACAGAGACACACACACACTTATGCAACCCCTAGGTGGCACTATCTCAAGGGCTGCTATCCCTGCCTGCTTGGCTAGTAGCAGGTTAAGGGGCCTCAGTTCTGAAATGGGTGCCTCCACCCGAAGGTCAGGGCTGGTAGTGGTCAAGCTTACCTGGGCACAGCCCTCCGGGACACTGTAACCCCCTCTTTCCGTACTAGTGGCTGGAACAATACACAATAATCACTTTGACAATACTCCTGTTAGACCACACAAGTACCCACACTGTTTGCAATTACCACCAGGGCTTTCTTCTGGCTCGGCCCTGGGGACCCTCTGTAAAACAAAGTTATGCATAGCAAATAACAGCAGTACAGTACTCTTGCACAAACTGGAACCACAGTCAGGGTAAATGCAAAAAATAGTTTTCTGATTTATTTAAGGGACTTGAACAAGGGAGGGGCATAATCAGGTTAATTTGTTTAAAGGCTGAATCAATCAAACAGTTATGCATGCACTTCAGGGTCCATAAACAGTCACACACTCTGAGTATCCAGACGGAGAACAGTGAGCTAGCCAATAACGTTACAGCTCGTTGGGGCCCTGTGATGGAAAAAAACAACATGCACAACACACACTATTTGTAATCTGGAGTCGGAGGGCTCAGTTCATGAAAAGAAAACAACAAGACAATCAGATGACGCACTTTTAGATTAGGCTGTTGTTGCAGGGAGCTACCCTGATGATTACTCACGATACCCAAGACTGGACACAGGCTGGACAAAAATCGAGACAGCAGGTGGTTAGTCTGGAGTGCCTGGAGAAGCAGGGCCCACATGAATCGCCAAGGCGTCGTTCCTGTTCAAGCATGGCGCAGGGGGCTGATCCCCAGGCAGGTCTCTCGTCGATGGCTTTCTCTGTGCAGCAGGTAGTTTGGCTGGGCCAGTGTGGCAAGGCCCAGGCCAAATGGAGACAAATTTGGATACAGTCTATTTTGGGCTGGATACAGCTTCCAGCAAGCAGAACACAGTTCACACAGTGGGGAACCAAATCACGACCCACTAACAACTCACAGCACATTTACATGTAAGGAAATTCTACTGTACCAGGCAAACCACTCTCCAGTCATGATCGCAAAGTCTCTGCACAAACCAGGGATTCAGAAGCAGCTGGAAATCTTGACAGGCCGATCGCATTCAGCAAAATCTTCAGTCTTCTTCAGGTGTGAGCCTGGTAAAAAAATCAGTGGCTTACTTCGTTCTCACAAACTTGGATTTAGTCCAAAATAATTCTCTTCTCTCCCTCTCAGGGGCAGAAGGCAGACATGCAGGCCACAGCTCAGGCCTTTCCACAGTTCTCCCATGTGAAACTACTCAGGCGGCTGCTTGACTGTCCCAAGCTGTTGCTTCTTCAGCTCCCAATTTAGATCTGACTCAACTGCTAGCAAGTCTGGGACTTTCCCCAGAATCCAAAAGGTTTGGTTGGCTGATCTGTCTGTCAGTCACAACAAAGGCTCCCCCTTCAGGTGCAAAAAGGCGCCAAAAGCCCCAAACTACAATTCCTACAGATTTTGACTCCAGACAGCTCCTGTAATCTGGCTCCATTTTAGGTCCCACCAGTACTGATCGGTCCAATTCAGCAGTCCAGGACAAGATGAGTGTCAGTGGCTTAGTAGGTAGCACACTTGCCTCTGAGGCCGGGAGATCAGAGGGCTGTGGGTTCAGTTCCCACATCTGGCACTTGGGTTAATATCCCAGTACTGACACTGTAGTGCAGCATGAGAGGGGTGCTGCACTTCTGAGGTGCCATCTTTCTGATGAGACATTAAACCGAGGTCCCATCTGCCTGGATTGGTGGTAGTTCAGGTGGATGTTAAAGATCCCATGGCACTTATCGAAAAGAGTAGGGGATTTTTTATTCTAACTGAAAATCAAACATACAAACAATAATGTGTACAGTAGACCAATTATAATATATGACAAAAATAAACAGAAATAAGTATTCCAGTATGCAAAAAGATTAACAGAGATCATAAGAAAAAGAGGAAAAATGAAAAAAAAACCCTCAAGTGTCAACTCCCCTCTTAAAGACAAGAAAGCACATCAGCGAAAGAATCACAAAAACAGAGTGATATTGTACTAAATAAAAACAAATAATCAAATAATAAACAAAAAAAAAGTAAGTACATCATATCATCAGCAGAAAACTGTTTAAAGTTAACAGCTCAAATAGAACCAGAATATGCTAAATGCCCCCCTCAGGAGAGAGGAAGCGGGTTTAAATCAGAACTAACATCGTATGTAGAAAGCAGTAATCATCACTAAAGATTACCCCAAAAGGAGGTCCTATCCTCTCCATAAGGGATACCCTGTACCGGATAGGAAAGCCTGGACACATCACAATAAACCTTACCCTGTATCAAGCCAGGTCATTTTGCTCCACCACAGTTTAAATAGTTCAGGATGCACCTTTTCCTTTTCCTGTAGTCTCCAACTAATTATTAATTTCTGAATGTTACAGATAATCTGCGATTCAGAGAGTAATTGTTACCTAAGTGTGAGATTGCACCGGGCTTGCCACAGCTGAAAGCCAATATGACCCATTAACAGGCGCATTGTGACTACATCATAAATAACCCAGGAGCCTGGCAGGATCCCCTCCACCCAAATCTGTCATGAAGAACCCTGAAAAGGATTCAAATGCCATACATCATGAAATTGAGACCAAAAGGAAACAACAAAAGGACAATCTACAAAAAATGTTTCATTGTTTCAACCACCCCTATGCAAGTTTCCTCCCTGGGACAAAACCTCTCTGAGAGTTCTTTATGCCTCATATTACCTTTCACCCCTAATCTCTTATGAAGACAAAGCCATAAAAAATTCCACATATGTATAGGAACCCTCTTGCTTACCAATAATTGTAACTTAGAAGGCTGCTCAGAAATAGATAGATCATGAAACCAAGGATCTACAAAAAAGAAATCTTGTAATACAGTACAATAGAATTGTTGACATGATTGGAGAAGAATGGATTTCTTAACAACATGCCAGGATTTCAGTTTTTGAAACATCGTACGAAAATGACTAGCTAAGGCACATAGCCTAACCTGACAAGCCAGAAAGGAATCATGATCCCAATGCCTAAGAAAGGGATCTATACTGTCAGCCACCCATGGGGACCAGATCTTAACAACCCCCTTGAGCAAAGGAACTAAATTATAAAAAAATAAATATACTATGCAAGAATACAACCGGATTTACCATACTCAGACCCCCTTCACTGATAGGTAAATAGGTAATACCCCTCTTCACCAGGTTCAATCTACTCCCCATAAACAAAGAAAAAATACATCATAAAGAGATGATTCCAAAGAAGGGGGAGAGGGAAAACCGCAGCTATAAACAAAAAATATGGCAACAAAAAAGTTTTAATCAGATAAATTAATTTAGCCTTAGACATTCATCCTTTATTCCAGAGCAGCACTCTGTTACGAGCCTCCAATAATTGCCTCTCCCAATTATACCGATGGGCATCCATACCTCCAAAATAAACACTAAAAATCTTCCTATGTCCAGGTTCTATAGGCATGTCCCAAATCAATGCCGCATCAGCGACCCCATACCCCAAAGGCATTATCCCATTTTTAAGTCTATTAATAGAGGAATCGGACATGGCAGAAAAGGTGTGCGATAACGACTGTGCAGCAACAGCAGAATTTCTATCTGATAAAACTAAAACTAAATCATCCGCATATGCTATTGACACTATCTGTGGATCCATACAACCAATTGATAGTCCAATAATGTCATCCATACTATTTAAGGCATGCAAAAGGGGGTCCAAGGAGAGCACATAAAGCAGCAGACTAAGTGGACACCCCTGCCTAACTCCCCTATGTACCTCAATATCTCTTCCAACCATCCATTCACGCTTGATATCAGAGTGATACCCTTATAGCAAGTTTGCAGCCAGCTTATAAATTATAAAGGAAACCCATACCTCCTCAAGCTCTCCCAATGATAATTATATTCTGCTTGGTCAAAAGCCTTAGCCTGGTCAAGACAAACCAGATGCCCAAACATTTTCCCAGACGCTCCCTTAGAAACAAGCTCCCTGAGTAGGATCAGTGCATCCTGAACCCTCCTATGCATTACACCACTAAACTGTGATGGATGTAATAAGGAACCTAAAACCCCCCGTAATCGAATACATAAGATTTTCATCAAGATCTTATAATCTGTATTCAAAAGAGACAAAGGCCTCCAATTATCTTGATCCCCTTTATTTTTATACAGTAAAAGCAACACACCCTGTAACATGCTTTTTGGTAGAGCCCCCGCCTGCAACCCAGCATTCAATACTTGACATAGGTCAGTACCCAAAACTTCCCACAATATTTTATAAATTTAATGAGATAACCCATCAGAACCAGGAGTAATGCCTGACTTTAAAGACCAAATTACAATCTTTAGTTCTCCTACTGTAATGGGTTGAACCAAATTAATCTGCTCATCTGGAGACAAAACAGGGACTGGTCTGCTAAGAAACCAATCACGAATAGAAGCATCATAGAGCAATCTACTCTTAAAGGAGGCAGAAACATAATCATGTATCATGTCTAAAATACTAGTATTTGTTGTGACACGCTCACCTTCTGAAGTATTTAAATACATCATGACCCGGGAGTGTTTAATAAGTCTCAGATTTTCAAAGGGTAAAGTGTCCTTCTTTTTACCACAAATCCCATATTTATGCTTTTTCACCATAGCCTGCAAAACGTGAGACTGTAATTTAGCCAACTCCTCCTTTAATTTTTTTAATTTGATCCAGACATGCAGATCCCAAAGACTGGCGAAAGGTGGACAAAAAATGAAGCCGTTCTCTAAGATAATGGAGCCCATCATGCTGTAATCTCCCATTTAAAAGACCTATGGTTTTAAAGTAAATTCTGACTTCACTTTTTGTGTCCTCCCACCAAGTATTTAAATCATCATATAAAAATAGAACAGACTGTCGTGCCAGAAAAAGGGATTGTAGCCCACCAGCCACACAAGGGATATCTAATAAGACAGTGTTCAATTTCCAAAAACCAGCCCCCTCACGAACTTCAGGCACATCATAAAAACCAATCTAAGTAGTTTGTGATCTAACATAGCTACCTCCTGCAAAGATTGTGATTGCACTACAACCCCAGGCGAAAGAAAAGAATAGTCAATTCTGGAAGCTCTAGGTCCACAAAAATAAGTATTCCCAAACCCTTTCGAGGAAGGCCCAAAAGCATCAACCAAGCCAGTATCTGCAAGAAGTTTTGACAAGCTTGCCATATCACAATACACCTTCTTCTTATTCCCAGAAGAAGCAGGGGAAGGCAAGGAGCAGTTAAAGTCCTCCTCCAAGAATAATAAAATAAGAGGTGCATAAAAAGGGGTATAATGATTTAAAAAGGGACACCCGGTCAAATTTAGATTGAGGTGCATAAACATTTATCAACCGCAAAGGTAGAGAACCCCACTTAATATCCAAAACCAAGGCCCTGCCAGCTATGATCTCTATCTGGTGAATCACTTTAATATAAGAATGAAAAAAACAACTCCCAACCCCGCTACACAAATCATTCCCTAAAGACCAAAAACAATCCCCCCACAACCAACCAGTAGTGGCAGCCTCTACTTCCTCAGGAGAATGCAAACGAACATCCTGAAGGAAAACACAATCCAGATTTTCATATAAAAAATGAGAATAAGTGATCTGATGCTTAGCAGGAGTTTTAATGCTGTTTGCATTTAAAGTTGCCACTCGAAAGTAAAAGGGAATCATGAATTAATTTAAGGATAAATTCACTTTACTTTGCTGGATGCTCTGGTAATCCTTCCACTTTTGCCATCTGGTGGCTTAGGGCCTACCTGGCCTTCAGCAGGTTCCTGAGGCTCAGGCCTTGGTTGGGGTGCAGAAGGCTGAGTCACGTCTGGGACCACCTCTGGATCCGCCACCAAAACTGCAAAAGTATTAGGGTCAGCTATAGAAACATTTAGAGTAGGTATAGCTGTTTTTTTACCCACCTTTCCTTTTCCTTTAACAGACTTTCCCTTCTTGCCACTAACCATAATAAAACCATCTTCCAAGGGGTCCGAACCAGCCAATAAAGAATCCAGGCTAATAACCCCCCCTTGTCCTATCTCTGATACCTCATGAGCCTCAACTGCTGGTAAATCTGAGGTATCAGGAATCAAAGTAGAGTCTTTAAGCAAGCATGACGCAGCCAAGGGGGGAACAGCCACAAAGGTACTGGGATCCAACCTTCCCCAGCAGGAATGCCAAGTCGAACCGCCTCCTGAATATAATGATCGTGTACCCCAAAATCAGCTTCAGTTGTATTCTTAGCAGTCAAAGGGCAAAGTTCAAACGTGTGACCCACCACATCACAAAGATTGCATTTAGAGGTTTGGAAACAGTGGGCACTAGGATGAGCAGACTCCCCACAATAAGAACATTTGAACACATCACAGGAGGTGCTTATGTGAGTCCGAGACTCACATTTAAAGTAAACTCTGGGCTGACCCAGGTAGAAAAGGAACCGCTTATCCCTCCCCAGAAAAAAACGATTGGGAAGATGCAATAAATCGGAATCAGCAGAATGGAGTTTAACTCTAAATTTCCAACCCCCATTCCAAAATCCCTCAGCATCCAGGATAGGAACAGGATTCCCCTGGATATCACATTTCTTAGATAACCAATTTACAGTATCTACAACGTTAACCCCTTCATTCCTAAACATGATCGTAATGACCCTAAAGGCCTGTTTTGAAAGAGGCAACACAATAAAGTCAGACCATAAAGGATTAGTTTTTAAATTTAAATAGCGGCTCCAGAATAGTTCCAAAAGAGCAGGGGTACAGAAACTGACATCAAAAATAAACTCCCCAGGAACATGTATCAAGGCGTAGACTTCAGAAGGGGAAAAACCCATACTCTGTTTCAACAATGTCTTCCCAACATAAAACCTGTCAGGGGGGTGATCCCTGGGACTAACATAATGCAAACGAATGGCATTGCGCCTCTTGGCCAACTCTAGAGGTTGCCTAAAATAACTGGCATAAGAAGGTTTATCCACAGGTTCTGGAGCTGGTCCCTGTATGACAGAGGATGTAGCCACATCTTCAGCTACCTCCTGTAATAGGTTTCCCAAGGGTAGGCTAGAATCAATAGCAGCCTGAGGAAGAAGGGAAGCTGGAAGTTCATGCCCGAAACAACAGGAGGTGGGACTGGTAAAGTCAATGTACTTATCTGAACAGACTCCTGGAGAGCCGAAGATCCTTCATCCGATTAGGTACCTAACATAACAGAATTCATACTGTACAAGCTTTATATACAGTGAACCCCCCATGTCTTTATCCTAACCAAGTACATATACATAATGAACAGAATCAGCAGAAAGATATTTGTACACAGCCAACCCCCCCCATTTGTATTTTAATCAGGCACTCTGTCAAAAATTACAAATAAATAAAAAATCCCTGTATACAAAATTACAATAAAACTAACATTAACCATCCAAATGTATGATATAAATAAAAGAGGGTAGGTCTGCTATTCTTGGAAATAAACCCATTGAAGGGGGTTGGGACTTTATGATCCCATTAGCCCCCTTGGTGGGTTTATTTCCTTGTGTACCACCCTTACCCATCATTTATGCTATTTATACACAGCCCACCCCATACCTTTCCTAACCTTGTACAGAACAAACATAGTCCACACAAGGATATTTATACGCAGTCAACACTCCCCATATCTGTTTCCTAACCAGTTGCATAAACAAAATCAGAAAGTAGTCTGTTCTCGGAATTTGGTTTAGTTGTATTAAAAACAATGACCCGGGAAGGTTTCTGTATGTATAGAGGCTCATTTTTACCAGATTTCTGTTGCCCTGGGGAATAAAACTCTGCCTTGTTACAGGCAGTTACACTCTGACATTAGAAGTCACATAAAGAGGAAACAGACCATCACAAAATGTGCTGCTGCTTCTGTCCAAGCCTACCTGTCACTCCAGAGATGAAAAGTAGCAGTAGAATGGGATGGAGCCCATGGTATACAACCAAGGCTGTCGTCATAGTCGCAGTCCTGTTGCCAGGCAGCGATGCTGTAGAATATAGAAAAATGGTTCAGTCTGTCAGACATTTGAGCCAACAGAAACTGCCATAGCAGGCACTGTAGTCTGTAATCCACCCATTTTTTCATTTTTCAAATCACCTACTTTACTGTCCTTTTTCTGAGGACCAATATAGCTGTAAACATTGTGATTCACACTTCTACTCAACGCAGCGTACAATACTGTACTTCTTTCTCTGCCCTCAGCTGGCCTCACTTCTTGAAGAGCTTGGACTGCTAATCCCCCAACCCACACCACTCACTCACTTTTGGTAAACAAACAAGTCAATGACTACATTTGCAAATTAGTGATATTTTCTGAGATCTTTTTGGTTCATGGTGCAGGTCATTCTGCAGCAGTATGGTTTACATTGTACAGTAGTGCCATCATTCCCAAATTCTGCCTGTTCGATAATTTTTCCTGTAACCAATTCTGGCTGATTAGTGCACCTGAAACGAGTTGATACCTGTACCTCATCTGCAACATAAACAGGTTTGGCATAATGTGCCCCAAATTAATTATTTTCATCATTTCATTACCTCTACCTTAGTAACAAGGTGCAGTACTCATCTGTTGTTCTTACCTCTGAGCTTTCTTCCTGCTTCTGTAGTCTCTTCTACAAGAAGGTTTTAAAAAATTTTTTTAGAATTTATATCATGTGAGTGTTTTATGGCCTTACTTGTTAAAGGCACCCAGTTCAAGGACCCCTGTGTTTTACATTTTTTACAGCATGCTGAGTAAACATGGCATACCGTTCATAAGGCATGCTTCTGCACAGGAGGCAGTAGTTTATAGGCTTTGAGGATTATAATTATCCTTTTATAGAGGTCTTTCACCTGTATTACACACCACTCAAGGCTGTGGGGCTCGGTCACACATTGATTTCATGTCTTTCTCTGTGTATACACTGGCCCTGTGGCACCGGGCACCATAACACAGCCTGGCACACCGATGACCTGGGGTTGTGCTCCAACCCTGCTATGGCAGAAGTATTGGGTATCTGAGATGGGCAATTGTGTTGCACATCTCTTGGAGGTCACCTAGGGGAGGCATGGTACTTGTGCCTCTGGTGGCACAGGTGACAAAGTGCTGCCTGCCCCCACCAATCTCAAGCATGTGCACTCTTGCAGGGAGGTGAGGGGGTATGGCATTACACAGCGTGGTATCGATCAAGTTTCGTTTTTCTGTTCATCTCTGCTTACACATTTAAAGCTGTGATGCATGATGGTGACGAACATGTTGACCTATGTTTTAATTCAATTTTACATTGTCCTTTACCTCCTGACTTATATGATGCCCTTCTTTTCCCATTTTGAGCCTGCTATAGAACTTATTCTTCTAATTTAAAATAATAGAAGAAGCGCTCCTTTTAATATGGCTTGTACCTGGTTTTATCAGGATTCTCGCCATTTCTGTTCCTCTGTTCTATAAAGTTAGGAAGCAGAATCTACTGCAAGCTACCTCAAAAAGTTACAAGAAAAGTGATCTTAAAGACTATGGGTGAGATATTCAAAAGGGTTGCACCATGCGCAATAGGGTTGCGCCTGCACAAGCCTGAAATTGCGCCATTCTGTGATATTCAGCAGGAGGCAGTTGCGCCCCCCCAAGGCAAGCTGAGCAACAGCACAATGCAAATGAATGCATGCTGAACTGGAGGGGGAGGAACCATGCATAAACTGTACAGCCCGATATTCAGTGGGCTGTGCAGAGTTGTGCAGGTGCAACCCCCAACCTGCGCCTGCACAACTTTGAGCCAAAAAAAGGAAAGGAGTAAGTCGAGGGCCACCCACAGGTGAGCTGCCGCATTGCAGGGTGCAACACAGCAGCTGCCACCTGTGGCTGGCCCTCAACTTACTCCTTGTGCCCCCCCTACAGCCCAATCGTGGGCAAAAGTGTAAACCCCCCACCCCCGACTGGTCCGATCACGGGTGAAAGCTTAAATAACCCCCCACCAACCCGATTGCGGGCAGCAAAGTGTCCCCCCAGAACCATATCCCTGGTGGTTGGACGCTAAGCCCGATCGCGGGCTGAAAATATTAAACCCCCAGAACATATCCCTGGTGGTCCAGTGGACGCTAAGCCTGATCTCGCAGGCTGAAAATGTTTAAACCCCCAGAACATATCCCTGGTGGTCCAGTGGACGCTAAGCCCGATCGTGGGCTGCATAATGTGGCGACAACCCCAAGACCATATCCCTGGTGATCTAGTGTCCCCCACCCCCCACCACCCGAAGCCTCACCATCGCTCCCTCCCCGGCAGCTGGCGGGCGGCAGCATGCCACCGCCTGCCACCCCGCCGCCGACTGCCAGGGGGGCGGGTGGTAGAGGCTGTACGCCCATTGGCTCTTGCTCTGCACTAATGGCGGTAGCCCTATCGGGCAGTCAGTCGGCGGGCGGCGGGTGGCAGGCAGGTGGATGCTGTCGACTACCGGCTGCGGGGGCGAGCGGGATGGTGGGGCTCAGTGGGTGGGTGGGGTGGGGAACACTAGATCACCAGGGATACGTTCTGGGGGAGGTGTTTAAACATTAGCGGTCCACTGGACCAACAGGGGTACATTCTGGGGGGTGTTTGAACATTTTCAGCCTGCGATCAGGCTTAGTGGTCCACTGGACCACCAGGATATGTTCTGGGGGCACTTTGCTGCCAGCGATCGGGCTGGTGGGGGGTTATTTAGCTTTGCCCTGACTCAGGCCAGTTGGGAGAGAGGATTTTTACATTTTGCCGTGATCGGGCTGCAGGGCATCAGTCCCGATGGCTGCTGCCTGGCAGGGCGCCAGGCGCCAAATCCTCGGGGATCAGCACACCTACATGCTAATGGCATGCAAATGGGGCCATAAATGATGCAAATGCCCCCGCATCTTGCATGAATTAGCCCCCATTTGCACCTCTTGAATATCGAAATTTTGCTGGCGCAATGGTACTTGCGCCACCGCTCCCGAATGCTCCACTCTGACCTTGCGGTGGCGCCAAGTTCCACTGCGCCATGCACAGTGGCTGTGGCCAGGGGTGATATTCAAGGGTTGCTCAATAGTGCAACCCTTTGAATATCACCCCGGCCACACCCCTGTGCAACTATTTTGTGCAGCGCAAGGGCTCGCGCAACAAAATAGTGCAGTTTGAATATCCAGCCCTGGGTGTTCATAAACAAGAACTTATTGATGAAAGCCTGGTCTGAGCCATATTACAAGGTGGGGGCTTGTTTTATTATTTCAGCTGTAACAAAAAAAAGTAAAGTTGTACAGTAACCACAAAATGGGGAAAAAAAGTATCATACAAGTAAGTAGATAAGGGGCAATCTAAGAATAGAATAAAAAGTATAGGTCAAAATTTTCTCCTCTATCATCTGCTGACAAAATGAACTGCCACCTTTATTGATGGCTGAGTTATTTATTGCTTTAACCCTAACAGTGTGCTTTTGTTTTTCATGTATGTGGTTACCGGTTACCTTGTGTGCACTTACCAACTGGCTCCCCTTGCATGATAGACTGAAATACCAGTCCTGTTTGCTGGCTAAACAAGTCCACTTGGGCCTCGCCCATTCTGCAATTAGTGATGTTTTCTGCCCGGTCAGAAACAACTAAACCACAAGGAGTATGTCCAGACATGCACTGCAAGTTCCCTTTCACAAAACTAGTCAGGGTAGATGAACATTTTCTGTACAAGCTGCACAGTGGTTTAATGAGTGTCCTGAATCCATAGTGGACCTCCCCAAAAACGCACAAGAAATCCCTAAGAAAAGAACTTGCATTGAAATTTGCTTTGTCTTGTTTTTTGTGACTACTTAATGTACCTCTCTGTATAATGTTGAGGATTGATTGTCTTCTTTCTAATCCCCATGCAGATATAGCCTGTTTGCAAACCCCAGTGTCTGTACTTGACCTGGCTCCCCTTGAGTTGGTGAAATATATACCAGACCTGGCTCCCCTTGAGTTGGTGAATCATGAAGTAGATACCTTACCTATTCTAATTTATCCATTTCTCACTTATGTGGCTCATGTGTTTCAATGTTTTGTATATCTGTTTGTTTTTTGGCGTGGAACCTTTGGAAAAGAACACTTGTGCTCAAAGGTGCTATCTGATTTTCAAATAAATAAATCCTCTCCCAGTTGTCACCTTGGTAATGTATCCTGTTTAGGTGGTCTGCCATCATTCAGACAGTTTTCATTTTCCTTCCATGGTTTTCTCCCTCAAGTCCTTCCTGCTACCCCATGATGTAGATCACAGATAATGCCTCCTTCAACCTTGTGTGTGCATGCTGTACCTGTTGGGAGAGCAAGTTCCCTAGCCCAGCTGCAGACGGTTGCCATGGAACCAGCTCCCCCATCCAACCCTTCTTGACTGAGGCACGCTGCTGCGTGGTGGCTACTTCAGTCTTTTCTGCCTCTCAGCATGGCATCCTGGGCTAGCTGCTGAACTTGGGTCATCTGCGCACCAGAGAAACACGCTGCTGCTACTACGCCAGCAGGGCAGCCATGAACAATGTGTCTTTGTACACCTCAGCTTGTTGTATGCTGACTTTGGAAATCTGTGAACAAGGGCCTTTATATTCCTAAGCTTTTCCTATTTTAATAAACTTGAACTTGGTATAAAAACCACTTAATAAAAGGATAAGGGCATTCTCTGTACTGTGATACATCGTGTGGAGAGATTATTTCATTGAGTGATGCTCTATTTTTCTAAAATAATGCTGTGCAAACAAGTCCATGAGCTGCATGACTGTCTTACATGGGTCATAAGTTCGATAATGTCTGTGAAGTACATATTCCCATTTGGGAAATAAATGGTGTTAGGCAACCCTCCTAAAAAGATAACACTTTTCTATATATAAGTTCTTTATCTTTAGTGAAATGGCATATGGTCATGAAAATTGGACCATGAACTGGAGGTGCTAGGATGGCCTACCCTTCCCTGTATGATTATTGTAAAGGTATTCTAGATTGCAGGAGCATCCCTGACCAATCATAGTGATTCCTTCAGTAGTGCGTGAGGTACTGTTATTGCTGTAAGAGTACCTCACCCACTGAGCACTGTACTGGGCTCCTACATGACTGCCACTCATGCCACAGAAAGGGATTGCAAAAAAAAGGTATGTATTTTTTTTTAAATTGTGGCATGATCTATAATAAATGTATAGGGGTGCTAGGAGGGCCTTTTATGAATATGAAAGTATCGCCTCTTGCATCCTCAGAGCACCAAAAGTATTCAGCTTTGGTTTGCAGTTCTCTTGCTCTAAGAACGCAAGATGTGACACTTTTATATCCATAGGAGGTCCTCATAGCACCCCTATAAACATATATAAGGATCCAGTGTGTAAACTGCTGGGTTATACTTAGCAAATGTCTGCAGTAAAACACAAAAATACTTATTTATTTATTGAAATGTTTCACCAGGAAGGGCACACTGAACAACAAGTTGCTCATCTCACGGTGCATCCTGGGGTAGAGGGTATAGGGGAATACATATATTACATATATTCATACATACATCAACCAAAACAGAAGTACAATTTATACATTGGTGCATGGCATTGTAAACAGTGCTGAATTACAGAAGACAAAGAACATGCAGGGCAGTAATATGATTACAACTACTAAAAACTCTGTGAACAGGTACGTGCTACCATCACATGTACAGCTTACAGAAGGGACTGACTAGATTGATCCAGCTAACAAGTGATCAGAGCAGAGTTAGTTAACGAGAAAGGGGAGATTATCTGCAGGTACAATTTACCAAGAGAAAGTTATGTAGAGCTGAGAAGACAGAGTGTGGGGATGAAGAGAGGTGGATCTGGGGAGGAAGAGAGTTCCACAGTTTGGGGAAGTGATACAAGAAGGCCATTTGGCCTACAGCAGTTGTCCGATGTGGAACTACCAACAGACGAGAGTCATAGAATCTAAGGGAATGGTCTGGAGGAGGAAGGATGGATAGAAAGGAGGTAAGATAAGAGGGGAAAGTACCAAACTAAAATTTTGACATGAATTTGGTACAGTGGAGGTGGCAGCAATTTTCTATTGGGGGGGGCCAGGGAGTGTTAGCTATTACAGTGATGAGTGCGAGGGGAAGAGTCAAGAGCAAAGTGATAAAAGGAGATAAAAAGGGTGTCCAGTCTAGTTAGGGAAGACTTGGGAGCAGCACTGTAGACTACATCACCATAGTCAAAAATAGGTGGTATCATCTTCTGGGCAAGATCTCGCTTTGCCGGTAGTGGGAGGCAGCTATGGTTCCTGTGTACAGTGCCAAGTTTGAGGCACAGTTTCTTCAAGATGACATCAACATGATCAAAGAAGTTGAGGTGTTGGTCAAGCCAAACCCCCAAGTACCTAAAGGATGGAGTGTTCTTAAGGACTGTCCCGGTTCGGGTATGGAAAGAGGGCAGGAAGGAGAGCCGAATGAGTCTCTGCCTAGTGCCAAAGGTCATTGAGACTATCCTCTTGGCGTTAAGGGAGAGTTGATGGGAGTTGAACCACTGCTGAACTTTATTGAAGTTATGCTGAAGTTTGGTTTCTACATCAACAGGGGACTGTCATGATGTGAAAAGGACTGTCATCAGTGTACATATGAATAGAAATGGATATGCAGGCTGAGGGAAGGTCATTTAGGAATATGGAGAATAAGACAGGTCCCAAAATGGATCCCTGAGGTATGCTAGTGTTGATGGGGAGAGGAAGGGATGTGGCACCAGCTATTTTGACTGACTGGGTCCTACCTACCAGGTAAGCACTGAATCAGTTTGTGGCAGAGTCAGATAGGTCAACTGAGGACAGGGAGTTTAGTAGGAGGGTGTGGAAGACAGTGTCGAAAGCCTTTGCTAGGTTGACAGAAATGGTTGATGTAACAAGGCCACAGTCTATCCCAGAAAGGATGGAGTCAGTGAGCCTGATCAGGGAGGTGGTAGTGGAGTGATTCTTCCAGAAACCAGTTTGGCACAGAGTGAAAAAGTTAGAATCAGAGAGATAGGAAGAGAGCTGAGAAAGGAACAGATGTTCTTGGATCTTGGCAAGGGTAGGAAGGAGAGAAATAGAGTGATAATTAACAGAAGTAGAGGGATTACCACCCTTAGGCAGGGGGAGTACAGTGGCATGCTTCTTTATAGATAGTAGCCATAGCAAAGGAAAGGTTGAGAAGGTCTGCTAGAGGAGTGGAGATGGCGGGAGCAGATATAGCAGCTTGGGGTTCAAACCATCAAGCAAGCTGCCTTTGGAAGGATTAAGTGCATATAGTGCATCCAAGGTGTCAGACAGTGAAATTCTTGAGCAGGAGAAAGAGTTTGATGAAGAGGGGAGACTGGGAGAGGGGGAGGGGTCTGCACATGGGGAAGGTGGTAAGAAGGATAGGAGAGTAGATGCACAGGAGGTGAAATATGGGCTAAACTCAGTAGCACACTAAGGTGCTCAGCAACATGGGTGGTGTTTGTTTTAAGGAGAGGGGTAGGAGGGGCAGGGGGAGAAAAGGGAACGAATTACCTTCTAGAATTTAGATGAATTATTAATGTAGGACTGGAAGGTAGAGTAATTCAATAACATTTTATTTATATGGTGCCTTTTTTTTTTTTTTGAAATTCTCATTTTATTCATATATGGTGCCTTTTGAATACCAAGGTACCTTACAAAAGATTAAAACAGTTTCAACATAAAATTACATATATTATAAATAGTATAAAATAACAGTAAACAGTCAGCAATATTAAACTAATCCCCAAAAGCATGGATCCATAAAACAGAGTAGAAGTCAGCTTTAGCTAAATTATTAACTTTTGCACACCTATTACGAAGAGAGCAGTAGATGGCATAGTCTTGAAGGAGCTTGGAGGCTTTATGAGTAGACCAAGCTTGATCACGGACTCTTAGGAACATCAGGAGTTCAGGGTGATGATCCATGGGAGGTGGTTACCCCTAACCCTGGACTGTTGCATTGAGGCATGTTTATTCCAAATTTCCAAGAATTTAGCATGAAAATAGTTGTATGCATCATCTATGATGTTAGATGAGGTAATTGGTTCCCCGTTTGTGTGGGCCAGGTCATGAAGGAGAGGAGTGAGGTTCAGAGATTTAAATGAACAAAATTGTAGGGTTTTCAGGGGGTCTTAATTCTGTGTATTTTTCTTACTAAATAGGTCATGTGGTGGTCACTCAGGGTGTCAGGTAGAACACCAGATTTAATTACCCTTTGAGGTTGGGAAGTGAGGGCCCAATCAATTACGGAGTGGTTGCTGGTTTTATTGTTAATCCTGGTTGGTTCTGAAATGAATTGCAATAGGTTAAGGGCACATATATCATTGTGTACTTTATTACTGGAGTGGAATAACCAGTTATGGTTGAAGTTACCCATTATATATGTTTCACCTGAAGGTGTATGAGTGTATGAGAAAGTATTGTACTAATTAGATTGGAGATAGCAGAGGAGGGGAGACCAGGGCGCCAGTAGGCGCCAGCAACATAAATTGATATTGAGAATGGAAGGGAAAATGTCAAGATTAGTAACTCATATGTTTTGGGGACTAACATGAAATGGTGGTGAACTGTTTGACTGAGGAGACATATTGCCACTCCTGGAGTAAGGGTGAGGAGAGGTAGGCAGAGTGCAAGGAGGAGAGTGAAGAGTAGTCTTAGAGAGGTTGGAGGCATGATTAGTGATATAAATAGTAATGAGGTTGAGGACAGTTCTAAGGTGGTGTGATAGCTGTAGTGTGGGATAACTATATAAGCAGAAAAGCTCTGGGCAAGGGTAGCAGAAAAGTGGATCGCGAAGGAACTGATACTAATATATTTTTGCTTATTTGAATTGCTAGGACCAGGCTAATATTACCAATATTTAGCTAATATAGTCATAACTTTGATTTGCTAGAACCTTGCTACAGGTATTTACCTAAGGTCTGTAAACTAGCAACAGTTTAGGGAAAGTTGATTTAGGGAGGAGGAGATTATGACTTGCTACTGCAAGGGGAGCTATAGCTGTACTATAATAGGACTAGCTGCAGTGCAGGGTGGAGCCCAGATTGCGGCTTAGAGGATTTAAAGAGTGATGGGGCGGGAAAAAATTCAGGTAGAGAGAATATAGAACAGACAGTAAAAATACTGGTATAGAAAGTCCAGAAAAGCCAATTGGCTTATGCCTGGCTGAGAAGGCGACCAATCAGGGGACTTCAGCTGAGCGAGTACCAGAAGTTGAAACTGCAGCTTGTTCAGGGACTGTACCTTCAGAGGGCTTCCAGGGGCGGCAGCAGGAGAAGCAGGCAATGGCAAGTGGTGAGCCTCACTGCATGGAGGGAGCACCCAGTCAGGGGTTTAACGGCTGTTGTGGGGGGAAAGAAAAGAGAGGGATTAATAAACACTAGCATTCAGGGGGTGGTGGGTAGACAAGAAAGGACTGTGGACAGGAGAATCAATGGGAGGGCCAGAGACATCAGGTGAAGAAAAAAGAAAGGTTAAATGGCAGCAGGGGAAAAGAGCCAAATTGGGGGGTCTGGGACACTGAAAACAGAGAGCAGGGGGCAGGCTGGGTCAGTGCCAAGTAATGGGGGGAGTTAGAGAAGGAGGAAAGAGAAGGTAGATTAGGTAAAAAGAGCAAGTTGAAAGTTTAAAATAAGGGAATAGGCTAAACTGATAAAAACTAAAGGAACAGCTGAATAATGAGACAGAGGGACAAGTTTGAATATTTAACTAAGCAATGCATACAGTTTCAGTTAAAAACCCCTGTACCTACAGATTTAAAAGTACTGTCAAAGCAATGCATACAATTTACAACACTAAGCAATGCATACAGTTTAATTTAAAATCCTCTGTACATACAGATTTAAAAGCAAAAATTCAGGTAGAGAGAAATATAGAATAGACAGTAAAAATACTGGTATAGAAAGCAGAGTCCAGAAGAGCCAATTGGCTTGTGCCTGGCCGAGAAGGTGAACAATCAGAGGACTTCAGCTGAGAGAGTGCCATACATTGAAATTGTAGCTTGTTCAGGGACTGTACCATTGGAGGGCTTCCAGGGACGGCAGCAGAAGAAGCAGACAATGGCAAGTAGTGAGCCATACCACACAGAGGGAACACCCGGTCAGGAGCTTAACGGCTGCTAGGGGGAAAGAAAAGGGAGGGATTAATAAACACTAGCAATCAGGGGTAGACGAGAATGGTCTGCAGACAGGAGACAGGAACCGCAGAAACACTTTTAAAACTGAGATGTAGAAGCATACCTCTCAGCTGTCCCTGATTTTTACAGACGTCTCTGATTTTGCCTTAAAAATGTCCTCCATCCCTCCTAAATTTGGCATTTCTGCCACTGAAGACTAAGAATATGGATCTGAATCATAAAATTATGGCAGACATTAATGTAAGAGCCTAGCAATCCTTTAGAAAATGCTTTCATCATGAATCCACATAATGTAACAGCTTTATGAGCTGTTAGTACCATTTTTTAAGCCATGCCCCTGAGTTTGGTCATGTGTCCCTGATTTTATTTTAAGCCTTGTCTCCAATTTGACAGGCAAGTAACTGAGAGGCGTGTGAGGAGGCATGTATTTTGTGGGCAGCAAGGGCGATGGTATGGTATAACTGCCAACCTTAATAGTGTGCAGTGAAGCAGACTGAAACAAACTGCTCCTTCAGAAAGGTATCCTATCAAATCATGAGGGAAAGCCCTGAATTCTGCTGTTACACTCTGACAAATATAAAATCCAGGGTTTCTTCACAATTTGATAAGACCACCTATCTGCACAGCCCTACAGTTCTCACCTGCTGCATGCAATGTACACTGTTAAAGGAGAACTGCGGGGTCACCCTTTTTTTCCACTCTATAAATTGTTATTGAAATTAAAAAGATTACCAGTTACAGTATATCATATAAGGTGATACAGAGTTTTAAAACTTCAAACAGATGTCAGATATACTTCAGTATTGATTAGTAAGTAAATAATGGATATTTTAATTACTAGTACTGCTTAATATGTCCATCTAAATGAACATAAAATATCAACTGAAACACACTTCTGTAATATTAAACTTAAGATTGCATTACATAGATTACAATTATTGAAAAGAAATTGCAACTGATATTGACAGAAATATTTCTATGTCTGTCTATGCTACACATTTCTCAGCTATTTGCATCTAGTGTGTCTTTATAAGACTTGATAGTGCTGTCTATAGGAGGTTATGTCCTATTGGTCTGTTTATTTCACATTTGTTTACTTGTTAAGAATGATTATTTATTGTCTAAAAAGTGCACCCAAATTAAATTAAAGATCTCAGATTTCCCCAAAGCTAAATAGCTTAGTCTTTCGTTGTTTGCCAGATTCCCTATATAGCTCAGCCAGTTTGAAAACGTTGGGACGAAGTCTGATTTCCACTTGAAAAGAATCATTCTTTTTAAAGGGAAGCTCCAGAAAACCCAGAAAGTGCAGCAGTTGCTATATAAATGCCCAGTTAGGGCTTTTAGCATTCAATGGAATTTTTTATTTACCTGCTGCATTTGCATTTTATTTTTAAAGAGCAGCTGACGCCTTCAGGAGAACATTAACAAAACATTTTTTAGACACAGTTCAGCTTGTAGTTCACATTAGATCTGTATTCCTCCTCTCCATTATTTACTACTGATGTAATTTGCATGAAAACAGGATCTTTGCTCCTGAAGAGTTCATCTATTCCTTTTGCTTTCTCCTTACCTGAAGTCATAATGTACTGCTTGTGACATCACAGTTACTGACATGACAACACATTGTTATGTCACAACAGAGGATTATGACATGAAGTAGGGAGTAAGCTATACGGGCAGAAGAACTCCGAGGTATAAAGATCATATATTTATACAAATGTCCTCAATAATAAATAATGTACAGGAGAAATCTACATAATATATATGGAATACAAGCTGTATTGTACCTAAATAATATGTTTTTCTAAGTTTTCTTTGAGGCATCACCAGCTCTTTAAAGAACCATGCTACCCATAATGTCTTCAGAGCCACCCGCAGCCATCTCATGCACCCCAGGTGGCTTCTGACTCACAGGTTATGCTAATGAAGACTACCAATTAATGGCAGAATAGGTAACCGTCATTAGCATAACCCACATGTTGGAAGCCACTTGGGGTGCATGAAATGGCTGCGGACGACTCTGCAGACATTATGACATCATGGTTCCTCAAAAGTAAAATGCAAATGCAGTGGGTAAATCAAAAATTCTGTTTAATTTCTAGATATTGATGGGCTGGCAAGCCCTCGTGGGTTAGATTTTCAGTTTTGCAACTTTCAAGGGAGAGAGGGGGTTGTAACCTATCATGTTTCCAGAATTACCACAGGGCTGCACAACTACGAGTACTCACAGGATGGCTTAATCCATTGCATGCAGCCTATTAGAAACAAATAGAGACAGTTTATAATGATCTAGGGTCTCTCGCTAGATTGCCGTTTGTTAATCCACTAGCGTGTAATTCTCTGAGTAAATATTCCTCCTATGACAGGGAGCCCATGAGGATATGGATCTGGTTGCATACTCACTACTTCACCCAACAGGAACTGCACTTTATGAAGGCAATTCCCTCGGATAGATCCTTCCTCCCTAATCTGGTTTGGGGCAGAGCTCAAGTATGGTGGACTAGTGGTTTAAAATATGTCTATCAGATGGTGGGATCCACTGGCCTACTCCTGTTTACAGTCCTACAAAAATCATATGATCTCCAGCCCACAGAATTTCATGGGTATATGCAGCTAAGGTCATACTTATTAAAATTTGAAAATTTGCTGGCAGACATAGCTGAAAATGTCCTGACAATGGTCCAGCTCATGATACAGTACACTAGGGGGAACCTGCCCTCCCATGAAATAAGCACTTTTTACAAGGCACTCGATGAAAGACCCCCAGATTCCACAGAAAGCCTGAGGATAACTTGAACCAAGGAAATACAAAGTGATATCTTGACTTCGGTCTGGGAGGGGTCAGCCAGTCCAGCCACCAGTGGTCCAGGCTTCATATTGGAGGGAATATATTTGGAAACTTAGGGCCCGGTATTTTAGGACCCCTTGGTGACCTCCAAATATGGTGGAGACCCATCGGGGGGCTGTTGCAGGGGGGTATGGGACTGGTCTTGTGGGACAGATACATATACTATGGTCTTGCCCTCTACTCCAGGTTTTTTGGAGGGAGGTGACAGGAGAGTTACAGGACATTTATGATATGAGAGCCTTGGATCACCCTGTGTTTTTTTTAACAGTCACCCTCCCTCAGGGGACAAAGATCAGTTGCGGCTCTAGCCACAAATGGTTACCAGGGCACAGCTGGGCACAGTAGATGGCAGCCAGGGCACTGATATATTGTTACTAATGCAGGGGTTTTAAATAATTGATTAGCAGTTTTTTTCTTGGGACAATGATAACTTTACAGAAAGTATTTATATAAGATTTCTAGAAGTGTTATGTTTGTTAAACACAGTTAGACAAGTGCCATGCATTCTCAGAATGTTTTAGCACTTTTATGAGCAAAACGCTAATCAATTTTTGGAGTTAAACAAAACCCTGCTAATGGAAGCTGTGCACCATATGGGGCACCAATATGGAGGAATCTCTGCACCATATGAGGCACCAATACAGCATTGCGTCATGTGACTCTACTCTATGCAGATGACCTGGTTATCTATGCTAGCTCTAATAATGTAGACCAACTTAATGTGGCACTGACATCTGCTTTCCGCACTATCCAACTCTGGCTAAACACCCACCGCCTTATACTGATCTCCAACAAAACCAAACTGATGCTTCTGGGCACTGCCCACAAGATAAGGTCCTGCCACTCTTCTTTAAAAGTCCTTGACCTGGATGGGACCCCCCTTGAGGTGGTAACCTCCTTCCGTTATCTGGGCATCCTACTAGACCGATCTCTGAACTTAAACCTGCACATCCAAGAAACATGTCAATCTGTGAACTGCAAACTGGGTGCTGCCTACAGATCCAGCTACATGCTCACACCTGCAGCCAAACTAGCCATCGCCAGGGGTCTCCTCCTACCCGCTCTGACCTACTGTGCTCCCATCCTACCCATGGTGCATAAATCCACACTACAAAAATGGGATGTCACTTTCAACAATGTATGCAGGTATGCCTCAAAAGCCCCCAGACTTAAACATCACTGCCAACTGTATAAAGACATCGGCTGGCTCTCCCCCTCTGCCACCAGACTATACTACCTGGGCTGCCTTTGCGACTCCATCATTAGACTCAACAGACCAGCATCCCTAACTGAACTGCTTCAGCCAGCCCTCCCTCCATGTGAGCTGAGATCCTCGGACAAATCCCTACTGAAACTCCCCCGCTGCCACACCTCCAAAGGGTCTGGAGCATTTGGGTACACAGCCCCACAAGTGTGGAACCTCCTGCCACTCGACCTTAGACTGACATCTTCCCATGATCTCTTTAAGTGCAAGCTACATGAACACCTGCTTTCCACGGACCAGTGTGCCTGTTATGACCCTACCTGAGCTTGTCCTGCCAACCTCTCTCTCTCTCTCTCTTGCCCCACCACTCCCTCCTTCCTACTCCTTACCCTATTTTACTTACAACATTAACACTGTGATATATGTCTCTGCCCATATGCACTTCATTTTGAGTTCAAAACTCCGACCTCGAAGCCTGCTTGCACTTGTCTAAAGTGTGTAATTTTGTTGTAAGTTACTGCACCTTGACTACTGCATTGTTTACCTGTTATTGCTGTTTGCACTATTGTACCTGTTACTGCTGCTTACTGAAATGTTTGTACTGACGATCTATGGGTACCAGGTACTGGTGTAGCCAATGCCTAAGAGCCCCCCAACGGACCCGTTTCAGAGTACTTCTCTCTACTTGCACTTGTCTAGAGTGTGTAATTTTGTTGTAAGTTACTGCGCCTTGACTACTGCATTGTTAACCTGTAATTGCTGTCTGCACTGCTCTACATGTTACTGCTGTTTACTGGAATGTTTGTACTGATGATCTAGGGGTACCAGGTACTGGCGCAGCCAATGCCTAAGCACCCCCAACGGACCCGTTCCTCTACTCCTATTGCCCCTGGACCTCCACAGCCCCTCCACCCCACCTGAACACCGTTTCCCCTGCCCGGATACAGTTCCAGAACCCCAGACATTAGCCGCACCATCAGCCGCTGAAACCACTCACCCGCTGTACCTTACCCCGAACCCCCGCTATCTTTAGCCTCCCCCGCCGGCTCACGACTCCACAAGCCTGGGATCCTCTAGTAGGCTCCTGCCGCTAAAACCGCTCACCCACCGCTTTCACCCCTGTATTCTCGCACTCATCGATCTGTCCAGCCTGCGCACGGTTTCCATGGACATGGTCTCATCCCTCAGCCCCCTGCCGCCATTCCCGCCATATCTCCCTAACACTGACTTTTCACTTCTACACCCCCCAGTTAGATCTGTTTGCTCTTAACCTCTGCAGCCCCCCCTGACTACCCCGACTGAGCACCGACTCCCTGCCCGGGAACAGTACCACAACCCGGGTACCTGCTTCAGCTGCAGCTGCGCTCCCTCCCCGCCATACCTCACCGAACCCGCCATCCTAACTCTCCTGCCGACTTTGGTTCCATAGACCTGGCTCGTCTTGAGTGGTTCTGCCGCTAAAGCCGCCCCGTGGCCGTCTTCACCTCCAAGTCCCTCCCCTGCAGCTCTCTCTAGCCGCCGCACGGTTCCATGGACTCAGTCTCTTCCCATAGCCTTCTACCACTTATGCCACCATATCCCCCTTACCCAGACTTATACCATAAGCCCCCTGCCCCATCCAAATGTTCCCCCGCTTCACTCCTCCTCTGGCTGCTGATGCCTATCATGTCCTTTCCTGCCCTGTTTTCGCGCCGCCTTTTACCCCTCTATAACCCCACTGCAGGTGGTGTCTCCCCTGCCTCCAGCTCTGCCTGACCTACTCTCTCCCCCCATCTCGACCATGTACCGCCACCATCCATTCACCGCCTCACACCCAGACCCCCGTCCTGCCTTCTTCATCCCTGCTGTCACCTTAACCACTTAGCTGCAAGGTTGCCTTCCCGCATCCCCCCCTTTTACCTGCTCACCTAGTTCCCCCTCCCCGTTCTCTCACCCTCCCCTGACCCACCTGTCCTTTGGATCTGCCCTGTATACCTTTACCCGCTCACTAAATACTACCTGTACACTGTAAATCTGCTGTTTTTCTCTTGACCTGTTGATTGTCTCTGAAACTGTACTCCTTTATTGCCTTTTACTGAAAACCGTTCTCTGTATTGTTACTGCTTCTCTGTATTATGTAAATGAACTCTGTATTGTTACTGTACCTCCCGGGTCGTGCCTGAAAATAGTCACCTGTTTGGCGAGCGCACCTACCCGGTAAACAAAAACTAAATAAATAAAATAAATAAACTGGGGCACAGCATTTTGTTACCAGGGCACGTGCCCTGGTATAGAGCTGCCACTGCCAAAGATTGATAGAGTTACTTATTAACAAATGGTCCTGTTAGTAGCTGTTGCTCATAAAGCAATTACCCGCTTGTGGCTGACCAGTACCATCCCTACTAGGAAGTCTTGGGTGAGAACTGTTTGGAAAATATACTCCCTAGAACACCTTTCAGCTAGTCTTTAGATCAAAAAGAAGCATTTAAACTCCGCTGGCGGAAGTGGGTTATCCACCACTTAGCCCACTATCCAGAATTTGTGCCCTGATTCCACAAAGAGCTCTCTAGAACTCCTTTAAGATGTATGTACTCCTTCTTCCTTACACACCCCCAGGTAATTCTTGTAATTGCTTTTCCACTTCTCTCATTTCTCTGCCCAAAATCATCATGTACTGCTTAGATGTCCACTTGTCTATATATATATATTTGATGTACTGGGCCCATTTTGGGCCAGGCTATGGCCTATCGCTACTGGTTGTACATGTACTATATGAGCTGAAGTATGTAGTCATGACTCTATGAATAAAGAATAAATAAATAAAAAAAAGGTAAATAAAAAATTCCATTCAACTGCTAAAAGCCCTAATCGGGCATTTCTGCAGCAGCTGCTGCACTTTCTGGAATTTCCAGAGTTTCCTTTTAAGCGTAGTGAAGCTGCTGTTAACCCTCTAGAGTGTGTAGCACAGAGAGAGGGCATAAAGAAACCTACTGAAATGCACCAATTACATAAGAAACTCATAGATTTCAAACCAGAGACTTTGTAATCCATAGGTGGACGCTATACCAAGGTGGACATTTCATGTGCCACCTCTGACCACCCCTTGAAAGTGCACTTGATGAGAGCAGCAATCCCACATGACTGTGATGCATTAGTGATCTTTGCTTTACAGTGCCCTATGGATGGAAACTGCATATTATATATAATACATCATGTCTGCTGTTATGTTTGTTAAGACTAAGTCTAAATTTCATGTTTGTTTATAAAAATTATTTTTCTTTTCTGCAGACCTTCCAGTCACATGGTGTTGAGTGTTTGTAAAATACCGGGTTTGTGAACAACTTTCCCTTGTGCTTGTTCCCAGCGGGCCAATGAGGAAGCGATGAATTAAGAAATGACTAAACATGTGACTTTAATTTTTATTAAATAAGTGAAAATGTTCAGAAGATTTTTTTCATTTCCAATATAAATGCTGGGCAAACTATGATACTGGATATTTTTTCAGGATTTTTTTCCAAATAATTATATTTTAACATCTTACTCTATTGTGTAACATATAATGGACCCCACTGCCAAATGCTTAGTGCTAGGCTAAGTGGAGATAGTGAGGCAGACAGCCAAGTACCATGACTTTTGCTACATTCAAAGCCACACTAAGCAAGTCACTAAGTGGTTAGCGTGGTCACTCTACATACACCACTGACTGCACCCATGGAAGTGAGGTGAACCTCTTGCATACAGGCTGTAGTGGTATACTGAATGGGATCTGGAAACACAGAAAATGCTGCTTTGCCATGCTCCTCACCACTTCCAAAATCCTATTTTTTACACAGTGTACAGTGGCAGCAGCACTAGTTTCTGATAAAGAACAAAAAATAGAAAAAAAAAATGGTCCCTCTTCCTTACCTACCTTCATTAATAATCTCTGGTAGTCTGGTGTGCCCCATCCCTCATATGACATATATCTGGTATTCAGGGGTACCCTCTCCCAATCCCCATTTTCTATTTTACATATATACCTGGTATCCAGTGATACCCCCTCCCTCACCTCATCTCTCTTTGTTATTTTACACACATACGTGGTATCCATGGTACCCCCCCTCACCTGATCTCTGTTTGCTATTTTACACAGATACCTGGTATCCAGTTGTACCCCCTCCCTCACCTGATCCTCGTTTGCCATTTTACACAGATACCTGGTATCCAGTGGTACCCCCTTCCTCACCTGATCCCCGTTTGCTGTTTTACACTGTGACAAACTGGCCCTTCCTAGATTCAGCCTCTATCACTGTTATCAGCTTTCTCAATACTCTGGTAGCTGACACCACTCAGCTTAGTCTTTCTTTTGGGGATTCTTCAGGTTTGTGTCCCTTCAGAGCCACTGCTCACACAGTAAAGTGCTCTTTGCCCAAGGTCACATGACCATCCCCTCTGTCACAGCTGAGAACACTTTACTTTGGAAATAGTATATGGTAACTGTAGCTTTCTCCTGAGTGGCAGAAAAACAGTTCTTGTCAGTTATAAATTGGTTAGCTGTACCTCAAATGATTCTGTCACAGACTGTGAAATATAAAATTATTTAACTTAGCAAATGGTTTCGGCACACACAAACCTCACAAAATGGGACGCCACCACTGTTGTTAAAAATTTAAAAAACTCAGTTGTAAATTTATCTAAATGCATACTGTATTAACAGATGAAGAAAAGACACTCTTAAGCAAGGGGCTTAGTTTTGCCCCAACCACCAACATCGACTAATACAAAGAGAAATAGATCTAAACCTTGCCTGTAAAAAGCTAAGTTTGAAAGCATTCTTCAGTAAAAGGTCTCAGGACATATCACATAGTGAAAATAATTTAACATCAAAATTAAAAAATTCTTCTACTTTTTGTCCACCAGCCTGCCCGGCAGCAGGAGTATTTCAAGGTCTGGTACAAAGTGGTCTAAACAAATTAGCAAGGCAAAATAAATCTACACGGTTCAATCACTTGAATATTAAAGAAAGAATAGCATTGAGAGAATTACAAGATCAAAATGTAATAATAAAACAAGCAGATAAAGGGGGAGCAGTGGTTTTGATGGACAAACAAGATTATGTACGGGAAGTTTTTAGACAACTCAATAATCAAGAATTTTATCAAAAAGTATCAGAGGACCCGACATGGATTTTTAAATCAGGAATAGATGAATTAATTGGAGAAGCTTATAATCAGAAATTAATAGATAAACAGAGGAGAGATTTTCTGGTGGTACAAGAACCTATTAGAGCTACTTTCTACGTCCTTCCTAAGATACACAAAACATTATGAGACCCTCCAGGCTGCCCTATCGTGAGCGGTATAGGATCATTGACTGAACAACTCTCCCAATATTGTGATTCCTTTCTTAAACCCTTGGTAATGGAGCTACCTGCCTTTTTTTAAAGACACTAATGAAAGTACTAAATCTCCTGCCTCATATAGATCTGAGACCTGAGACATTACTCATTACAATGCATGATGGGGCCTTGGATGCAGTAGCCCATTTTTTGAATAACAGTATTAATGTGGAAAATACACTTATTCCATTTATACTAAAAACTACTAGAACATGTTTTAAAATGCAATGCTTTTGTCTTCGATGGTAAAATGTATTTACAGATTAAGGGGACAGCTATGGGGGCAACGTGTGCTCCCTCAGTGGTTAATCTCTATGTGAGGATGTGGGAAAAACAAGTACTATGGGACCCCCCCCAGTGAATGAGTTCACATCAAATGTTAAGCTTTGGAAACATTATATTGATGACGTAATAGTCATCTGGGAGGGGCATGAAGAAGCATTTGTTGAATTTGTTAATTTCTTACATTAAACAAACCCACATCTTAGAGTCACATATACTGTAAGTAAAGATCAGATTCATTATTTGGACTTAACAATTAAGAAAAATTCTGAATGTAAATTAGAAAGTGAGACATATAGGAAAGAGATAGATGTGAACACCGTTTTGGAAGGAAGTAGCTGTCACCCTAAACATGTAACAATGAATATACTGAAGGGATAGTTTTTGAGAAGTAAAAGGAATTGCTCAACAGAAGGAGGTCTTGACAGAGGGACACAGGATTTAATGAATAGATTGATAGAACGTGGATACAATAAAACAAAAATTTTGACTGCACATATGGAAGTGAAACAACAGGAATGTAGCTGCCTCTTAGAAGATAAAGTGAAAAGAGTAGAAGAGAATGAACGTTTCAATTTTGTAGCAAATTTTTCAGCATAGGCAAGAGATTTAGAGATGATTTAAAAAAATCATTGGCATGTTTTAGAAGTGGAGCCTAGTTTAACGCAAATATGCACTAATCCTATAAGAATGTGTTATAAGAGAGCACACACTCTAAAAGATAGTTTTGTGCATAGCCATTTTCAAGAGAAAAAAATGAGTATATGGCTACAGTAGCCTCAAGGTTGCTCTAAGTGTTAGAATTGCATATATTGTGATAGAGTGAACCATACCATGGTGTTTAAGAGTGTTAATGTTGAAAGAGAATTCCAGATAAAACAGTATATAACTTGCCATACTTTAGGAATTATCTATTTAGCAACAAGTAGCTGCAGTGCATTTTATGTGGGGAAAACTATTAGGAGTTTTAAAATTAGGATGGGAGAACATTTACGAGTGATCGCTAAAAATGACGTACAATATGCTACAGCAGTTCACGTGATGCAGAGTTATGAGAGGGAACAACATATGTTCTCATTTACAGCAATTGATAAAGTAAACCGAAATCCTAGAGGAGGAAATTTTAATAATTTGGTTCTAAGTAGGGAAAACTTTTGGATTCTTTCACTTAAAGCACATGTGAAACCTGGTCTGAACAGTAATTTAGATTTACGTCCATATCTGCAGAACAGAAATTGTTTCTGAAATTTAGTAAAGGTTTTTAAGAACTGATATGTTGAATGTGTTGCTAATTTATAATAATCTTCTATAGATGTTTTTGAAGATAGAATCACGAATATAAGCTAGGAGTGCTCAGATTCCTCAGAATATAATTATTGTATTCTCCTCCCCCCCTTTTCCCTTTTATTCTCCTTGTTATATTTTCTTTTGTTGGATTCTAGTTATATTTTCTTAACGAAAGAATTGAAATTTTTGATATGCATAGATTCAAGAAATCAGTGCAATTTTGGAAAATGTTTTTGTATTATTTAAATTTAATATATAGGGCTAGTAGTATGGATGACCATTTCTGTTAGCCTTTTTTTAAATGTTTGCATGATAGGTGTTAGCACTGCAAGATATGCTTCTTTTTTTTTTTATTCTGTTTGTCTCCCCCAGGCACCGGAACTCTCTTGGGCCTATTCGCTTGCCTATGCCGCTCTACCGCCCACTGTGAGCCCTGTCATCTTCAATGGCATTATGTTCTCCCCGAGCCTCGAGGAGGATGAAAGGCCTGAGGAGTCTGAAAGGGCATTAGCAGGGCTCCAGTGTTGGGCGTGTGGCGGTTCGGCACTGGGATGGCCGTCGCCTATCTGGGTTGGTGGGAGTTTTGTATGTAGGTTTTTACGCCCCAGACATGGGACGTGCAATGGTGTCAGCCCACAATGTGGGTGCTCCGACTCATGTCCGTAAGGCAAACGCCCAGTGTTTTCCCCGATTGTGAGTCCCTGTGTGTTGCAGTGCCGCCGGTCTCCACCACGGGCAGCTGCTGTGCTGGGCTACCCCTGGATCCCTCCCCAAGAGAGGAGAACAGTCCTCTGGATGCTTGATCCCCTCTCTCCCCTGCCAACCCCCGGCAGTCCGGGCTCGTTCCCGAATCCGGGTCACCGGCGTGGTGTGAGGTGTGGTATCTAGTGCCTCAACTCTCAGTGCCACCGGGCCGGCTCTAAGATATGCTTCTTGATGTGATTAATTGAATGATGTCATATGTACATGTGGTGTGCTAGTTATTTAAATAGTAGCAGTTACATTTGCATCCTTAACCTTTGATAAAGGACCTGAGTGTCTGAAATGCGTCAGGCAGGATGCTGATGGTTTTTCCTTGTCAATAAATGAGTTTTTTACATTTCTAACAACAGTGGTGGCATCCCATTTTGTGAGGTTTGTGTGTGCCAAAACCTTTTGCTAAGTTAAGAGTCTGTTTGGTTTCAGAGCACCACTACCCTGTGCGCACTCATTATTGAGAAATATAAAAATAATATTTTTAATATTTTTTTTTTAGTTAATTTATTTATCCTCCTTGTCCCTGGTGACAGTACTTCCTGTCAGATCCCCCAGTCCTGTCCCCCACTCGCAGCTCAACCTCCAGCTGCCCCACGACTTGTCCACCCCCATGGTGGGGTGGTGGGGATCCCTCAACCCACCTCACACAAGGATTTGGAGCTGGAGGTGTGTTGCTGCCAGTCATGGGGTGGTGCCTGTGGGGATCAACCACCATGAAGTATGCCAGGACCTCTTTTTCCTCTGATTTGTTCCCTCAAGCCGAGGATGTGCAATAACGCCACAAGGAGTGAACGCACATGCTCCTGTACACATTCTTCTGAGCATCTGCCTCACCTTCCCCTGCTATAGCCTTGGCACACCAGCCCACAGCCTCCGCTGCAAGTACTGGTGTCCCCCCTCCTCAGAGAATGAGAGCAGTCCAATGGACACTCGATCCTTCTCCTCCCCACTGACCCCCAACAGCCTGTGCTCATTCCTGAACATGGGCCGCCAGCATGACATGAGGTAAAGCGTCCAGTGCCTCAGCCCTCAGTGCCACTGGGCTGACAATAATTTTAATATTTCAAGATAACTACACAGATTCTAGAGGATATTACAACAAACTATAGGGAACAGTAATTCTACATAAAAGGAATAGAAACTTGTTTTCATCCAGAATCCACACAGAAAAACTCTGACTTTCTCTCTCTATATCTCTCTCTACAAGGTGTAGCTTACCACAAGACAGTTGAATCATGCTGAGAACTCTAGATAGCAGTTTGTTCCCTGTATGCTGCCTGACCCATCTAGTATGTCACTCTGACATCACAGATTCAGGAATCCTTTGTCTCCAAGCATCCATTAGGAGAACCAATCTTTACTAGTTTGAGATGTCCATTACTGTGGAATGTTTGTCTTAGCTGTGGTCTGGTTGTCATCTGAGGCGCTGTCCAAGCGGAAAATCCTTGCAGTGATATATTAACCAGGCCTCTGCTAGTTTGAAACCTGATAAGAGCCTTACCTCTTTCAGCAGAAACTCACACAAGTTCCCAAATGAAAGTTAAAGCCACACTATACCGGTACCCAGCCATCACATGAACGTATACCTGGTATCCAGTGGTACTTCCTCCCTCACCCAATTGCTGTTTTACACACATACCTGGTATCCAGTGGTACCCCCTCCCTCACCTGATCCCCATTTACTATTTTACATATATGCCTGGTATCCAGAGGCACCCCCTCCTTCCCTGATCCCCATTTTCTATTTTACATATATACCTGGTGTCCAGTGGCACCCCCTCCCTCACCTGATCCTCATTTACTATTTTACATATATGCCTGGTATCCAGAGGTATCACCTCCCTCACCTGATCCCCATTTGCTATTTTACATGTATACATGGTATCCAATGGTACCACCTCCCTCCCTGATCCCCATTTACTATTTTACATATATGCCTGGTATCCAGAGGTACCACCTCCCTCACCTGATCCCCATTTGCTATTTTACACTTGTTCCTAGTGTTCAGTGGGGCACCTTCCCTCAGCTGATTCATGTTTGCTATTCTAGACATATACCTGGTGTGCACTGGTACCCTCTCACTCATTGCCCATTACCATGTTAGATAACCTCCCTGGTGCCCAATGATCCTTGCCTCACCCAGTAACCTCCTTCTGTCCTCCCCAGTGTCAACCCCCCCAAAACCAGATGGCAGCAAGACCTTACTCTCTGCTGGTATACCATCATTACAGTGACACTGGTACACCAAGCCCCCCACAACGAAACCCCCACTGCACCTATATTGGCAGTGATGGGGTTTTTGCATTGAAACACTTTAGGGCAATGGGGGGGGTAAGTATCTAGCTCCACTGTCTGTGTGACATGGAGTTAGATATCTATAGTGGGGGGTGTGAGGGCACAGTCCTCCCCACATGGAGGGTGCAGGGGGACACAGTCCCCCCCCCACATTGTGTGTTGTGGTGTTGCTGGTCAGTTCGGGGTTGCATTGCGGTTGGGGGTGTCGATGGGTTCCTGGTGCTGTAGTGGACATCGCAGTTGGGGTTGTTGCGCTGGTGTCATGGGTCCCCCTCTGCTCACCTGTATTCCCATCCACCATCTGCCCTGCACACATCCTGTATCAATATATACAGCTGTATTGATTCAGGGCTTGTGGACTGAAAATGAGTTAAGTCTGCATAAAGTGATAATGTGGAAGTATGCGGAATTAGTTCTTTTTCACCAAACTGACTCCTGTTACCTATGACTTTGGCAAAGGTTATTATTTTTCTGGGAGTGAATGAGCTTCTAGTGAGGGGCATGGCAGAAGACAACCCTTTACCATGCCTCTCACTAGAAGCTCATTCACTCCCAGGAAAAAATATCATAACTGCCATGGAACTTGATTTTAGCAAGACCAGTACTCATTCAGTGGGCTCTTTCTGTACTAAGGCAACAGCTAAGGCCTGGCAAAAAGCAAAAAACTATTGGGATATATAAATAAAATTATGCAACTTTCTGTGTTATTTCCTGACCCACATCTTCCGCTTTCCTATATTCCACATCATTGTCTCCAAACTGATTTTTTACCATTTAGAAACCTTTTTGTCCAAGAAAAATTCACTCCATACCAAGAATTAACTGGCTACAATCAGGGTAGTTTCTAACCTACCTTCATATTTGCGAGGTCCTAAGGAAATGTTTAGGCAATCTGAATATCCCTCCTCCAACTTCTGTAGAATCCTTTTTTTTAATCTTTTAACTTCTGAAGAAAAATTAATTTGAAAAACTATACTCTTATCGCCTCGCTGGCATCTCGGTTGATCTACAGCAACTCAAAGTGTGGGAAAAAATGTGTCCACTCCCTTAACTGATGATTAGTGGATCAATATTATAACCTCATACACAGTAGTTTCACAGAATAATAGGCTAAGACAAATTCAATTGATTGTATTTCAGAGAATTTATTATGCACCTAAGAGACTGAACACATTTAATACAAGTATTTCTGACTGTTGTCAACGTTGTGGCACTAACATAGGTTCCATTGTGCATGTGTTTTGTATTCTGTCCTTTACTAAAATGACTTTGGCAACACATTTTGGCCCTAATATTGCAAATTATGAGTCTAAAATTCCTTTTTGACCCTGGAATTATACTTCTTCATTTATTTAACAATTTAGAGTAAAGCCAACAATCTATTGATCTTGCTAATTTACTTTTGATAAATGCCAAAACATTAATTTTGTAATACTGTAAAGATTCATAACCACCAAAACCATGATGCATTTCTGAACCTTATGATTGACTGTGCTAAATCTGAAAGGACTCATTATTGCTTTATAGAAAATATCAGTAAATTTGAGACCCTGTGGATGCCCTTTTTAAGTGCTATAAACTCTCCTGGTCTATAGACTATAATTCTTTTTATGTTTGCTTGCATGCATGTGCAAGAAACATAGTGCGATGATCCAAAATGCAGTGCTGTACAGTTGAAAGGGAGAGCTCCGCTTCAGTGAGCAGCGCTCCCCCACACACACGCACGCACTCACGCATATGTGCATGCTCATGCTCCTCCCCCACCGTATGGCAGTGAGGGTGCTCATCCCCGTCGGCTTCACGCCCCAAAAGTTTACAGGTGCCATGCTGGGAGCCCACCCCAGCATGGCAAAAATTGTTATTGTCGACAGGGGTACCCAATCCCCATCAGCTCCAGGCCTCCCCAGACAGCCTTCCAGCTGCCACACTGGAAGCCCACCCCAGCATGGCAAACATACTGCGTCATCTTCCTAAAATAAAACAAAACCTGTAAACAGAAAAAGTTCCCTCGGCAGTCTCCCTACCCAGCCTCGCCCACTCTCTACACACTCTGCCTCCCCACACCCCTACCTTACCCCATACTTATCTCTGGAGCTCAGTGCGATGATCTTTGGTGGACAGGGAACACATCTGCACTCTTCAAAGCTGACCACAAACTGAGGAAATGTCAGTAAGCTGTATAATGTAATAAATAAGTTTTTTTCAACTTTGTTGCATATCTCAGGCATTGAATTTTGGCACCAAATTTTCAACATGGGGTTTTTGGGACCTCTCCTCATGAATTCTGTCACTGTCATGGCGTTAATCGGGCCCGAAGGGTGATTTTGCGGTCACTAGGTGAAATCACCTTTCAGGACTGATTAATTAAATGACAGTGCCAGTGTTCATAAGGTGGGCTCAGAAAGCCTATGTTGCAAATTTGGTGAGAAAATTCCTAAAAATGACTGTTTTATTTAGCGTGCATTGTGATTTCTCATGACGCTTGTAAGTTCGCAAATTTTTAATATTTGCACTCCATATTTTCAACATTGCCATTTTACCATACCTTCTTATGAGCAGTACAGCTATCATTTTTCACGTCGCCCAAAATGTGTTTCCGTGCATGTAGCGCACAATGGTGCAGTCGGTGTGCAAAAGCAATGTTTGGGACAGATTAAGAAAATCACAGTGACACTGGTCATGAGCAGAGGTCTTAAATGGCTATGTTGAAAATTTGGTGACAAAAGTCCATAAAATGACTGTGTTACGAGTGAGCATTGCGCAGTTTCCATGCACCCTCATAAGTTCATGAATTTGTAATATTTTCAGTCCAGATTTTCACCAGTGGTATTTTTCCACACTTCCTTATGAACAGTACAGCTGTCATTTTTCACAACATGGCCGAAATGTGCTTTCACACTTTCAACACAGAAATGCATGGACACTGTAGGAAATCATTGTTCGGGACAGATAAAGAAAATCACAGTGACACTGTTCATGAGCAGAGGTTCCAAAAGGTATGTGTTGACAATCTGCTGTGAAAAATACCCAAACTAATTACATTATGGGTGTGCGTTGCACAGTTTCTATGCACGCTCATGACTTCACTAGTTTTTTTTTAATATTTTCACTGCAGATTTTCAACATTGCCATTTTTTACACCCCCCCATGAACAGTACAACTGTCATTTTTTACATCCTGTTCGGAATGTGTTTTTGCACATGTGGTGACAAATGCCATAGTCGCAGTGCAAAAGCAGCTTTCGGCTAACAAACTGATATTGCCACTATTCATGAGGTGGGGGTCACAGAAAAACCAAGTTGAAAATTTGGAGTGAAAATACCAACGAATGCCTGAGGCGTTAGGGTTTCTGACCATAACGCCCCACCCTGTAGAGAATGACAGGCATCAGGGCTGTGACTTGGGTTTGTCACCTGCAATGCTTATACCATTCCACCTACACCCACACCCTGCAGCCACTGAGAGGCATTGAGATGTGCCTTGGACTCTTCGGACCCAAAGTTCACCCCATTCTCCTATACTGCACCCATCTCACCGTATTTCCTGATGGAATGGGGTGCGCATAAGGGCCAAAGACCCCAAGGCACAACACAACACTTGTCGGTGTCTGCAGGGTAGGGTGAGGTGAAATGGTGTGGCCCTTATGCCTGATGACCCAAAGGCACACCCCAATGCCTGTCGGTCTCTGCAGGGTGCTGGTGGGGTTGGCTTCAGTTCAATACTTCACTGCCATTCCTATTATGCAGCTCTGTAACTCCTACACTACCAATGCCAATGCCAGCAAGCAAACATTCAGCATTGACAAATGCTTGTTTAACTTGCTTCTGTGTAACCTTTTCCTGGTTGTGCCATGAGATGGGTAAGGATGAGACTCTTCATTTCAGATAAGAGGACTTCCTGGATGGGCTATCCTTAGTTAACTGTTGAAACAAGATTCTACCCCCCCCCCAAAAAAAAGAACTTTGGCAAAGTCCAAGGTTTTTTCACCAAAGTTGGGTAAAAACTTTAGGACCCCTGCCTCTTAATCACATCTGTGGTGATAACGTAACTTCAGAAAACAAACAGGTGGTACTTGAGATGGAGAGAGCAAAAGAATACTAGTTAGATCAGCATAAACAGGATAATAGACTAGACCATGATTTATTTTCACAAGAGCTGTTTGACATTGGTAACTTTCATGAGTGGCATAAGCCACGAGTGATGTGCCCAAGGTTAAACAGCGCGAGTGAAAATAAATCATGTATTCCACAAGGTCCCTGTTATGTATTCCATTTATGCAATAGGGATTCTTTAGGATAGTGCAGGGAGTTTTGTTTTCAATCGTTTGATTTTTAATGTAAACTTACATGGACCTTTTGTGGTTTTCCCAGTGTAGCTCTGCCTAGCATAGTGATTGCTAAGCAATTGCTATGGATGCTCCAACTTTATATTATGGCCAGTACATCATTAAAAAGTTTGATGCACAATTCTTTTATTTTAGCTTTTTGTTTTTTTGGGAGGGGATTTGTCAAAAAAGTGAATAAAAATTGAATTTTCTACTATTTTTTGCTGATTATAAAAAATCTAAATGGTATCTATAAATGAAACACCTCTCATGTTTTAAATATTTTTGTGTTGAATAACTTTTGTGCTCAAAGTACCACGCTATCATTTTTCATTGTAAAGTTTTTACATTTGTTTGTCCAAAAAAGTGAACAAAAAAAGATTTTTCTGCTGTTTTTTGCTAATTATTTAAAAAAACTAAAAGGTATCTATAAATGAAACACCACTCATTTTGTAGATATTTTTGTGCTGAACAAATTTTGTGCTCACAGTACCATGCTATAATTTTTTTATTTTAAAGTTATTCACATTTGTTTGTTGAAAAAGTAAAAAAAATTACATTTTCTGCTGTTTGTTGTTAATTATATAAAAAAACTAAAAGGTATATACATAAATGGAACAGCACTCATTTTGTAGATATTTGTGTGCTGGATACATTTTGTGCTCACAGTACCATGATATCATTTTTCATTTTAAATTACATTTCTTCTGCACCTTTTGTTAATTCTACTGTCAATATATTTGTAAGGACTGATGCTTGATGAGCTCTAATCCTGAAGAGCTGGTGCTAGCCTATAACAAGGCTATCACCGCTGCTTTGGATTTAATTGCTCCCACCCGTGTGCGCCCTCTCTCCCTTCGCCCTCGATCCCCTTGGTTTGATCGGGATCTGAGGGAGATGCGGCGACTAGGACGAGGTTGGAGAGATGCTGGTGAAAACTGGCCTTAGATGCCGACCATCTTAGACTCCTAGAGCATTACAACCTCTATCAGTCAGCAATTTCCATAAGAAGGCAGTATTCCTGTCCAGAGGATTGTTGCTGCACAGAATCGACCAGCCCAGCTCTTTCAACTGTGGACAGGCTGTGCAACCCAGCCTGTCTGCAAGTTCGTTGAGCTTTTTCACAAATACAATGTGAGGAGCTTGCTCGATTCTTTGCAGATAAGGTGGCTGACATCAGGGCCGAGACTTGCACAGCACTCTCCGCGTGAGCTGCTGTGGTCCAACCTGCGGTTGCAAGCACCCCGTTTACCTGGAGTTCCTTTGAAAGGCCGGAAAATGATGATGTTATGCGGATTGTCCAGGGTATGCATACCACAAGCTGTAGTTTAGACCCGGGTCCCACTGGCCTGATTATGGGCTGTGGTGAGGCTATCATTCCGGTTCTAGCTAGGATAGTCTGGGGCTCCTTAGATTCTGGTGAATATTCCCGCTCCCTGAAGGAAGTGGTGGTGACACCAGTATTGAAAAAGGCTTCTCTGGACCCAGACTCCCTTGCCAACTACAGACCCATCTCGAACCTTCCCTTTGTGGGGAAGGTAATCGAGAAAGTGGTGGCAGCCCAGTTGGACAACCATTTATCCATCCATAACATCTATGATCCTCTTCAATCAGGTTTTTGAAAGAGACATAGCACTGAGACTGCACTGGTTTAGGTGCTCAATGATCTCCTGATGGTGAGAGACCAGAAAAAATGGTCCATTTTGGTCCTTCTGGATTTGTCAGCAGCATTTGACACCGTAGACCATGGGGTGCTGCTCGAGCACCCAAGACACATCTGTGGGTTAACGGGTTTGGTTCACAGATGGTTTACCTCCTTCCTCACTGGTAGAACTCAGAGGGTTGTATCGGGGATATTTTCCTCTGATCCGACCGCTCTGTCCTGTGGGGTACCTCAGGGCTCTGTGCTGTCCCCCACATGTTGTTTGTGGTGTACATGCTTCCCCTCGGAGACATTGTAAGATGATATGGGCTGGAGTTTCATTGTTATGCCGATGATACTCAGCTCTGTCTGTCTTTTGCACCTGACCAGAATAGAGCACTCTCAGTGTTTAATAACTGTCTCAGCGAGATCCAGGGTTGGATGAGGTCCAGCTGGCTGAAGTTGAACTCTGGGAAGACGGAGGTGATGGTTGTGGATCCTGGCCACCAGATTGAGGGGTCGGGGGCAAATCAAACCTCAGGTTTATTTCTGGGGGATGTGGAGCTCCTTACCTCTGAACGGGTGCGAGACCTAGGGATGATCCTTGACGATCAGCTGATACTACGTGCGCAAGTGTCGATGGTTGTGAAGGTATCCTTTTACCATCTTAGGAACATCGCTAGGATCAAGCACCTTGTTCCATCTGGCGATCTGCCAACATTGATCCATGCCTTTATGACCTCTCCTCTGGACTACTGCAACTCCCTTTACTTTGGGCTTCCTGGGGTTGATATCCGCCACTTGCAGCTAGTACAGAACTCAGTGGCCCGGTTGTTAATGGGGACTCCACGATCTTCCCATATTACACCGGTGCTGCGGGATCTGCACTGGCTGCCGGTTCAGTGGCAGATCACCTTTAAAGTTGGATTACTGACATATAAAGACCTGCAAGGTTTGGGCCCTGATTACCTGAAAGATCTTCTGGTGCCTTACCTTCCGATGCGACCTCTCCGCTCAGCCAACGAGGGGTTGCTAGAGATTCAGAGGGTAGTTTTAAAATGTTCCGGCACCCGTGCTTTTAGTTTTGTGGTGCCAACCCTCTGGAATTCTCTACTACATTGGATTAGAGAGTGCATGACGGTGGAGGGTTTTAAAAAAGGTTTAAAATCATTTTTATGGAATAGGGCATTCAGTGAGGATATAGATTTGAATTAAATACTGTGTATTTTAGTCCAGATTTTATTGTATTTATAATGTTTTATGACTGTTATTCTGTAATGCGCCTTGATTTAAGAAAGGCGCATAAGAAATAAAGTTTATTATTATTATTATTATAACCATGGCTGTAACCTGCTCACACACCTGAAACTACTCTGTAACCCAAGTCTTTCTCTGTATGAAAATATGTATTGTTATCCCGGGTCGTCCCTGAAAAAGGGGCCTTTGGGGCTCAGTGGGCCTACCCACTCACCAAATTTTAAATAAATAAATAACAATAAAAAAAGTGAACAAAAAAGCTTTGATTGACAGGTGGTAATTATTCAACATATGTTGAATAAATCTAGGATTCTAAAATGTATTCAACATATGTGAAAATAAATGGATTTATTCAACAGCTTCTGAGTCCACACCTATTGCATAAATGATTACTTATTGTGAGTCCAGAAAGTACAAGATACTGAAAACTGCATCCTGGTGCTTTAATCATTTGGGGTTTTTGTCAGGGCATTGTCAGTAGAGACAACTAATGCTTTACAAATACAATAATTAAAACTGTATTAAATAATGCATCTAGAACAAATATCGTAACCCAAACTCACAGATCTATTAGTACTAGCATAGAAGAACATCACGATAATCCTACATGCAAATTTAAAATGGTAAAATAATTAAAAATTATCAAATAGAAAAACAAACTTGGTACAGTCTCGCAAAGAAGCAAAGGTATCAAAATAGAATGAAAAGTGTTTTTAAGCTCATTTTAAATTCATGTTAAATGTAGTAGAGGACACTCTATTTGCTAGTATGTTGCCCTGGTTGGTTGAAGCAATTTAAATCAGATCAAAGTGCAAAATAGTAGCAGCCAAGAGTACCTGGATATAACCATAATTCTAGTGCAACAGTATTCTTGAAGCTGACTGAGTACTGGAATAGATAGGACCACACCGTGGGACAACCAAGGAGGGTGGGCAGTGGACTAGTGAGGGGAGGGAGGGACTGAGGGCAAGAGAAAGGTTGGGCAGGAAGATGTGGATCCAAGGAGGGGTGGTCCCATTAAAGAAACTGCAAAATATATATGAGGAAACTATATTGTTATCCAGGGGCTGGCCTGGTAGTGTTCAGAGTTGAGGCACTGAATGCCACACCTGTCACCACGCTGGTGACCCCGGTTAAGGAGTGGACTCGAGTTACTCAGGGGTTGGCAGGGGAAGGAAGGATTGAGTGTCCGTACACAGCTCTCCTTCCTTGGGTAAGGGGACCATGTGTCAGGCTGCAGACTGACACCCAGTGGTAGCTGGGTGGCAGCACAGGCATGTCACCCAAACCAGGGGAGGGCACCTGTCCAGAGTGTATGGCTGCTTCTGCAGAGGTGGGGGCCACTGCCTCGCCCATTGCATGGTTTGGGTGCCCAGGGAGAAAAAGCAGAAAATGGCTGAGAGCTGATAGGGTCCATGATGACTCGATACATTCGGGTCATGATAGAAGTCCCTCCAAGGGAGGGCCACAGCAACCCACGGGCTCCATGGAGGAGCCATAAAAAAATATATAAATTATATTGTTACCCAGAATTATTAAATTGAGTCAAACTACCCCCTAAATGAGAGGCATAGGGGTATAAATTCAAGAGCCAAATGGGGGAGAATACATTTGCACTGATAACTCTGGTTAAGGGGATACCTAAGGCCCACCAGGGGAACAATAACATTTTCAACAACATCTGCACATGAGTAATACTGACAGGATTACATGACTGCAATCAATGAAAGGCACATATTAGAAGCAGAAACTGTTTGATGAAGATAAAGCTAACCATAACTCTACACATATGCATAATAGCAGTGAATAACCATCATTTACTAGAGAAATAATCTGACATTGAGTTCTCCAAAAGTGTTGAATGGTAGAGGAATTTAAAGAAAGAGGTGAGATAGCAGAGATGAATTCTATAGAGAAAAAGAGAAAAAAATGTATGTTAGCAATTACATCTCCTAACATCATAAAGTATTACTTACAAAAAATGTATATTGCCCATGTCTTCATTTAACCAATTAGGGGCAACTGTATCTAGTGTCACAATCCATCTTGTCTCTGTTTGCGGTAGGAACTTTATGTGGTTTCCTCCCCGGTGGGGGGGCATGTTCTAGGGCCATGAATCATGAAGTGTTCGAGTCCGAATTGTGACAAATATGAAAATTATAAACAGGTGCACTTCTTTTGTGTTGGTAAATGATAGCCCTGTTGTGCTTCTGAAACCTTCTCTTTAGTGAATGTATAGTGTGTCCCACGTAGTACTTGTTATATGTACACAGGCTTATGTAAACCACAAATGATGTGGTGCATCTGATTAACTATCTCACCTCAACCAATTTGTCTTCCTTCTCAGAGGTGCTACCTTCTTGTCCATATAGGCATCTCATACACCTGTAAAAACCTCTTAGTGGCAGAGAAGGTAACAAGTTATGAAAAGATCTTTCTAGTTAGTTGGAACAAAATGACTGGGCATGAGCTGTTCACCTGGGCTTCTGCCTTTTCTGAAAGAGACTCTGGGACTGCCCTGTTTGGTCTCTTTAAGAATGAGCCAATGCTTATGCACCAGGCCCCCTACTTGGTCTGTCAGTGGCAAAATTAGTGAGCCTCTGACCAGTAAGATTCTCATTATTCTGTTGTTGTTTTGGCTTTCGAATTAACAAAGTTTTTCTATCCATGTTTATAACTTTTATCAGTGCCTGGGTAAGAGTGTCCAGCTTATATTCCCTGGAGAACACTCTTCCAGTTAGCTCACTAGCCTGGTTTTCAAAGGGTTCATCTTCTGAGCAGTTTCTGTGACTTCTCAGTAGCTGTCCATAGGGGATGGAATCCTTAAGCTTTTTAGGATGAAAACTTTCATCATGGCGTAAAGAATTCCCAGCTGTGGGTTTTCTAAATCCAACTGATGTGACTTTTTGACTGGCAAGGCACTGAAGTTCAAATGCAGAAAATTATCATCATGAGTAAATTTTAAATTCATATAATTTGAATTGATATATTCCATGAAATGTCCCATGCAAAGAATCAATAAAACAACCCCAGAAAATAATGCTATCCACAGATGGGTTCTGAATCTGGTTGTGTGCAAATGTTTCCTCCCACAGGTCCATATAAAGGTTAGCATATGTGGGAGCAACTGCTGCCCCCATAGCCATTCCATATTTTATGTTTGCTTGTGCACACACAGGCAGCAAACATCTTATTACGAGAACGACATTTCAGAGGTGAGTCACTGTCAGGCCCAATGCAGCTTAGGCTGCAGTGGGCTTGATAGTGACAACCCAGTGATCAGCGAGACTAATCATGACACCTTTCCCTGACTTGCTGGGTGGAAATTTTATGTAGCTGAAAGGAATGAGCTGCTTCAATCCAGAGAAGCTATATTCTCTCATCTGCATGATGCCACCCAGCAGTTTAGCTGAGCAATGTCATGATCAGCTTGCTGTTGCCCTCCTCACCTAGTGGTAAAAACAATCCCATCCTCTGCCAAGAATCCCTCCCATCTCTTCATTGCTTCCTGTGCCCATTGCAATATCCCATCATCTACCAAGAATCCCTCCCATCTCCTCATCCCTTCCTGTGCCTTGTTTTAATATCACATCCTCTGCCAAGTATCCCTCCCACCTCTTCATTGCTTCCTGTGCTCATTTCAATATCCCACTCTCTGCCAATAATCCCTCCCACCTCCCCATCCCTTCCCATGCCCCTTAAAAATAAAACCAACACTAGGGTACCCAATCCCCAGTGTCAGTATCTGAAATAAAGAAAACTATCCCTTGAAGACTTTAACAGTTTTTAAACCTTGTAAAAAAGAAAATGGTCTATTAATGTCTGTTGCTGCTGCTATTCCCCGCTGTCGCGGGGTCACCCCCACCCCACTCAGCACCCACCATCCCACATTTCTCCACCTCTTACATACCTACCAGTGATCCAATGCTGTAATCCATTCTGGACTGGAGACACATTGTCAGTCTTCATCACCAGACCCGGAAAGGTATCATGTAAAGTTAGCAACTGATTTAGAGTGATGGGAATAAGAGCGACATCAAAATAGAGAATGGTAAAATGGCACAGTGGTAATAATAGCTATGTGCTATTATGACAGTGATTAAAGTGAGAGGGGACTAGTCCCTCCATGCCCCTTCATGGTACACATTAGGGGTATAGTGGTAGTAGTAGTAGGGGTAGAGTTCCCCATTATAAATGTCTGCTTAAACCACTGTATTACGACTACAGTGAAGTTGAGCATGTCGTGTTGTGGTATATCTGGAAGGGCTT
Organism: Neoceratodus forsteri; assembly: GCA_016271365.2. Taxonomy (NCBI): domain Eukaryota; kingdom Metazoa; phylum Chordata; order Ceratodontiformes; family Ceratodontidae; genus Neoceratodus; species Neoceratodus forsteri. The sequence continues at coordinate 119,307,498 of JADMNL010000030.1, read as the reverse complement.
GTCTACATTTGTTTTGCAAGCAGCTGCTGAGCTGGCAGTGTGGTGTGGCGGTTAAGGCAACAACCTATGGAGTGGATGACCTGTGTTCAAACTCTCTGTAGGTATGCTAATTTTTTTATGTTTTGGACATGCATACTTTAATTGATTTGTGATATCTGTCCTGTAACCCTGCCCTCCTGACATTGATCCCCCCATCTGTAGGGTCCCCCCCACTGTTCTCCTTGCCGACATCTGTGTCCCTGATGTAGCCCCCCTCCCAAGTTTCCCCTTTCCCCAGTATCAATACCCCCGGAGTTGATTATATTAAGTTGAGTATGGGGGGGCATAGCCCCCCAAATAAAAGAAGTAGTAGCTTGTTCATTATTTTGTAATTATAGCAACAGTGGCTATTCCTGTTGGGCACTAAAGTGCATATCGCCATTTTCAGTTTTCAGTGATGTGCACTTGCTGAGTTGTAGGTTGCAGTTTCGTATTCAATGTTATGACATGGAACCACCGGGAACTGAGTAAATCAGGTTAAGTGCGTCAATGAGTCTCAGTGCGTTTTGAACTTGTACTCATAACTTGGTAATTTTTAATACCCCCCAGTTTTTGAACATGACCTTTGGATCCCACCTGTGAATGGGTTGGTGAAATTTTTCATCTGGGTCTAAAAGGTGATTTTGTAGCTGTTGCTACATAAAATCACCTTTTGGGTGGAATTTGACATTTTTCACCAACCGGATTCATAAAGTGGGGTGATAAAAAGACTGTGTTGAAAATTTGGGGTCAACATATTAAAAAACAACAAAGTTATGCAAGTATGTTGAAAATGTTCAGTGCTCATTGAGAACTGGTACTTTTCAATATTTTGACCCCAAATTTTGAACATAACCATGTTTTCACAGCACCTCATGAATGTGTCATTTTTCAAATCCCAGCCAAAATGTGTTTTTACACTTGTGGCATGAAATGACATTTCAGCCAGTATTTTATAAATGGCACTTGTCATGTTCAGAAGGAGGGATTATAAAAAGACTGTGTTGAAAATGTAGGGTCAAAATATCACAGAACAATGAAATTATGAAGAAACGCTAAACTTGTTCAACATTTACTCATAGCATTGTGATGTATGCAAATTCTGGAACCCAATTTTAAACATAGCTCTCTTGTTACCCCACCATATGAACATGACATGTCATTTTCCAAATTACCTTCTTAACATGTTTTTGCATTTGCTTCATGAAGTCACCTTTTGAACAGGATTTTAAAAATTCCACCTGCTGTAATCATAAGGTGAGGATGTAAAAAAAAATCTGTTGAAAATTTGAGGTTAAAATGTCAAAAATAAAACAACAAATCCCCTTGGATACATGTTTTCGTATTTCCTCTGTGAAACCACCTTTTGGACAGGAGTTTTAAAAATCCGCCTGCCTTGATCATCACATGAGGTCATCAAAAGAGTATGTTGAAAATATGGGATCAAAATATAAACAAATAAGTAAGTTATGAAGAAACGCTGAATTGTTCCAACATTTACTCATAACTTTATTTTTGCAGATTTTGGCCTCTAATGTTCAACTTATCCCTCATGTTACCACACCTTATCAACATGACAGATGTTATTTTTAAATCCCCTGCGAAACATGTTTTCACAGTCGCACTGCAAAAATCACCTTATGGATGGGATTTAAGAAATTCCACTGTGTTGATCATAACATCAGGTCATAAAAAGATAATAGTGGAAAACTGTGGTCAAAATGTGGGAGCCCACTGAAAATGAAATATTACCCCGCAGCTGGACTGTCCTGGCTAAGTGCAATCTGAAAATGTGTAAAAGCAGGACACCCCTGAAAATGAGATACTGCATCTCATCTGGTCTATCCTGGGTAAATATATAGTAAAAATGTGTAAAAGCAGGATCCCTGTACAGCAGAGCACCCACTGAACTGTACATCTATGCTGCTGTGTGCTGGGAAAATACATTGTAAAAGCTGGACCCCCCTGAAAATGTAACTTGCCTTTCAGCTGGGCCATCCTGGGTAAATACATTATAAAGCTAGACAAAAGCAGGGCCCCATCAAAAATAAGATGTTGAATCTCAATTGTGCTATCCTGGGTCAACACAGTGCAAAAAGTGGGAAAAGCAGGATCCCACTGAAAACAAGATAGCATCAGAGCTGTGTTATCCCAGGTAAATACAGTACAAAAATGTATCAAAGCAGAACCCCATTGGAAATAAGATACTGCATCTTATCTGGGTTATTCTGGGTAAATATATTGCAAAACTGTGTAAAAATAGAACCCTACAGCAGACCCTCACTAAAAAGGAGTTGCTGCATCTAAGATGTTATGTCCTGGAAAAATACATTGTAAAAGCTGAACTCCACTAAAAACAAGATATCACAGATCACCTCTGCTACACTGGGTAAATACAATACACAACTGTTTTAGGATCCCACTATAAATGACACATTACATCTAATCTGGTCTGCCTTGGGTAAATATGTAGCAAAAATGTGTACAAGCAGGACCCGGTGCAACAGCATACAAGCAAACATTCAGCATAGACAAATACTTGTTGTATGTAGTAGGTGTTACCAAAGAAGAAAAAATTAATGTGAAGCACAAAATTCAGGGCCAGTTGGAGGAAAGGAATGGGAACGTTTATGTCATGGAAGGTGCTCTTTATGCAAATGATGACTCACTGCTTCAAAGGGAAGAGGGACGTAGTTATCCCTCTGTACAGACAGTTGGTGAGACCCCATATGGAGTACTGTGTGCAGTTTTGGAGACCTCATCTATGCAAGGACATAGACAGGATGGAAGCAGTCCAGAGGAGGGCAACTAAAATGGTGCAGGGTCTGCATCAGAAACCATATGAAGAGAGACTGAGAGAGCTTAATATGTATACCCTTGATGAAAGAAGGGACAGGGGACATGATAGAAACTTTTAAGTATCTCAGCGGAATCAACAAAGTCTCTTTCCTCCTCAGCAACTTGCTCCTGCTTTCTTTGACTCTCCTCCTTATGCCCCCTCTCCCTCCCTGTACCTTACTTCTCCTCTGCCCCTGCCTTAACTCCTGTCGCCTACTTCTAAATGGTAACACGCAACTTTACCTTGCTCTGCCGGATAACGTGACTGAGTACTTTTTTTGCAAAGTGTCTATAATAGCAAACTGGGATCGAGTGAGGGGGAGGGTACCACTGAACACCAGGTATATGGGTAAAATAGCAAATGGGGGGGTCGGGTGAGGGAGAGGAGCAACAAGACTACCTGGGCTTTCCAAATATGTTCTCCTTCATTAACCATGAATTATTTTTGCTTCTCAATGTTGGCTACTTTCTGGCTTATTTATTGAACATTGGTAACCAGGAAACATCTTTCCTTTTCAGATAAGGGTTCCAACACTGTTCGCTGTACTCTAGATGTGGCCTAACCATTGACTTGTATTGTGGCAATATCACTTTTTTGTTCTGATTGCTCAGCTAGTGAAGCCCATCTAATACTCCCAGTATCCGATTTGCCTTTCAATATGCTTTCTCATGCTGAGGCAAAGTTTTCATACTGCTGTTTATTATTACACCCCTTTATCAAGGGTTCCACCATAACCCCAGTGATTCTGAATTATATTCACAGATTCCTGTTGCCATCACTGTGCACTTTGCGCATAGGAAAGAGCTCAAAGATCTCAAAAGGCAGTTCCATCACCTTAATTTATCATGTGACCTGCCCTACCAAGTGATGTTTCCTGTAGGCTGCTAAAATTAAAAACTGACTAGGAGCATCTGTCTGAGGGTAACTTATCTGAAGTGAACACAAAGTCCCCTCCTCGGTACTGAAAAAACATTTATTTTCCATATAAGCCAAAACTGTATTTTACACGTATTTAAAACTGGCTGTTTTTCACTGGGGTCTGGTCAGGGGGAGGAGGATTGAGTGTTCCACTGGATGCTGTCCTCTTGAGGTGGGAGGGATGTTTCTTCTGCTTCTGCACTGCCATTTGGGTGACCACAGGTGGTAGTACAACTGGAAGAATGCAGAGTGAAGAAAGCAGATGCTGACATCGATATGGTAGAATGCCTTGTGTGCACACATCATGAAGTCGCGAACCACACCATTTTGGGGTACTAGAAAATGGGGGAAAAAGGACTCTGGCACTGGGGACTAGCAGCCCTGGTATATTTGGCCTCCAGATTCAACCAGGACACCCTACAAAGGCCTAATATACATATCCAGTCAGGGAGGTCCTTTGCCATCCCCTGACTCCACCTGGCAGCATAACCACAGTTACACTGCAGCCAGGGATGACCTGACATTAAGTGGCAATGGCGGTGCCAGTGAGAGAAGGGGGCAAAGTAGAATAAAAAAAAAGAATGTACTATCCATAGATTCATATATATGGTATATATTTTTGCAATCGATCATATTTTAAAAATATCCAAAACCAGTTAGTTTGGGGGTATTTAAAATACATATTTTGCCATATATGGAAATATATGGTTCTTTAGTATGGCCTTAATGCTGCCAGGTAATAGAAGGCTGTTGGTGCTCTTTCTGGTGTTAAAAGCTGATGATCATACTCCTCCCCACTCCATAGAATTGTTTATTATATGCTTTTTAACTATGGGACTTGTGTGCAGGATGCCCCAGGGCAAGAGAGCGGACATGAGAGAACTAGAATCCTTAAACATTGTTAACCAAAATGCCATCCCATGTGGCATCTCAGTTTTATCCCCGTTGCTCCTTGTGATACATAGAAACATAGAATTTGATGGCAGATAAGGACCGCTTGGCCCACCTAGTCTGCCCATATACAACCTGAAAGCAAAGTAGAGGGGAGGGATTGCAAAGCCTGGAAATCTCCCATCATGACCCTGTTCAAGGCTCACTTTCCACTGACGTCCAGGGCACTTTTCCCAGGTTTTTGGGGATTACTATTCCTATTCCCTTCTGGTAACCAAGGGTGACCATCCAAGTTACGTGCAGTATGATTTGGCTATCTTTTAAAGTCGAGTTATTAGGGCTTGGTGTTCTTGCTGTTTTAGATTGTGTTTTGTTGTTATGTTGGTTGATATTTATTATTTTACTGGCTATCTCTGTTTTTTGTACTGGCGCACTGAGCCTCTTGGGAAGGGCACCATAAATAAATAAAATCTATTACTTTCATTATTTATTTAGTTTATTTATTTTAAAAGATTTACCAGGAAACACATATGGAGTTGAAATAGTTAATTTCTAGATGCTTTCTTGGGGGTGGGAGACTGAGGAGAGTACGGCAATAGGTTACAACAGTCAGTTACATAAACCAAAAATCTGAAATATATGATGAACAATTAAGCAGCAACAAAATGAACCAGAGGAGCTAGGCAGAGCATCTGAAGTGCAACAAGTGCTGGAGGTGGAACACGCTGAGACGCTGAGGAGGAACGTCTGCAGCAGGAGTCAGCAAACGTGCTATTTTTATTTATGATAGGTATGCCACTGTTGCCACCAAAGTAAAAGGATTTTGCTGACCTTTCCAGTCCAACTTTGGTTCCACCTTTGAGGAAAAAAGAAGCAGGACTGGAGTGTGCTATAACATGGAAAGGGTGTTGCAGGCCTCTGGTCTCTCCCCACTGGAGTTGTGGAGTCTTGTGTGGTGGCACAGTCACATTACCGAGGCAAGAGCCAGTAAAACCCACAGGGGTTAAAGGGCCCGCTTGCTCCTTGTTCCCTCTCTCCTCTCCTTGAATGTTTGCTAATTTCTGTTCTCCCGGACAGTTCTATTTTGACCTTGCTGCTCAGTACAAAGAAGAATAAAGGAGTATAATTCTTTTGGGACCAGGATTGAAATCTCAGCCTTTTTATAACTCTTACAATTTTATTTATCCCAGGATTTTTACTGGTCGAATTTTATCAGAGGCCAGTCGCATAATTTATTAATACATATTTATACTTACACCAATGAGATATTTGGCATAGAATTTTGCACTAGTGCAACACCTTTTTCTTTTTGGCTGTGTGTGGATTTTGGATTGTGTTTCCCACTTGCGTTTATGCTTGTACTCCCTGCTTAGGTGGGCCATTGGCTGATCTGTGGGGATTTTCGAGTGACGATTTGTTTTTTATTGTCATTTGAGATTGTTGGTGTTGTAGGAGAGGGAGAGTTGGAGTGGAGAAGGGAATATAAATTAATTCACTAACTTGACACTGAAGTTTGTTAAAATATAACAAATATGGGACAAACTAAGGAAGTAAAGTTAGAGAGAAATCCCTGCTTTCATTGGAGCTTGGGGATCACATGATCTGGAGCATATAAGTGCGTAGACTCGAGTGTTGTAGTTCAGCTTACCCGTTCACTCACACACCAACTTCAGGACTATGAGCCACAATTAGTTATTGAGGAGAACACAAGTATTAATGGTTCTGGACTTCAGCGAATTCTAGCGCGTATTAATGTGCTGGCATTATTGTTTCTTGTTGACTTGCAGATTTCGCTAGCCTTGTTAAATCCACCTTTGCGACACTACTGCTTGAAAGAATTTGTTGCACTCTCTTCTCATAGTTTGTGAGGTTGTTTTGGTGTACTTCTTCTCGCTGTGATAAGAACTTCATTTTTAAAAGTAAGTGGCCAAGAATTTACCAAGAAGTTATATATGCTTTGTATACTATCACACATAGGGATTGAGGAGGGTTTTTTCAGGTGTGCCTCAGGAAAAAATTGTTGGAATCTCATTTATGGTGTGCACTTTTTTTGTACATATAAGCTGAGAACTTTTGTAGAAAAAAAAGCTATTTTATAGGGTTTTTTTGTTGTTGAAGTTTCTTCTTTCCCTTTTTCTTTAGTTAGCATACTAGTATACTCAGTCTTTGTTTATACTTATATGGGATTTTTTACCATTTTTACTATTTAGTGTTTACTGTTTTCACCCCCCACCCTACTCCCCTAGTGACACCTGAAGCCTTCTTGATTGGTTGGAAAAGGAAAGCTACAGAAACAAAAACGATTAAGAGGAAGGTTAAGGGAAGGAGGTCAAAGTTGCAACAACAGGAGAGATGATTAAGGGTGGCTAGGACTGACAAACACCCTAGATCAAAGGCCGAATGGATATTGGATCTGAATCTGAATTTGGCTTCTATAAGATCCATGGAGATTCTGTGATAAGGAACTGTCGAGGTTAAGTGGAGTTAAGGCCACTAAGATCAGGATATACTTTTTGTCCATTAACATTCCTCTAAAATAAGACCAGACAAAAGTGAAAAAAGGAGTGAGATACTGAATGCCTTTCTGTTTTTATGACTGAGTACTTCAATTATAATAATTGATATTGGGTATTGGGACAGCTGTTCTTACATCTTTCTACATTTTACCTATATTTTTATTCATGTAATGTTGGTTAATGCTGGATAACGCTGATTTTTGTCGTGCATAATTGGGTAATTTAGGTCATTTAGTGTTTGCCCTAATTTTTCACTTCACTATTGGCTGGACTTTTGAACCTTGGATTCGATTGGTAACAAGTAGCGAGTGACTGAATCATCAGTCTCTTGTTATTCCACGTCTAGTAGTGAGGTGATGAGCTCAACTGAAACTCACAAAATTAAATAGCTGCTTCGAAATTAATAAGTATTTGTGAGGATTGTACCTTTCAACTCTGATTTTGCTTCCCCCAGTTTAATACGGCTTCAGGGAATTGGGTTATGAATTAAATATGCCTATGGAAACAAGAAGCAGGAAATCTCCTGCTTATGAAAATAACATGAATAGGGATAAGAACAAAACAACCTCTAATGCAAAAACACCCTTTGAAACTGAGATTACATCTGGCAAAGGTAATGAAAGTAGGAAAAAATCTAAAGATAAAACGATCTCTCAGAAGAATAAGGCACATTTGAAAGGGAAAATTGAGACAGGTGATGTAGAGAAAGTGGTAGAACTGTCTTTAACTTGCCCCTTAAAATTGAGGAAAGAAGCGAATCTTGAGATTAAAAAAGGAAAAATTAGGTTGCAACCCCTAATTATTGATTTATGGAAACAAAAACCAAAACAACAGGATGGGGAACAAGAAAATAAAATATCATGTTCAGGAACTCTGGACAACAATAGTTTTATTAGACAAAGTCCAAATTTGATTGAGTTGGTAAATAATGAAGTAAGTAAAACAGTTGAAAACATAAGGGAAACGATTAAAATAAATAGCAGGATTGAACAGAAAATTAGAGATCTTAAGAAATTCAAGCAGGATCTAGATGGATCCTATAACCCTGGTATAATCAACATCAATCAGGGGACTACTTTTGATTGTATTAGGGAGGAGGAGATCAAAGCTGCCAATAAGGATAACAGCGTACAGCTGAGAGTGGAGAATGAAACGTTGTATATGAGCCCAGAGGAAGAAAACATCCTTGATATGGAGACATTGACCAGGGATTACATTATTGCATTGCAAACCCCCCCGACAGCAAATGTAATTATTTATGAACAATTAATTCTGTCAAAACAAGAATTATCATTTATCAAGGGAGTTTGCATTGAAAACAAAACAAAGGATTGATTTTATTTTTGAGAGACTTGAACAGAATGATTCATTTTTAGTAAAACACCTGATGGAACAAGGCAATGCCATTAGACCTAATCTGAGACAATCAGTAGATGTTTGTGACCTATGCTTGTATTCTGAGAAAACAAATACAAGCATAGGTGATGTGTCATACTCCAGCCTCAATGAAGGTGAAGACACGCTGGAGTTGGAATCTGAATTAATTATGCTACCAGAAGGTCACAAAGACCCGGATAGCATAATGGAAGAATTGAAGGCAGGAAATTCTGAACTATGGGAAAAGGGGATAATTCAAGAAAAAGAGAGGAAAGTGAAACTTAAAGGAAAAGATCATGACTGGGAGTATTTAGAAAGTCTAAACACAGACAAGAGCCATGAAACTGTAGAAATTAACATAGATAATAAAACAAAGGAAAAGAAGGGAAAACAAAGCAAGTTAAGAAAAAATAAAAATAGACCTAATAATAAGAAGTTCATTCAAAAATTAAGGGCTAAAACTTTGAAAAAAAAAAAGTAAAGTAAAGGACCGAGTACTGATAAAAAAAGAAAAAAAAAGAAAGAGAAGCTGAAGCCCGAAGTATTACTATGGAGACAATTGGTCATGTCACAACAGATGATATAGAAAACAAGAGACAGATACAAGAGGTTGAAAATAGCATAAAGAAAGACACTGAGGCAGAGTTTTGACTGAAATATTTCCTGGGAAGGACCTTGGAAACTGACTTCATGCTACCTATATATAAAATTTCAATAATGCCTGATGAAAAAGAGTTAAAGCTTAACTCCTATCTGAAGAAACTTCTTGAGGCTGTCCTACAAGAGAATGGGAGGTATGGGGACATAATAAATAAGATGAGTGCTATCAGACCTTTACCTGACACTGAATTGTTTTTTCTTCTTTCTGACCAATATTACGCACTCAAAGTAATAGAAAATCAAAAGAAAAAAAATTAAAGATCTAGGCTTTGAAATAGACAGCATGGTAACTATGAAGTCTATGTTTCCTGGGTACTTCTCAGAAAATAAAGTAAGGATGAAGAAGGAATACCCAATTTCAATTTTTGGGATTGGTAATTTCATAAATGAAACACCATATAACTTGTGCCTTAAGAGTGTAGATTTACTACAAAACTTGCTAAAGGATAACAAGCTGCATGAAATAATACTGAAAGCATTCAGCAATGGGAAAATCAAGGACAAATAATGATTTGGGTAAAGAGTGAGCAAGATTACAAGCTCCTCCTTTCCAATTCAGAAAGGTTGGATAAATTGGATATAAACTTAAAAGGAGAAAATGGGATGTTATGGGACAATAGGGAAAGTAGAGACAATCTTCAGTGGTTAAACTTAATTAAGATGGCAAATAGATTGCAGATTTTGCAAGATATAGATGATTGACAGTCAGAAGGAAATAGAAATAAATCCAACCCTCCCCAAATCTAGATTTTAACATCCTATCATGGAATGTTGCTGGACTAGGGGAGAGGTTATCAGATCCAACATTTGTAAATTATCTACAGCAATTTAACATTATTTGTTTGCAAGAAACTTGGACTAATAAGGAAATATACATTGACAGTTATAAGATGTTTAATAAAGGGGCAAGTAGTATAAGTAAATTTGACAGATTATCAGGAGGCTTTATAATCTGGGGCAAAATTGTAAAACTGACTGAGTATGATGAATTCCTAGTGGATTCTAATCATATACTAGCAGTTGTTGTTGTAATAAATAACAAGAGAACTATTATTGTCAATGTCTATTTCCCTCCGGTTGGACCTAATATGAAAATAAGAATAATGTTGACAAGCTTATATCTGTAATAGAAAAATGGAAATTGCATGAGCTAGAAGCTGGAATTATACTTGTGGGGGATTTTATTGCCAGGGTGGGACACAGCCTGGAGCCCACCAAGGAAATCTGGAAGGCCTGTGCAGCCCTGGGGACACATAATTTAAAAATGGAAAGGGTGACAAAAGATAGGAAAGGATGTGAGAGAGGGAAAAAACTGGTAAAATAACTGGAAGATAATAATATGCTTTTAATTAATGGACAGTCTACTGGAGATTGCTCTGGAGAGCTTACATATTTGGCTGTAAGGGATGCTTCCATAATTGACCATTGTTGGATAACCTTGGATCTAATAAAGTTTTTTGTGGATTTCTCTCTAGGTAGATGCTCAGAGAGTGAACATAATCCACTAGAGATTACATTTCAAATCAAACAAGATAAAAATGCTCCCACTGAACAAAGTAAAGATATTCAAAGGGTCAAAAAAGGGATCAAATGGGACTTATTACAGAACTATAAATCAATATAACTATTAAAAGATAATGGGATAAGGAATGAAATTCTAGATATGCTACAGTGTATATCCTATGAGCAGTTTTTTGAGTCATACATAAAGGTTATGGAAGGAATCTCTAAGATTATTGTCAAAACTGATATTTAAGGAAAGAAGGGAAAGTAACTGGTATGATGGGGAGTGCAAACGTCAAAAAAAGAAGGTGAACAGTCATGCTAGATATACCCTAAAACACCCAAATAAAATTAAGAAACATAAATTGAATGGACTGAGAAAGGAGTTTAAAAAACTATTGGAAAAAAAGAAGCATAATTATAGAAAGAGACTATGGGAGCAGTTTGAGAAGGCTGCTTGGGCAAAAGATAACAAAAAATATTGGCACATGGTAACTCATGGGTGGGATAATATACCTTATACAGTAGAGAATCACATTGAGCCCACTTTATGGCTCAGTCACTATGAAAATCTCTTCCATATCCCAGAAATGAGGAAAGAGATTCTCTTTAAGGAAAATTGGAAACCTTTAGAAGATAAAATCTCGGAAGAAGAAATTAACTTTGCTATTAGCTTAGCTAAAAGACATAAAGCCCCAGGACCTGATGGAATTCCTGTTGATATTATAAAAGATGATCCAGGTTGCTGAGTCCCAGTTCTTAAGAGGTTATTTAACCTTATAAATGAAACAGGAAGGATCCCTGCCATCATGGCAAGAAAATATCATTGTCCCAATCTATAAAAAAGGTGATAAATCTAATCCAAGTAATTATAGGCCTATAAGCTTATTAGATACAATGCAAAAATTATTCACTAACATAATTCACAGCAGAATGATGATCTGGTTAACAGAAAAGGAAATTTTGAATGAGGGTCAAGCAGGCTTTCAACCAGATCACTCTACTGTGGATCAGTGTTTTGTATTGTCCCATTTGGTACACAAATATATTCACATTAAAGAACAAAATTTTTTTGTGTATTCATTGATCTTATATCAGCTTTTGATAGAGTTAATAGGAAAAAATTATGGGAAACCTTGGGAAAATATAAGTTGGATGACTCAATTATTTGCTTGCTTAAATTGCTCTATAGTGATAACTGCACAGTTATAAGAAACAATAATGAAGGTGACAACACCCCAAGATTCCCATCAAATATTGGGTTGAGACAAGGCTGTGTTTTGTCACCCATACTCTTTAATATCTTTCTTTTTTTTTTAATTCTCTATTTTCTCCTTGGCAGGACCACTGTCATTCTTCAGCCCTAGTCAAGGCCCTCGGGACTTCCACCGTCATCCATTGCCACGTAATCCTACCCCGGTTTTACCCGGAGAACCAGGGCCATGGCAACCGGTCCACAATCCATGCCACGGACTAGTGACTGGTCGGAGGATGTGGTGATGATGGCTAATCGAAACCCCAAGGAGGGCTTCACTTAGACAGTAGCCTCCACCCACCTACTCCTTTTTCCATTTTTTCTTGGAGGCAGGGATGTGCAATGATGCCAGTGCCCGCCCTGTCTCCCATGAGATGAGTACCGGTGGCACGAGTATGTCCCAGCCTCTGCCAGGAGTCCTCAGTGCACTTCCCCACCCTCCCCCCAGAGAAGGAGCACTGTCCATGGGACGCTCCATCCTTCTCCCCTGGCCAGCCCTCCAACGACTCAGGTCCATTCCCAAACCCAGGTTGCTGGCATCGCAAGCGGAAATCCAACTGCTATAAAATAGAATGTAGTTGTATATGATTATGTATGGGAAATCCTTATTGTGAAATTTTGTATTTTTTGTTTTTGTATTAGTGTTTTAATGTATTGTTGGATATTGAAATGCTGTGTATTGTGTATATTTTGTATTTATTTGATTAATGTTATATGTTTAGATGTAACTAAGTGAAATATAAACAGGACTATCTTGAGAACAGGATTGTATAATCCTAATGATTAGAATTTCCTGTATAAAAATAAAGTTTTCATCATCTGCTGTGCCAGTGGGCTGGCTTTAATATCTTTCTAAACAAAGTGCTGTAAGATTTGGATGACCCAGGGTTGCACATGTCTAGGTTGGGCTCCAGGCGGTGTCCCTACTTGGCATATGCAGATGATGTCATCCTACTGGCTACTAGTTTCTTGGGTATTAAAAGAAGCCTGTTAAAATTTTATGAGAAATGTGATGAAGCTGACTTAAAAATCAACTTTGAAAAAGCAAAGTTTATGATATTTAACAGAAATTATTTGAGCTTTAATAATATACCTAACTTGTTTTGTGCTAATAACAAGATTGAGTATGTAGAAAGATTTTGTTATCTGGGTATAGTTTTTAATTATAATCTAGAGTGGCAAGAACATATGTCTACTTTATTACAGAAATTTAAATGCTTGACCCCATCGAGTCATTTACCTATAAATATGGGGTCAGTCTATTAAAGGCTTTTTAAAGGTGTTTACTGCAAAGATAAAGTCACAAATCCTTTATGGATCAGAAATCTGGGGACAGAATATTACGAATGGGCTTGAATCTGGCATGAATAAATTCTATAAAAAATTACTGGGATTGCCAAACAGTGCAGCATCTGTATTAACAAGACTTGAAATTGGACAGTTTCCCATAAGGAAAAATATTGAACAAAGATTATGTACACATTAGTTGAACATATACAATATGCCCAGTATAAGGCTACCTAGAATGTGTTTGGAGGAGGTATTGTATTATAACAGTTTGGCATATAAATGCCCTGGTTTATATGCACTGCAGGAGGTTATTAAGCCTTATGGCCGCCTGCAGTGTTTGGCTGAGAGTCTGGCAAAGCCAACAGTGGATATCAAGCAAGAAATTAAAATCAGAGTTAGAGATATCCATGCCCAGAGAGAAATGGATTTAGGTAAGAACTTCAAATTAAGTAGTTGGCTGTCAACTAACAATACGAGAGCGTATGGGATAAAAAATATATCTATATATAATACAGAATCCTAATTTAAGGAAGACATTTACCAAACTCAGATTTGGCTATGTTGACAGTCAGACCCTGAGGACTTTTTATGGGAAAACAGATTTGGATCTGTGCGCTTGTCAAAAAAGCAAAGATGATGTAGTTCATCTGCTTTTGTTCTGTCCCCTATATAACAAAGAGAGGATACAAATCCTTGGGGATGTTCTTGCCACCCTGGATATGGATCCCCTGTATCTAATCAACTACCTGTTGAATTCAGAAGAAAAAGTTATAGTGGACAGTAGCAAGGTTTGGCAGATTCCTGGAAAGTAAAAAAAGACACATCCCCAAGGGGAAATACGGTATATTATCGTGCAATATAAGCTGATGTGTGTTTTTTGCATATTGTCTACTCATACTATATTTTTAGCTATATTTATGTCTCTCTTTTTTATGGAAATGATTGGATACTGTGTATGCTTTTTAATTGTGATGACAATTGTATTTGTCAACAATAAACTTAAATTTATATAAGTGCAACAAGTAATATAAGTGCAAATTGGAACACAACTGGAGAATGAACAAGGCACTACTAGGTGTGGTATTAAAGTGCAGACATTAGCAATTTGAAGAGTGAATGAAGAGCTGTTGATGTTTCGTTCAGTAAGGAAAGATGGAGGAAACTGGGGAGGGCAGAAGGTAATTAATTACAGCAAGGGAAGTAGGGAAGAAGGAGTTGTAGCAGTATTATACAAGTTGTGAGTCACTTATTGTTTCTCAAGGTATAATTTATGTGAGGTGCACCGAAAAGTTAATTGTTATCTACCTCTGTTAGGCATTGTTGGCTGCCACCTCATTTGTTTTGTTAAAATCTGTTACCAGTTGCTTGTGACAGGGGTTAATGGTACTTAGAAAACAATGCTCCATTACCACGCCTTTTAGTCTGTAAATGTTCGGAGTTGGGACTCTACCCTCTGAACACATTTTTATGGCATTGTTTCTATGACAGTTGCTGTATCAGCTCATTTTATCTACATTTACTGTGTGTTCAACACCCCCCCCCCCCATGCTGTTACCTACAAGCAGATGTCCTTTTTTCAGTCGTGTATTAACTATGATATGTAACATATTTCTCTAAATTGTGTTGTAATCCAGCCAGGAATACTTTTTTTTTTTTTACACAAATGAGTTATTTATTTAGATTTTTGTAACCAGGCAGGAGTTGCACTAGGCAATTGAAAGTCTATTTTTAGGCACAGTCTGAACAAAACACAGAACAATACAAACAATTCTACCAATAATACATACAGATTAAGGTGACGATAGTGAGAGCAGAACTTTAAAAACAGGTGCTGGCATTATAATGTAGCAGGTGCTTTTTTTTTTAAACAGATCTAAAATGTCATTGGGCAACAGAATGGATGCTTTACTTGGAATTGACAATGAGATGTTTTTTTTGGGTGCAGTATTAGCCACTGCTAAACAATTGAAATCACAAACTGTAGTGAGAAACAAATAATCTGACCTACTAGGAATTGAACCCAGGCCCATGGAATGCCATCCTGGTGCTCTAGTCAGAGCTACAGGCTCACATGTTTGGACCTGATGTTTCTGGACACACTTCCTTTTTCTGGAATTGCATATCCTGCAACCAAGAACAATCAAGGTGACAATTAGATTTTTTTTTGGTGCAGTATTAGCCACTGCTGAGCAATTTAAATCACACATTGGAATGAGAAAGAAATAATATGACTTACTGGGAATTGAACCCAGGCCCCTGGAATACCATCCCCCTGCCTGGGAGTGGAAAGAGAAGAGAGAAAAGGCAAGTTGACCCTTCCTAGAAGACTGTTTAGATTGAAACAGTAATGTTTTATCATTTGATCTCAAATAACAGGAACAGGAGGGATACTAGAGTACTTTGTACAAGGAAATGTGAACTTGAGATTCCATCAAATTATTAACTAAATGCAGCCTAAAAGGAATGAGTGTTTTGCAGAAGTAGACAGCCAACAAAGCTCAAAGTAACAATGATATGTAAGATGGTTAGCAGTCAAAACAAAGGGGTGGGGTGGGGTGGCAGTGTTGAGCAGTGAGTAAGATGCTGGCCTAACTTGTGAGCTCTACACCTTGAGAAAATACAACCTGGAAATAAACTGGACAGTAGCCATATAAAGCCACATAACTGTGTGTAAAAGATGGATAGAAGCTCCACAGAAGCGCCAGTGCGGAAAGGGAGAACAGAACTGTCTTCAAACGGAGCAAGCTGAGTGCTCCTTCACCTCAGACTTCACCCAAAACAGACACACCAGAATCATCACAAATAGAGGTGCCCCAAGAGTTGCGAGGCCTCGGCCAATTAATACTTGCACTGATGGTGGAGGCTGCATCTATGAAGGGCACACTTCAGGAAATGTGAGGCACAGTGGATAAATACAACACCTGCTTTGAGGAGGCTGCGAGCTGGAGAGAGTCACAGGAACCTCAAACATTCGCTGAAGGGGACAAATCCTCTTAAGTGGAACACTCTCTGTGCTGAAAGGCTGTCAGGGACTCCTCTTAAGAGGAAGCCCCTCAGGGTCCTCACACCCTCCTGGTGTGTCCCCTACATACTCCCAGGAAATAACAGTGATTTGTCTTTTAATTTAATTTAATTTAATTTAATTTTACCAGGAAGACAGTATAGATCAGTTATCCATTTTCAACCATGCCTGGGGAAAGAGGGGTTACAATAGGAGAAACAGTACCTTTTTACAACAAACATCACACATAAATTAAAACATGCAATAGAGAAAAAAGATGTATTGGTCTCAAAGACTAGTCCAATTGACAGCTGCGAAGTGGGTGGTCCTTGCCACCTCAGGGCAGTTCTGGCAAGATCTGATCTTGAGGGCATTCTGGCACCATTCACTATGTCACTAAGCTCCGCCCACTAGTTTCTAAGTCAGAGGCACTACGAATCTATAGGCTCTGGGACTGGCATTCAAGTAACCAGCCCCCTAGTGGCAGTAGTGAGTTGTTAACAGAAAAATAGAATTTCTGCAAGAAGTCATCCCAGAAATGCTAGGGCATGAATTTAGCACACCTTTAGCATTTCACAGTCCCCGTAGAACATTGCTGATGCCTCCAAAGCCAGGAGAGAAGCCATGCACTACAGCAGTATGTCTGTTAATATATCAGATACAGACCAACATAATGCACAGGTGCTCAGGGGAAAGAAAACTTTGCAACAGAAAGGAGTGAAAGTATACATTTCCATGGTCTGCCAGAGGATAATGCTGAAATGTGCATGAAGTTTAATAAAGCAAAGGAGGAGCTCAGAAAGGCAGGACTACGTTACAGCATGTGCTTCTCAGCGTGCTGGGATTCTACAACAATGGTGCGCACCACAAATTTCACTGTTGGGGGGGCATGGAATTAATTCAAAGAAAACTAAAACAGTTATTCCCAGACAAAGACATGAGTAGGCCAAGGTCTGCGGAGCTGGACAGTTCACATAAGGAGACAGGTGAGTGGTAACTGTGTCTATCTAACTTTCTGAAACAGACTAATTAAGCAATAAGGCATGACAGAGGTGTGTTATGGTGGGATAATGGCCCGCCTTAGGTGGGGTGAAGCACAAGGCAAAACCAAGTGCTTCCACCACCTGAGAAGGGCTGTTAGCACACTATAACATACCCCCTTCAGTGCCTTATTGCGATTACGAAATGGGTCCTTTTTAGAAAATTGTAAATATTTTTAAAATATAATTTCGTTGAGCTACTTTCAGCCAGGCTGTTGTGCTGTGATAATGACTCTGCTGAAAGTACCTTTTGGCCAATGAGGAGCCAGCATTATTGCTACCCATTACATAATGGGCCTTAAAACTTACCCTGAATTATTGGAACCGGGTGCAAACAAGCAACCATGTGGTTCAGCAATGGAAACCGAATGCAACAGCCTAAATAACAGTTGTACAACCTTGTTCAGGAGTGGGGTTGGAAGACTTCTGGTGACATAATCCGACTAACGGTGGCAAAGAGCTTTGACTCTGCCTACCCTCCCCTCACCCAGATTGCCACCTGCCACCTGCCTGAAATAATTATGGATTACCCAGCCAAAAGTACTTGATTGACAGCAGCAAAAATGAACACACTGGCAATGCCAACATAAAAGGTTATGAACTTGCTGCAAGCCGATAAAAGCCACCCGAACCATGCCACACCACTGAAGCTGAGTTGACGGCTCAATCGGAAGACAACTTGTTAACTGAAGATATGGAGGAGAACTTAGATGTCATCAAGGCAAGAAAGCAAACCGCTACAGTGGTGACCAAACTAGGCAAAGTACTCACACAACTGCAGTTTGATAGCTATAAAATTGGAAAACAGACTATGGAGGTGAAGACAGGGTCTTGGACCTGGGCACAACTACTGACCAACACAATAGACTCCTTCTCTACCTCATGTTTCGGGAGAGGGAACTGACTCTAAAACTGGATGATCTGGAAGCGCACAGCAGAAGGCAAAACTAAATAATTTTTGGAGTGCCTGAGGGAGCAGAGATTTCTGCAGAAAACATCATAGTTCCTCCAGACACTTTTCAGAACATCCCTGAACCTGCCAGATGATTTCAACTTAAGGATGAACTGTATGCGCTGTGCCACAAAACTTTCTGCTCTGGCACTTTCCCCAGATCAATACTTACTAAAATTACATCCTACACCAGCAAGGAAGAAATCTTAAAGAGGGCCTGGCAGGAGGAAGACCTTATATTTAAGAGCACCCATATATCGGTGGATAATGATTATACTTCTGTGGTTCAGGACAAATGTCAGATTATGTGGGGCGAAATCGAACAACTACACACCGCTGGTTCCGTGGCATCAAGCGAAGGGGTTCACTCGGCATGCTGGCAACCTGGGTTCATGTCCTGAGCCTGGGTACCAGGAGTGGAGGCTGGCAGGGAAGGGGTTCCATAAACGTCCATTGGACGCTTCCCTCCTGGGGGCGGGGGTTTGCATGGGCACCTGCGGGCAGATTAGGTGATGTGCTTGAGGGGCGTGCTGCCTTGACACCCACCCTCACATCCTCACCTGAGATCAGCTTGCACTCACCCAAGGTCAAGAACTGTGATGGGTGGGGCACAGAAAATGGAAAATGGCTTCCCGTCCAGTCAGATTATGAGCGCCCAGCTTCTGCTGCCTGAAGCCCTGGAGTTAGCCTGGATCCAGCCTCACAGCACCTGGGATGCACAAGCCTACCAAAAGTCAATTCCCCCCCGCCCCTGGAAGAGAGGGACCCT
The DNA here is from genome assembly GCA_016271365.2 of Neoceratodus forsteri. Classification (NCBI taxonomy): domain Eukaryota; kingdom Metazoa; phylum Chordata; order Ceratodontiformes; family Ceratodontidae; genus Neoceratodus; species Neoceratodus forsteri. Next base: position 119,288,469 of record JADMNL010000030.1, on the reverse strand, counting down.
TCCAGCTTAGGGATATGCTGGGCTACCCAGGTAAGGCTGCAATGGGGGCTGGTAGTTGGCAGCAGGGGATCGGAAGGCAGCAGGGAAAGGCACTGGCGCTCCGAAGTAGTGGTTGGTCGGGGCTGCCAAAGGAAAGTGCATAAATAAACAAATAAAAAAAAAACACAATTATGCACCAAGAATCTTAAAGCCCAGCTCCTCTACCCAGCCAGACTCAGAGTGGACACCCTGAATGGCACCATATTGTTCACAGACTTTGTGGAAGCTGTTCCATACCTCGAGAAGGTTGGAGTACAATACCTGTCCTCAGAGAAGGATATGTTGGAACAGGACCTTCTGAGTTCAGCCTGGGATTTTACAGGAGAGGGCACTGAGAAAAACAGACATCACCAGCAAGAGCAGCCACCTCCACTACGTATGGACATCTGAGACCTTATTTCCCCATACGTGGATGCAGCAGACCAAGGGACTGGTACCCCACATCAGGGTGAAGGGGAGCAGCACATGGCAGCAAGAAGGGACACAGATCAGGCCTAATCTGTGAAATGATCGATACATGGCCCCATGAAAGCAGAGCTGCACTGAGGGAGGCACCAGAGATGTGAAGGACTTGCTCTCAAACCTTACATATCCTTTAACAACATCAGTATGAATGTTGTGCACTGAACATATTCTGCAATGTTTAGTAGGATAAAGACTGAATGTAATAAGGATACTTAACTATTGAAAGTATGCTTGATCAGATTGGCATGGTGGAGATTTTAGAAGGCTTATCAAATGGGAGACTCAGTTATGACACACATGGGGCACTGGCTATGGAGACCCGGTATACACTGTAAAGTACATAAACACACAGATGACCAAGCACTGCAAGAATGCTGAACGTGGTGTGCTGCTGTACTCTGAGGCACTATCGCAAGGACAAACACAAATGAAACCGTGCACACCACATGCAAGGCGGTTTACCCAAATAATTTATTGTGCCATAATCCAGCAGTCAGCAACCCCGGCACTTCGAGGATGCTCTGCCTCTTCATCACTGTAAAGTACAAGTGCTGGCTCATGGACACCTGTCCCACTACACTGAATGCAGGCAAGTCCTCAGCAGGTCACACTGGACTTAGTTGGGGTTTTTTTTGCATTTTTTTCTGGTCACCCATCCCGTACAGATGCTGTGGGAAGACAGACGGTCCCTCCAGCTATGATAAGCTCAATGCATTCACGGACAGGCTTGGCTTGGGGTGACCATTCACAGTTTCTTATACCTGATTTTAAAAGTCCATAATAGGCTAAACTACTAGGGCTGCAGAGCCTGGTGCTCTGATGGAGTGTATACCTGGAAGAGGGCTGTGGGGGTCCCTGGAAATGGAGCAGTATGCAACAACCCAGAGACATGGATAGCCTCTTGCCCCAACCCCTGGGGACCCAACCAGAGCCCACTAGCAAGAGTTGCTCTCAGTTTGCACCCTCTGAAACCATCCAAACTAGTGTCTGACAGTTGCTGAGGCCATGTAGACAGACTCAATCCTGGATGGCAGGTACTAACAAAGGGGTCTGGGATCTGCCAGGAGCCTCTCACCCAGGTAAGGAGCCTTGGTGATTGGTGGGGGAGTGTCTCCTGGCCCGATGGTGCATCAGAGACATAAGTCAAAGAAGCACTTCTACAGTGCGGACTCAGATTGACCAGATTGTCACCAGTGGAACTTGGTGCCTAATTGAGTGGACAATCAGACATAAGCTGAGCCCAACAGATGGAGGGTGGCAGTCAGGAGGCAGCATGCTAAAGACTTCTTGTGCAGGCCGGGGGGCCCTTGGAGGGGGCTAAGCTTCCCATGTGCAGGACTCCACTCCTGGGTGATCCCCTAAGTGCCAGGCCCCCCTCTACCCCCTGCAGGAGTTGGGGGGGAGCTTCATCAGGCACACAATGCAGCAAACTATAGAAGGCTGGCTGCTAGGGAGACACAGAGGCATGTACTAAGCCCCAGGATGGGTCACAATTTAGTAACCAGGCAAGTAATCCATCCGATATAGCCATATACTGGGGGGAAGGGGACTAGATGTGGAGTTCTATAACCACCCAAAATGACATCTGGAGTAGCGGTAGGCTGGAGACTCACATGGTTGAGCCTGCTGTTCCTGCTCAAACCTCTTTCCATTGATGATAATCATGCCACAAGTGTAGCACACCACAGGAGGGGAGATACCTCAAATTGGAGGACAATAATCCCCCCCACCTGACCTGGGATGCTATGAAGGGGTGACAGTAGGTGGAAAAGGAGCTAAGTTTCAGATTATAGTGGAAACAGATTGGTATGCGTTTGCAGTGCTGGCAGGCTGCCACACACATGCTGACCCAGGGCGGACCTGTTTACAATCACACCTCATAAATGTTAGTTTTCTTGTTTTTATTGTTCAGTTTATTATTGTTGTTAATTGGTTTACTGTTGAGGGTATGAACTCAAGGTCTAGCAGTCATGAAAGCACCGTCCAGGGACACCAAGATTGGTAGAATCCTATAACAGAAAGGGAAAAGCACAATATTAGTACATCAGTGGGGACCCTAATTAACGTATTAACTTTTAATGTGAATGGCATTAACAATACAGTTAAGAGACAAAAATTACTTAAGCATATAAAGGAGGAATGGGGGCAATCACATTTATCCAGGAAACACACGTATCCCCACCCAAAGCCTTGAAGTTTAGAAACGGAGCTTTCCCAAATGTATCAGGCTTCCCTAGACAAGGAGAGGTAGCAAAGGGTGCTTACACTGATTGCAAACACACTACCTTTTGAGGAAGGGGAAGTGATTGCTGACCTCAGGCAGATATTTGACAGTAACAGGACAGATATGAGATGCACCAGTCACTCTGGTGAAAGTGTATGCCCCTCCCGGCTCCCCCTTTGAGTTTTATTCTAACCTACTGAGACTGGTAGATGAAAAGGGAAAAGGCATGGTGATAATGGGGAGAGATTAGATCCTGATATTTGATTGGGCACTTGACACCACACCCCCAGTTCCAGGACTCAGTAACTTGACATCTAAAAAAGTAAAACCTGTGGTTCAGCAGTTAAGTATGGGGGACATTTGGTGTCACAAGTACCCCATTGCAAAGGACTACATGTGTTACTCCCCTCACTTTAAAATTTCTTCCCATTTATATATCTTCCATACCTTAATGCAGGACGCTACAAGATTTGATTCTGTATGGGTTGGCTCCTTGACCTTATCGGACGACCAACTGGTGTTACTAGAGGTAGACTTGCATATACTCTGGAAAAGACCCACTGGAGGCTGAATACCTCCCTTCTCTGATACCCCAGCCTTGTGGGGGAGCTTAGGAAAGGCCTGCAACAGGCAGGTGGGAGAATGATAGACCAGGGATCACCCCACAGCTACTGTGGGATACTGTCAAGACAATCCTGCAAGGTAAATTGATTTCAGTGGCAGTCTATAGAAAACAGGAACATAGAAGAAAGCTGAGAGGGCTCACCCAGACACTACATAGACTGGAAATTGAGCAGAAGGTTAAATGAGAATGACATAGGAACAAAGTCATAAAACTCCCAAAATCCAAAGGCTAAACTTTGAAAAACACAGAGACAGAGAAGGCTCTTCTCTATCTTAACCAAAAATATTATGAAGGGGGTGCTAGGGTGGCTGTCTCTTAGCATACAGATTGAAGCAGCACCCAGAAGAGCTGCCATCACAAAAAACACCCCTGCACCGGCACCCTGCTTAAAAAAAAACAGATTAAATCTCAGGCTTTCCTCAATTACTACAAAACATTATATAGCTCCCAACCGGAAACAGCAAAGGCTGCCAAAAAAGGCTTTCTTCAGTCCCTACATCTGCCCAATTTTTTTTTTTATACTTTATATTTATTATATTTTCATTTGCAAAATCATAGGACAGTTTTTACATTGTATAAGTTAAGATAGCACATAATTACATCAGTCAGATACGTAGCAATACATTAGTCAAAGGTCTCAGGACGACTTACATATTTTACAAAGCAGTTCATATAATGAGCACTAAGACATTTACAGAAACCATCATCTGGGTCAATATATTTCAAAGGTACAAAAGTAGGATCTAAAGATGAAATATATAGAATCGATTTCCTCCATTTAAGCTCAAATGCAGACCATTTATCTGTGCTTTTAGCTATTAATCTCTCTAATACATAAATTTCTCCCATTATTCCCCGCCAGCTCTGTATGTTTGGAGACATCTTCTTCCCCCAATTTCTAGTAATTGCTTTTTTAGCTGTCAGCATATAAGTGATTAACAGTGATCCTCTGGGTATTGGGAGACCCTCTGGCAGAACTGAGAGTAATACTAGCTCAGGGGTCAAAACAGCTTCCGCATCTACCAATTCTTTTAATGTCTCTAAAATATCTCTCCAGTAACCTGCTAACTGCGGGCATGCCCAAAAAACATGGAACTGATCTGCAGATATTTCTCCACAATCTCTCCAGCAATTGCTTGGTGTCCCTGATGAGAACTTGGCCAGTCTTGCCGGTGTATAGAAAAATCTATTTCTAGTTTTCCAGGCAAATTCTCGCCAATAGGGGGCTCCCAAAAGTCCCATTGAGAATTAGTATACTTTTCTCAATCCTCCTTTGATACCTGGAGTGGAAGCTCGCTACATCTGCCCAATTTAATGGAAGAACAGTGCGCCAAGTTGACTGCCCCCATTTCCAACATGGAAATAACTGAGACAATTAAGAATATCAAAAACAAACAAATGCTCAGGCCCAGATAGATAAAGCGGGGAATTTTACAAAGTTTTTCAAGAGCAGGCTACCTTATTTAAAAGAGTCTTTAACAAGGTTGGAGGGGGTGGAAAGAGGGGAGCCCTGGTGCCCACCTGGAATGATGTCACTATAACAGTAATACCCAAAGAGGGAAATATCTGGCATATTGTAATTCATACCACCCCATATCACTCCTCAACACAGACTACAAGTTCTATATGGCGATATTAGCCAAACGCCTTAACACATTTCTCCTGGACATAATGGACTTGGATCAAACAGACTTTGTAATGGGCAGACAAGCCCCAGATAATGCATGACGAACAATCAATGTCATACACGTAATTACCCGTCAAAAAATATCATCTTGAATGATGCGTCTTGATGCCAAAAAAGTATTTGATAAGGTGTTTTGGAGTTCTCTGAAGAAGTTATCATCAGTGTTAAAATGTTATACTCTTCTCCCCAAGCAAATGTCTGCATTAATGGTGGCATCTCCCCCAGATTAAATCTATATCAGGGCACGCAGCAGGGCGTCACCCTCTCACTCCTATTAGTCGCTCTAGATATATATATATATATATATATATATATATATAAAACCCTAGCTAAGTGGATATGTGACATGTGACAACTCTTTCATCACAGGCCTAGAGGTGGAAGGTTCCGACCAAAAAATTGTGTTGTAGCAGATGACACACTTGTCCCACCCAGAGACCACGATACTGGAGATCTGGAGAGGCTTGGAACCCTTCAGCACCCATATGGGTTACATCCTGAATAAAACAAAAACAGAAGTACTGAAGTTTAATTCTAACCCCTCGCACTACATCAAGGAACTGCTGCCCTTAAAATGGCAGGTCATGCAAATAAAATATTTAGGAGTCCATCTCACAAAAAACCTCTCTAAGCTGTTTTATGCCAACTTTGTCCCCTTCACGAGAAAAGTCCAGGAAAACCTGAACAGATGGTCCCTGGTCAATTTCCAACTATACTCCAGAATCCACTCCTTAACCATGAATATTCTGTTGTGCTATTTATACCTCTGTCAAAGTATATCCATCCTTATCCCCAAAAAGCAACTTGATCCATGGCAAAAATCCTTCTCAAAATACCTTTGGGCGGGCAGATCACCCCAGATAAAATATAAATTGGTACAATTGGGTAAAGCATCAGGAGGGAGGGCTGTCCCAGACCTTGAAAACTACTACTTAGCAGTGCACATGAGATCCCTGCTCCTATAGATGGTGCCAGCATATAGGGCCATATGGAAGCTGATAAAACATAAGGACAAGGTGGAGGCCACCCCTGGGAGCTAGGGCAATGGACATGACCTTCAAAAGAACAAACTCAGACATTACGCCCATGACAGTCCGTTCTACCCCTGCCATAGGATATAGAACCTGGGCAAAGTTTAACCTACATCCACACCTATGACCATTTTGGTGGTTTGCCTGTGATCCTTCATTCCAGCCAGCCATAACTGACCCAGCATATAAAAGATGGACCTACCATGGCATATGCTTCCCAAGGCAGCTATGCAGAGGGGGGAACCTGGTAGACTTCCAGTCTCTTGAACAGGCCTTCTAGCTCAACAATGCGGACCACTTTAGATACCTCCAAATACGATCTCAGATACAGGTTTAGAGTAGAGTTATGCAAGAAACACTGTTAAATAACTCCAGGCAATTTCAGAGGCTATACTTGGGGGGCAATTGGCCACTGGGCAAGTGTTAGCCCTTTACAAGGTGCTATGGGGTCTAAACACAAACTGTGCAGCCAATATCAAGCTTAGATGGTAGGGGGAGAATGAGATAAAGCTGAGGGACAGGGACTGGGCCATATCCTTCCAGATTGCTTTGAAAACAACCAGCTCTCCAGTGTGGCAAGAATTCACCTAGAAGGTCAAGATCTGGTTCTTTTATATGCCCATAATATAGGGAAAATTAGTACAGAACATCCCCCCCCCCAGGCCTGCCAGAGGTTGTGCTCAGAAACCAAAGCACACCACATGGACATTTTTTGGTCATGCCCTAAACTATCTGGTTACTGGGATCAGATTACAGAAACCCTCACAGAATTGTTTACACTAGATGCACCACTTACCATCCAACAAGCCATCTTGAGTCTTCCCCCGGATGGGGTGAGAGGGAGAGGTAAAGATGCACTCTGTCTTTGGCATGCGTGCCTGGTGGCAGCACACAAGGCCATCACTAGACACTGGCTCCTGCCACAGCCTCCCACATGGAAACACTGGACAGATATACTGTAGAATGCGTTATTTTCTCTGCCAAAGTATTTTCAGTATGTTCACGGGACTGGTGTGTTCTGTGAAAATAACACTGACAGAGAAAAATGGTTGATATGGTTGCTAAGCATCACTGCTAGGTAGCACTCCACGTAGTCAGTTTGTGTGCTCCAAGAAAGCATTCGGTTTGGCATTTTATTTATTTTTTATTTTATTTAAAAGTTGATAACCAGGAAAGACACACTGAGCCAAGGCTCATTTCCAGGTGCAACCCAGGGCAGGGGGTAGAGGTGCAGTACAGCATACATAACATATAACCATAAATAACAAACACAGCAGAGATAAGTAAAACATAATAAGCATAGGTTACATCATATACAACTTAGGCATAAGTTACATCTTATATAAAGGTAAAGCCTAAACAGCGTACATAACAGTAGACTCTACCATCCAGATTGACAAAATGCATGGACTAACATAAGAGTTAGGAGATTTAGTACCGGATATTGTGCTACCAGGGTTTGCACAGAGGGCTAGAGGTAGTAGGTAGGCATGTATTGCCAGGGGCGTCTAGAAGATTAGGGAGGTTGCAGGCATTGGCAAGGGGGAGTAGGGAGGTGCTTGAAATGCATTTTAATAGCCAGGTCTGTAGGTGAGCATCACACAGGGAGGGGAATGGAGTTCAGAGAGCAGAGGCCGATGGAGGGCTGTTTACCTGTGTGTGTACAAGGTGTGGCTAAGGCAAAGGAGCGGTGGTCCCTTGAGCGCAGGGAGTAGCCAGTGCTTGGAGCTGAAGCTAACATTGAGGAGAGGTAAGAGGGAAGGGTGCTAAACCAAAATTTAGAGATAAAGATTGCACAATGAGCAAAACGTTGGTCATAGAGTGAGGGCAAGGAGATAGATTAGTAGAGGAAGCAGTGATGAGTGTGTTAAGGGAGATTTATGGCAAAACAACAGAAAGCATGGTACAGAGGATCCAATTTGGCAAGAGAGGATTGTGGTGCTGAGCTATAGACCACGTCTGCGAAGTCAAACAAGGAAAGGATAAGCGTAGTAATTAATTCCCGCCTAATGGGTAGAGAGAGGCTATCCTTGTGCCTATGGAGCATACTCAGTTTGGGATGCAGTTTGTAGTGGATAGAGTCTGAGTGCAGGGAGAAGTCCAATTTGGGGTCTAATAATACTCCCAGATATTTGAATGAGTCAACTGCTTCAATTTTGGAGCCGTCGAGCACATAGAAGGAGGGTGGAGATGACAATTTGGCTAGCTTCTGGGCTGTACCAAAAGCCATAGCTACTATTTTTTGGTGTTACATTTAAGAGATTTAATATCAAACCATCGGAGGGTGTTAGTAAAATCAGTCTGAAGGTTAGATTCGACCTGAGCAAGAGAGGGACCAGAAGCATAGATGACGGTCTTGTCGGCGTACATTTTAATTTGTGAGTTAGAGCAGGCAGAGGGGAGGTTAGTCACAAAGATGAAGAATAGGGTAGGTCCCAGTATTGACCCTTGGGGAACACTGGCAAGAATGGGGAGAGGATCAGATTTGGTCTCCCAAGCTGGATGAATTGGAACCTATCTGTTAGGTAGGCCTTGAACCGGTCGGTAGAGGATGGAGATAGCCCAATAGCAGTTAGGTCATCGAGGAGTAGTCTATGAGCATCAGAGTCACAAGCCTTAGCTAGGTCTAGGTTGCAGTGCTTGGAGTTGCAGTGATGGGCATACAAAGGGCTGATACACTCTCGTGAGAGTCAGGTGTGGACCTCTAATCCCACCTCCCCCACACCTCCTCCCCAGAGCACAGCTCATTTACAGGGAACACCTGTCCACAATTGAGGAAGAGGCTTCAGGTGCAGCTTATGTAGTTCTATCCAATAATGCAGCAACAGGGCAGTGAAAAAGCATAGGAAGGTCTCAAATAGGAGTGCAGCAAACACAATAAATTGCTGATTAGTGTGATAGTTGGATATTGTGGAGGGCCTTCAACTGGAATATAACAGGTCAACTTTCTGTTAAAGGTTGGTCTATGATTAGTTAATTCTTAAATCTTTTTGCTTTGGGCAGAGGTAGCAGTGGAAGTTTGAAGATGCGGTGAGGTTCTGGAGAGCTAACTTATCTTTGTCATAAGTTTTTGTAAGTTTTGCTGTTGTGTTTTAAATTTGGCCTAACTCCTTAAAATCTTTCTGGAGAAGCGCTCCCACCCACCCCTTGTATTAGCCTTTCTTAAATACAGAAGAGACACTGGGGGTTGGGTTTAAAGGCTGGGAGGGAGGAGCTTAGGGAGCTTGTAAACTTCCCCTATAAGCTAACTCTTAAGTCTAATAGTCAGGTGGGCAAAAGTTCAGCCACTCAAGCACTGCAAGTTTAAAAGTCTGCATGCTGTATGGAGGGGGGGGGGAATCACCTAGGTATAGGTACTGGTAGCTCGAGAAAATGTAGAGCCACTGAGTTGGTAATTTGGCCTAGAAAAGACTGCTGTGATGATGGGGAAGGGACCGCATAGCACTAGAGCAGGTATCTTTGGGCGGGTGGTTGGGTGCACAGGGTGTGGTGCGGTCATGATACTGGACTGGGCTTGGAAGTTTGGGGGATACGCAGTGTGCTACCGGCTAGCACAGCTTAAGGAGGAGGTAGAGGGGATCTGAAGGCAGCTGGGGGTGCTGGGAGAGAAGGATTGGAGAGGTAGGAGGCAAGCGGTCACCTACATGGAAGCACTAGGTGCTGGAGCCTCCCAAGCTGAGGGAGGAGTGAAGAGAGGTGCTCACACTAGGAGAGGAGGGAAGGGGAGTACACAGGGGACTCTAGGGAACCCTGGCAGGTGGGAGCCCAGGTGGAAATTTAGCAGAGGTGTCTGGGGTGTCCAAAGGAACCAGAGGGGCAGTAGGGATGGAGGGCACTGAGGGATGGGCTAAGGATCACAAATTGTTTTAACCCTCAACGCCCATTGGCAGAAGAGGGGTGTGTGGAGGGGAGAAGGAGGAGGAGGAGGAGGATGATGATGCTGCTGGTGAAGCTGGGGCGGGGACAGATAGAAAGGCTGAAGGGGCAAGAGGCAAGGCCGCAATAGAGGGGGGTCCCAGACAGGATGGCAAAGAGAGGTAGGAGGGGAGAAAAAAAAGGAAGAACAGGGGAACAAGGAGGAGGCTGATGGTATGGAACAGGGGAGCATGACAGGCAGGAAGGCGCAGAACGTAAATGGGATGATAGTGAGCAGAAAGCCAAATAGGCAAATGGATAGGACGGATGGATTAGTAAGTAGTGGGGAAAGAGATACAGAGAAAGATACTCGGGTGGGGGGGATAACGAAGGCCAGTACATGGGTAGAGGTGACCAGGGACAATAGTGGAAGGGCTCCATGACTTCCCCAATAGTGGAGGGTCGTGAGGAGCTGGTTGAGGAGAATCCAGATGAAGGGATGAGGAAGGGCATGGAAGGAGTGGGAACCCAAGGGGTGAACAGGGAGGCAAGGGGAAAGGTTAGAGTACTGCTATTGGGGGACTCCATGATCAGAGGCATCCAGTGGAAGGGGCAAGAGGAAGGTAAAACCCGTCTGATCAGAACCATACGCCACTCAGGCCTAACAGTGCACAAGGCCAAGCATGAGTTGTATTCACTGACAAGGGAATGCGGGGGGACCCCGGACATTCTAGTGCACTTGGGGACAAACAACATAAATGGTAATAGTGAACTAGAAATTCAGGCAAGGTTCCAGGATTTGGCCAGGGTATGCCTTTCCATAGGCTGTAAGATCTCCTTTTCGGAAATCCTGCTGGTGCCAAGGGCCAGTGGGAAAACAAGATGAAGATTAGGGAGGTAAATCAATGGCTTAGGGAGTGGTGGGAATTAAAAGGCCCTGGTGGGGGACTAGGGAGACCTGAGAGGATGCGGGCTCTACGCTAGACAGGCTCCACCTTAATTTGGGGGAAGGAAATCCTTAAGCTCAAACTAGCTGGGTTCATCAGCGAAGGTGGGGTTTAAACTTGTGAAGAGGGGAGGGATCAAAAAAGGGGCAGTGCCAGCAGGTACGATAAATGAGGGACATGGTTTCCACTTCTCTAGGGGGCTAGGGAGATATGGAAATGGGTCACCAGGTAGGGTGCAGGAGCTGAAAAATAGGAGCCCAAGGGGGAGAAAGGAGAGGAGGGAAAAGGGGTGGAGAGTGGTCCTGATAAATACCAGGATCTTAGGAAATAAAATATCTGAGCTCCAGGCAATGCTAGTTGAGGGGGTGGTAGATGTGGCAGCAGTCACTGAGACCTGGGCTACTCAAGGGCATGAGTGAGACCTAAATCTGGAGGGCTACACTATGTTCAGAAAAGATAGGGGGGAGGGAAGGGTGGTGGTGTAGCACTGTTAGTCAGAAATGGCATGGGTACTGGAGGGGTAGAGAAGGCAGAGGGGAACGTGGAGACTATTAGGGTCACCTTGCTGATGCAGGGGGGTAAAAGAGTAAAGGTCGGAGTGGTATACAGACCACCAGCACTGGCAGAGGTCCTGGAAGAAAGTCTGGTGGCAAATCTCGAGGGACAGTGTAGATTGGAAAAGGGAAGGGTAGTGGTAATGCCAGAAACAGACTGGGGGACTACGATGTCACCAATGGCCAGAGAGAAGAGGCTGCTGGATGTCTTCCAGGATGCGTTTCTGACACAACAGGTGGGTAAGCCAACTAGGGAGGCCTGGACACTGGATGTGGTCCTGGTGGACAGTGATCAGATTAGGGGCCTAGAGGTGAGGGACCCGTTGACGGGGAGTGATCACCCCACAGTCTGGTTCTTCCTGGACCTGGGGGGGGGGAGGAAAGCCGAACAAGGAAGGTAGTAACCGACTTTAGGTGTGCAGACTTCACGGAGATGAGAAGGATCCTTAAAGATCATCTGGACAGGATAAGGCCAGATATGGATGCTGACAGCAGGTGGGGGATCATTAGGAAGGGAATACAGGAGGTTATCAGATCCTGCGCAAGGGAAAGGTGTAAGTTCGGTAAGGCCAGAAAACCCTGCTGGTGGGCCTGGGAGGTACAGGAGGTGGTGAGGGAAAAGAAGGCAGCCTATAGGTGCTTCAAGTGTTCAAGGAGTGAAAGGGATCAGGAGGAATAAGAGCTGACAGCCAAGAGAATCACCAGGGTAGTGAGAGCAGCTAAGGCAAAAAATGAGCAGTCCTTGGCCAGTGGGATCAGGAGGGGGGACAAGGAGTTCTTTAGCTACATGGGGGGGAAAAAAAGGAAAGTAAGGGGGCAGATCAGCAAGATAAGGATAGGGATGGTTGGGCACAGGAGGCGGGGGAACAGGCAGAAGTCTAAATGAGTACTTGCCTCAGTTTTTACCAGGGGATGGAGGAGCTATGTCTTGTGAGGGAGTGGGGGCAAACTGGAGGAAGGGGTGGGACCGGTAGAGACCAGGGGCCCCGATGGGTCTGGGGAAAGGAAGTGGCCACCACAGACAGGTGGGGGGCCCAGCAGTGCAGGGTGAAATGGGGAAGAACACAGAGGCTGAAATCCCAGTAGAGAGAGTAAGGGAAGCCCTCAGGTCCCTTCAGATGGAGAAAGCGCCTGGGCAAGATGAGAAACATCCCAGGGTGCTGAGGGAACTGGCGGATGTCCTGGCAGTCCCTCTAGCAGAGCTTTTCAACATCTCTCTGAGGACTGGATGGGTGCCCCAAGACTGGAGGGTGGCCCATGTTGGGCCGATCCACAAGGGGGGATCAAGAGAGGAGGTAGGAAATTACAGGACTGTTAGCCTGACATTGGTGGTCGGCAAGGTCATGGAGGGTATTGTCAAGGAAAGGCTAGGGGCATTACTGGAGCAAACTGGGTACTTGGACGATAGGCAGCATGGCTTTGTCACAGGAAGATCGTCCCAGACAAACCTTGTTGAGTTGTATGACTGGGTGACGAGGGCTCTGGACCAGGGTAGGCCAGTGGATGTCCTCTTTCTGGACTTTAGCAAGGCATTTGATTTGGTACCCCACAGTGGCCTGCTGGCTAAGCTGAAGGAAATGGGGGTAGGGAGACAGTTGCTAAGATGGATAGGAAATTGGCTCTCTGAGCGTACTCAGAAGGTGGTGGTTGGAGGGTTAGCCTCATCCCCAAGGTGGGTTACTAGTGGGGTTCCCCAGGGTCGAGTGCTTGGGCCACTCCTGTTCAACGCCTATATCTCAGACATCAGGAGGGGGATTAGGAGTGAGATGAGTCTCTTTGCAGATGACTCAAAGCTGGGTGCAGTGGTGGATGGGGAGGAGGGGAAGGTGGCCTTGCAGGAGGACCTGGAGGCTCTGGAAAGGTGGTCAGGAAAATGGAAACTAAAATTCAATGCGGGGAAGTGCAAGGTTCTGCACCTGGGAGTCAGAAATCCAGGCCAGGGGTATAACCTAGGAGGAGACATGATTCAAATCATGGAGGGTGAGAGGGACCTGAGGGTAGTGGTAAATGTCAAGATGAACAACTCAGAGACATGTAGGAGGGCAGTGGCAAGGGCAAATAGGATGCCGGGATGCATCGTCAGGGGATTACCTCCAGAAAGGCAGAAGTGATCCTTCCACTGTACAACTGCTTGGTTAGGCCACACCTCGAGTATTGTGTACAGTTTTGGAGACCACATTTAAAGAGGGACAGTACACTCCTAGAGAGGGTCCAAAGAAGGGCAACCAAAATGATCTGGGGCCTGGGGGAGAGGACCTATGAGGAGAGGCTCAAGGAGCTCGACATGTACACCTTGGAGGAGAGGAGGGACAGGGGGACATGATAGAGTTCTTTAAGTACATGAAAGGGATCAATAAAGGAGTCCCAGTCAGGATGCTCCAAAGGAAGGAGGGTGAGGCAACAAGAGGTCACGGGTGTAAACTGGAAGAGGGCAAGCTCAGAGGGGAGAGGAGGAGAGGAGGGGATGTTATTTCACTGAAAGAGTGGTGGAGCCATGGAATGCACTGCCCAGGGATCTGGTAGAGGTGGAGACTGTGGACGGGTTTACTAGGGGATAGGACAGGTACAGAAGGAGGGTAAATCTGACCAGTCCCAATACAGGTGGAACATCTGGGACTGGAGACAGTATAACCCAAGGGGGAAGGGGACACACCCAAATCGTCCCTCAGTGCGGGTGCTGAAAATCAAATAGACTCAAGAGACCATTAGGCCTATTCTGCTGGCATATTAGTATAGTATGTTAGTATGTTAATACATTGGAGTCTAGGTTTCACTAGTACATAGGAGCCAAACATTGTAAGTAACAGCACTAAGTGCGGGCATAGTAGTGTTAAAAACAGGAAAGAGGGGGAGAGGCCAGGGACTGAGTCTCCGCTGGGTGGTACAGGGGGCAAGTGGGGGTGGGGCATGGACCGTTGCCACAGTAGTAGGTTGAGCTCACCAGTGGTGGCCAGGGGTGAGAATGGGGGTGGGGTTGGGAAGCAGCCCAAGGTAGGCACTGTCAGATGTTCACGTATGTAGTTGATGGAGTGGGCGATCTGTGGGGGTTTGACAGTTTATTGTAGTGTGACTATGTAAGGTAGGTAATTTGTGGGTAGGGGGATTTATTGAAGAGAGTGGGGTGGGAAGAGAGCAGGGGGCAGTGGTTGGGTGATTAGAGCCAAGGGGTGGGTAGGATAGCCTAGGGGTCCTGAGCATAGGCTAAGTGAGACAGACACAGACTTTTTTAGTTCTAGCTGGGAATGAAGCCCAATTTTGAATTGTCTGAGCGTGGTCCATTCTAAGACTCCAGCAGGCAGCTCATTGAACCACTTTAGGCCCAGGAAGGCAAGTGATCTCTGTGCCAGTTTAGTACGCTTGAATGGCACCTGGAGTCCCCCTTTTGCAGCACTCTTAGTCTGCTTAAGGGGTCACGTCTTTGCGAAAAGCCTGTTAGTGGACTCAGGCATAAGCCCTAGCAAGGGTTTTTTGATAAGCATGCAAGTTTGGAGTTGAGCTCGGAGGTGGAGTGGGAGCCACCCTGTCTCACTGAAGAGGGTGCAAGTGTGGGTAGAGAGATCAGCACCTCAGGTTAAGTGACAGGCCTTGTTTAGGAGAGTGCTGACTCTCTTGAGGGCAGTGTCAGAGCCTGTTCCATAGATTGGGAGCCCATAGTCAATGCTGGCTAGTACCAAGCTACTTATGACTAATTTCAGAGCCGCAGGTGGTAGGGAGTGCTTGTGGTGGTACAGAACACCCAGTTTCATGTTGGAGGTCTTGATGACGTGGTCAATATGATTGGAGAAATTGAGAGTGTCATTGAGGTAAATCCCAGAGTGTTTTTTACAGAAACCATGCTGTTGAGGGCCGAGCAAATTATACTTCTCCAAGTACTCAGTGAGCTGGTCTCAGACCATCCTTTCCAAAGCTTTCGAGAAGGGGGGAGGATTGAGATTGGCCTGTAGTTAAATGAGTTAGTTCTGTCTCCAATTTTGAAGACAGGGGTAACTAGTGCCAGCTTTCGGGCATCTGGGAACACACTCGACCTAAGGAAGCAGTTAAAAACCTTAGTGAGGGGGTCCGTTCTCCTCCTGGGTTAGGGTGACCAGCTTCAGGTTGATTAGGTCACTCCCCATCCCGGTCTTGCCTAGGACCTGCTTGACATATTTGATTGTCTCAGTTCTTGAGATCTGCTTGAAATAGAAAGGTGGTAGTCCGTAACCTGTAGGTGTAGGTGTATCCGGACCTGGGGGCTGCTCTGTTGGTGGCACAAGATACTCACCCGGTAATACGCCAGTCAGATCTGTGAATGCTAAATTGAAGGCATTAGTGATATCAAGGGGTTCCTAGATCATCCCAGTATTTGAGGTGATCAGGTCTGGAGGTGCTTTCTGGGCACTACCAGTTAATGATTTCAAGGAGTGCCAGAAATCTTTACCCAAGCCCCATAATTTGTTTAATTGATCCTTATAGTATGTGACTTTAGCTTGGCGAACAATCCTTGTGCAGTTGTTTCTGGCAGCCCTATAGGCAGGCACGTCAACCTGCTTGCCTGTCACCTTGGCCGTATGCCTGAGATTGTCTCTGTGGCGCATGAGCGCAAGTAGTGAGCCTGAGAGCCAGGGGTTTGTAGTACCTTTAACCTTCTTGACTCTATTGGGGGCGAAGATGTCACAGGCCTGGGTGAAGGTCCTGAGGAAGCAGTCCAGAGCCTGGTTCCCATCCAAGGCTCTGTCGATAGGGGACCAATCAATCAATTTTAGGTGTAGTTTGAAAGCTTCCAAGAGTCCGGCTTTTAGGGTGTGGTTACGGGACACTTTGGTTGGTTGCTTAGAGAACTTATTTGTCCATATACACAAGACTGGGGAGTGGTCACTGAGGCTGTTTGGTAAGACAGAAACCTCAGGGTTGTGTTCTGGGTGGGAGGATAAGAGCCAGTCTATGAGCGTGCTGGTTCTGGTTTGGTAGTTGAGGTGAGTGGCATGTGTTACCATTTGGGTAAGGTAGAGTCCAGCAATCTGCTCTCTTGCCGGAGCTTCTCCCTGAGAAAGCCAGTTAATGTTAAAGTCACCGATTATGACCTGTTCCCACTTTTTGCCCAGCATCTGCTGGTTCCCTATGAAGTATTTAACATCGGCAGCTTGCTGACCCGGGGGGGGGGGGTATGCACACCGTGGTAAGCATAAGGACTTTGTTTTGCTGCCCTATGGAGAGTTTTAAGTTTAGGATTTGAGCCTCTTTTTGAGTGCATACTGCTGTGCATGATCTGGGATTTGATATCACATTTGACATAGACTAAGCATCCACCCCCACATTTAGACAGTCTGTCCTGACGGTATAAGATATAGCCGTTGAGGGAGATAGTGGCGTCAGAGATTTTAGGGGAGAGCCAGGTCCCCATGAAAGCATATGATGTCTGGATTAACCAGTGCCGCCCATGCCTGGAATTCCATGAGCTTAGAAAGTAAGCTGCCGATATTAAGGGAAACAATCCTGAGTATCCCCGCCCTGTTGGTAGTGGTGGTGTGGGGGTGGGCCAGGGTTAGGGTGCACATTACCAGATGACAACAGCAGTAGGAGGATCATCTTACCGGGGCCCAGCAGGGTCTGGCTTTTATCCCTGTTTGCTTAGTGTTGTAGGTGTGGGCTGTGAGGGAGTGGCTGTGCAGTAGGGCCACTAGTGTGATGACTCGGGGCTCATGCGATCTGAAGGTCTGTGGGGGGGGACGTGGAAGGCTTGAGGGTGTGTTGTGTTGGCATTTGTGCCTCTTAGGCTATGTACCATCTGCCAAAGTGGTAACAGGGCAGGGGGTGAGTCCAAGGTAGTTTTATCCCGTTCATTCCGTGGCGCCCCTGTGAGGTCGGCTAATATGACTATACCAAGAGTCAGTAAGAGAAGCTTCTGCAGTAGAAGAGGTTTCATGTTGCCGAGGAGTTCAGCTGCTCTCTCTAGTGGGCAGTTTGTGTAACCTGCCAATGGAGAAGTAGTGCAGCTCTTGTTGTTTGTTGTTGTCAAGGCTTAGGTTTGGAATTAGGTAGACTGGAAGACTAATACGTGTGGCGGAAATACCACCCAAATGTCAAGGGTTAGGTTTGGAATTAGGCAGATCGGAAGACTAATATGTGTGGTGGAAATACCACCCAAATGTTAAGGGTTAGGTTTGGAATTGGGCAGATCAGAAGACTAATACGTGTAGCAGAAATACCACGCAAATATTATTATGAGAACTTAGTTCAGGGGCAGGGGGTGCTACGCAGTAAATGAGACTTAAAGAGTTAAGATTAACACCACCAAGTGTTGAGCCCTATAACTACATTCTATATCTTTAAGGCGAGTTGCAGTATTAGTGAGAGGGGAGGATGAAGATTGCCTTGGGGCTGTGCCACTGGGGGAGGGAGAGTATTTAATAAAGGCTGGAAGAGGGGGAGGGGTGGGAATAATTTAAGCAGGATGGAGAGAAAGTGAAACAAAAATGGGGTTATTTGCAGAGCACAGCTACAACTGTGTCACAAATGAAACCTGGTCTACACAAAGAAGTGTTCACAAAATGCTGTATCACTTTAAGCTTTAAATTTGCTCGTGCTCGACAATCTCCATGAAGGAAGAGCAAGCGAGGAGAGAGAGAGAGAGAGAGAGAGAGGCTCATTTGCATAGCACTGAGTGATTGGTGCGGCTGCATCCAGCCCTGTCCCCTGGCCAGCGTCTGTGTGCTGCAGAGTGTTTGCAGAGGAGAGAGAGAGAGTGGCGTGTGAGCTGGTTAGACCAGGATCAACCATCGAGGAGCTTGTGAGCATTCTAAAACTTTAGCAAACAGACTTTTAAAGTGTAATTTAGGGCTTGACCCATATTCTGACCAACTGGAGAATGATCGAGGCGATCGTGGCAACGATCAGCGGGACCGCCAGCCTGTTTCACTCCAGAGGCTTTCCTTGAATTGGCAGCAGGCTGAGATTTTCCATCAGAGGAAACCAGCTACTGAATACAGTGGCCAAGATATTCAAAAGTGCACCCTGAACGTGCGCAATGGGATGCGCAGTGCAATCCAGGTGCGCCATAGGAAAACAAATCCATATTCAGCGGATGCGCCACAGACATGCGCAGGTGCAAAATACACTGAATATAGCATAAATGCACCATTGCGCAACCAGACATGTGCTGAAACAACCTGGACTGTGCAGGAGCAAGACAGCATGCTGAAATTAGCAGGCTGAGCAAGGCCAACATACAAAAGTGAACATAGACATGGCTGCACAAGTGCACAGCACCAAGGCAGGGGTGGCAGTTGCGAACCACAAGGGGACAGTGGGCAAGAAGCACAGGACAGGCACATGGTCAGAGGGCCATAGACAATGCCCGGCACCCTACACAGACCCCGGTGACCAATGTGACAAAGCCACCCACACACAGAAAGGACGGCTTCAGTTCCAGGCCACTGCACGACCACCGTCCCGACAGCCAACACTGCACAGGACGACAATGCAGCCACAGTGTGAGGGCACCAGGCATGTACAGGGTGTCATAGCCACACTGCCACATAGGTGCCAGGCTGCATGATGCACATGCCACGCAGACACACAGGGAAACAGGGCACAGCAACGCACAGCACACCAGCACTGGGAAGGGCAGCATGGCTGGTGGTGAACAGGTCAGCACAGGCAAACAAGAACACACGGCACTGTACCATGCACAGGGTAGGCACACAGCCAACTCCCTAGAGCCTGTGATACAGAGGGACATGGCACATGGACCACTGTGCACACAACAGAACCACATGGAGGAGACAGCATGGGGACAGACAGGGACACGCCCAACAACAGCACACAAAAACGGCAGCACAGTGCAGCAGCCTGCATGTGAAGGAGACACAGACACAGATGTGCAAAAGGCAGAACAGTTTAATACCAAAAACAACATTGTAACAAACAAATAAGCAGTGGTGCCAACAGGGCAAAAACAGCAACAGGGAAGGGGAAAACACAAGAAGGAACTGAATGAGGGTCAACAAGGTGAATGGGCAGGGGACAATGCAGGGTTATTTATTTATTTATTTATTTATGAGTTTAACCAGGAAGGCATACTGAGCAGGGATTGCTAGATTCCAGATGCAACCTGGGGGACAGTCCCAAAACAATAGTACAAATACAGGTACAGTAGATTAAACAGCATAGTGAGGGGTCCACCTGCCATACAGACAATCGGCAGATAGATACAGGAACATAGGAGGGGGAACATCCACGGGGATAGTGTTACAGAGATCACAATAACAATAGTACTAGTACATAGGGGACTCTAGCTAAAGCAAGAGCAGCTTGAGGAGAAGTGGGTGCCGAGTAGGTGGTTGAGGAGGCGGGGGTTGGGTGAGTGTCTTATATCAACTGGCAAGGCATTCCATAGCTGTGGGATACGAAATCTGAAGGCTGCCTGGCCTTTGGATGTACTCATGAAAGGGACGTGGAGGAGCCTGGGGTCCATACTTCTGAGGGAGTAGGCAGGGGGAGGTTGTGGGGAGAGGACAGAAGTTAACAAGAGTAAATAATCAACAGTCCTGATGGGTGGCAGGCAGGGGATGGAGGAATGGGCAGAAATATACAGTCCATCGGCTAACGCCATAGCCGCCGTAGTGCAAGGCACATCCTGCGCACCTCCAAAACAAGCTGTCGCTTTTCCACCGGATGTCGCCTGCTAAGACGTATGTGCACAACTGCCCTCTCGATAAGCCTTAGGACCAGGTGCTGGAGCTGGATCACATCATCGCCAAGGACACTGACCCGCTGCTGTCCACCACGAGGCCCAGGATGACCTATGAAAGGGGAACACAGAACAGATACTAAGTGTCAGGCCCCAAACAGCAGCATTCCCCCGTCCCCTGGTGTCTGTGCACAGGACAGCTGCAATGCCCATCCATGGACAGATCTGCCAATGGCATGCGCACAGCGGACAGCAACAGCAGAGCTAGCCATGCCCCACAGACATACCGAGTGGCACACCAGTGAACGACATGCACCCACCCCTGTGCAGTGTACCCCACAGTGCAGGAGCAATGCCCCCACAGGCAGGACAGGAGCCACCCAGCAGCAGTTATGCACCGTGAAACACACACACACACACACACACACCACCAGTGACAGCGACAGGATGACACCAAACAGAGGCCACATGCATGACCCTGCCACACACAGCACAACACAACACAGGCAGTGGAGCCAGTACGCCACCACATGCTGGAGTCCCCATGGCTGCAGTGCCCTGGAGCTGTGCCAGCACCACCCATCCCAGGCCCTGCAGTGTTGTGTGAATCATGCTGCACACACTCACCTGCCTGTCCTTGCACTGGCCCTGCAACTGCACCTCCATCATGGCGTGGCCCTCCCAAGTGGCATCCTCTCTGGCCCTCTTGTGTGCCGCCAGCCCTGTGGATGAAACAGAGACAGAAAGGGACATGAGTGGCATGCCATGAACAGTCCCCCTCAACGCAGACACAGCGCACAGTGCTGACAGAGCATTAGCAGGGACAATGTGCCGAGTGTGGGGGTATGGTGTCTGGGCCTATGGCGCTGTGCACCGTACAGGCATGCGGTGCCACACCACTGAACACACAACACTCACCAGTGCTGTTCCCCCCCACAGGTACAGCCGCACAGGCAGTGCACCCAACAGCACAGAAACTGGACAATGGCTGCATGCACAGTGCATGGGGACACCTACCTGGCTGTGGTACTGATCTTCGCCGGGCATGGTCCTGCAGCCTCCATAGCCACTCAGGGTCAAGCCTCCGAAGGTCACCATAATAGTGGTGACACTGCTCCCCAGTCCGCGCAACACTTGTCCATCTTTCCAGGCCCTCCTCCACACAGTCCCACACCTGAGAGCGTGGCACACTAAGATCCTCCACCCCAAAGAGCTGGTCTACTTGGGGCTCCACTAAGGCCACCAAGTTTGCCATTTCAATCTCTGACCAGTTCGTCGCCCATCGCTGGTAAGCTGTCAACCGCGCCATGGTATCTGCGCACCTCTCCATAACTGCAGGGCAATGTGGCATGAACTGTAAGCATGTGGAGCTGTGCTGTGCCACATACATGACTGAGATACATAGGTCATGATGGCGCAGCATGTAGATGCACGATAAACATGCACAACAGAGGCCTATCACACAGTACCAGACATGCGCAATGCTGGAAGTGCAGGTGGAAGTCTGGGGTCACAGCCATGACCCGCGTACGTGCTCAGCGTCATGCAGTGCCACACAGGGCATATGTCAATCACGCACCAGCAGACCATGCGTGGTCACTAGCATGGCGCAGCTGACATGGTTGCATGATCTGGCACAACAGCGCATCAGTGCTGCATGCGCAGCATGCTCACATGGACGCAACCGCCATAGGACACTCCTGCACAGCACAATCAGCTGCATGATATGCCGCACAGGAAGTGGCCTGCTGATGACATGCATAGCAAATGCACATATGCACATCGCGCATGCGCCAGAAATGCACCGGCGAACTGCTCCAGTGCAGTCATGTTGCACAAGGTGCAGTTCCGTAATATTCAGCCAGCGTATGCAAATAGCCTCGTGAGCCAATGCCAGGCACAGTCACGCACATTAGCATATAATTACTGAGACTTCCGGTGACGTCATGTACCGAGCAGCAGCTTAGGTCATTAGGCTATCCCTGAGATTGGTCAAAATACCTCTAATTAACAGCCACCTACACACAAAAATGACCCAAACTCACAGCAAGAGGTACTAACATGCCTAAAAAATGAGGAGATGCTAACCACAGAACCCCGAAATGCCTGAATGGGGAGAGATCCCAAGATGAAGATTCTGAGAGCGGTGACTCGCGGGCCTCATCAGCCTCCCACCACAGCACATCAACTGCTGACCAGGTGCCGCACTCTATCCTCCAACGGCAAATGACACAAATGCTGATGGAAATTAGGGACTTCCGAAAAGAGATGAGGTCCACTGCAAATGCATTGCGCACCGACTTGGGCAAGCTTGAAAAGCGTCAGGATGACTGCGAGGGGCAGGCTGCTGAGACAGACAGGCAGGTGGAGGAGGTAGAGAGAGCAATTGTACAGCTACACGCTCAACTGAAAGGTCTGCAGGACTGCGCAGAAGACGCAGAAAGTAGAAGCTGCCGGAACAACATCTGACTCTCGGGTGTACCTGAGGGAGCGGAGGGCACAGAAATGATACCTTTCATCCAGAAGCTGCTAAGAGAAACTCTGACCTTACCCGAGACAATCTCTCTCGAGATGGAACAAGTGCACCGAACCCTAGGTCCCAGGCCTGCAGCAGGAGCCTGCCCCCGGAAAATCCTAATCAAATTCCTTCAACACCAGGAAAAAGAGATGGTACTGCACACAGCTTGGAAGCAGAGAGTGGTCCAGTATAAATCTCAAAGGCTGTACCTTGAAAATGACTATGCGCCCGAAGTGATGGCGCATAGAAGGGCGTACATACCCGTCATGAAGGCTCTTAAAGCAGCAGGCATGCGATTCAGGACCCTTTACCCCTCGAAGATGGTGATCCAGTTTAAGGAAGGGCCTCTCACATTTGAAAATGCAGCAGCGGCGACCACCAAGCTGAAGGCAAGGAAGATTGAGATACAACAGCAACGTCCCAGCCCCAAGATGCCCATCGCCGCCAAGCTTGCGCAAAAAGTCTGGGAGCAGCAACCAGTGGGAATCCAGGCATCGACAGTGTATAGAGGCCATCCAAAAGATCATCAGCACCCTGAAGACCAAGTCGCAGAACTCGTAGAAAATAGAAGAAGAAACACAGGCGACCAAGACCTAAATAACCGCAAGTACAGCTCATGGATAAAATGTGGGGAATATGCCTGACTAAATAACTGACTTTAGAAACTCTGTCAGGTCCATAAAGAGAACACTAGTTTTGTGAAAGAGGGGGTGGGGGGGAAGGGAGTTGGGCTCAGGGAAGGGGGAAAGGGGGGGAGGTTTGGATGACTGGGTCCCAGTAACTGCTTACACCATGAGGTGGCTCTTGGAATCCAAATTTGGAAGAAGCTCAGAGTCCCTGGGGCCTAAGTTCCCCGCTGGAGTCGGGGGAAGAGGGAGGATTGAATGCTGGCCTGACAACCATATAGATTGTCCAGCTGTTTGATCGGGACCAGGGAGCTGCTGGCTTGGCGGGGGATGATACACTAATGAGGGAAACTGGGGGCTTGAAAGTGTGGGGCAGCAGGTTGGCCGGTCGCGATTAGGCGAGGGGCTGCCTAGAGCACCAGAGTGGGTGGATCTGCCGCATATGCCAGCGGCCTAAGTGTGCTGCGATGCTGGGGGGAAGGAGGCGGCAGGGGGAGAGTGCGCAGCCGGCGAGGTAGCTGCCTCTGAGGAGTGTGCCCATTGCTGGGATGGGGTCAGGCACCGGCCATGTAGTGCATGAGGAAGAGGGGCTCCTCAGATTCAAGCTGATGAGCAGAAGGCCTAGGAGCTCTCATGTGGACCACCCTCACATTGCCTGGGCAGGATGAGTGACGATGCTGGGCCTTGATCTGTGTGCAGTGAGGATTAGTCGCGTACCTTCCTCCTCGCCCCGCTCTTCTTTCCTCAAGCGCCCTAGGCCGAGGATGCAACCTGGATATACACTCCCCTCACAATCGAGAGTGAAGGGAAGATGGGGGAGACAACCGAAGGCAGGGGGGTGAAGAGGAGATCCTGAGGGGGGGAGGAAGAGAGGGGGAAACTTCCCAATGGACACGACGAATAACTGGCGACCCCATGAGTTTTGCGTAGCAGCTGCTGGGAATGGGCATCCAATACTCAAGCCGATCTCTATGCGGAGTGGGGGGTTTCAAGTGACTGTCAGGAGCTCTCTTCATCTCTGCAGACCCTCAATGATCCCGGAGGAGGGGGAACCCACGAGGGTCTCTGGGGCGCCCTGTAGAGCTAGGGCACATATTAAGCTGACCTTTAACTCCGAGGATGTCTTGGAGCTGTGGATCCAATAGAAGAGAACCCCAAGCCTCGGGACTCTGGACTGGGGGCTATGGACGAGTGGGGGGAAGGGGGGAGGGCAAAGAAATGGGTGAGAATGACTCCAAAAAGGCAAATCACGAACTAACATTGGGTGGAAAATTAGACGGAAGAGAAGGAGAGGGGAAGGGGAGGTACCTTTGGATTCATGATGGACCTGAGCAAGTTAAAACCCTCAACCTGGATAGTCGGGGTGGGGTTATTACAGGTTCACACCACGACACCAGGCAAGCTGGATTGCAAGGGTTAACGGAGGGGGGACAGGTTGCATGCCTTCCACCCGTGTTTCTGGAGGATAAACTGTATGCAACATCCCCGCCTGCATAGGTGGAAACCACTGCGATGCCGAAGGAGTGATGCAGCACAGATAATGTGATGCTGCAAGGGGTAGTAACCCAAGCTCCAGAATACCAGGTACATAAGCACACTATGCATACACAGGGGACTAAAAGCATATGGCGGAGATCAGTGAGGGGCCTCTGGCTCGTCGATTAACCCCTACTCTCCTCATTCCACAGCCCCTCTTAGGTTGGATGGAGAGGTGCGTGCTGCTGGATCCCTGGATGGTGGTACCTTCCACTCAGGTAGAGGACAGCCAGATTGGTTCACTTAACCATTAGCGTCTCCCTTAGACCACCAATGATCTCAGGGATGCCCATGGCTCGATTGTATTTGCCACCGATCCTATAACCTTTCCCCCAGTAGGTACCATAGGTGCCTAAGGCCCAGAACTTGTAAGGGCCACAACGGTAGGGATATATCCCTACCACCAGATCAGGGCTTCACCCAGATCAGTGGAAGTACCAATTGATTAGTTCATGTTGATATGACCATGTTGGTCACTTTGTGGTTCCCAAAACGCCTGTCAGTTGAATGTCTTTGTATGTTACTGTGTTAGTGTTACTTTGTTAGTCAAAAAGTCATCGGGCCCACCCAGTACTGTATACAAGCACATGACCTGAACTGGTTAATGGAGAAACCTCATGGAGGGGTTGGAATGCCGGGTAGCAACCACTATACTGAACTATGAAGATGCATCCCCCTAAGTTGAAGTTGCTATCCCTGAATGTCAATGACCTTGCCTCTCCCATTAAATGATCCAAGGTGCTAGCTTTTATTAGAAGGTCCAAATCGGACATAGTGTATCTCCAAGAAACACACATGAACTCTACTGAACATGCTAAACTGGCCAAGCTGAGTAGAGGACAAGTCTACCACTCCTCCTGTAAAGAAGGCAGGCAAAGAGGAGTGGCAACAATAATACTTCTACACACCCCATTTAAAGCGGAGTCCACCTGGTCAGACCCAGAAGATAGACTGGTCGTGGTCCAAGGAAAACTTAACGATGACCGGGTAACCCTCGCGAATGTCTATCTCCCCCGGGCATTTCTGTCCCTCACCTAAAGCCATTACTAGATAAGATAATTCAGAAAACTAAGGGTGTCCTCTTGATGGTGGGTGACTTTAACCTGACCACTGACCCAGTGATAGACTCCTCCAGCAGAAAACCTCCTAAACAAACAGCCACGCAAAAGTTTTTCAAAAGATTCATCTCGGAGGTGGGATGGTGTGATGTCGGGCGGAGATTGCATCCCCAGTCAAGAAACTACTCTTACTGCTCCTCTGTACGTCATACCTACTCTCGCATAGACCACATGTATACTCAGTTAGAAAGTCTGGGAACTCTGCACGATGCCCAGTTGGGTGATATCTCCATTTCAGACCATGCCCCCCTGGTCACCTTTTGGGACCTGGGCCTCCAACCCAAAAATACACAATGGAGGTTAAACCCATACTATCTGCACTCTAAAAAGTTTTGTGAATTCCTCTCGGAGAGGGTCACTGAAATTCTAACGGACAACCCTCCTATAGACTCAACCCCGTCAATGTATTGGGATACGATTAAGGCAGTGCTCAGAGGACACATAATTAAATACACAGCAGAATTAGGAAGGCAGCGTAAAGAACAAAGGGCCAAACTAGAGGATACACTCCACTTTCTTCAGATGATGCATCAACAGGGGCGATGAATCGATTCTCCCTCAATTACAACAAACTAAACTGGAGCTGCACCGTCTGATCCAGCAACAAACCGAAATTGCCCTAACCTTTTTAAGGCAGCGATTCTATGAAGCCGGGCCACAGGCCACACATCTGCTAGCATACCAAATACGAAGCAGAAGAAAGCGGCAATGATTACATCCATCCGGCACCCATTAGGAGGCCAGCCACTCTCCAAAATGCATGACATTACGGAAGCCTTCACCACATTCTATAAGGCCTTATACACCCCTGAGTCCATACCACTCCCAACACAGATGGCGGATTACTTGCATTCAAGTCACCCTCTCACAGCTAATGGAGGCGCATAGGGGAATCTCTTATAACTCCCATCATGGAGTCGGAGATGGCGAATGTAATAGCCAACGCTAAATCCCTAAAATCTCCTGGGCCAGATGGCTATAGCGCTGAGTTCTATAAAGCCACTAAGGCCCAGATCTCCCCTACACTCCTGCGTATGTTCAACTCTGTACTGGAGGGAGAACCCCCTTCCCCATCCTGGTTGTATGCAACCATCTCCGTAATCCCTAAGCCGGGTAAGAATCCACAAAACTGCACCTCATACAGGCCTATATCAGCACTTAATCAAGACTATAAACTATTTATGAGCATATTAGCACACCGTATGGATCAGGTCCTCCCCTTATTAATACACAAAGACCAAACTGGATTTGTGAAATTCCGCACCACCACTGATAACATTAAGCGCTCTCTCCATGTGGTCCATCAAATGCAAAAAACTAGAGTCCCTTCGGTGCTAATTAGCCTGGACGCCGAAAAGGCTTTTGATAGAGTGGCCTGCCCTTTCCTATACCTAACTTTACATAAATTAGGATTCCCTCCTGCCCTTATTAGGGCTCTCCAGAATATATATTCTGTCCCCCGGCATGTGTGAAGGTGAACGGACACCACTCTTGCTACTTCCAACTTCAGAGGGGACCCCAACAGGGGTGCCCTTTATCGCCCCTACTGTTTGCTGAATTGATTGAGCCTCTGGCGCAACAAATCTGGGAATCCCAGCTAATAGAGGGGATTAAGATAGGGGATACGGAACATCATCTCATCTCATACACAGATGACATTATCTTGTACCTCCAAAACCCTGAGCAATTGCTACCCGCGGTTAAACAAATCCTGGACTCTTATGGCTCCGTGTCAGGATACAAGTTAAACTTGATCAAAACGGAAATACTCACCTTTCACTACTCCCCCTCACAGGGCATCCTAGATACCCTTCCAGGTAGGTGGAGCCTGAAGAAGCTGAAATATCTGGGAATATACATACCCGATGCACCTACAACATACTATAAGGACAATTACACCCCCTTCGTTGCCCAACTAAAATCGGACTTGCAGGCCTGGGCATCCCTGCCCCTTGGTCTATCCAAGAGAATAGACTTGATTAGAATGATCCCACTTCCGAGGGCTCTATATCTATTTCAGAACATCCCTTTATACATACCGCTAAAAACTTTCCAGAAATAAACCGCCTAATAGTAAAATTCGTATGGGCTAAACAAAAGCTCCGGGTCCACCTAAAGATACTCACGCTCCAATGTCAGGAAGGAGGTCTAGCACTCCCTGACTTAAAATTATACCAACAGGCGATAACCCTTGTTCATATAATGGCCCTTCAAACTAGAACCTCTAGCCCACACTGGTTAGAAATAGAAAAAGTACTAATGAATGAACAAGCTTACTTTCGGGTTATGTTCCAACTAGAAGCAGAGAAAAGAATACACCAGTTCCCAGACCCGTGGCTTGCGGACCAGTTTAGGAACTGGCTATCCCTTAAAAAATCCCAGCTACTGACACCCTTTCAAGCACTCATCTGCCCAATTTCTAGCTTAACCGACTTCCCCCTAATAGCATTGATAATAGCTTCCAGAACTGGGAGAAGTATGGTCTAAAATATCTGTTGCAGATAATGACACAAGTCATCATCTGGACGTACGCAGAAATTCAAAAAAAATACCATTTACCGCACAAGGACTTCTATCACTATCTCCAACTTCAACACTATGTAGAAAACCTTCCATGAACAGTGTGGAACCCTGAAGACTACCCAGCCCTGATCCACAGTCAAATTCAGCTAAACAACTCTCGGAATCAGGACCACTTGATATCACTGTACTACCAAACCCTTAACTCACAGAGAGAAGCCCTCACTAAGGATATCCACACACAGTGGACCCGGGAAATGGGGCATCAGGTCTCTCTGGAGGATTGGAGGCGGGCATGCAGCTACTCAGCCCGAGTGACTAGTTCACATCAGTGGCATGAATATGCTTGGAAAAACCTGATCTGTTACTTTAGAACCCCAGTTGTCACAAGCCACTACTCCCCAACTAGCACAGCAGCATGTTGAAGATTATGCGGAGAGTTGCAGGCGAACCATACCCACATTATGTGGTCATGCCCGGGCCCTCGGACTGTTTCTCTTGCAACTCGAGACCCACCTACAAGAAATCTTAGACCCTCAACTCCAATTGATGCTGGAGATGTTTTTTTTTCTTGCCCTCCCTAAGCCGCATAGGGGCCCCAACACCAGATACTTGCTTCTTCTCCTTCTTATGGCTGCGAAGAAAGCAATTACTAGATTATGGTTAACAGTAAAAAAAAAACCTCAATACAAGATTGGTGGGATATCACAAGGCAGATCTACAATATGGAAAAAATAACACATAGTCTAAATGAGCAAGAAGAGAAGTTTACCACCAGATGGATTCGATGGCAGATGTATTACATGTTAAAGGAACCCACCTTTACCCCCTAAGGAACCATAACCTAACTGTCTCTCCCAACCCCCAGACAGAGACAGAGGTGTCACCGACACCAGAGACCCTAACCTGGCATTCCCACACCTCCGCGAGGCAGAGGACTACATATAACCCTCCCCAGCTAAGATGGAGGGGCGGTGAAGGGCGAGGGAAATTAAAGTAACTCTCGGATAAGGATATATGTAAAAGTGCAGTGCTTGTTAACCCTAGATTGTAACTCGGAAAGGGAGCTAATATAAAATCCCGTAGCCTTATCAAATACCTTCCTTTTTCACAGATAGACTCAAGTGGAAATACAGCTGGGAGCTAATGTCTTCTAATAACCCTCTCAACGAAAACTAAGAGACTGGCTCAATAAGGACTAAATTACCAAACTATTGCACCACTCACAACATGAGCTATGAATTAGTTACCCATAGAACCCCAAGTCTTAAGAGATAGCCTCCCTACTTGATAGGTCGGAGGCATAATTTAGATACCCCAACCTGCAAATGTAAAGAAGTACATAAAATTCTGTATGAATTACATAATGCTTTTTACAATCTGCTTGTTAAATATGGAAATCTATATATGTTCTGAGATATGTGAGCATCGATGACTTATATGTATATAAGTTGAAACCTCAATAAAAAGAAAAAAAGAAAAAGCATATAATTACCAGTTGCGCAAGGGCTCATTTGCATGGGTTGAGCTATAAAAGCGCAACAATACCAGCCCGGGTCACTGACAGGTATTGCAGCCATTGAGGTAAGACCCACCACACTGTGTTGTGTAGTGTTGCTGCTGTGCATGTTGTCAGTCCTGCACTGTTCCATGGTGTGCTACTGTGCTGCTCATCGGGGCTACGCCTGACTTTTCACAGGTAGCAACATGTCGGAGATGGAGGGAGCTGAAGAGCAGGGGCCTGCACGGAAGCGCAGGCCCAACTTCACTAAAGATGAGCAGTAGGCCCTCTTTGAGGCCTACCTTGAGAGGGAGGGACTGCTGATTGGGGACACTGGGACTCCGCAGGATCATGCCAACGGGTGGAAGGAGGTGGCCATGTACGTGAACGCCCACGGCCGTCACAACTGCATTGCACAGGAGTGCAAAAAGAAGATGGGCACTGATAGGAGGTGCATTAAAGAGAAGGTGGCTGCCATCAGGGCAGCATACAGTAGGACGGGCGGAGGACCAGACACAGCACCCATCCTGTCATCGGATGAGGAGCTAGTGGTGGCAGCCATCAGCCATGCAGCCATCGAGGGTGTCCCAGGTGGTGGATTGCAGACAGGTAGCAGCCCGTCAGAGCACTATGAGTATGTAGGCATTAGCTGTGGGGTGGAGGTGTGTGCATGCCACCAGCGTGCCAATGTGACTGCAGCAGTGACGCATACCCATGATTGGTGTGGCATACTGTGGCGCATGCCGCACATGGGCACATCGTGCATGGCTACGGCCACCCGTGTGCAGTGGGACTGCTGCCTGGGAACTGTGCTGGGACCATGGTTCGGGGTCCAGGGTGTGCAGTGCTGCATAGATGCCCATCAGCGCTGCCTGTGCAGTGCATGCCAGTGACGCAGGAAGAGCCACTGTGGTCACAGGCAGCTGCGCAACACACTGCATGTGGTGTGGGCTGTGGGGTGGGGCCGAGGGTGGATGCACGCATGCCAGTTGTCTGCCTGTGCAACCCCGTGTGCTGCAGCTACACACCATGGTTGACCTGCCTTGTGCAATGCCTGTGGCATGACTGCCCAGATGTGCGGTGCTGCACAACCATCCCCTGGTGACGGCCGGCACATTGGTGACACACATGCCTCGATCTCATTGGACACAGCATAGCATGCACCGTGCCACCTTCAACACTGATATTGCTCTTTCTGTCTCCCAGCTTAATCACACCTCAGGGGTGCAGAGCAGGACGTGACCGACGGCGTGGGACCTGAGAAAGCTGTGCCATCTACCTCATCTGGCATTTGGGACACTGACCGTTGGTGACGTAGTGGTGTAGGGCTGCTTGAACTCCTTGGACTGGGTGATGACGACCCACTGGCAGACCTCCTGCTCATGGATGCACTACCAATGCTTGCACCTGCAGCACAGGAGGGGGCAAACTCAGACAGTGATGATGACATTACCCTGATCCTGGGTGGCACAGGCCTGAACATGCCACCCAGGGGACAGAGGTGTACACAGGCAGCGGATGCCAGCGCAGGCAGTATGGCACATGTGCAGGCACCACCTGCCATGGCTGCACAGAGGCATGTGGTGCCACTGCTGGTGCCGGCCATGGACAGGCACTGGCATGGTCTCCAGTACCACAGAGCTGGTCCAGCGGGCTGATGGCATACAGCAGCGGGCTGTGGGGACCACCATGCAGCACACCACAGGGACCACCATTGGGGCACCCACACAATCCCCATCACCTGCGTGTTCACCTGTGCAGTGTTCCCAGGTGAGGGATGTTGCACAACATGCTGCCATACCCCCAGCAGGTCAGCAGCAGTCCCATGATGCATCAGATGCCGACAGGCTGGATGAGCACACCAGGCAGCTGTGGGCATCCGTGGATAACCAGGCAACGCTTGGGGCTGAGATTCATGCACTGCAGGTGGAGGTGTGTCACCTGGCTGAGCAAGGGGACATTGGACATGCTCAGCTGCTTGGTGAGTTCTGGCAGCTGTAGGAGGCCATGACTGCATCACTGGACCACATTTCCGGGACCATTGGTGCCGGATTTGCATTGCTGGCATCCATTGGGCACAGCAGGGAGTGAAGGACTCCCCGTAGTGCAATGTCAACACCATGGTCATGGTGACTGGCGACCCAGCATGGCTGACATGCCCATCCCTGACACACCGGTGGTAGTCTCTTTGCTGGTCTCTACACGCCCGTGAGGACCCAGTCATGTTCTCAGGCCTCTACACCCGTGAGTGTGTTGGTGACATCTCCTGTGGCTGTTGAGCAGCCAGTGCCTGCCACACAGTCTGGGCGTGTCTGCCCACATGGCCATGGCAGCCATGGCACCACGCGGTAGGCCTGCTGGGTGTGCTGCTGTCCTGCTACCCGCTGCTGTGGGCTGCTGTGCGCTTGGCTGGGCATGCCCCTGTGTGTGTGCCATCGCAGATGTGTGGCATGTGGCATGCCTACCTTGTGCAGGCAGTGCTGCTGGACCTCATGGCATGGGTATGATGAGAGCAGCTCTGTGCTGGCCTTGCCTGTGTGCCGGTGCATACACTCTGATCCATGCCCAGTCTGCTGTACTGCTGTGTGTGTTGCCACATCGCCATCGCCCACTGCTCCTGACTGAGTCTTCCACATGCCTCATGGTGCCCTGCTGTTCTACCTGTGGCGATGGTGGTGGTGGTGCATGTGCAGAACAGGGTACAGCTGCCTGTGTGTCCTGCGCAGGGCCCATGTGTGGGTGCATCCACCTGTGCCTCTCCACTGTGGTGTGGGCATGTGCCTGTGTGTCTTTGTGTTATCTATGCATGCTGTGTGGGTGCCAGTGTCCCTGCATGCATCCCTGTGTGGCCATGCATGTCTGTCTCTGTGTGTGGTGTCCCATGCATACACAGCTGTCGTGTATGGTACTCACCTGCAGTTCCCATAGTGCTCTTCTACGATGGTGTCTCGGTGCTTTCTGGCATGGGCCACCAGCCTGGGGTCCCTCCTCTCCATGGGTGGCTGTGCACCCCCATCTGGCTTATCCTTCCCATCCTCATCGCTGCTGTTGCCCTCATCCACCTGGACAGCTAGCCCATGGTCAATGGCTATGTTGTGCAGCATGCAGCAGTCCAGGAATATGCCACAGGCTTTTGCAGGGCTGTACTGTAGGGCACCACCGGACCTATCTAGGCAATGGAATCACATCTTGAACATGCCAAAGACTCACTCAATGATGCTGCATGTTGCGATGTGTGCCTCATTGTACCGTTCCTCCTCAGCACTGGATGGTCACTGGATGGGGTGAGCAGCCAGAGCCAGAGGGGGTATGCACTGTCACCTGTGGGGATAACACATATGCTGGTTAGCACATGGCATTCCTTGTTCCCATGGCCACCCCCTATTCTGCACACCGCTGCCCTACCCCCAACCCTCATCCATGTGTGCCTTGGGCCTGTCCACCCCTGCACGGCCACTCTGTCACCCCGTCACATGTCATGCTCACCTAGTAGGTGCCCCATGGGGATCACCCCATTCTCAAATCGCTAGCACAGGATAGAATGGTGCCATATGAATGCATCATGTGTACTCCCAGGGTGTGTGGTGCACACTGATGATACGCCCAGTGGCATTGCACACCACCTGGCAGTTGACAGAGGGGTAGCTCTTTCTGTTGATGTAGTCTACCCCTTCTGGGCCAGGTGGTGTGTGTATGGCCACATGGGTGCAGTCAATGGCCCGATCATGTCGGGCATGCGTGCCACCCTGTGTAATTCCTGCATGTTTGCTGTACGCTCTGCCTGTGTGCTTGGGAATCTTATGTACTCTGAAGCATGTGGCAGCAGAGCATTGAGGACCTGTGTGAGGAGGTGGGATGTGACTGACTGGGATACGCCAGTGGTTGCCCCCACTGGTGTCTGGAAGGTGCCCGAGGTGAGCAGGCACATTACTGCTGTCACCTTTGTCTCCACCGTCATGGCATGACTCCTTCTGGTGGGTGCCTGCAGCTCGTCATGGCACAGTTCCCATACCTGCCTCAGAATTGCCCTGTTCAGACGTTACTGGACCACTATCTCCGTGTCCCCATAGTCCTCAAATGTGAGGCAGTCCTCAAACGTGAGGCAAGCACGATACTGTCTGTGTTGGGCATACTGCTGACGGGCCGTTCTTCAGCCATGTTGCTGTTCCTCCCTCTTCCTCTCACCCCTCACCACCTCTTCCATGATAACTGGTCCTGCATCCGTGACCTCTTCTCCACTGGCTTGCGCATCTGCTGTGTGTGTGTTTGAGCCTCCTTTTATATGCTCAAGTCTGTGTGGCACATTCTCTGACTTGCTCCTCAGTTGCACCGTGTTTTTCAGCTGAATATGCCATTGCACTGCATATTCATGGGCACACCTCCATGTACTTGCGCCGCATACATTACTGTTGTGCATCGGTGCAATGGATGTTGCGCTGCACATTCACATTGGTCGAATATGGCTCCTGGGTGCATTTCTGTGATTGTACTTGCGCAAGTTGGTTGTGCATTGTGCAACTTCTCTGAATATCTGGCCCTCTGAGTAAACAAGTAAACTATGCAAACAAACTGTGTGTGACTGCAAAGCTAGCTAAACCAGTGCAATTTATGTGCAAAGGACTGTGAGTTGTAAAGGCAGGTGCAGCAAACAGTAAATTTTGAGCAATAGACTGAGAGCAATGGGACATAGGTACAACAACAGCAAATTTCTAAGCAGCAGGACTGAGTTGTAGGAGTTGGATGCAGCAAACAGGCACACCTGAGCAAAGAAAATCTGTGAGAGCTTGCAAGTGACTTTGAGCAATTGTGAATATGTAAATAGAATTTTCCTGAACTGTGCTGATCGCAAAGTCAAGTTACCAATGCTAAATCAGTATGAATGTGCTGAGATGTGCCAGCAGACACAATCATTTGCAGTTTAAATAATTTCAGTAGCCAGAAAGGTCAGAAACTCAGTTTTTGAGCAAGTTGAACAGAGTGTGTTGCATGATAAAAGTTACAGATGCCATGACAGGGCAGAGTCAGCAATGCAAACACAGCAGCAGGGAGTCATTTTGTGAAATATTCCTAGAAGCCGGCAAGTGAATTGTGTAATAAAAAGTTTATGTGTTTGCTTTCAGATATGATTTTGGAAGCACCCTGATACCCAGATCATGCCCAAGCTATGATCGCAGAGGAGGTGGCAATACTGAGAGAGGTGGAGAGATCCTATTGTGGTGAAAGGTTACCTCCGGATGTAGCAATTCCTAGCTATCCATTGAGACTATGCATTGTGTGTCTAAAGGCTGGAAGGGATGTGTTTCTAATACCCATCGCTAGGACTGCCTTGCAAAATTTGGAAAGAGCAGGGGTACAGCTTCAGAGAGGGCAACAAGAATTTGATTGGCTCCTACGTAAACCCTGGCAGGGGATCCTGCCAGCAGCAGTAGCAGCACACAGCACTAGGCTGAACCTGTTGGGGAAAACTCTACTGAGTGTGCTACAGAAAGAGCAAGTAAAATTGATGTTGATCCACTTCAAGGGCAGAAACAGAGAGAGGTTTCCATGCCAGTGTCCCAAATGGACACTGCAACAGAGGGATCAGTTGACCCATGGAGGCAGGGTCCAAGTCCTAGCCTGGTGGGGGAGGATGAAGTACAAGAGACATTGAAATGGGAGATGTCCACCTCCATGCCCAGTGAGGAGTGGAATGTTTCAGGAGTGAAGACGTTTGCTCACTCTTGGGCACAGATCATGAGTGAAGCAGAGTATCTTCACAGTGAGGGCTACCGTGAGTCACCCCAAGCTCTTGTCTCAGAGGAGCCAGTGACAGTTGAAGATGGCTCTAGCAACTTGTGCCAAGAAGTAGTGGAGGACAAGTTATTTCGTTCTTTGAGTTTGAAACACTGGCTCGACCAGGACTGGTCACCCCCAAGCCAGGCCATGGACCACAGACTAGTAAAGAGGAGAGACTGATTCATAGGAGGGCTGATGCCATGTATGGAAAGTCCTATCCTACCTTTCCTCGCCAAGTCTTGGAGAAGAGTAAACAAAACAGGTAATCCTGGCTTATGGAGGAAGCAAGGAAGAATATGCATCCAGAGGCACCAGCATGTGTAAGGGACAAAATCAGTAATGATCACCTTAAATTCTGGAGACTGGGCAAGACTCTGTTCATTGACACTGTGCAAATTGTGGATGGGGCTGGGAAAGAGACATATCACAACATTAACCTGGCACACCCAGATGGTGTCATAGTCCTCGCCCCACACCCTGAGTGGTACTACCCTTAATGGTGCCACTCCCTGAGAATATGCCCAGCATGCCTTAAGGAAGCGAGCAGTAGCAGGCCAAATGTCTGTCATTTGAAGCAGCAGTATCTAGGGAGGAAGATGCAGCTCTTCTGGTATTCCAGAATTTCTTCAGGTGTATCCAGATTCATCAGCCCAGCAGTTTTTCTTGTTCCATCATCTGGCCTTCCAGAACATCAGCACCGCAGTTTTCTGTTCCATCATCTGGCCTTTCAGCAGCATCAGCCCAGCAGGTTTTCTGTTTCATCGTTTGGTTTTCCAGCAGCATCACCCCAGCAGTTTTCCTGTTTCATTGTTTGGTTTTCCAGAAGCATCAGCACAGCAGTTTTTCCTGTTCTATCGCCTGGCCTTCCAGGACATCAACCCAGCAGTATCCGAAGATTCCTTCTGGTCTGAAGGGAGAAGGTCCTCAGCTCGCAGAGTAAGATGAAACTTTTCATTCTTCAAGGAGCTGGTAAGACAAACCCTTTGTATTTACATTAACTGACTATGCACAACACATCCTACATTTGAAGACTATCCAAGGAACTTTAATATTTTCATCAAAGACTCTCCCCATGGATTGCAGTGTTTTTACAAGGCCCTGTCCTATTCAAGGACTGTGCTTCAGCAGGCTTCGGCCTAGGAGAAACTCTTTCATGGACAATGCCTAGAGGCACCAGTGACACTGGTCCCTAGATCCAAACATTAAATGTGTTGCATAAATGTTTTCTTTCCATTTTTTACTTTTATAAAAAAATTATTTTAGGGGTTCTCTAGTGTTGGGTGGAGGTTTAGGCACTGTGTTGGAATGCAGAATGTGTTTTATGTTTTTCTTCTCTTGCAGGTGTTCCTGAAGAAGAAAAGAAGAACAGAAGAGGATGTTGGAACTCATTTGAGTTCCCCTTTTTTTAGTGTTATTAGATAATGTT
Organism: Neoceratodus forsteri; assembly: GCA_016271365.2. Classification (NCBI taxonomy): domain Eukaryota; kingdom Metazoa; phylum Chordata; order Ceratodontiformes; family Ceratodontidae; genus Neoceratodus; species Neoceratodus forsteri. The sequence continues at coordinate 119,251,354 of JADMNL010000030.1, read as the reverse complement.
TATGGTTAACAAGGTGTTAACATGTTTTTCTTCACAGGTGTGACTTTTGGGAAATGTAATGCAATGTAGTGTATGTTTTCCTATTTGTTGTCCACAGGCACTCTAGGAAGTTTTGGGGGATAGGTTTTCCCCGGTAGGTAGCATAAGTCAGATAGATTTTCCCTTGAGGGCTAGGGGGATGGACAGGCTGGAGGTTTTAACTCGAGTACGGGCTTCCAGTTCTGGTTTGACAAGGGCATGCTTCAAACAGTTTTTCTTGGAGCCACTGAAAATCCATAGATAGATTGTAGGATAGGGGCTGAAGTTTCATCAGCCGGCCTCTGTTCCTTTAGTGTTACCTGCCTGTGCCTAGCACATGGTAGGGGAAGACTTGCGCAACCTCCCCGTAGGTAACACGGAGGATAGGATGGCTTAGTGCTGGATGGAGATATGACTGCGGACAGTCATTCATCTGGTATGCGATGAGTGTAACCACCCAGTCCCCTGGGGTTACTAGAATCCCCTCAGTATCAGTGCTAGGCAGGGAGAGGCAGCTGGTGATTAACTAGTTATATGGTTTTTCACCTGCTCACTCTTCTGTCTACTTGGCTTCAGCTGAGACTGAAGTGATGAGTTCATTTGGAACTCTTGCAGCAGTATAACCCTTGTGCCAGCTGTTGAGGTGGGAGATGGAACGTTGAGACGGCAGTCAGTTAGAGTTGTAGTTTGGAGTTAGAGTGTGGGAATGAGAGCTGCTCTGCCAGTGAGCTCTGAGTTGAGAGCCCTGAATTCTCACCCTAATTCTGGTATTCTCCAGCTTGCCGAGTAAAATGGTGGAAACCTTTTCTACAGCAGGATTCCTGATTTTCATCCCTGGAGGGGTGAAAAGGACTGCTAGTGGGTAGATCCAAGGGGCAATCCCCTGTTTGGTCCAAGATGTTTTGAAGCTGCCTAAAATGTCTAACAGAGAGTGAATTCTGACTTTTGCTAGAGGAATCAAGTACCTGTTCTGTTGTGTTCCATGCCTAAAGGGAAGGCACAGCATTTTTCCTGTAAGTACAGACGTGCAAATATGTGTTTTGATGTAAAGTTGGCTGAGGTGTGTGATGTCCAGAGGTATGACTATACCACACTATTTGGGACTTTTACCTTTACACTACCAAGGTGGTGAATTTGCATTCCGAATGAAAAGTTTAATTCAAAAGCAATTAAAAGGTGTTTCAAATGTTTAAGGTGTAACTCTGAAAGAATGGCTGAGTGTGAATTTGGGAGCAAAGGGTTGTCAGAACCCCATCTGGAGTAACCAGTTCAGGACTAACAGGTTCAGCAAGGTTTCATGGTTACTTTAGACAAATGGCCAAATGTCTAAATGTCTGAAGAGGATTTTTTACCCCCTTGAGTGGGTTACAGTTTCTGCTCTGGTTATGGAAGAATGGTGCTAGTGCTAGCCAAATGTGTTTTCAGTTGTGGCCAATATGCTATGCAAAGCAATGTTCTATGTCCCACGGCGTGTGGGAATACCAAGTGCAAGTGACCTATGTCCTACTGTGGTGGGAATACAAAGAGTTTCTGCCAGATGCAGTTCGAGTTTATTGTTCTGCAAGTTCCTAGTGCCAAGATGTGTAAACCTTGGAGGTCCACCCTTGCTTTGAAGAATATCTTTTAAATAAAGTCCCACTCTAGAACTCCAACTATGGTCTGGACAGTTACTTTATTGCTTTCTGTGTGGATTTACTGGGTACCCCTCCAGAAGATAGGTCTAGCATAAAAGTCTCCCCAGGACCTGGTGTGTAAATTACAATGGTGATGTTTTTGTACACTCCCACCCCTTGATCTCTAGAAGAATGAGCCTGGTATACATTCCCAAAGCTAGGGATGGTACCATTTCTAAATATTTGAGTGTGTGCCCAGTATGGGTGCCAGGGGTGCTAACTGAGTAAAGTAGCGGGGGGGGGTTACAATTCCATTCCACATTAAAAGTAAATCTCCCCTTAATCTCCTTAGTTCAAGCGGCATGAGATTTAATTTATCCAGCCTTTCACTATAATTTAGTTGTTTTAGACCTTGTATCTGTTTGATAATTTTACGTTAAACTCTTTCCAATTGGTTAACATCAGTTCTCTTAGAGGGGTACCAGAATTACAAGCAGTAGTCCAAATGTGGATGCACATAAGGGCCCACATATTCAGATGAGATGTGAGGCCCCCCCCCAGTCCCAATCACAGTCATAACAAAAAAGCAGAAACAACACGATCTCCATTTCCGTGGTGTAGGGACCCTCACAGCCCGATCACCATAACAAATACCAATAAAACCCGATCCTGTTCCTGGTGGCAAGTGGTCCCCCACCCCCCAGTAGGCAGTAACCCACCACCCTTCACCCCTATCCCGACCCCTGCCGGAGGCTGGCACATCCCTCCTCACCCTGCCACAGCCAGCCACCAACCGATCGGTACTGCAGCACATACAGTAAATAGAATGCGCTCACTGGTTGTCGAGATTGAGGCTGGAGGGGTGGTCCCTACGCCATGGAAATGGGGATCCAGTTGTTTTGTTTTTATTTATGACAGCGATTGGGGCTGGGGAGGGGGGTTCCTACACTATGGAAACAGGGATCCAGTTGTTTTGTTTTTATTTATGACAGTGATTGGAGCTGGGGAGGGGGGTTCCTACACTATGAAAATGGGGATCGGGTTGTTATATTTTTATTTATGACAGTGATCGGGGCTGGGGAGGGGGTCCCTACACTATGGAAACAGGGATCCAGTTGTTTTGTTTTTATTTATGACAGTGATTGGAGCTGGAGGGGGTTCCTACACTATGAAAATGGGGATCGGGTTGTTATGTTTTATTTATGACAGTGATCGGGCTGGGGAGGGGGTCCCTACACTATGGAAACAGGGATCCAGTTGTTTTGTTTTTATGACAGTGATTGGAGCTGGGGAGGGGTTCCCACTATGAAAATGGGGATCGGGTTGTTATGTTTTTTATTTATGACAGTGATCGGGCTGGGGAGGGGGTCCCTACACTATGGAAATGGGGAGGGGGTTGTTATGTTTTTATTTATGACAGTGATCGGGACTGTGGAAGGGGGTCCCTACACTGTGGAAATGGAGATGGGGTTGTTATGTTTTTATTTATGACAGTGATCGAGGCTGGGGGGGTTGGCCTGGTGCATTCTGCCAGGGGCAGCCATGCAAATGAGCCCATAATAGGCATGCAAATGGCCCCTTTGCGCCCTGCATGCCCAATGGGCTCATTTGCATGTCTGGGCTGAATATTGCCCATGGGGACTAGGGTGCATACAGGTATGCCCCATGCATTCCCCTATGGGTGCTCTTTAGACCCGCACCCTGGATGCACTGTGCCATACAGGGTGACCGCTTGCTGTGGCCCGTGCATCCAGGGTCTGATATTCAAACAGATAGCCCGATTGGGCTATCTGTTTGAATATTGCTCCAAAGCTGGCTGGCAGGCACATTTTATTTGTGCTGCGGATCTGTCTGGATGGCTATGAATATAGGGGCCAAGAGCTGTACAAAGGCATTCATACCTCTGGTGCTCTTGACTTAATTGTATGTATATTCTCAGTGTATTAGAAAATGCTTTCTATCAAGCACGTAAACCAGGGGCCGGCCCATTGGTACAGTAGTAGCACTACCATCTGCGACACTTGTGACCCGGGTTCAGGAACAAGCTCAGGCTGCTGGGGGCCAACCGGTGGGAGGAGGATTAAATGTCCCGGGGGATGCCCTTCTCCTCTGGGGAGGGTGGGTCACCACCTCGCTGCAGTGCTGTCACCTGGGTGACAGCTCGGGGATGCTGTGGGAGGGGAGGACATCGGCCGAGATCCAGAGCAGCAGCATGCCTTGTGTGCACATGCTCCCTGGACCTTCATGTGTGCTGACATCCTCAGGGATGGGAGAAACAAGGGAAAAAGACCTCTCAGCTGGCCCGGCGATTGCCTCCAGTATCACGACAAAGGACCAAACCTGGCAAACCATGGCCACCGCCTGACAAAAGTTCATGTAGGTAGGGGGGAGTAGAAAGGGGGTGCTCTCTCCTTCCCCACGCAGGGGGTAATCCAAGACAGTGTGGAGGCAGAGTACCAGAGGTAGTACAGTAGTACGCCTAGCCACAGGTACCTTGGAAGACCCTGAGGGAGTGATACAGATGCAGCATAGAAGTGGGCATAAACAGAGGATAAAAAAAAAAAAAAAGCATGTAAACCAGACGAAAATCCTGGTACTCTCAGCTCCTAATGAGTAAAAGTCAGAGAGGGCTGAGAATGCATGTATCCTGATTGGGGTCCAGAAGAGCACCATACACACAGATAAAGCTGTGCTGGGTCCCTGTTGGAAAAGTACATTGGCAAATGCTTCAAAAGCAGCATGTCAACCGAAAATCATACTGGCAGTCCTATATCAAATCATTTAATCTCCTGTCTGGCTATAATAATACATATCGCCATAGTATGACTGAATGTAAAAGACATAGAGAAGAGTCTAAGCAAGCCAGTCAAAATCAGTTCACGATCAAAATAGCCTAAGCCATTGAGACAGTCAGTAGTCAATAATCATTAAAGTAGAACTCTCGAACCAGCAAAGGGCTTACTAGTTCTCAAATATTTTATTTTTGCAAAATAGTTTGCCACCTGCTTTATGATACATTCATCATTAAGAGTCAATAAGAAAGATGGCAGGTCATCAGGAATAAAGGATAATCCTGCAACAATTGGATTTATCCATAGTTCTCTGGGTTAAATATACCGTGCTCAATGGAAAACGTTCAAGATTTTCAGGACACACACACACACACATAGCAAGAACAGTTTATTACTGAGTGAGTTGAGATCTTTTGAGAACCTGGCAACCAAAACATTACTTGGGAAAGTCTCAAACTTGTAACTCACAAAACCAATTATTTTCTTTGGATCGAGAATATAATCCAAATACTGGCTATATCCAAACCAGACATCATTCTTAGAATACCAGGGAACATTTTGTATTCGTAATTGCAACCAAATCCTTGGAATGATTGGCACCCCTATTTTTTTTTATGTAGCATTTATGTTTGACACTAATCAACATATGTTGCTTAACATAAATCCCCAGATAGTTGAACTGATATTAATTTAATAGAGATTAGACATTTTCCAGCCAAATGGAGGGTTTATAGCCGAGAGCCAACCATTTTTCTTTTTCTTTTTTTTTTATAATTAAAACTTTATTGGTTTTATATTAAGGTACAACAAAGAGCTTAAATAACAAAGACAGCATTCATGCCATGGGATCTTCAACATCCACCTGAACAACCACCAGAACAGGCAGACAGGACCGCGGTTTTAATGTCTCATCCTATGTATGGCATCTCAGCAGGGCCTCGGTTTTAACGTTTCATCTGAAAGACAGCACCTCAGGAGTGCAGGGCAGCAACCCCCTCATGCTGCACTATGTGTCAGTATAGGGATTTAACCGAAGTTCCTGGTGTGCAGATAGAACCCATATAAAGTGAGTGTAAAGAAATGAGTAACCAAAAGAAAAGAATTCAGGTAATAGTCTGAAATGTAAAGGGTATGGGCAGTTCAGTAAAAAAGATCCAAAATGTTGGTATAGTTTGATAGATCTCACTGTGACGTAGTATACAGAAACATAGAAACTGTTGGCAGAAAAAGACCATTGGTCTGTCTAGTCTGCCTATAATATCCTATCGTACTCCCAAGACCTAGTGTCTATACAGAGGTTATGTCTACTCTACCTGCCCCCATGTCCCCTGCCTTGCTGCTAGCCCCTGGGTGACTAGTAAGCCCTTAACTCTGATTCAGCCTTATTTGAAGCCAATAATGGTCCAGGTGCCCACCACCTCAGCCAACAGGCTGTCCTACGGCTCAGTCACTCCTGAATTTCCCTCCTGCTGGCTTCCACTCATGTGTCTATGTTCCAGATTCATGATTCCTTTTGAATGGTTCCTCGCAGTTTACCTTGTTCATTCCTTTCAGGAACCTGGAGGTCTCAATCCTATTGCCACTCTCCCTTCTGGCCTCTATGAGTACATGTTCAGAGCCTGAAGCCGATCTTCATAGGATCCATCCTGCAGGCCATGAACAATTTTTGTTACTCAATGCTATGCTATATATTTACAAAAGACCCATCTAACAGATGGGGAAGTGCAAGAGCTGCAGAGGTATTGGGTAGATTATGGATCAAGGGATCGCTCCCGACCAATCGGAGTGCTCCCTTCCCCTGCACGTGAAACACTCTTTATTCTGTGAAGAGCACCTCATGCACAGATGCCATGGAAATGGGCATGTTCTGGGAACAGTTCTTTTTTCAAATATATTATTGATCACTCTCAATCAATAATTTATTTATACGTCCCCCGTCCCCACTCGTTCCTGTATTAGAGTGGTTTCACTTGCCTTTAGCTTGAGCCAGAACAGCTCAGCTTCGCTTTGCTGTTCTCACTACAGCCAAAGGCACATGAAACCACTGTTATACAGCAACAAGTGACTCTGAGGACGTATTAACATATAAAAGGAATCCTGTAGCATTTTAAATTTAAAGCAACGTGGGGTCTCCGTACTGTGCCAAGAAGAATTCGGATTCGTACAGACCAAAGTTGTGGTGGTGACCAGGGAGTTGGTTAGTGGCTAAAGAAATGTTAAATGATAGAGCTGGTACTGGGGAATGTATAGGTGCTAAATAAAAATAACCCCAATTTGTTGTGAATGTGACTCAAGAAATCTGGAAACTCAAAACACAAAATGTGATGTTGGTCGCAGATTTCAGTCTAGCACCCAATGACATTCTAGACCACAATGGGCCAAAAATATTTTGCCCTTATTATATCTAAAACCTGTTACACTATGACAACAGAAATAAAACAGGCCAGAATGCTGTCGCACTTCAAGGTACAAGAAGTACTTTTTCAATGTCACCAGTTGCCACTGCTCACAAACCTGAATATTGCATTATTAATTGTATGTTGTAAGCTTTGCAATCTGGTTTTTCCATTTATAATACAGTATTTTATTTTACATTTTTTACAGTTGTTTATTTTTATTAATAGTGCATATGTATAGCTGGCCAGTGGCATGGAGGGCTGAGGCATCATGCCTTACCTCCTGCCACACCAGTGACCCATATTCGCAGTGTGAGCGGGTCACCGGGGGTCCGACGGTGAGGGAGAGGATTAAGCATCTGGAGGACTGCTCTCATCTCCTGGGGAGGGTGGGGAATGGAGACTGGCACCTGCCTGACACCTAGCAGTGGCTGAGTTTTGGCACGCCGGGTCCCACAAAATGTGGGGTGGAGGTGGAGCAGCCAACTGGCATGCTGCATGTGGAAGTGTGTGCAACTTGGCCATTGTGGGCATTGCACGCTGCCCCTCCAACTCAAGGGGAGAAAATGGAAAAATGGTTCCAGGCACTTCGGAGGACTGATGTCCTCCACAGGCTCCGCTCTCGATAGCAGGCACCTCCCTGAACTGGATCCTGTCTCAGCGGGTTGAGGGAGACTCCCCGCCATCCTGCCATGGAGGGCAAGCCATGGGGAAGAAGGGAGGTAAGTCCTGTGGGTCGGGAGATGGAGCTGGGAGAACAGCATGAACGTGGGCCAACCAGGACAGGGGAGGGAGAGAAAAACAGGAAGAAAAAAAATAGTGCATATGTAGATTGCTGTATATTATAGTTACTGTAGTTAATGTTATTTAAGCAATAAGCCACGAGGGGGTATGGGTTATCGGGGGATTTACCACAGCTGGAGTGGTTTGCCCACGAGGTGCAGCCGAGTGGGTAAATCCTCGCCATCCATGGTAAATCCCTCGATAACACACATCTTCCGAGTGGCTTATTGCGATTATACGAAGGTTAATTTTTTTTACTATAATAAGATACAACTTTTAAAGAGGTTGCTGTGTGTGTTTATTTTTATTGTATTTATTCCTGGGCTGCAGAGGATTAGGATGTAGATGACCTTTTGTACCACCATTACCATTAGCTCATCAGCCAGTGATTATCAGAGGATTTACACCAGTGGTAAACTGCCAGTCTGACCATTTCATTGGCTGTTCACGTATGTCCACGGTATAATGATGATTTTTTTTTGCACTGTATAACAAAATGTCTTGTGTTTGTCATTTATGCCCAGGTCATGCCTGTAAAGGGGTCATGTGATCCAGTGTACTCACCCAATTAGTAAATATCAAAGAGCTAGTGTACTGCCTAAAACTAATATTAGTTTTTAAAAGCAGTCAACCATTACCTTTCATAACTGAGGTATGTTTTCTTTTCCTTTTGTTTAATTACAAGATTGTTTACCTGATGTTAATAGATGTGATGTGTGGGACAGCTCTCTGCGTGGCAGCTGACATATCTCTCTCTCTATTCCTTCCCATTACATCATCAGCATTGTGACCTGACTGTGACATCACTGCTGCTTAGCAACAGCCACTCAGTAGCTGCCAGGTTAATCACCTGTAATGTCACTGTCAGTGAGATCACAATGCAGATGATGTGGGGGGGAGGGGGCACAGATAGATATGTCAGCTGCCGGGCTAAGAGCTGTTCCACACATATCCAGCTCAATATTATCACAAAGAAGACTTTCTAATGAGCAAAATGAGAAAGAAAAAATACTTCAGAAATAAAAAGTTACAACTGACTACTTCTTAAAATTTGTATTATTTTCCTGTCTGCCACCTTTGGCTCCACTAGCTCTTTAAACAAATAGACAGAATGAATATCATGAAGATGAATAGTATTAAGTTGTGTTGGTCGTTAGCTCCTAAGATCAGATATTATTCTCCCTCCATGCTCCGGGATCTCCGTCCTTTTGAGTGTCCCCCTTTAACAGCGGAGGTTTATAGACATTGTAGGGCACTGGGGATTATACACAGGGGTAGGAGACACAGATGTATGGGGCCTCATAGGGAGAATAGAATGGGGGGGGTAGATTGAGGTAGTGGAGACAAGGAGGTGCCCTGGGGTGAAATGAGTCCAGGAAAGAGGTTCTCCCTGCCTGGTTCCCATACCCAAGGGCTCCACATTTAGTGGGCAGGCTAGTGGACCAGCCTCATCTGTTTATCCCTCTCAGGCAGTGTTATGCAATGCTAGATACATTAATAAGAACAAGACAGCAATTATTGCTGATCTAGTTGCAACGTTTGATTGAGCCTGCATCACCAAGACCTGGCTGGATGAAAGTGCTGGCCCTGTGTTGGAACTGGCTGTTCCGGCTGGGTACTCGGTGGTACACTGCCCTAGAGTGGATCATAGGGGAGGGGGAGTGACCATATGTTTTAAGTCGGACCTGGGCCTCAAAGCCTTCCCAGTTGGAACAATGGGGTCCTTTGAATGTATAGTCATTCAAGGGTTTGCAGGTGTAGGATGCAGGAGTCTTTTCATCTACTGGCCTCCAGGAGATGGGAGGGAATTCCTGCAGGAAGTCGCGGACTTCACTGTCAAGCTGGTATTGGAGTCTCCCAGATGGATTTTTCTGGTGGACTTCAGTGCCTGGGTTGATGATGAACTCTTGTGGTTTGGTCAAGACTTCCTCCAACTGATCAGTTTGTTGGACCTCACACAGGTTGTTACCTCTGCAACCCTTGTTCATGGGCATTTGTTTGATCTTATTGTCGAGCTGGGAATGGAGATCTTTGACCTCATGGTGGAACCTGTGGTGTGGTCGGATCACCATACTGTGAGGTTCACATTTGAGGCCCCCCAATAGACCTTCCCCTATGGAGATTGTCCAGTGCTGCCCTTTGAGAGGTGTGACCCCACAAGGTCAGATGGCAGTGTTGGACCTATTAAGTTTGATGAGTGCATGCGAGGACCCGGGGGAACTGGTATTGACCTATAATAGGGTGATTGCCAAGGCCCTCGACTCCATCGCACCTGTCTGTGTTCAACCCCTCGCCTCGCACTAGAAGTCCCCCTGGTTTGATGGGACTATCAGGGAAATGAGATGGGGTTGAAGGTTGGAGTGGTGCTGGTGGAGGACTGGTCAGGATGGAGACAAACGTAGATTGATGGCCTTTTATAGAGACTATCAATCAGTAATCTCCTGTAAGAAGACAGAATTCCTGTCCAAGGAGAGTGCTGTGGCAACTAACAGACTATCTCAGCTCTTCCACACTGTTGATAGGTTGTGCAACCCAACCTGTCTCCAGTACGGGGGAACTTTTTCACAGTCTAGATGTAATGAGTTTGCTCTCTTCTTTGCCGATAAGATTACCTCTCTCAGATTGGAAATCCATTCAGCGCCCTCAAACAGGCTTTGCAGTGATGAGCTTGAGATCGCAGGCAGTCGGCCTGCCTGGTCTGACTTTGACCAATTGGCTGTCATGGATGTTGTGAAGGTCATCCAGGGACTGCGGCCAACCTGCTGTAGTTTAGATCCGGGCCCAATGCACCTCTTATTGGGGTGCGTGGAGGTCATCGGCCTGGTCTTTGCCAAGATAGTCAGAGGTTCTCTGGTGACAGGAGGTTTTCCAGAGCCCTTGAAGGAGGTGGTGGTAAAACCACTCCTGAAAAAACCTTTGCTACACCCAGACTGCTTGTCAAACTACAGACCTGTCTCTAACCTACCCTTTGTGGGTAAGGTTTTTGAGAAGGTGTGGCCATTCAACTGGAGGCCCATTTAACAGCTTACAACATTTATGATCCTCTCCAGTCGGGTTTCAGAAAAAGGCATAGCACCAAGACTGCCCTGGTTCGGGTGATGAATGATCTCCTGGTGGCAAGGGATCAAGGGAGTCATACCATCTTGATTCTCCTTGATCTCTCAGCAGCGTTTGACACCTTGGACCATGGGGTACTGATCGAGTGCCTGTGGATTTGTTGTGGACTGGCTGGTACAGTCCTCAACAAGTTTAAGTCTTCCCTCATGAGCAGGTTGCAGAGGGCAGTATCGGGGATTTTTTCCTCAGCATTTCTGCCGCTGCCATGTGGGATACCGCAGGGCTCAAGCTTGTCCCCCATGTTGTTTGCGGTGTATATGCTACCTCTAGGAGACATTATAAGACAGTATGAACTGAATTTTCACTGCTATGCAGATGATACTCAGCTGTACCTGTCTTTTGCACCGGAACAGCAGGAGTCTATCTTGGTGTTTAACCTGCCTGGTTGAGACAGGGCTGGATGAGAACCAATTGGTTGAAGCTGAATCCGGACAAAACCGAGATATGGGTGCTGGAACCTGGCCACCAGGGGGTGAGGGGGCAAACTGGTCAAGTCTCTGGGCTTTGGCTTTGAGACTCCTCGTTGCTCACCTCAGATCGAGTGAAGAATCTTGGCACTGTTTTGGACCACGGTTTGATGCTTAAACATCAGGTGTCGGCCATGGTCTGAACCTCGTTTTACCATCTGAGGAACATCATCAGGATTAAACATCTGATCCTCCCCCGGTGATATATCAGCACTGGTTCATGCTTTCATGACCTCTTGCCTCAATTACTGCTATGCCCTATACCTAGGGCTATTGGGGGTAGATCTCCACCACCTGCAGCTAGTGCAGAATGCAGCTGATAAGTTGTTGACAGGCCTTTCTAGGTCCTGTCGTATTATACCTGTGCTCCGCTATCTGCACTGGCTGCTGGTTAGGTGGCGGATTTTCAAGGTTGGTTTGCTGACCTACAAAGCCCTACATGGACACAGCCCACCTACCAGCAAGACCTTCTCTGCCCCTCTCACTCTCTCCACTCCACAGACATGGGGTTGCTAGAGATTCCAAGGGTTCAGTTACAAACATTGGGTGCACACACTTTTGCCTACGCAGCACCAACCCTTTGGAATTCTCTACCTCGTGCCATTATAGAAAGCCTAAATTTAGATCAGTTTAAACAGGGGCTTAAAACCTATTTATTCAGTCAGGCCTTTCCGGATTAAGTTAGGTGTATTGATAATAATGATCTAAATGTTGTGTTCTATATGTGTTGCACTTTAAATTATTTTAGATGTTAAGCGCACTGAGTTGCAATTGAGAAGTGCGCTATATAAATAAAGATTAATTGAATTGAAATTGAATAGGGTGTGTAGGGAGACAAATAAAGCTGCAACAAAATTTAGGGCTAGTGGATCTCTGGTGACTGGTAAATCTGGACAGCAAATACCACCCCTGCCACTCTGCTGTGTGTGACAGTTACAGCAGAATTGATTTAATGTTGCTACACTCAGACATCTGTCGATGGGTAAAACAGGCAAAAACTGGAGTGTTCGCCCTGTCTGACAATGTACCACTAGAGGTCACTATTGTATGGGTGAAGGAAACTAGGAAACACTCCACGAGGGGATTAAATGCAGACATGTAGCAGGAAAAAATGTGTTACAAGAATACACAGCCACTGAGGTACACGTTGCTGAAAATTAAACCCCAGGGATGAAAGCTACTGTAGTGTTTGGATACTTACAAAGCATGTATGCAGGAACAGATCACATCATACACTGCAGCCAGAAAGAAACTTAGATAAGCTGATCAGCAGCAGAAAAGGAAAAAAGCTAAAAGAAATGGAGAGTAGGTACCAAAAACCAGAAGGAAGAACCCCAGAGTTATTGCATAAGCACACTATAAATATGAAATATATAAATAAAATCATAAGCTACAAGGCAGAGTATGCCTAATTCAGAGTTAAGCAAAGATATTAGGAGAGTGGGGAGACAGCAGGTAGGCTCCAGGAACACAGGGCGATGCAACGTCAGAACCAAATGCACATAATGCTATAAAAAGAAAAGAAAACCGTCATTAACATATGGACATCCCTTGCATGACTTCCGGGGCTTGAGATAAACGGGAGCAAGTCAGAGCTTCTGCCCTGAATGAGGCAGGTAAGGAAGAGCAATTCCCAGAATGGGGACGCAGATAGGTTGCAAGAGGAATGACAGACCTGGGCATCAGAATTACCACAGGCCTATCTAAATTAGTAGAAACTTACCTAAGGTCACATAGTGTCTTTTTTATCCTCTGTTCTGGCTAGCCTCCTTAATTTTCTACACAGGCCATGACCACTTTACCAGCCAGGATATAGATTCAATGACAAAAAGTAGCTGGATATTCAAGCTGACCTGGGATTAATGGCAGAGATTCTAAGTACTTTGCAGGGTCTCTGAGCCTTGCAAGCTGATGAATTATTTTAGCATCTGCTGATTGTATCAGACCAAAGATGTGCTCAGATAAGAATTTGCAATCTGGCCACATAGAATAACAGATTAACAAATCTGATTACATCCTATGATGTCTCCTGAGATATTTGATTACATGGTTCATGCCATTGAAAATATGCCCCTTTTATACAATCCTGCTGTTTGTTTTTCCTGGCAAAAGATGCTGTAAATACAAAATGATGAGATCATCTGAATGATGGCTTTACTCTTTGTACATGTACAATTTTTTTCACTTTCCTATGAAAATTAATAAACATAAAGTTTAAAAAACCTAAGGCCACAGACTGAGACATAGAAACTGAGATACAAGGATGGAGAAAACTGAAATTGTTGCTCTACGTTAAAATGACTATTTTGAAGGCAGAGCCAGCTCAGTCGGTTGAGGTGTTGGATGTCACTCCACCTCCCACACCAATGATCTGGGTTCAGGAGCCGTCTGGGTTCCTTGGGAGTCAGCCAAGAGGGAGAAGACTGAGCATCTGATGACAGCTCTTCTCTCCTGGGGAGGAGGGGAACTAGCCATGCCTCTCAAGTACTGTCATCACATCACAGCATGGTAACAAGGTATCACGGGCGATATAGGAGTGGGTGGCCCGCTGCAGGTGCATTGTACCTAACCTATACACCTCCATGCACAGATACCTGCATGCTATTGGTTGAAGTAGAACACGGAAGATCATGGGGCCAATCGATGACGCTTGGTTACTAACCCACACTACCACCTGGGATCACCAGATCTAGATGTGGTGATGGGTCTCAGGGGAGGATGGACCTCCCCATCCTGGCTCTGCCATGGGGGTAATCCATGGTGGATTACAGGGTGATTCCTGGGGGCAGCAGTTGCCGGTTGGGGTGGGCTGGGGCAGAGCAGGGTGACAGCTCTAGGCAGATAAAAAGACAAAAAATAAGTAAAAAATAAACATTTTTAAGATGGTAGCTGCACCCAGATTTCATTGCATATTTAATAACCTACCTGTAGAAATACCAGAGAGATTGTCTGGAAAATTTGATTTGATAAACTGCTCTGAAATCTGTTGTGGGAGATTAAAACAGACAGATTAATGGTAAGTGAGAGGGGATGCCATGTCATATGGCTTATTAAGGTCAGAATGCATGCAGTTTCTCAGCACATCAAAAGAGGCATGGTTGAAGGAATGGTGCAGAGAGGAGGGGTGTGGGGACTGAGGCTCCCCCTGGAGGGCTCAGAGCTTGTACCGGGAGGACAGCCTGCATCCGTCCTGGAAGGGAGCAGCAATCCTCAGTAGACAGTTTAAACGTGACCTCAACAGACATTTAAACTAGCTGAGGGGGTTGGCGGAAGGCAAAGGGGTGTAAGAAAGTGACCCCCACAGGCTGTGATGGAGGGTAGAGAATTCCTGAGGGAAAAGATTCCCACCAGAATGATAGACAATCAAGGTAACAAGGGATTGGCATGGGATGAAGGGGGGAAGAAAAGCAGGCAACATGAAAAGGAGAGGAAGGGAGAACAACCACAAAAAGTGGGAAAAGGCAAGAGTAAGAATAACAAAATCTGGACAGCCATGTGTGCCAGTATTAGAAGTCTGGGAAATAAGATACCAGACCTGGAGGCGACCATGGCTGAGGCAGACCTGGATATTGTGGCCATCACTGAAACAAGATGCACTGACAACCATGACTGGGAAATGGTCATATCTGGCTACACAATGTTTAGAAGAGACAGGATAGGAGGGAAAAGTGGGGGAGTGGTGCTTTATGTTAAGGAAAACATAAAAACGATGGAGGTACAGGGAATTCAGAGGGGAGGGTCAAAGTGTTGTGCAGCAACCTCGTGACAGGAAATGGAGCCACCATTTGGATAGGAGTGGTATATAGGCCTCTGACCCAGGGGGAGGACTTAGACAACCAGATGTTGGAAGACATAGGCAAAATGGCTAAGAAGGGGGAGGTGGTGCTGGTGGGGGACTTTAATCTGCCAGATGTAGAGTGAAGCCTAGCTAGCTGCTGCGTTATCTAGAAGTTGAGACATCCTGGACTCCCTGCAGGGAGCATTCCTCAGGCATCTAGTCAGTGAACCCACTCGGGGTGGGGCAATACTGGACCTGGTACTTCCTAATGAGGACAGTGTTGCGGACATCAGAGTAGAAAGTCACCTGATGACCAGTGACCATCACACTGTATAGTTTAATAGATGATCAGCAGCAGAATCCAACTGCACAAGGGCGAGGGTTCTGGATTTCAGAATGGCTGACTTTCCAAAGATGGGGGAATGCCTCTGGGAGAACCTGGTGGGGGGAGATGTCGTGGATGGGGTGGAGGACAAATGCTCTAGATTAAAAGAAGGTATAGTAAAGACAACAAACCTGTACATAGAGCAAATAAACTGGAGGACGAGGAGACCATTATGGTTCTCGAGAGTAGTGGCAGAAAAGGTAAGGGTAAAAACAGTGGCATTCAGAAGGTATAAGGAGACCCAGAGAGAAGAGGACAAGGAAGTGTATCTGGGGAAAAAGAGGGAGGGGCAAAACAGTAAGAAATGTAAAGGAACAAGCTGAGGAAAGAATAGCCCAGACAGTGTTGAAGGGCCACAAGACATTTTTCAGGTATATTAGTGAGAAAAGGAAGACAAGGGGTGGGATTGTAAGGTTAAAAAAGGAGGGAGGGGGCTGTACAGAGGAGGACCAAGAAAAGGCAAACATCTTAAACAAATACTTCTGCTCAGCATTCACAGTAGAAGGGGAAGCGGAGGGACCACAAATAAGCACCAAGAGCTTAGAGGGGAGGGGAGGGAAGTGGACACCAATCCCTTTTCTGAGGAGAGGGTCAGGAAAGCATGCTAATGGAACTCAGGGAGGTGCTGGCTGCACCCCTGGCAGACTTAACAGTTCACTGGAGACCGGTGTGGTCCAAGAGGACTGGAGAAGAGCAGACGTAGTCCCACTCCACAAAAATGGTAGCAAGGAGGAGATGGGAAATTATAGGCCTGTCAGCCTGACATCTGTAGTAGGGAAACTGATGGAAACACTACTAAAGGAAAGAATAGTGGAACACCTGGTATCCAACATACTACAGGACCTGAGGTAGCATGGTTTTAAAGAGGAAGGATGTGCCAAACAAATCTAATAGATTTTTTTTTAGGTTGGCCCAGTGGTGCTGAGGGAAGAGATGCTGGATGCCACACTCAAGCATGCCGGTGACCTGGGTTCGAAGCGGACCTGGGTACTGGAGGGTCGGCTGGGGAGGATTGAGCATTCATGGACTGCTCTCTCTCCGGGAGGGTGAAGCGGGCACCCACGCATGTGCTGGAGCCCCTGGCGGCTGGGGGAGAGTGTGAGTCACGGGGTGTTAGAGGGGACAGCGCAGGCAGAAGTCTGATGCGCAGTGAGCGGAAGTGTGCACCATAGCATCACTGGTGTTACTGCATGCCCAGGTTGCAGGAGGGAACTACAGGGGACAAAATCCACCGATCCTCCAGCGCTCATGAAGGCCTGCCCACAGCATTGCATCAGATGCTCCCAGGAGCTCCCTCTGGCCCCAACCCCTTGGTCTTCCACGAGGGGGTCCAGGATATGACCTTAGAAAGGGTGAGGGAGAGGAGGTAACCATAGGACCACCCCAGCAGGAGGTAGGCAGATAAACAAAGCAACAAACAAACAAACAAAAAAAAATAATACTTTTTTTAACTGGGTAACCGATGTGTTGGATCAGGGAGAGGCAGTGGCCATGGCCTACCTGGACTTCAGTGAGGTCTTTGACACCATTCCACATAGGAGGCTGGTAAGCAAGTGGCATGGGTGTAGGCAGGCATACTCCAAGCACTCCATGGTGTGCAATTTTATTTAAGGGTGGTAGCAAATAAGCTCTGAACTGCTTCCTTTTTCCATGAAAACTAACAAAGAAAATACTGAACCTTTCTGTAATTTTATTCATAGGAGTCGAAACTAGAAAGACTTATCACTAATACTGTCTTTGCAACCCAAGGACAATACAACTTTACAGGCTCTGGGCTGGTACGTGGGTGTCTTAGGGAACAATGCATGGCATTTATATTTACCCATGCATGGCAACAACCATTGTCATGAGATACAAAAGTTGTATTTATTGTGCCAAATGAGGCAACAAACACAATCCTGGTGTACATTTGTATACTGTCTGGCTACACCGGGGGGGTAGTTCACCCTAACAAGGGGGGGAGTTGCAGTGAGTCCACTTGGTGTGCAGATCTGAAATCCCTGGCTACACCCCTGAGTTGGGTAGCATGGGAACAGGCAATAATTTGGTAACCATGGTAAGAAACTGGTTAAGGGATATGAGGCAGAGGGTGTAGGTAAACGGAGTTCACTCTGAGGAGGGAAAAGTGATCAGCGGGGTACCACAGGAGTCAGTATCTGCAAGAGAGTGGACACTCTGGGGTGGGGTTGCAAAGGATGAAAAGAGATTTAAAACCACTGGAGGAGTGGTCAAAAGTTTGGCAGCTAAGGTTTAATGCAAAAAAGTGCAAAATAATGCACTTGGGTCAGAGAAACCTGGGGTTGCAGTACAAAATGGGGGGAGGGATACTTGCAATGACCAAGCAGGAAAGAGACCTGGGGGTATCATATCAGAGGACCTGAAGGGGAACAGACAATACAACAAAGCAATAGAGAGACAGCTGATGGGATGCTGGGGTGTACAGGTAGGGGAATTACCAGCAGGAAGAGGGTAGTGGTGTTGCCCCTATATAGGTCATTGATAAGACCCCACCTGGAGTACTGTGTCCAGTTCTAGAGACCACATCTCAGGAGAGCTATAAACAGAGTGGAGGCTGTCCAGAGGAGGGCTACCAAAATGGTATAGGGTCTGCATCAAAAGCCCCATGAGGAGAGGCTAAGGAAACTAAACACATACACCCTGGAGGTGAGGAGGGATTTGATTGAGACCTTTAAATACCACATGGCAGTGAATAAGGTACAGGTGGGAGATATTTTTCAGAGGAAAGGGTGCTCTAGAACAAGGGGTCATGATATGAAGCTGGAGGGGGGTAGGTTCAGGGGAGATGTGAGGAAATACTTCTTCACAGAAAGGGTGGTGAATGCCTGGAACAGCCTTCCAGTGGAGTTAGTGGGGGCAAAAACAATGGTGGGATTCAAAATAGACTGGGATGAGCACAAGGGAATCATAAGGGATAAGAAAAGTGTGGAAGTGAAAGTGCCATAGGCCTGGAAGGGTCTTCGGTGAAAGTAGCACAACAAAAGAGGACAGACTGGATGGGCCAGGCAGCCCTTATCCACCATCAGTTTCTATTTTTCTACGTTAAAAGGAAATAGGGATCATCCATAATTATTGATTTGGTTACAATTTTGATTGCTGGGAAAGGTACACTGAACCAAGGCTTATTTCCAGGTGTGACCTGGGGGAAGGTTACAGCATAGGTACATAGGACAACAATAAAAAGGGTGCAGTTAATTATATTTATCGCAATGGTGCAAAAACAACAAAAAATACCGGAATTATACATACTTCATACAGTTTCATGTGGATGGTTACAAGTGTATAATGGCTGAGTATAGAGCCTTAGCAGTTTTAGAGAGAGGATGGAGGGGGAGAGCTGGAGAGAGGAGGGTAGCTGGTTCCAGAGAGCAGAAAACCAGTACGAGAAGGTTCCTTGGCCATTACTAGAGTACAGGAGACAGGTGGAGAGGGTGTGTGAATCCCTAGATAGAATACATAATAGAAGATTAGAAATGGTCTACTTGCTGTAAAAATGCGTACCGCACAAACAAAGGTAGACAAGCCATGCTTATACAGTATAAAACCCTGCACATATTTTTATAACATCTGCAGCCTTAAAAAAAATGAACTTATTTCCACATAACCTATGTTGGAGATGTGGTGCAGCCCAAGTGGGACTGGGACACATTTTGTGGTCCTGTGTAAAGCCGGCTAAATTCTGTTATGGTACTGGCACTGTAAGTGATGCAGTGACTAAATCCGAAGAACTGTCTCTTTGCAAAGGCATAGTGAGGCCGCACCTGGAGTATGGGGTTCAGTTCTGGAGGCCACATCTCCGCAAGGATATAGATGCATTGGGGAGGATTCAGAGAAGGGCAACCAAGATGGTGCAGGGTATGCAGGGAAAGTCATACGGGCAGAGGTGTAAGGAGCTGGATCTCTACATGCTGGAGACAAGGAGGGAAAGGGGAGACATGATTGAAACTTTTAAATATGTAAAGGGGCTCAATAAAGTGGGAGAAGAGGGTTTACTTAAGAGGAAGGAGGGGGGCCAAACTAGAGGGCACAGCCTCAGACTGCAAGGAAAAAGATACAGGGGCAATGTGAGAGGTTGTTTCTTCGTGGAGAGGGTGGTGAAGCCCTGGAACAGACTACCAGATGGAACGATGGGTGCAAAAATTGGTGGAAGAATTCAAGAGTGCACAGGACAAGCACATGGGACTGAGTATTGGGGGGAGGGTTGGGGCTGGCAGGGAGGGGGAGGTGTAGGGGGAAAAATAGGGCAGACTAGATGGGCTGGTATGGTCCTTTTCTGCTGTCAAGCTTCTGTGATTCCATGATTCTATGAACTGCTGAGTTATTCAGACTGGGAAACTGCAAAAACATGTCCCATGTCAATCACTGACCTATCCAAATCTTTCGATATAGTTCACCACCCGCTTCTGCTGTCCAAACAAAGTGACATCGGTGCTTCTGAATCCACCCTATCTTGGTTTGGTAGCTACCTGGACAACCGCTCCCAGGCTGTTTCCTACTGCAAAACTCTTTCCTCCTCTATCCCAATTACCAATGGTGTTCCTCAGGGTTCGATACTTGGTTCTCTTCTCTTCTCTTCTCTTCTCTTCTCTTCTCTTCTCTTCTCTTCTCTTCTCTTCTCTTCTCTTCTCCCTCTTCCTAAATGACATTCATTGTACATCCCTTCACAGCAGCCACCTCATGTATGCAGGCGATGTAGTGCTCTACCAATCTGCCAAAACTGTTGCAGAAATTAACCATAATCTCACATGGGACTTTCAATCTCTCCGATCCTGGCTCTCTGCTAACCAGAAAATCCTTAATATAGGTAAAACTCAGGCTATGCTGTTTGGATCATCTAAAAAAGTGCACTTAGAATCCTCTAAACTCCTTGTCCTCAGTCAGGAGGGGACACCTGTTACTAATGCTGTGACTCTCAAATACCTTGGTGTCATGCTTTGACCCTTCCCTCGATTTTTCCTTGCATGTCAATGAGGTGTGCCGGGCCGTTAATGCCAGAATTGGCGCAGCCTATCATGTATGGCACTCACTCACCCCCTCTGCTAGGTTAGCAGTAGCTAGAGGCGTGCTACTCCCACAACTTCTTTATGCCCTCCCTTTTCTCTTCAATATCAATACTAGTGTGCTCAGCAAGTGGGACACTTCCTACAACAATATATGTAGGTTTACCTTATCTGCCCCTCAACTGACGCATCACTGCCGGCTCTACTCCGACTTACACTGGCTATCTCCCAAAGACCTCCGTTCTTACTCCCTAGGTTACTTTATTGATTCACTCACTAGACCCCCCAAGCCCGTCCTCCCTGAGGGACTTGCTTACCCCTATCTCACGTGTTCACTTGCTCAGGTCCTCATCTGTCCCCATGCTATCAGTCCAGCCATGTGCTACAAAAATGGGGGAACAGGCCTTTGCTTATGTAAGCCTGACACCCCTGCCTTTTTGCAAACGACAGGTGGTATGCTGTTGAAGCTGACAGCAGTACCAGGTGGGGACTGGGTTCGGGGAGGACTAGGTTACTCGGCACAAGGGCTAGGTTTAGCTACTCTGTACAGGGGCACCCAAGTAAATCCGAACACAGGAAGCAATAACTGTAATGTCCAATACCAGGAATGGGATTCTAAAGTGTGGCTTTTATTCACATCCAAACTGAACAAACAAAGCATAGACAGACCCCCACGGGGCTACATTCCTGGTAATGCAGATAAGAGAAACAGAACATTTCCTCAACACTTCAGCCCTCAGGCTCTGGACCCACCAGGCACACAGCCTGGACTTGGATGCTGCTTTAGGTACACAGCCCGACTTGTACACTATTGGGGTTTTCCCTGGCTCGACTCCCCTGCCGGCCACTCAAACACCTTCCATGTAACATGGACACATTCTCCGGTGGCTCCCTAAACCACCTTAGAGCCTTCAACTCCTTAAGGGAAATTTTCTTTCAATCCCACGTCTGGGTACTTCCCTCAGCACTGGCCAAGTGCCTGAGGCAAAGTAAAAGGGCCACAGAGTAAATCCGTAGAGGTGAACCTGGTTACTAATGATGGGGGGTCTCCCACCACTAGCTTCCACAATTCATACCTGGTCATTTCTCTGGACATTAAGCATCTCTTTCTGAAAAGCTTGACAGTGTAGATTAAAGGGTAAACGCATAGCACATTTCCTCTACATGTCTTGACTTTCCTCTTGTACTAGACTTGAACATACTTTTACTTTGGCTTAGCCTATTCCTCTAGGCCTCCCACTGATTAAGTAGTCCAATCCCCACTTTACAACAGTTCAGGTGAAACATAGGTTCCATGTAAGAGCAGAACTCACCCTTTGGTTGCAGGTGCCCCACAGGCGATTCTTGACAACTTCTGATGCCACAGCACAACTTAGAAAAATAAGGCAGCTTCTTCCCTAGCCGGAACCAGGAGATTGCCCCTGGAGTAACAGGCAGACCTTTTACCCCACCCCAAGGATGGGGCACAGAGACCAATAACAGCGGTCTCCACCACTTCACGGACAGCTTACTGTGTTCCTCTTTTGGCGGAAACACACACCTTTCCCTAGAAGTAGCTCTATATCAGAGCTTTAGGCTTCAAGAGTCTGTGCACAGACTGCTGTGCTCCTCCCTTCAAGACTGCTCACACACAACTACTGCTCACTGTTCAAAAACTCCCAACATTCTAACCTAACTTCCAACTGCAGATTCCAATGTGGCTCATGCAGTTGCGATAGTTCTATGGTGATGTCATCCCTCAGTCTCAGCTGAGACAGAGAAAGAGTGAGACAGTGTGAAATCCATTTAACTGGAGTTTCACAAGCTGCCTTCCCTGCCTACCACTAGGTCTTACTGGGATTCTAGTAACCCCAGGTAACAGGGGGGTTACACTTATTTTGCCCCTAATTTCTGGAACTCACCCCCCCCAGGTTAAACACACCCCCTTCCACCACTCCTTTAAGCGGTCACTGTTCTACCATCTCTATGCACTTGGAATCTGTAACTGTAATTAACTGTGTGTCTTATCCCTATTTCTTCTGTTTTGGGGACGTCGAGGCATTACCTATCTTGTTGGATCTATATTTTGTTATCACATATTGTGTACTGTTTAGTATTTAGATCATATGTGTCCTCCCATACTGTTGTGACTGAATTGATTTTTGTGTTGTGCTGATGTCATCACTGTATTACTCTTGTTGTACTCTCCCGGGTCGTGCCTGAAAATAGGCAGGGCTGTTGCCTAGTGCACTTACCCGGTTACCAAAAGCTAATAAATAAATAAACCCAAGGCAGAAAAAATGGTCTCCGTATGGCTAGGTGTGAAGCATTTCATTCTATAACAGTGGAGACAACCCAACTCTTGGACTTTGGAAGACTGGATTATTTTAGGAATGGGTAAATTGGCTGTGAAACAGAACTTAAGTGTATCAGGTTTTGAAAATCCTAGACAAGTTCCACATGCTGTAGAAGTCCTTGTTTGAAATACCAGGTTGCCAAGTGCTGGACAGTGTACAGTTTCATCACTGCCCTCACAAATTACAGAAACTTACAGAGGGTAAGGGCCATATGGGTCCACTAAAGCAGACAGATTTCATTATCACCTGATGAAATAATACACAAATGAAAAAGGCAGAGGTTTATAAGAGGTATATTTAGTTTTGGGTAATTCAATATTAGATCACTGCATTAACAGAGTTTACTACACAATGATATAGAGGTTCTTTAAATCACATTAAAAGAAACACAGAAACCGACAATGAGAACAGAAAAAGACAACTGGTCCATCCAGTCTGTCCTTAAACTCTAACAAACCCAGGATCTACTGTCCATACAGGGTTCTAATCCAAACTATCCGTCCCCATGTTCCCCGCCCTACCGCTACCACCCTTAGCAACCACTAAGCCATTTAGGGAAAACCTGCAACATTTTTTTTTAGATAAAAAAAAAATATTTTATAAACAATGGAATAAGATGTTAGCGGTTATATACAATAATGGTGCACAATCTTTCTGGCTTATGGTAGCTAATGGCACATACAACTGTAAATTTGAAATAGATACATACAGTATATACCCCCTAGATGTCCGGATAAAACATTACAAAGATATTTTTTATGAATCAAACAGTGGAGATAGTCTACCTTGTATTGTAATGGACAGGTCACATTTCCCAGCCATATAGAGACAAGAAGTATACCTGGCTATAGCAGGACTTAAGAAAAAGAAAGTGCCAGGCCCCAGTCTTGTCCCACCAGAGGTATACTTGTTGAACCTTTCTTTGTGTTCCATGGTTTTACATGCCTTTTTTAATGTCTGTATTTACAGTATTATAGATCAAGAGAGCACTCTCGACCAATCAGAGCGCTCCTTTCCCCTGCACATGAGACATTCTTATTCTGTGAAGAGCATCTCACATGCAGATGCCCTGGAAATGAGCAGGTTCAGGGGGAGTTTTTTTAAAATATATATATTATTGATCGGTCTCGAACAATAATATATTAATATACAAAATCACACATGCCCCCACAATGCAAAGCATCATGGGCTGCATATGCAAATCACCACAGAATGTTATGCTGGTCCAACTTTAAGCAGAATTGCATGGTGCCGAAAGGCCTCTCACACAGTTTGCAAAGGGTGCTAACAGAAGACATCGACACGTGTTTCGTCCTACCAGGACTCATCAGTATGCCTTGTCTGTTTGACACCCCAGTGGAATGGACCAGCTACCCTTAAGGCAGTGTGCCTTGGATATATTGTGGTGAACCCATTAAAATAAAAAACTATTTAAAAGACAAAGAACCTTATTAATATGTCCCCCGTCGCCACTCATTGCTGAAAATTAGTGGTTTCATTTGCCTTCAGCTTGAGCCACAACAGCTCAGCTGAAGGCACGTGACACCACTCTTATACAGCAATGAGTGACTCCGGGGCACATATTAACATGTAATAATACCCCCCATCCTGGAGAGGTGCTCTTATTATATCTATATATAAGAAAGGCGACAGAAAACACCCTAGAATGTACAGACCCATCTCATAGATATCTCAGGTAAAATCTTTGTGAAAATTATTCTGTCTAGATTAATAAGGCACATAGAAATCCTGGGTGGCTTTTCACAACTGCAGGCAGGTTTCAGAGCTGGATATAGCAAAGTGGACAACTGCTTTACACTAGAGCAGTGGTTCTCAAATGGTGAGACCAGCCTCCCAAGGAAGGCTCCAAATTGTTCCAGGGGAGGCCCAGTCAAGTCTGAGAATGTACAGTATTTAAATTTTAAGTTTTGGCTGTTTTGTGCAAAAGAATAAAACATATTAAATCTGGATAATTACAGGTGAATTTCTTTACTTATGCACAAATATTTGACCAGGAAGTCCCCATTGAGCCAAAGCTTGTTTATAGGTGTATATTTATATGTAAATTAATACCTGGGGAATGCATGCTGAGTCAAGGCTCGTTTCTACAATAGGTATTTATATACAAATTAGTGACTGGGAAAGGCGCAGAGATCCGATGCATGTTTTCAGGTGTGACCTGAGGTAAGGGTACAGGAAGTTGCTTAACAGGGTAAGAGAGGGAGAGAAGAATTGGCTAGGTTGGTTGTTCCAGACACAGTAACAAGGACCCAAGAGTCAGAAAACAGGAGTGGCAAGTATAACCTGGGGTACCAGGTTAGGGGTGGAGAACAGTAAGTTGAATAAAAAGAGAATATACACCGTCACCTTTATTAGTTTCACTTTATTCCTGGTTTACTGTGCAAAGTAGATTTTTTTTTTCCCTGTGGGGAGGCCCAAGATTTTTTTCCAAATCTGAGGGAGGCTTGAAATCTTTTTCATGGCTTGGGGAAGGCTCACTATCACAAAGTGCGAGAACTAATGCACTAGAGCATCTAATAGAAAAATATGTGGCTCTGAGGAAGCAAAAGCTATATGCAGTGTTTACCAGTTTTAGTTTTGCCTTTGATACGATATCTCGAATTCTACTATGGGAAATAATGCTGAAATGGGGAACTGACCCAAACCTAATAAGTATTATTAGAGATTTATACTCGGACACATGGGCACAAATTCAACTGGGGTCCAGGGGGCATCTCTCTTTTGTCTTTCCAACAAACAACAGATTGAGACAGGGATCTGTCCTGACCCCAACACTTTTTTGAATCTATCTGATTAATTTATTAGTAGGGCTGGAGAATTTGGTCTCCGACCCACCCATGATTAGTACTCATACTTGTCCTACACTGGCTTATGCAGATGACCTGGTGTTATCAGCTCTCTCAAAGTCTGGGCTTAAAAAAATAGGATTATTTAAATGATTTTACAGAACAATATAAGCTCAAAATAAACAAAAACAAAAACCAGGTGTTAGTATTTGGATCTAAATGAAATAACTGTACATGGAAGATTGGAAATAAAAATGTAACTACAGTTACCACATACACCTAGCTTGGTATAACTTTTACAGATAATGCTCTGTGGACCACCCAGAAGAGAGCAACACCTTGTAAAATTAAAACAGACTGCAGCAGCAATTAAGAGATTTAACAGACAATATGGGAGCAATAATGCTCACCCTGCTGTTGAAGCAATAAGGGAAAAGAGAAGGGGCAGATTAGTAGGCTGAGAATGGGGAGTGGGTGGGTGGAGGAGGCGAGGAAGAACGTGGAGGTACTAAATTACTTTTTTGCCTCGGTCTTCACCAAGGAGGAGCGGGGAGGGGTGCGACACTGCAAGGGAAGAGGGAAGGGGGACCGGCGGATCAAGTGAGGGAAAAGGATGCAGAAATCCCCAGTGGGAGGGTGTGGGACAACCTCAAGGCCCTAAGAGGTGATAAAGTACCGGACCCAGACAGGATCCATCCCAGGGTGCTTAAGGAGCTGGCTGATACTATGGCTGTACCCCTGGCAGACCTTTTTAACTCCTCCCTGCAGTTGGGGTGGGTGCCTCATGACTGGAGGATGGCCCATATCATGCCTATACACAAGGGCGGCTTGTGAGAGGAGCCAGGAAACTATAGGCCAGTTAGCCTGACATCAGAAGAGGCAAAGGGATGGAGGTCACCTTTGAAGGAGAGGCTGAGGGGGTTCTGAGGGCATGGCGTCACTTAGATAATCTCCAGCATGGCTTTGTTAAGGGCAGATCATGTCAGACCAACCTGGTGGAGTTCTATGAAGGGGTGACTAGTGCACTGGATCAGGGCAGGCCAGTGGATGTCCTCTTTCTGGACATCAGCAGGGCATTTGACATGGTGCCACATCCTTGGCTACTGGGGAAGCTGGAGGATATGGGGGTGGGGGGCAGATGGTCAGGTGGATAGGAAACTGGCTAGTGGGGCATGTACAGAAGGTGAGTGGGGGAGGTCTCATCCTCCAGAAGAGTCATTAGCGGAGTCCCACAAGGGTCAGTACTGGGCCCACTCATCTTTAACGCCTACATCTCAGACATCAGAAGCAGTATCTGGAGCGGGATGAGCCTCTTTGCCAATGGCTCAAAGCTGTGGGTGGTGGTGGAAGGGTAGGAGGGGAAGCTGGCTCTACAGGAGGACATGGAGACTCTGGGGAGGTGGCCATGATCCTGGAAGCTAAGGTTTAATGCTGGGAAATGTAGGGTTCTGCACCTGGGGGCCAAAAACTTGGCTCAGGTATATACCAGGGGGGAGGCACTGCAGGTTTCTGGGGGGAGAAGAACCTTGGGGTGGTGGTGGATGCCAAAATGAATAACTCAGAGCAGTGTAGAAGGCTGCAGCCCAAGCAAATAAAATGCTGGGGTGCTTAGCCAGGGGGATAACCTCAAGGAGTCAAGAGGTGCTCCTTCCACTGTACAATTGCCTGGTGAGACCACACCTTGAATACTGTGTGCAGGTTTGGTATCCTTACTTAAAGAGGGACATTGCTGTTCTGGAGAGGGTCCAGAGGAGGGCAACCAGGATGATACTGGGACTAGTGGAAAAGCCCTATGAGGAGAGACTGAAGGAGCTCAATCTGTACTTGCTGGAGGAGAGAAGGAACAGGGGGATATGATAGAGGTCTTCAGATATCTCAAAGGAATGAATAGGACAAGCACTGAGGGGGTGCTTCAGTTGAGGGAAGTAAGGGCCACCAGGGGACACTCAATGAAGCTGGACGGGGGAGACTGAAGGGGGAAACAAGGAGATGCTACTTCACTGAGAGGGTGGTGGGGCCCTGGAATGCACTGTCCAGGGAGTTGGTAGCTGCTGCAGCTGTGGAGGGGTTCAAGAAAGGCTGGGATAGGTATATGGGAGGGTGCATCCCAGGGCCCCGCTGGGGTGTGTGGGACCTTGTAGGGAGGGAGGAGGGGGGGCTACTAACGGTGCCCTGGGAAGGCACTGGTCACAGAACAGACTCAGTAGACCATAGGGCCTAATCTGCTGGCTTCTTAATATGTTAGTATGTAAAATTTATAGCACAAGTACTTTTTTCTACTGAGATCTGGAATCCAGGTAATTTTGAGTCACCAGAAGTTCCCTTGAACCAACTATAATAGAACTTTACTGAGAGTGGGAAAACCCACCCCTGCCCACTATCTAAGAGGAGAATTGAGAACTATAAACCTGAAAGCTTTGGCAGAAACCCGCAGAACAAACTACTGGCTAAGTATCACCAGCATGCCAGAATATAGACCGGCCCACATTTGTCTCAAGAGAAGCAAAGTTGGGCCAAGAAGGGTTGTAAATAATCTGATTGGCTGAAGAGACTACTTTCAGATTTTAAACATTACGATCTAGAAAGTCTTGAAAAGTATGTTACAAAGGGTTTTACATTTAGCACAAAATACAAAAAAAATATCAAAAATAAAATAGAAAAGTGTAGTATTAAAGGAGATCTAGAAAAAAATTAGAAAATCAAAATACTCACCTTGGCTTATATTAAATGATACTAGGCACTGCCTCAGATTCTACTTGGACTTTCTAACTGACCCACATAAAAGGAGCTTGTATACCTTATACAGATTTGAACATTTTCATAGCAATGTTTTGAAGGCATGATATAATAACCAGAGCATCCCTAATAATAAGAAATGTGGATGTGTGAAATCTAACTTTGAAAACTTGTATCATGTAACATTTGACTGCAAATGATACAATAAAGCATGGTATATCCGGTTACATCCTGTCGGAAACATACAATCCGAGGAAAAACAAGAGCTTTCGTTAATCATGTTTGCATCAGAAGATGATTTTATTATTGCAAATGTATCTGAATACTTATGTGCAATAAATAAACTAAGGCTCAAACATGCTTAATTTTCCAAACTATCAATTGGGAGATTATTCTAAACGTAGTCATTTAAACTCCATGGGCATGAAGCCATGGCAGGACGTTTAATAAAACACTTGGAACGAGATGCCATAACTATTGACTAGGGCACAATACACTAAGCTGGTCAGTGAAATTTTCACATAATAGTACACAGATAACATATGATTCTGATGTTACCATAAGTGGAGACGGTTTCCTATTGGACACTAAAATGAGACAAAAAATGATATGTATGAATGTGCATTACTTGGATTGATACTTACTGATATTTATTGCCTGTTTAAACTTTTGTATAACATTTTTATTCTCTACGTACATTTTTGAATTGCAATGATCTTTTTATGATCAATCAAATAAAACTAACAACAACAAGATTGTTCCATGGCTCCATTACCCTTGTTGTTAAATAAAACTTTTCTACTTCCATAAACCTCCTTCCATCAGTTTCCACTCATGCCCCCAAGTTCTTGATCCACTACTTATACTAAATGATTCCTCACAGTTTACCTTGTTCATTTCTTTCAATAACCTGAAGGTCTCTATCATATATTCCCTCACTCGTCTGACCTCCAGTGAGTACATGTTCAGCGCCTTGAGATGATCCTTGTAAGATCTGCCCTGCTGGCCCTGAATCATTCTGGTCACCCTATGTTGCACTGTCTCCTGTCTGTTCTCATCTTTCCTTAGGTGAGGACTCCAAAATTGGGCACAGTACTCCAGTTCAGGCCTCACAAGAGATCTACAGAGATGTAGTAATGCCTTCTTCCTTCTGCTGTCATTACCCTTTCCTATACAACCCAGAATCCTGTTTGCCTTACTGTAAGCCTTGTTATACTGGTTTGATTGTTTTAGGGAGTCACTGATGATGACCGCTAGGTCTCTTTCCTCAGAGATCAAGCCCAATTGTATCCCCCCACCACCCCCACATCCAGTATTCTGTCCTTGTGTTCTTGTTCCTATGTGCATCACCATGCACTTTTTGACAGTGCATTCCAACTACATCAGAAGGACATCAAGCTCTAGCCCCACTCATTCACCAGATTCAATCGCACTTCTTGAATCTGGTGAATGAGCAGAGGCAGAGTTTGCTACCCTTCTGATGTGATTATTAATTGGCAGAGGCCTGTCCCTCTCTGTTAGCAAGAACATGCATTTATCTCCGGGTAGCCCCCCCCCCCTCCAAATTGGGATCTCCACAAGGAAAACAAAGCTCTCTTCTCTGGTGTGGAGCTCAGGGTTTTGGCTTCATTGGGGACTGGGGAGCCACCTGGAGGGATGCAGACCTATACTGGTGCGATGGTCTGCATCTGTCCGGGGACCAGGATCCTAGGTGAGAGGTTTAAATGCTTCATTGGCAAGCATTTAAACTAGCCAAGGGGGGAGGCACTGAAAAGGAGCAAGGAAATCCCAGCCTCCCCCCACAAACAACAGTAATTAATGAGGTAAACACCAAGGTAGAGAAGTCATTAGGGAGCAGGACAGAAGTAAATGTAAAAAAAGGCAAAGGCAGTAAGGACAGGAATGGGGTTAAAAGGGGTAAGGCCATCAAAAAGTGGAGGGTGATGAGTACCAATGCCCGTAGTCTGTGTAACAAGCTTGCTGAACTAGTGGCCTTGATGGAAGAGGGTTGCCTGGCTATTGTGGCAGTCACAGAAACATGGTACACGAGAACCATGACTGGGATGTCAACATACCAGGATACACAATCTACAGGAGGACAGGAGGGTAAAAGAGGAGGAGGAGTAGCTCTTATGTAAAGGAAGGATCAAAGCAACAGAACTAAAGAGTAAAGAGGGAGCAGATGAAACACTCTGGGTCACCCTGGAGACAGGAAATGGCACCACAATCTGCATGGGGGTTGTATACAGACCCCAATCTCAGGGGGAGGAAATAGACAAGGAAATGATAGAAGGCTTCCTTAGAATGGCAGAAAAAGGGGAGATATTGTTGATGGGGGACCTGAATATGCCAGATGTTAAGTGGAGCACCTTTGCTGCAGGCACATCCAAGAGCCGGGTCATTCTTGATGCCCTACAGGGGGTATGCCTCAGACAGCTAGTATTGGAACCCACTTGGGAGGAGCAATCTTTTTTTTTTTATTTAGTTGTTTAACCAGGTATAGCACACTAAGCTGAAAGCTTTTTTACAGGAGTGACCTGGGAGCACAAGGAGGTTAAGTGACTTGCTCAGGGTCACACAGTATGCAAGTGGAAGCTGTGGGATTCAAACCCAGGTCTGGTCTGCTGGATGTCACCAGATTTACAGCTCAGAGCCTTAGACCACTGTGCTATACTGCCTCTCTTAGAGTTTAGACCTGGTATTCTCAAATGGGGATGAAGAAAGAATCTCAGATTTAGAAGTGGGTAGCCATCTGGGAACAAGCAACCACCAAACAGTGTGGTTCACGATAAACACAACCATACAATCAAGCCATACAGATGCAAGAGTACTGGACTTTAGGAGGGCTAACTTTGGGAAAATGAGAGAGTGCCTCAGAAAAGCACTAGCAAACAGGCAAGAAGGAGGGGTGGAGGAACAATGGGGAGTAATCAAAACAGCCATCACAGAGGCAACAAGCCTTTGTGTAAAGCAAATCAATAAAACACAACGAAGGGAAAAATAACTATGGTTCTCAAAAGAGGTGGCAGGGAAGGTTAAGGAGAAAAGGATAGCATTCAGGAAATAGAAGGAAACACAGAAGAAGAAGGACAGAGAACGTTATCAGTTAAAGCAGAAAGAGGCTGGAAAGGCAGTCAGAATAGCAAAGGCCCAAACCGAGGAAAGGATAGCTAACTCTGTTAAGAAGGGGGATAAGACCTTTTATAGGTACATTACGGAGCGAAGAAAGACCAAAGGAGGGATTCTGAGGCTTAATAAAGGGGAGGAAATGTGGGTAGAGGGTGACAATGAAAAAGCAGGGATACTGAACGAATATTTCTGCTCAGTATTCACAAAGCAAGAGGAGGGGGAGGTACCTAAACCAAACAAGAGAAACACTGTGAAGACCGTGGTCGATACCAGTCCATTTACAGAAGAAAGGGTTCTGAAAGAACTAATAAAATTGAAGGTGGACAAAGCAATGGGGCCTGATGGAATTCACCCAAGAATTCTAAAAGAACTAAGGGTAGAACTAATGACACCGCTGACTACTCTCTTTAACAAATCATGGGAGGATGGGGTGGCACCTGAGGACTGGAGGAGGGTGGATGTGATTCCTCTTCACAAAAGTGGGAGCAGGACAGAGGTAGGAAACTACAGACCAGTTAGTTAGACCTCAGTGGTAGGTAAAATGATGGAATCACTTCTGAAGAAAAGAACTGTTGAGTACCTAGAGGCCAGTGTGGCACAGGACCCAAGGCAGCATGGATTCACGATGGGAAGGTCGTGCCAGACAAATCTAATAGATTTCTTTGACTGGGTGACCAAAGTAGTAGACCAGAGAAGGGCTGTGGACATGGCTTACCTAGATTTTAGCAAGGCATTTGATACAGTCCCATACAAAAGATTAATACACAAGTTAGCCAGCCTTGGAGTGGGTCCCAAGGTGGTAGCCTGGATAAAAATTGGCTAGACAACAGGACACAAAGGGTAGTAGTAAATGGAGTCCACAGTGAAGAAAGGAGGGTTACCAGTGGGGTACCGTAGGGTTCAATACTGGGACCGGTCCTTTTTAATGTCTTTATAAGTGACATTGCAGAGGAACTGGAAGGAAAAGTATGTCTCTTTGCAGATGACACAAAGATCTGCAACAGGGTTGACACACCAGATGGAGTGGAAAGGATGAGAAGGGACTTGGCAAGGTTGGAGGAATGATCAAATGTATGGCAGCTCAGATTCAATGCAAAGAAGTGCAAAGTAATGCACCTGGGAAACAAAAACCCAGGGCAAGAGTACACAATTGGGGTGAGATACTGACAACAGTAAAAATGGAAAAGGACCTGGGGGTAGTTATATCAGATGACCTTAAGGTGGGCAAGCAATGTGAGAAGGCAGTAAGGAAGGCTGGGGGGATACTGGGATGCATAGGGAGAGGCATCAATAGTAGAAAACAGGAAGTTGTTATCCCTCTGTACTGACAGTTGGTGAGACCCCATCTGGAGTACTGTGTGCAGTTCTGGAGACCCCATCTCCGCAAAGACATAGACAGAGTGGAGGCTGTCCAGAGGAGGGCAACCAAAATGGTGCAGGGTCTGCACCAGAAGACATAAGAAGAAAGACTAAAGGAGCTTAATATGTATACCCTTGAGGAAAGGAGGGAGAGAGGGACATGATAGAAACTTTCAAGTACCTCAAGGGAATCAACAAAGTCCAAGAGGGTGGCATCTTTCAGAAAAAGAGATGTGCAAGAACAAGGGGGCACAATTTGAAGATAGAGGGGGGACGGCTCAGAGGTAATGTGAGGAAGTATTTTTTCACAGAGAGGGTTGTGGATGCATGGAACAGCCTCCCTGAGGAGGTTGTGGAGTCAAGACCAGTGGGGGAATTCAAGAGTGCATGGGACAGACATAAGGCAGTCCTAGTGGGGGGTAGGAGGAAGTAAGCTGTTGGTTAATTAGGATCTGCAGCTTATCTGTTAGGTAGGAAAATGGGCAGACTAGGTGGGCCAAGCGGTCCTTATCTGCTGTCACATTCTATGTTTCTATGTTTCAGAAGCTGCATTCTTGAGTCAAACACACTTGAGTTGTATTCTGAGTGTCTCCATGAAGCACCATTGTCTTGCTTTTGTTGTGTTTATTGTCTCTGACTGCAGCTTGTTTTCTGGGTTGGGGTGCCTGTAATGATGGTCAGACATCTGCAGCCCATCTCTGTACGTTTACTTTCTCTGACTATTAGTCTTCTCATTTTTTTTTTTTTTTTTTTTGAGTGGGGAAATAATAACAGTGCTTTGACTGCAGTCAAGCACTTCTGTCTCTGGCTACAGTTGTCTTCTTAAAGGGAAAGTCCCCATATCCTGTTTTTCTGTATACCTATATTTTATTTATTTATTTATTTATTTATTTATTTATTTATTTATTTATTTATTTTAGGATTACAAATACCTTTGAGCACCAGGCAGCTCATTTACAAAGGTTCCACGTCAGTAGGGAGGGTTACAAACAGTTGCAGGGAAACAGACAAGTCATACAGAATATTTCAGAACAGATGTGCATGTGTTTACATTATAGTATAGGACAATTACGCTTCAGTTATATACACGTTAAGCAAAACCTGATCAGAGGCAGAGGGAAGAAAAGTAGAGAAGGGAGGAAGAACCAAGAGGGAGAGGGAGAGGAGCAGCCAGGCAGCCTTGTAAAGTTGCAACTATGTTGGGGGGAGAAAAGAGTCTTAGAAAGGGGAGGGAGAGGCAAAGAGGGGAAGAGGGAGAGGGGGCAAAAGCAAGGAGGAGGGTGGTAAGATGGAGGTGATAGAGGTGTCAGTGAGGGGAGGTCCAAGAAGGGAGGGGGGGTGGACCAGTGGAGGTCCTGAAAGGGACCTAGAAAGTAGGTGGAGCAATCACAGGAGTTTTCAGTTAGGAGGTGAGTTCAGAGCTTTTGTTTGAACTCTCCAAGTTCAGGAAGGGTAGCTAGACTATTGGGGAGTCCATTGAACCAGGAAGGCGCTCTGCTATCAAAGGCGCATTGGCGTTGTGTGGTCCGGCACCTTGGGACTAGGAGGAGTTCAATGGATGAGGTGCGTGTATGTTGGGTCTTTGGAGATTTGTGAAGCAGAAAACACAGACCCTTCAGCATGAACCCAAGTAGAATCCTTTTAGTGAGAATGCAGGTGTGGTATTTAATTCTCCCAGATAGATTGAGCCATCTAGTCTGTTTATAGAGATCGCTGGTGTGGGTGAGGTGGGATGCCCCCATTTGGAGTCTACAAGCCTTGTTTAGTGCAACAGTGAGCCTTTTGAGAGCAGTATCAGTAGCAGCTCCATAAATGACGAGGCCATAGTCAATAATAGAGAGCACCGAACTGTGAATCGCCAGATTGAGAGCTTCTGGTGTTAGACACTTTCTGAGTCGATAGAGAAGACCAATCCTAGCATTGACGGCTCTGGCTACATTTTCGATGTGGGGTGTATAGGTGAGGTGACTATCTAGGCTGACCCCAAGGTACTTGAAGTGCTGTATTTGTTCAAGTGGGTCATCTTGGCTATTTCTGATAGTGAGAGCATGTCCGTTGTATCTACTGTGGCAGAGGAGAACAACAGGACTTTTGTCTTCTTGTAGTTCAGCACTAGTTTCTGTTTGGAGAACCAGTGCTCGACATCCAGGTAACCATTCTGTAGGTTGCTTTCGAGCACGTGTGGGTCAGGGTGGCTTGCACAAATTACAGCGTTGTCTGCATAGAGCAGTGTGCGCAGGTGGCAGGCAGATGGTAAATTGTTAATGAAGATGCTGAATAGTAGGGGACCCAGAATTGAGCCCTGGGGTACACCAAATTGAACTCTTTTTTGATCTGAGATAGCATTGGAAATCTTCATGCATTGTGATATATATAGTTTGTAGACATGAACAATGATTCTCCTTCTTGCATCTCCTTAATTTCATCCTAATTTAAATATAACTATAAGTGAGGTTGCTTCACTCTGTCCTGCCCTGATGTGAAAACCTGTCTGACTCCATTTCAAAGGTCATGACCCCACTCATGTATAGCATCATGGGAGCTGATGATGCATTTCTGGCCAAGCCATTAGAAGTTATACTCTCAGTCAGTTCTGTTACATGTCTTGTGAAGTCCTGTATTCTCTAAAAGTGCTTTTTGTCTAACTCAGATGCACTTTAAACTATAGGAAATGGCAGAAAACTTACTATACTTTGAAAAGTTTCATGGCCAGCATAAAACAAGAACATAGAGGCTGTAGAAGACAGCAACAGCACTTACTTATACAGTATAACTACTGCAGGTTTTTAACTCTAAAACATCATAAAATTCCAGGATGTCTTACATGAATTTGGTCATGACCTTTGTAATAGATTTAAGCAGGTTTTCACACCAGACTTAAGTACCTTCATTTACATTAAAACCCTGAAGAAATTAGGAGGGTTCAATAGAGGTGTTCATTGTGCATGCCTGCAAACTACACAAGGAAAAAGAATAAAAGGCTGAGGCAACCTTCCCTTTAATGGCTCAGATACCTCAGCCTCACGGTTTTTGGCAACAGTTTGTTTTCGGCGAGGGGGGGTTTATAGGGCCTTTACTGTGGCCAGCACAGTGATAACCAGATGCACGTGCACATTACAAGCATACTACAGCAAAACCAAAATGCCAGTTAGAAAACTGGACAATTTAAAAACAAGTAACATTTAATACAAATCTATAGAGACACACGTTACATTGTGTGTGTACACTATTATTAGTATTTACATCTGTTCAATGCTATTGCCTAAATATGACATTTCACATTCTATTTTGTGTCTCTGTAGTCATGACATTAATATTACTTCAAAAAGCTTTGTTAGGAATCTGAACCATCCATTGCTTAACCTTGATACAACATGGCTGCTCAGGTGAGAAAGCATTAAATTATACTCACATTAGATAAATACCACTAAATCAGAGACAATGGGATTGAGTGGAATGCCACCACCTGATTTTAAATCTACCTTCCCTTTTGCTTGGGCCAAAAAAAATACTTTTAGATATTCGGGAATCAGAATCTCCGTGGACATTACAAAATTATTCCCAGAAAATTACTTCAAATTGCTACATTCCATGAAATTGGACATTGCCAGGTGGTAGGTGCTTCCACCCTCGCTGCTTGGGAGAGTACACACCATAAAAATGAACATTCTTCCCAGGTTGCTGTTTCTTTTTCAAATGTTGCCACTGTCAGTTCCAAATTTATTTTGGAAAGATCTGCATAAACTGATATCCAGATTCATCTGACAAGGCAGAAAACCGAGGCTCTCCGGCAACTTGCTGTGCATACCTAGATCGGGGGTGGGGTGGGGTGTTGGCCCTTCCAGACTTGAAGAAATATTATTTGGCAGCACAGGGTCCCTGGCTATAAACCTGGCTCAAACAGAGGACTGAATCTGGGTAGTACCTCATTGAGCTGGAACAAGCTAAACTGGCACAGTTGTGGACCCTGCCCACTGCCTTTATTTCACCACAGTTGATCCAGGGTATCTATAACCTTTGGATGAAACACATGCTAAATACCCTCCGGCTGATTCATGGCCAGTTGGGGGTCCCCAATTCACTGGGTCCGTTGTTGCTGCTAAGGCATCACGAGCAGTTCATACCCCCAAGACAGGATCGGGGCTACGGTTTTTGGGAGAGCCGAGCCCTTACTAAGTTCACTCACCTGCTGGACCGGGGGATTTGCATGTCTTTTTTGCAGCTTCAGCATAGATTTGGTCTCTGCAGGGAGGATCATTTCCACTTTTTGCAGGTTAGACATTTTATTTTGCAACAAACACATTTAGAACGTTTGCCGAGGCCTATGCTGGAACTGGAGGACCTATTCTACTGCTGGGTCCAGCTAAATATTAAAATGAAGCCTTTATCGCAGCTGTACCAGCTACTTAACTCCGAAAATGTTATGCATGTGGATAATATTAGACTTAGGTGGATTCAGGATTCACAAATAGATATTCAGACTAAGGACGTGTTTGACAGGGGGGTGGAAGATAGTGGTCTCACCCACTTGGGGTGAATTCCACTGGAAAGTGTTGACAATATACTTTAGGACTCCTGTATCACACAGCACTTTGTGGCTACTAACACCGCATGGTGTTGGCGGGGATGTAACAAGACAGGTTCGCATTTTCATATTTTCTGGGATTGTCCCATATTACAGCCATTTTTGCATCTTATACACTCACGCATGCAAACATTACTAAATCAATCCATTCCTTTCTCATTCCAGGCATTAATTTTTGGTCTCTTGGATGGATCCATATTTCAGAGGGCAAAACATAACAGAGACAATATCATATCCTCTGACTGGCAGCTCTGAAATGCATTACCTTATTTAAAATGGCTTCTCAAACCCACCCACCACAACAATGTGGGAGGCAAAGGTGGATGAGATCGAACTGATGGAACACATTACAGCCTCACTAAGACTATGTGTAGTTATACATCTAGAAATTTGGAGACCTTGGAAGGGGTTGGACGGGTGAGATGGAGGGGGAGGAAGGGGGGTAGAGGATGCCATGGGCAGGCTGAGTGAGAGAGTTCTTTATCTACTCTACTCTACTGTGCTTGTATAGGCCTCCCTCCTACCCCTCTGCCCATAGCTAGTTCTACTTTTATAGTATAGGCACAGGATTTGACTGACAACAGGAACTTCCTGTTTGGGAGCAGGAAGGAGTGATCACAGAGGCACAAAGACTCACCATCCTAGAAGGTAAGAGTAGCTCTCCTCCCCAGCTGCTGGAGGTCTGATTCTGAGCAAGTAAGAAGGAGACTACTGAGAAAATATGAACTTCCTGTCACAGAACAGGAAGATTAGGAGCTTTAAGGGCACAGAGGCAGTAGGAAAGTAGGAGGAAAAAAAATTATATAAAAATTAAAACAAAAAAATAAATAAACAGAGAGAGAGGAAAGAGTAAGCATACAAAACAACAGTTAAGGGACCACAAATAAAACATGATGGGAGTGGTGCAGTGCAGTGGCTGTGGAGCAGCAGTCTTCCAGGAGACGTTCTGGAGGATGTGGTGTTGTCCCATCTGCAGGCACTTCTCTGGGCTGAGGGAGGAGGTCGCTCATCTCCAGGCTGAGTTGGCCAGGATTCGGGGGACCTCTTCTCCCACGCAGGGACCACCAGGGCCACCACCTCTACCTCAGAGGTTGCCAAGAAAGAGGAGTGGTTGGACCAAGGTGGGCTCAGGGAGGGAGGGAGAGAGTGGTGGTACAGAGGTGCATTCCTCCAATTGTACCCCTCCACAATTCATACACTCTTCTGGCGGAGAGTGGTTCCTCTGTTGAGGCACCTGCAGTGGAGACCAAGGAGGATGCTGGGAACCTCCACAAAGGAGACCCACAGGAGGGTGGCATGGGACCCCACAGGGGAAGGAAACAACTCCTAGTGGGGGACTCAAATGTTAGGGAGGTAGAACTGGGGGAGGAAGGGGAGAGGGAGGTAAGGTGTCTGCCTGGCACCACAGCTTGGAGGGACAGGGAGCGAATCCTCAGGATTGCAGGAGCAGCTGCATGAGGGAGGGAGCTGGATGTCATTGTCCACCTAGGAATAAATGACCTGGCTGGGAATAGAATCAGAGCAGTGCAAGAGGAGTCTGAAGAGTTGGGGAGGGGCCTTAGACAAGTAGCACGTACAGTAAACTTCTCGGAGGTGCTGCCTGTCTATGGCAAGTGTGATGTTAGGGTACTCCGCACCATGGAATTCAATGAATGGCTGAAAAACTGGTGCGGATCTCAGGGTTTTGGCTTCACTGCGGACTGGGGGTCCACTTGGAGGGATACAGGCTTATACTGGCATGATAGTCTGCATCTGTCCAGGAGGGGAACCAGGATCCTAGGTGATAGGTTTAAATGCTTCATTGGCAAGCATTTAAACTAGCCAAAGGGGGAGGCACTGAAAAGGAGCAAGGAGAACCCAGCCTCCAACCACAAAACACAGTAGTTAGAGAGGTAAACACCAAGGTAGAGAAGTCAATAGGGATCAGGACTGGGGTAAATGCAGAAAAAGGCAGTAAGGACAGGGATGGGGCTAAAAGGGGTAAGGGCACCAAAAAGTGGAGGGTGATGAGTACCAATGCCCGTAGTCTGTGTAACAAGCTTGCTGAACTAGTGGCCTTGATGGAAGAGGGACACCTGGATATTGTGGCAGTCACAGAAACATGGTACACAGAGAACCATGACTGGGATGTCAACATAC
Source organism: Neoceratodus forsteri (assembly GCA_016271365.2). Lineage (NCBI taxonomy): Eukaryota > Metazoa > Chordata > Ceratodontiformes > Ceratodontidae > Neoceratodus > Neoceratodus forsteri. The sequence continues at coordinate 119,211,896 of JADMNL010000030.1, read as the reverse complement.
CAGGGTACACAAGCTACAGGAGGTACAGGGAGGGTAAAACAGGAGGAGGCGTAGCTCTCTATGTAAGGCAAGGGATCAAAGCAACAGAACTAAAGGATAAACAGGGAGTAAGGAGGCACTGTGGGTCACCTTGGAGACAGGAAATGACACCACAATCCACACAGGGGTTGTATACAGACCTCCATCTCAGGGAGAGGCAATGGACAAGGAAATAATAGAAGGCATCCTTAGAATGGCAGAAAAGGGGGAAATATTGTTAATGGAGGACCTGAATATGCCAGATGTTAACTGAAGCACCTTTGCTGCAGCCACATCCAAGAGCAAGGTTATTCTTGATGCCCTACAGGGGGCATGCCTCAGACAGCTAGTGGTGGAACCCACTCGGGAAGGAGCAATCTTAGACCTGGTACTGTCTAACGGGGATGGAGAAAGGATCTTGGATTTAGAAGTGGGTAGCCATCTGGGGACAAGCAACCACCAAACAGTGTGATTCACTTTAAACACAGCCATAGAGTCAAGCCATACAAAAGCAAGAGTACTGGACTTTAGGAGGGCTGACTTTGGGAAAATGAGAGAGTGCCTCAGAAAAGCACTAGCAAATGGGCAACAAGGAGAGGTGGAAGAACAATGGGGGAATATCAAAACAGCCGTCACAGAGGCAACAAGCCTTTGTGTGAAGCAAATCAACAAAACAAAATGAAGGAAAAAACCACTATGGTTCTCAAAAGAGGTGGCGAGGAAGGTTAAGGAGAAAAAGGTAGCATTCAGGAAGTATGAGGAAACGCAGAAGGAACAGGACAGAGAACTGTACCAGTTAAGGCAGAAGGAAGCAGGGAAGGCAATCAGAATAGCAAAGGCCCAAACTGAGGAAAAGATAGCCAACTCAGTTAAGAAGGGGGATAAAACCTTTTATAGGTACATTAGGGAGCGAAGAAAGACCAAGGGAGGGATAGTGAGGCTTAATAAAGGGACGGAGGGTGGGCAGAGAGTGACAGTGAAAAGCAGGATGCTGAACGAATACTTCTGCTCAGTATTCATAAAAGAAGAGAAGGGAGGTACCTAAATCAAAGAATAGAAGCACTCTTGATAGGGAGGTCAATACCAGTCCATTCACAGAAGAATGGGTTCTGAAAGAACTCTTAAAACTGAAGGTGGACAACGCAATGGGGCCTGATGGGATTCACCCAAGAATACTAAAAGAACTAAGGGTAGAACTAGTGACACCACTGACTACCCTCTTTAACAAATCATGGGAGGGTGGTGTGGTACCTGAGAACTGGAGGAGAGCAGATGTGACTCTCCTTCACAAAAGTGGGAGCAAGACAGAGGCAGGAGACTACAGACCTGTTAGTTTGACCTCAGTGGTAGGGAAAATGATGGAATCACTTCTGAAGGAAAGAATTGTTGAGTTCCTAGAGGCCAGTGGGGCACGAGACCCATGGCAGCGTAGATTCACAGCAGGAAGGTCACGTCAGACGAATCTAATAGATTTGACTGGGTGTCCAAAGTAGTAGACAAGGGAGGAGCTGTGGACATGGCCTACCTAGACTTTAGCAAGGCATCTGACACAGTCCCACACAAAAGATTACTATACAAGTTAGCCAGCCTTGGAGTGGGCCCCAAGGTGGTAGCCTGGGTAAAAAAATGGCTGGACAACAGGACACAGAGGGTAATAGTAAACAGAGTCCACTCTGAAGAAAGGGGGGTTACTAGCGGGGTACCGCAGGGTTCAGTACTGGGATCTGTCCTCTTTAATGTCTTTATAAGGGACATTGCAGAAGGACTAGAAGGAAAAATATGTCTCTTTGCAGATGACACAAAAATCTGCAACAGGATCAATACAGAAGGTGGGGTGGAAAGGATGTGAAGGGACTTGTCAAGGTTGGAGGGATGGTCAAATGTATGGCAGCTCAGATTCAATGCAAAGAAGTGCAAAGTAATGCACCTGGGAAACAAATACCCAGGGGAAGAGTACACAATGGGGGGTGAGAGACTAACAACAACAAAAATGGAAAGAGACCTGGGGGTAATCATATCAGATGACCTAAAGGTTAGCAAGCAATGTGAGAAGGCAGTAAGGAGGGCTGGAGGATACTGGGATGCATATGGAGAAACATCACGAGTAGAAAACAGGATGTTGTTATCCCTCTGTACAGACATCTGGTGAGACCCCATCTGAGTACTGCATGCAGTTCTGGAGACCCCATCTCCACAAGGTCATAGACAGGATGGAGGCTGTCCAGAGGAGGGCAACTAAAATGGTGCAGGGTCTACACCAGAAGACATATGAAGAGAGATTAAAGGACCTTAATATGTATACCCTTGAGGAGAGGAGGTAGAGGCGGGACGTGATAGAAACTTTTAAGTACCTCAAGGGAATCAACAAAGTCCAACAGGGTAGCATCTTTCAGAAAAAGAGTTGTGCAAGAACAAAGGGGCACAATTTAAAGATAGAGAGGGAAGGGCTCAGAGGTAATGTGAGGAAGTATTTTTTCATGGAGAGGGTTGTGGATACGTGGAACAACCTTCCTGAGGAGGTAGTGGAGTCAGAAACAGTGGAGGAATTCAAGAATGCATGGGACAGACATAAGACAATTCTAATGGGGCGTAGGAAGAAATAGGTTGTTGGTTAACTAGGATCTGCAGCTTATCTATTAGATAGGGAAATGGCAGACTAGGTGGGCCAAGCGGTCCTTATCTGCCATCAAATATTGTTTCTATATTTGTATGTTTCTAGCTCCTTACATAATTCTGTAACCATTTATTTATGTACTTCTTTGCAATCGATTTGAATAGTGTTTAATAACAGATACAGATACCGATTAAGGTACTTCAAAGTCAGTAATTATGCCCCTAGTAGTACCTTTGAGCATTGACAATGTGAATCCTTATGTGCAGCAATGTTTAATATTTACAGTTTATAGATAATTGTTGTTTATAGCAATTGCTACCGACCAGGTTTCTTTTTATTACTTACAGCACAATATATGGACTGACACCTTCACTATTTGGCCAGAATGGCCTAATAAGGGACATTAACTCATCAAAATTGCCTATTGGGCTAGAAGCCACTTGTCAAGGAAGAAACCATGTATCTTTATGATATCTATGAAAGTTGTTGACATTAATTTAGTCCATGATGGTAAAATGTAAACAGTACGAGTTCTGTAATTTAAGAACAGTGTACACAAAACTGTGTACTGTGCAGAAGCTCTGTAACTTTTGTGTAACTATTGTGCTAAAATAAAAATTAAGTTACAAAAAAAAATTATACTCACGTTTACCTGGTCTCCGATTTTTCAGTTGGTATCCTGCTTATGTCTTGCTTTACTGTAGTTGTGTGTCTGCTTGCTAAGAGCAGTCAGTTTTAGCAGGAAGCAATAATTCGTTTTCACTCTGAATCGCATTGCCATGCTGCGTACAGTGTTTCCAGCTATACTTTCCCAGCTAAACATTTGCTTTCATGTGACGACTGGTTGTGGAGATTTAACTTTTGTATGCCTAGGAAGTTTTTGGGTTTCCATTTTACTAAGCACATGGAAGTCAATAACCCTGCTCAAGGTCACAGTGAACAAGTTCTGGTGAGATCCGACTCTGAACATACGTTTCTTGGTCCCCGTGCTTGCATGCTGTTCTAGGCCACACTGATGTATTACAGTTAAATAAATAAATAAGGGCACAGTCCACACAGCCCTATGCAGAGTAGGGCTCTCACATGCTCAGGAGTGCTCTCTCCACACATGCAGAGCACCCTGAAGCATGCACAGTCCTCCACCCATGTGTTCTTATGCAGCCAAGGATCCATTGGATGGCTGACCCAGATACAACCGTATGGTTAGCCTAGTCCCGTAGGTGATGGCTGTGGGATGGGAATATGGCATGCCATCCACTGTCCCACCAGTAACGTGGCTGTTCAGGATTGAGGTGTGTGTGTGTGTGTGTGTGTGTGTGTGTGTGTGTGTGTGTGTGTGTGTGTGTGTGTGTGTGTGTGTGTGTGTGCACATCCAATAAGAGTTCCTTCTGCTTAAACTTAATGTGTAACTTTTTATTTTAGTAGTTAAAGTAGTGTGCTGCAAGTGTGACATAAAGTATATAGAATGGAAAGGTATCATGAGAGTTGGGTATTACACTACTCGTACTATCTCACTTCCCTACAACTTATCATGTGCTTAAATTACAAAAATACAGCAACTATAGTACAACCTCACACATCAACCTAATCCACAGGCAGCCATTGTTGGCTCTAGCCAACTCTTGTTTGTACTGTGATAGTATTTATTGTTTTTACTGTATTGTATTTGAAAATTTCAGTAAAATTTATTACACAAAATAAACAATCAAGAGCTCCAAAGAGATCTAATTTAACAGGTTTATAGTTGAAAATGTGTTGTAGAAACTAAATAAGCAATGGCTTAACACATATCTTTATTTGTGAGGGCACAGGACCTTTACAGCTCACTTGTTTATGTTTATGTTTATTGGAGATTCGGAAATACCTTTGAGTCAGAGACTCCTTTACAAAGGTTCCACGTCACAAATATTACAAACAGAGAAAGACAGGTTACATAACAGTACAGCAGTACATAGTCAGGTAGTTACAGTAGCAGTTGTGAGGCTAACAGTGAAAAAAACTAGGGAAAAGTTAGTGCATACACAAAAAAACAAATTGCACACATGTGCAGAGCTAGGCTAGGGGTACACAGATTGTGGCAGGGAGTGAAGGGAGTGACTTGTGGCTTCACCACTCAAGAGTTATGGCCCTGTCCCCTCACTCATGAAGATAAATAGCATATTTTGAGTCAGGCCATTGCATGTCCCCAATATTTTTTTTTTAACTCTGTTTCTGAGCGAGGGATCGGGACATCTCTCAGGAGTGCCCTCTCGACTCCAGCCTGTGCCCTCTCGACTCCAGCCTCTACTTCCTGCCTGAAACCCCCTTCTAACTGGGGAGTACAATTGCTGGGCACCCTCTCCCCCCGAATCCAGGGCCCGCAGCTCAGCACCATGGACACAGGGGGGAGGGAGGTGAGCACTACTCCCTTCACAAAAGAAAGGGTCCTACAAGAGCTTGCTAAGCTCAGGGTGGATAAGCAATGGGACCTGATGGCATACATCCCAGGGTACTTAAGGAGCTAAGGGTGGAACTAGCAGAGCCATTAGCAGAACTATTTAGTGAGTCTCTGAGCACAGAAGAGGTCCCAGAAGACTGGAGAAGGGCTCATGTAATCACACTCCACAAGAGTGGTAGCAGGGAGGAGGCAGGGAACTACAGACCAGTCAGTCTTACCTCAGTAGTGGGCAAGATTATGGAGGCACTCCTTAAGGAAAGGATAGTGCAACGCCTGGAATCCATAGGGGCACAGGATCCAAGACAGCATGGGTTTACAAATGGAAGGTCCTGTCAAACTAATCTCATAGATTTCTTTGACTGGGTAACCAGAGTGGTGGACCAAGGGGGAGCAGTTGATGTTGCCTACCTTGACTTCAGCAAAGCTTTTGACACTGTTCCACATAGAAGATTGATAAATAAGCTGGGTAGGCTCGGGGTGGGTCAGAAGTTGGTTAACTGAGTGGCAAACTGGTTGACAGACAGAAAACAGAGAGTGGTGGTAAATGGTATACAGTCAGAAGAGATGCAAGTCACAAGTGGGGTACCTCAGGGATCAGTCCTGGGGCCAGTCCTCTTCAATATCTTCATTAGTGACCTTGCAGATGGACTAGAGGGTAAGGTTTGTCTGTTTGCAGATGACACCAAGATCTGCAACAGAGTAGATGATCCAGATGGGGTGGGCAGAATAAGAAGAGATCTGGATAAACTAGCAAAATGGTCAGAAGAGTGGCAACTGGGATTTAATGCAAAGAAGTGCAAGATCATGCACATAGGGAAGAAAAACCCTGAAGCCACCTATAGGCTGGGAGGGGAGTTGCTGGCAGTCACAAAGAAGAAAGAGACTTGGACATCATCATCACTGATGACCTGAAATCATCCAAGCAGACCTCTAAAGCAGTAGGTAAGGCTAGGGGGATGTTAGGATGTATTAGTAGGGGTATCACAAGTCGTAAGAGGGAGGTAATAATCCCTCTTTACAAGACACTGGTTAGGCCCCATCTGGAGTACTGCATGCAGTACTGGAGGCCACACCTTCACAAGGACATTAACCAAATTGAGGCAGTCCAGAGAAGGGCAACCAAAATGGTGCAGGGACTGCATCAGAAGACATATGAGGACAGATTAACGGAGCTCAATATATATACCCTTGAGCAAAGGAGGGAGAGAGGTGATATGATCGAGACATTCAAACATCTTAAGGGCATTAACAAGGTGAAAGAGTCTAACATGTTTAAATATAAGAAAAATAGCAGTACAAGAAGACACAGCATGAGATTAGAGGGAGGCCGATTAAGGGGAAATGTGAGGAAATTCTTTTTCACAGAAAGGGTGGTGGAGGCATGGAACGGCCTGCCTCAAGAAGTGGTGGCTATGAATACAGTGCAGGGCTTCAAACAGGCATGGGATAGGCATAAGGGAGCAATACAGATGAGTATGAATAGATAGGCCACTGACAGAGCAAAGGCCGATGGCACATTTATAAGGTAGAAAAAGAAATGGGCAGACTGGATGGGCCTTGTGGTCCTTATCTGCTGTCAACTTCTATGTTTCTATGTTTCTAATCCAATGACCTTCCAGCCCCCAGATCACCCCAGGGGGAGGGCCAGCCTCACCTACCTGGCGGCCTTTCTGACAATAGAAGGTCAGTCCCTGGGGCAGGTCGAGGGGCCCAGGAGAGCCCGGCTGAAGGATGGTCCGGTCTCAGGATGTGGGCTGCAGCCACTGGAGCCTCCGTGACTCCTCCAAGGATTTTTCTGTGAGTTTCTCCCCTGGAGCGTGGACATACAGTGATGCCCACACAATGCCATGCAGGCGTGTGCCGCTGCTCCACCACTCATTGCAGTGCCACACTCTTGACAGTGCTCCCGATCTCCATTGGGGGTCACCAGAGAGCAACGTAGCCCCACTGCCCAACCCAGGGAAGGGAGAGCAGTCCTCCGGATGCTCAATCCCTTCCCTCCCCTGCTGACCCCTGATGGCCCAAGTCCACTCCTGAACCTGGGTCACTGGCGTGGCGCAAGGTATGGCGTCCAGTGCCTCAACCCTCAGTGCCACCAGGCCAGCTAGGTCTCCTATATTTGAAACAGTTATGAATGAAGTTAGTGTATAACCTTTATACAAAAAGTACTTGTCAAATAAGAAATGTATGGATGGATCTGTATGCTTAATGTATTTGGCACAATGATAGAACTCAGATAAAATACATGAACCATGCTACAGTTTTGTAAAACTTGCTTCTTTTGCAATAACAAGAATACTACGAAACAAAATGACAGATATTGTTATGAACTGCATCCCATTTGAATATATTTCTTTTGGAAGTAGATTAAGGCGCCACAAGTAAAGCTTGGTAGTAAGGCAACCTCGCCAGTTGTAAGGCAGGCTTTGAGCATTAGGTTATGTTTAATCCTGTAAACTAAACCCAGTTTATAGCATTGATAGTTTTACACTAGGTTGTAATATAGGAAGTAAAATCAAAAGCCGGAAAGGTACTTAAAGTTAACTTTGTTGAATTTTGTTTGAAAACTCAGTAAAAAAATGACCCCATGGCACACCCCGATGACTGTTGGTCTGTGGAGGATGGGGGTGGGGTGGTAGGGTGGGGAGGTTAGGGGCTCAACCCTAACATCTCATTTCCCTACTTTTGTCACTTCAACCCTAACTGATGCATTAACAAAGTCTTTGCAGTGAATTTCCTTACTTTTTGAGAAAGTCTAATGCAACTGGTATGTGTTGGTGGGAGCACGGGCCCTCCTAGCCCCATGCTCCCACTAAGCTTCCCATTTTTGCATAACAATATGTGTCTGTAGGAGCGTGGGCCCTCCAGGCCCTCCGCTCCCACTTACACATAACAACAGAGCCATACAGTAGTCCTATAGGGCTGAAAAGGAATCCTTGTAACACTAATTTGCCAATATCTCAGTAACCATACAAGCTGTGAAAAAAAGTCCACTGCAGTTGTAATCATGACTCCAAAACCTCAGCCCATGTTTAGTCCAGCTATGGGGAGCAAAAAATCCATATCTTGTATCGTTTCCAGGATACAGGCACCAAAAGTCACTGTGGGCACTGCAATGTTATCCTATGGGGAAAATCTCAACTTCGTGATGGCATATCTATGGAACCGATTAACTTTTTTACACCTAAACAGCATATTTCACTTCTCTGGGACACCCACTTTATACCCTGCAAATTTCAAGCCAAAAGACCAAACTGTTTATTTTCAGTGTACTGGCAACTTTTTTAAATTCCTAGTTTGTGAGGTGGCAAAATCCCCGTTCGCGAGCTGTCAAAATTGTTGTTCATGAGAAATCCTTGATCGTCAGATTTTGGCCTTCTGGTCTGGAAGTTGCAAAAAGGGATTGGCTTGCAAAAGGGGATTTTGGCAGCTTGTGAATGGTGATTTTGTCATGTCGCAACTGAGGAATTAAAAAAACGATCCCCTTTCGCGAGCTGACAAAATCCCCTTTCACGAGCTGATCCTCTTTCGCGAGCTGACAAAATCCCCTTTTGTGAGCTGATTCTTGTTCGCAAGATAGGGCTATCTGGTCCCTAAGTCGTGATCAAGGATTTTGTTACCTCACAAAAGGGGATCGGCTCGTGAAAGGGAATTTTGTCTGCTCGAGAAAGAGGATTGGAAGCGAGTCACGAACGAAGAATTTCAAAGTTTAAAACAGCCATTTTTTGGCTAAAATGAAGGAAACCAAAGGCATGAGTTTGTAGAGGGTGTCACCCTGAACAGAACCCATGCTTCATTTGCAATAGAAGTCACCCATGGTGCAAGCTACATTTTGTTTGGAGGAAAAAATGAAAACAAGTTGGCGACTCGCGAAAGGGGAATTTTTCCTCACAAATGAGGATTTTATAAATCCCCTTTCATGGGGTGACAAAATACTTAATCGCGAGCCCAATCCCCTTTCGCAAAACATACATATAAATCTTAGACTGAACTGAGCATGCTCAGAACCCAAAAATTCAAAATGAGTAACTTTGGAACAGATTAATATTTTTTCACCAAACCAATGCTGGATTGTTCTTTGACCAACCCTCTTTCTATCCTGAAAATATCAGACAAAAATACCAAACAGTGTGGCCTCAGTGCGATGGGCATAAATCGGCAAAAAAGTGCAAAAAAAAGTGAAAACACGTTTTTTGGCACTTTGCTGCAAGAAAACTGCAAGTCCGATCGAAACACAACTTGGCAAATCAAGATATCCTCTATACAAGACTGCACATTCCAAATTTCGTGCAAATCCATAAAACGGTTGCAAAGTTATTAAGGTACAAAATTTGGGGTTTAATATTAAACTGCCTACTTAACCCTAACTATACTGGCGTGACCATGCCAGTATAATATATATATATATATATATATATATATATATATAAAAGAGAAATGTGTATATATAAGTATATATATATATATATATATGGATACATGATGGCAGAGGAGTGGGATATGGAAAATATTTCACTCCTGCAGAGTGAGCTGTGTATTCTCACGAGTGCTGAAGGCACGAGTGAAAATACACAGCTCGCTCTGCAGGAGTGAGAATATTTTCCATATCCCATGATCTGCCAATCATGTGTGCGATTTATACCACAGGGGTGAGAGCTTTAGGAACATTTTTTCTGATTCTGTTTGCTTCCTGCTCATTCTGTGTGTGCTGTCAGTGCGCTGCGTGTGTGTGTGTGTGTGTGTGTGTGTGTGTGTGTGTGTGTGTGTGTGTTCTGAATGGACTGGGAGTGAGAAACACAGCTGACTGTTTTGCAAAGCTAATTGAGTGAGTCAGAGGCTCGCTGAGAAAGACAAATTGTGCAGGTAGCACTGAGAAACAGAAACTGCTTTGTAAAAGAGTTTCATTTGGAATTCAGGTTATTTTGAAGCTGAGATCAGAACAGTAATGGGCTAGGAAAATTACAAACACAGTGGGACACAGGTGAGAGTCTTTTGCAAAGCTAATTGAGTAAGTTGCAGCTTCGGCGGGACAGAGATAAGAGAAAGATCAAGGAGGCAGTATAGTGCAGTGGTTTAAGGCTCTGAGCTGCAAACTTGGAAACCTGGGTTTGAATCTCAACAGCCCCCACTTGCATACTGTGTGATCCTGAGTAAATCACTTAACTTTCTTGTGTTCCCATGTTGCACCAGTAAACATGTTTTCAGCTTAGTGTGTCTCTCTCCTGGTAAGATGGGCAGATTGGCCGGGGTGCCTAGGATGCTAATTGCATCCTGGCCTGTGCTGCCTGGCTTTTCCCCCCTCCTTCTGTACCACCACATTACCGAGTTATTTTTTTTTGGGGGGGGGTAGGGGGTTGAAAATGGAGCATGGTAACCTGTTTAATTTTTTAGTTGAAAGTTGAAGTTCTGAGTTCAGACATGCGCATTAGCGCCAGACGCTAATTTAACAGGTTATCATGCTCCGTTTTCAACGGGGCTTACTTCAAAACGTTCACTTAAATGAGTAGTACAGGCCACACAAGTTTGTTTTCCTCCATAAAAATTTGCCCAGCTCATCACGAATGAGCGTTCTAGCAGAGCACAGGAAAGAAACTGCTGAACAGAGCGCACACTCGGTCTTCCGGTGCGGTGGCAGTGTCCAAATGGCAGCTTCAGCGTAGAGCTCAGGATCACAGAAACTGGGCAAATTAATGATGAAAGGTTTGCTGGAACCTGATGGTTACCCTAAAGGGCATTTGGCTGGGAAGCCAAGTTTCAAAAAAATACAAGAGTAGATGATCCAGATGGGGTGGGCAGAATGAGAAGAGATCTGGATAAACTAGCAGAATGGTCAGAAGAGTGGCAACTGGGATTTAATGCAAAGAAGTGCAAAATCATGCACATAGGGAAGAGAAACCCTGAAGCCACCTATAGGCTGGGAGGAGTTGCTAGCAGTCACAAAGGAAGAAAAGAGACTTGGGCATCATCATCACTGATGACCTAAAATCATCCAAGCAGACCTCTAAAGCAGTAAGTAAGGCTAGGGGGTGTTAGGGTGTATTAGTAGGGTATCACAAGTCGTAGAGGAGAGTAATAATCCTCTGTACAAGACACTGGTTAGCCCCATCTGGAGTACTCGTGCAGTATTGGAGGCCACACCTTCACAAGGACATTAACCAAATTGAGGCAGTCCAGAGAGGGCAACAAAATGGTGCAGGGACTGCATCAGAAGACATATGAGGACAGATTAGCGAGCTCAATATGTATACCCTTGAGCAAAGGAGGGAGAGAGGTGATATGATCGAGGCATTCAAACACCTTAAGGGCATAAACAAGGTGAAAGAGTCTAACATGTTTAAATATAAGAAAAATAGCAGGACAAGAGACACAGCATGAGATTAGAGGGAGGCCGATTAAGGGGAATGTGAGGAAATTATTTTCACAGAAAGGGTGGTGGATGCATGGAATGGCTTACCACAAGAAGTGGTGGCTATGAATACAGTGCAGGGCTTCAAACAGGCATGGGATAGGCATAAGGGAGCAATACAAATGACTATGAATAGATAGGCCACTGACAGAGCAAAGGCCGATGTCACATTTATAAGGTAGAAAAAGAAATGGGCAGACTGGATGGGCCTTGCGGTCCTTATCTGCCGTCAACTTCTATGTTTCTATGTTTCTAAAATCACACATGCCCCCACAATGCAAAGCATCATGGTCTACATATTGCCTCAGTGCTTGCGTACAGAGGTTCTTTGTCTTTTAACTTGTTTTTTGGTTTTAATTGGGTTCACCACAACATAACCCAGATAGACCATCTTAGGGTAGCTGGTTCATTCCACTGGGGTGTCAAACAGATGAGGCATACTGATGAGTCCTGGTAGGACGAAACACATGTCTATGTCTTCTGTTGGCACCCTTTGCAAACTGTGTGAGAGGCCTTTCAGCACCATGCATTTCTGCTTAAAGTTGAACCAGCTTAATATTCTGTGGTGATCTGCATATGCAGACCATGATGCTAAACAACTTAGTCCACTGCATTGGCAAGAAACCCTTGTGCACATATTCCCTGACCTTAGTTACGTGACTAGATCCAGAAGGAAGGGATTTGATGGTGTGCGGTCTCGTCTTCGTGCCCTTGGCATACATTATATTCTACTCATGCCTGCAAGTCTGAGAGTCATTTATGGGGGAAAAGTATACCAATTTTCGAACCCGACTAACACCACTAACCTACTGGTAAAGTTGGAAAACCAGTTCTCTACTAAAGGGGACAATTCCAAATCAGAGGAAGACACAGAGGATTAAAAACATTTCATGGGGTCTACTTCTGCTAAACGAAGGGAGACTGGTAACTGAAAGACTGCTCTGTTTGGACTTAACTCTTTCTTAGTGTTGGGATTTCCAAGTTTTTAACGGGTAACAATTAATGAGCAGTACATAAGTAAAACTAACGCTCCTGGTAGTTTAGAAGTGGAGGGTCTCTTTGTGTTAGGCTCTCCCTGGATGTTTGTGGGCATAATTCTGAAATAAAAGCCTAAAAGTTATTTGGATAAATGACTGCATATGTCCTAATACATATTACAAAACTTTAGTTTAAAAGTGATTTGCTTGTATTAATATAAAACTTTATGTAGCTCTTAAATGGGAGAATTTCAATACTGTATGAGTGAGATATTCAAAGCAGTTGCACAATACGCAACAGTGTTGCACCAACGCAACCACAAAAATGCACCAGAGAGTGATATTCAGCCACGGCAACTGCGCAGCGCAAATCGTCATGTGCCAATGCGCAATGGTAATGCATGCATATGCAAGTGCAGGGGAGCGTAGCCATAAATATCCAGCGCAGTGCGATATTAAACACCTGATGGACGGCGCAAGCGTGGAGCAAATGGGAAATGCACAAAGCACACTTGAGCCCATAAAAAGAGGAGCAAGCCGGGGAAGGACACTTGCACCAGAGGGGAGCAGGTGTGGGAGAGACACAGTGGCCAGGCTGAACAGCAGGAGGGGTGAAAGACAGGGACAGAGGCAGTGAGGGAGTGAGGGGGAATGAGAGAGTGGCCGTGGGTGTGTGTGTGTGTGTGTGTGTGTGTGTGTGTGTGTGTGTGTGTGTGTGTGTGTGTGTGTGTGCATGAGAGACAGTCAGGGAGGCCACAGCCTGAGTTTGCATCTGTGACACCTGGCACAGAAGGGGCGGCACAGGTGCCTAGACATGTGGGAGGCAGAGGCCACAGGCCACAGACTGCCAGCTGGGAACTGACGAACCAGGTGTGCGCCTAGCACAACCACACATGCAGCAGCACACAGCCAGGGGGACCCGAGGGGCCTATCGCCCAGGGGGATCTGGACAGCTGAGGCCATGGCCAGTGCCATCTTCCAGATGGAGGCAGTAATGAGGGGTGTGAGGAGGCAGGAGGCAGAGTGGTGCGGCCGTGGAAGGGATCTTCGGTGGTATGCCCAGAACAGATGGTACCGTACCCACACCACCTTCGAACAATACAGTGATACAGAGATTGTGGGCCAGTACCACATGAACCGAGCAATTCTGAGGCAGCTCTGTGAGCTATGCAGTGATGAGATGCAGGCACCCACCAGACGGAGCCACGCCATGTCTGTGGAGACTACGGTCACGGCTGTCATGTGCCTGCTCACCACGGGAACCTACCAGAGACCAACAGGGGACACCACAGGCATAACCCAGTCGGCCACATCATGGCTCTGCACACAATTCCTCAATGTACTGCTGCCACATGGTGCAGAATGCATCCACTTCCCCAGCACACAGGCAGAGTGTACAGCGAACATGCAGGAGTTCCACAGGGTAGCACGTATGTCTGGCGTGCTAGGGGTCATCGACTGCACCCATGTCGGCATCTACACACCACCCGGCCCGGAGGGTGTAGCCTACATCAACAGAAAGGGTTACCCCAATGTCAACTGCCAGGTGGTGTGCGATGCCAGGGGGTGCATAATCAATGTCTGTGCCACACACCCTGGGGGAGCACACGATGCCTTCATCTGGCACACCTCAGCACTGTGCCACAGGTTTTTAGAGAGGGGACATCCCCACTGGCCACCTAGTAGGTGAGTATGCCATGACCACGGGCAGCCTGGCACAACAGGGAAAGGTGTGGGGGGCTGCCAGGGTAGGGGTGCCACAGGGTGCGGCTGGGAGAGATGGGTAGTGTAGCAACACAGATCACCATGCTACCCATATATCTAGTCACACAGGTGACAGTGGCTACCCACTCCAGCCCTGGCTGATCACCCCATACCGGCGTCCGTCAACCCAGCACAGGAGCGATTCAATGAGGCACACGCCAGCACACGGAACATCATCGAGCGTATGTTTGGGCTGCTGAAGACACAGTTCCAATGCCTGGACAGGTCTGGCGATGCCCTACAGTACAGCTCCTCAAAGGTCTGCGGCCTATTCCTGGCCTGCTGTATGCTACACAACATGGCCACTGACTGTGGGATAGCAGTCGAGGTCAAAGAGGGGAACAGCAGTGGGGATGATGCAGCCACCGGGCCATGTGGCGGTGAGCAGCCCCCCCCCGGCGAAGGGAACCCCGGCTGCACAGGATGACCCAGCGGCACCAGGACACAATTGCAGAGGAGCACTATGGTGCACGCAGGTAGGTGAACATGTCCCCATGCACGGAAAGGCGACCATGGCACAGCACACAGGCAAGGTTGGATGGGCTGTGTGACAGGAGCAGCTGGGGGGGAGCATGGATGGGTGAGGGTCGGGACGCCACGGAAACACACAGCACAGCACACCCCACCCACACACACCCACACAACCCCCGCACACACACAGGCACCTGCAGGCACGCTCCCAGAGGCTGGCACCAGGTGTGTGTCAGACACTGAGCACCGGTGCACAATAGTACCCATCGCTGTGCTGACATCATCATGCACACGCTGCAATGGCCAGCAGCCGGGCGGATGTGCACACGGCCTGTGTGCAGCGACATCCACGGATGCCACGACCATGGAACGCACATGCACGTGCCACAACAATGTGCACACAGGGTGGCAGCAGACAGCGGACAGGGTGGTGAGCGGCTCAGGACTGCCACATGGTCACATGGCCACCGCGGACACGTGGGTGGCCCCGTCGAAACCCCCCAGCAGACTCAGGCTGTGCGACGGCCACAGAGGGTGTCTGAGATGGTCCCCCAGGGGTATTACTGTGGGAAAAAAACCATGTCCTCGCAGGGGTCTGCAGGCCCCCGAACATGCCCACCCCAGGTGTGCCTGGAATGCCCACAGCTGATCCAGGTGTTGGAACAATGTGGAAGTCGCTCGACACACGTGACCAAGGGTGGAGAATGCACTCCAGCGGGGCCTGCGGCAGGCGACACGCAGTCAGCGGACACTTTGCTAGGCCTGCCATGACCCGCAGCGAAAGCCATCCAGGGCTGTGGTCATGTCTACCCGCATACGATCGTTGGCTGCCAGGAGCTGCACAAAGTCCCTGTCATGCTGCTCTGCAGCCTGGCGCATCCTGGTGGAGAGTGCATGCACCCCTGCCACAATCAGCACCTGTTGCTCCATGGAGGCCTGCAGCACATGGGTGTGCTCGGGCAAGGGGTCGGCACCCAGGGGTGGCTGGGCATTGCGCTGGCCCATGGGTGGCATTCGGCCCTTCTGCCCAGCTCCCCACGCAGGTGGGCACTGCACAGCGGGGCCCTCTTGGGGCTGTTCATTCACTGGTGCACTGGCGGCTGGAGTTGCAACTGGCTCTCCAGCGTCCCTGTCCAACTGCCACTGCTGCCCCTCTGGCTGCTGCATGCCGGGCAGCATCTGTGCAGCTGCTCCACCACCACCACCACCCCTATCGGCCGGCACCACACTGCTGCCACCCGCGATGGCCAGTGACAGAAAAACCGCCACCAGGGCACTGTCTGAGCTGCTGTGGTGGGTGAGTGGTATGGGTGCCTCCCCCTCAACAGCAACACCGGTGACCAGGACGATGGTCACATCATCATCGGTGTCAGACCCCACCCTAATCTGTGTCTCAGCATACTGTATGCCATGGCAGATATCATGCCAGAACACAGCCAGGGCCTCATCCGCAACCACGCCACGGGCATCCGGTCGGTCAGCAGTGTTGGACTGCAGCCGTTCCAGTCCCCAGACACCGGTGGAGGTGGATGGATGGTCCTCCAGGTCCAGGTTCTCCCCCATGGTGGACACCCCCAACCCTGCCACTGCATGCAGATGCTCTGGAGCTGAAAGGGAATACAGTCGCAATACTGCCACTGTCACACCAGCCGGCCCCCCTTCCCCCGCCCCTGACGCTGGTGTACCTACCATGCAGTGATAGGCTGCCACCCATCTGAAATCTGCCTCCAGGCACCCCCTCAATGGCACTGGGCCGCATGGTGGCCACCACCATCTCCTCCTGCAGCATCAGCTGTGGCACGTTGGGCTGTCCACCACCCATGGCTGCACGTGTGGCTTAGATGGCTGCCAGCTTCTCCTATATCCAGCACCTGTCTGTGCCAACCTTCTTTTTGCACTCCTGCACAGTCCTCTGATGGCTGCCCTGCTGGTTCACAGCCCTTGCAACACCCTCCCATGCTGCATACCTGGCTTGTGGGGTGCCTGTCGATCCACTCAACAGAGACTCCTGGTCGAGGTACACCTCGAACAGGGCATCTGTCTCAGACCTTGTAAAGTTGGGCCTACACTTCCGTGCAGGCCCACACTCCTCAACTTCCTCGTGATCAGTCATGCTGCATCCTGTGGGATAAGACATATGGTCAGTGACTGCTACCACCCACACCACCCATCCAGGCCACTGTCCCATCTCCCTGTCAGCCTCGTGCCTTACCTCTGAAGGATGCAATACTGGTCCATGTCCTGTGCTTACCCCGCAGCACCTTTATAGCTGATTGCATGCAAATGAGGGGATGCGCAACTGTAATGAGATGCAAATGCCCCCGATGCGCCGTGGATAGGCTGATGAGCTAATCTGCATATTCTGGCTGAATATCGCATTATTGCGCTTAGTGCAATAGACTTGCGCCTGCTCAAGTCATGGTCGCAACATTGTGACCTGCGCAACAGGCCCTGAAGTATGCATGTGGCCACTACCCGGCACCTAACGCCAAATGGCGCTGCATACGCACACTGCGCAATATGCTATACGGCACTTGGCCACTATCAGGCATGTGGCGCTCGGGCACTGTGAGGCCTACTGTGCAGGGGGCGCCATAGAGGCTGATGGTGCTCTGGCGCCATGGGGTGTACAGCATGGTGCTATTGCCCAACGTAGCCCGGTGGTGTCCACATGCCCCTACTGCGCACCTTGCATGGTGGTCCCAATAGCGCAGTCACGCACGGTGCATGTGCTAGCCCCTGACCCCAGGTCCACCCTTTGCCCTTCAGGGTTCCCTGCACCACGTGCCAGTGTGGCCATGCCCGTATCATGCATCTCTGGGAATGCGCGATTGCCGTTGGCAGCGCATCTCCGTGTGAGGCATGCATCCACAGCATGTGGGGCTCATGTGCTACAGGGCACCATTTTGGATGCCCTTATTGCGATCTAGCAATGCCGCACCGCAGCACAGTCAGGGCACCTAACTGGTCCCAGATAGAACTTGTGAATCTTGTCGCCCTAGTGGAGCCACACACAGGCAGCCTGTTTGGGCAGATGCCCCTTGGTAGGCCACATACAGATGTGTGGCAGGAGGTGGTGAATGGGCTGGAGGAGGCCACAGGTGTCCAGCACACTGGTGAACAGTGCTGCCACTGCTATGGTGACCTGCAGCAGTGGGACCCAGAGAAGCTGCAGGCACTGCAGGCACGTGTCCGGAGGGGTGCCATGCCACAGCCATGTAAGTGTGCATCACACGTGTATATGCCCAAATGGTGTTCCGTGGGGCCAGCAGGGTGGCACTCCATGTTGCAGGGGGGACGCTGGGGCTGTGCACACTGTAGCATGGGCTGGCACACCAGGTGTGCACTGCGCCAACTCGCTGGGACCGCGCTGGGCCGGGGAGCATGCCCGGAGGGGCCTTTGGTGATGCCGGGTACTGATGTGTTCATCTCTATGCTACCTTCCTAGGCCCTGAGGACAGGAGGAGAGCCGGACTGGCGGGTGCTGTGGGTGGGGCAGGGCAGGCCACCGCAGGGGTTCCTACACGGGCTGCAGGCCACATGGGCGGTGCAGCGGGACCAGTGCATGGTGCGCCTCAGCATGCAGGTAGGCACTGTTACATGCTACATTGTTGTGCAGGGTGGGCAGCGGGGGTGGGGGTGGGACAAGGCCCCCTGTGTGCATAGCCATTGCAGCTGTGCACTACCCGCAGTGGCCACTGCGCTGTGCTGTGGCTATCGCACATGTGTGTGACTGCCGCAGGTGGGCTGTGGGTGCATCTGGCCGCTGGCTGTGCCACTGCCATCCTGCCGCTTAACCATGCCGCTTGCCTGCCACAGTGGTGGTGTGTGGCCCATGGGTGGTGGTGGTGTGCTATGTTCCACATGGCTGTGGTGTGCCGTGTTGGCGGCACATGTGGGCGCACTCACTGCGGGTGGCTGTGTGCCATCCCAGGGTCACGTGTCACCACTGTCTGCTGCGCACAGTGGGTGGGCTGGGGTATTCCGGACATGCACTGATTCCGTGTACCCTCCTTTGTCCTAGGTGCTCAACACCTGGCTGTGAACACCCGCCTTCTGAGGAGGATACTGGAGGTCTCCACTGCCACGCTGCGGGAGGCGAGGATTATGCAGAGGGCCATTCGCAGGTTATAGCACCAGGCTGCATTGGGGTGTGGCCACCCGTAGGGCCTGTTGGCCTGCGACTGTTCTACAACCCTGTCCCCCCCTTCCCTTGGCCTCCCTTGTCCCCTTGACTTGCTCTGACCCATGTCCCCGTCCCTCCCTTCCCTGGCTTAGCCTTCTTGTACATAGCTACCCCATTATCCCTGTTCCCTGTTTTTATCTGTATATAGTTGTGTTTTATTGATGTTGTAAATACACATTTCTATGGTTACACATCTGTGTCTGGGTCTGCTTTGCGGCTGGCGTGTGGAGCCATGCTGCAGTGTTGTGCATGGTGGCTGTGGTGTGTGCCTGGGGTGGCCAGGGGTTTTACCTGATGGTGTTCACCCATTGTTCAGTGGCTGTGCCCTGGGGTGGCCATGGTCTTTCAGTCCCAGTTGTGTGGCATGTGCATTGTGTGAAGTCTGCCTGTGTGTTGCCAGTTGTGGTCCCGGTGGCGTGGCGCGTGCATTCCTGTGGGGGGTTGCCAGTGGCTGTTCACCAGTGGCCATTGGTGCCACCCTGCCTCCATGCACCACTGTGGTACACATAGGCGGGGGCCTGCTGCCTCCCCACGTGCACTGGGCAGTGTTCTGTCGTGTGCCTGCCATGCCCCACTTCTAGCATCCTTGGCACCCTGGTGGCGAGATGTCCCACCCCAGTGGCTTGCTCCTTGCTGTGCCTGTTGCTGGTACATATGTGTCCTGGCGCAGGCACCTCTTCCCCTTGCGCATCCCTGATTGTGCTGTTGTGCATGTTGGGTTGCTCCCCGGCACAGCCCTGGTTGCACTGTTGCGCATGTTGGGTTGCTCTCCAGCGCAGCTCTAGTTGCACTATGGGGCATCTGTGCGATATTCAGCTGGGTTGCACTGGTGCATGCTGTCATGCGCAACCTTTGAATATCGCACTTGGTGCACCATGGCACACTGGATTTGCGCTGCGCAAGTCTTGCACCTGGCTTTGGCGCATTTCTGAATATCCCACCCTATGTTTTAAGGAGGTAGATGTTACCTGATTTTAGGCAACGAACTTGGAATGGGACATTTAATCCTATCTAAAGGGATGAAAGATTTGGTAACCTATAACTGTTGATCCCTGCTCATGGCTATTATGGTCAGTATAGAAACATAGAAACATAGAGGTTGACGGCAGATAAGGACCGCAAGGCCCATCCAGTCTGTCCATTTCCTTTTCTACCTTATAAATGTGCCATCGGCCTTTGCTCTATCAGTGGCCTATCTATTCATACTCATCTGTATTGCTCCCTTATGCCTATCCCATGCCTGTTTGAAGCCCTGCACTGTATTCATAGCCACCACTTCCTGAGGTAGGCCATTCCATGCATCCACCACTCTTTCTGTGAAAAAGAATTTCCTCACATTCCCCCTTAATCGGCCTCCCTCTAATCTCATGCTGTGTCCTCTTGTCCTGCTATTTTTCTTATATTTAAAAATGTTAGACTCTTTCACCTTGTTAATGCCCTTAAGGTGTTTGAATGTTTGATCATATCACCTCTCTTCCTCCTTTGCTCAAGGGTATATATATTGAGCTCCGTTAATCTGTCCTCATGTGTCTTCTGATGCAGACCCTGCACCATTTTGGTTGCTCTTCTCGGGACTGCCTCAATTTGGTTAATGTCCTTGTGAAGGTGTGGCCTCCAGTACTGCACGCAGTACCCAGATGGGCCTAACTAGTGTCTTGTAAAGAGGATTATTACCTCCTCTTACGACTTGTAGATACTCCTACTAATACACCCCCTAGCCTTACTCTACTGCTTTAGAGGTCTGTTTGGATGATTTCAGGTCATCAGTGATGTTGATGCCCAAGTCTCTTTCTTCCTTTGTGACTGCCAGCAACTCCCCTCCCAGCCTATAGGTGGCTTCAGGGTTTCTCTTCCCTATGTGCATGATCTTGCACTTCTTTGCATTAAATCCCAGTTGCCACTATTCTGACCATTTTGCTAGTTTATCCAGATCTCTTCTCATTCTGCCCACCCCATCTGGATCATCTACTCTGTTGCAGATCTTGGTGTCATCTGCAAACAGTCCATCTGAAATGTCACTAATGAACATATTGAAGAGGACTGGCCCCAGGACTGATCCCTGAGGTACCCCACTTGTGACTTGCATCTCTTCTGACTGTATACCATTTACCACCACTCTCTGTTTTCTGTCCGTCAACCAGTTTGACACCCAGTTGACCAACTTCTGACCCACCCCTAGCCTACCCAGCTTATTTATCAATCTTCTATGTGGAATAGTGTTGAAAGCTTTGCTGAAGTCAAGGTAAGCAACATCAACTGCTCCCCCTTGGTCCACCACTCTGGTTACCCAGTCAAAGAAATCTATGAGATTAGTTTGACAGGACCTTCCTTTTGTAAACCCATACTGTCTTGGATCCTGTGCCCCTATGGATTCCAGGTGTTGCACTATCCTTTCCTTAAGGAGTGACTCCATAATCTTGCCCACTACTGAGGTAAGACTGACTGGTCTGTAGTTCCCTGCCTCCTACCTGCTACCACTCTTGTGGAGCGGGATCACATGAGCCCTTCTCCAGTCTTCTGGGACTTCTTCTGTGCTCAGAGACTCACTAAACAGTTCTGCTAATGGCTCTGCTAGTTCCACCCTTAGCTCCTTAAGTACCCTGGGATGTATGCCATCAGGTCCCATTGCCTTGTCCACCCTGAGCTTAGCGAGCTCTTGTAGGACCCTTTCTTTTGTGAAGGAAGTAGTGCTCACCTCCCTCCCCTCTGTGTCCATGGTGCAGAGCTGTGGGCCCTGCCTTACCTTCTCTTCAGTAAATACTGAGCAAAAGTATCTATTTAGGATAAATGCTTTTACAGGGTCCTCCTCCTCACATGCCCCCTTTTCTCCTTTGAGCTTAGCAATACCCCCTCTGGACTTTCTCCTTTCACTAATATATCTATAGAAAGTCTTGTCACCTTCTTTTACTGTTCGTGATAGTGTTTCCTCAGTTTGGGACTTTGCCTGCCTTACTGCCTTCCTGGCTTCCCTTAGGGCAGTTTGGTATGCCTCCCTATCTTCATCCCACTGTGTTCCCTTATATTTCCTGAAGGCCAGCCTTTTGGCTCTGACCTTTTCTGCTACTGTATTTGAGAACCAAAGTGGTTTCCTTCTTCTTTTGCACTTCCTTTTCTGTCTAACACAATGGGGTGTTGCTTAAAGTATTGCATCCTTAATGCTTGCCCACTTTGCCTGTACCCCTTCACCTGTGTTTCTTTTTGCCAGAGCTAGCTTAACTCTGTTGGCCATCTTATCAGTCAGCTCCTCTGAAGTCATATATTTTTGCCTTGGAATGGGATGATTTAGATGTAGTGGCCAAATTGAACCATACCATGTGATGGTCACTGGCCCCCAGGTGACCTTCTACCTGGAGATCTGTGATCCCTTCCCTGTTAGTCAGTACTAGATCTAGGATAGACCTGTCTCTTGTGGGTTGTTGTACCAGTTGTTTGAGGCCCTCCCTCTGCAGGGAATCCACCATGTGTCTAGTTCTGGCAGATGTTCCTACTGGTATTGTCCAATCTGTATCCGGCATGTTGAAGTCTCCCATTATCAGAACCTCCCCTTTAGCTATCATGTTTTGTATATCTTCTAACAGTAATATGTCTATGTCCTCCCCCTGGTCTGGGGGCCTGTGGACAATCCCAGTTCTTATGGCTGTCCCATTTCCTGTTTCCAGGGTGACCCACAGTTCTTCTGGCTCCTTATGTGTATTCTGAATTTTTGTAGCTTTGATATTTTCATTGACATACAGGGCCACTCCACCCCCCTTTTTGCACCTCAGTCTCTTCTGAACAGTACATAGCCAGGTACTGAAGTCTCCCAAGTGTGGTTACTGGTAAACCACGTCTCACTAATTGCTACTATGTCCAGCTTATCCTCTGACATTATTGCCTGCAGTCTGGGATCTTATTTCCCAGGCTGTGAGCATTTGTGTACATGATTTTCCATTGGCCAGATTTCGGTGTGTTAGTTGTTGGGTGAGGTTTAGCATTTCCCCTGTGCGTCATATGGGGAGATGGACCTTTTTTCTTACCTGGTGATGCAAATGAACTGCAAATATGCTGAGTCCCTGTTTGACCACTAGCTGAGGGGGGAGGGGTGTTCTTCCCAATCGACGTATGATGTGCTGCACCCCTCTCTCCATTTGCTAGTTTAAATATTCTGCAAAGATGTCAAACTTCTGCCCCAATGCACTGACTCCCTCCTTAGTAAGATGCAGTCCATCAAATTTAAAGAACTTTCGCTCCCAGAACTGTTGCCAGTTCCCTACAAATCTGTGTCCTTTTTCCTGGCACCAGCCCTTGAACCACATGTTTAGCTCCCCTAAATATGTTATATTTAGATTGGATAACCTATTTAACTCGCTTATATACTAACAAAGAAGTGTTGGAGTTATTTAGATCATCCTCAGGTGAAGGAACAATGTACAAGGACAATCTACTGATTCTGTTACTGTAAAAATGAAGTGCTTGTTTGTGCAAGCCTAGATAATCTTGTAATGCGTACCTGTTTGGACATATATGTAATGTTTTATTACATAAACTCTAATAACATATAAATACAAAAAACATTATCAGCAGCAGGCAGCCAGAAGCAGTGTAGTACGTTGAATATGTTGCGAATATGTCTGAGAGTCTGTGACTAGACGACAGTGAGTGAGTAAGGTCAGGTGAGTAGTGACTTCAGTCACTGTCAGTTTGAGACCTGTTCGTCCTGCTGCTAGCTAGCTTCAAGTGCTGGTGTGTGTGGTTGTTGGGGGTACAGTTTGCTAAGGAAGGCACACTACTGTACCTGGCCTGCAGTAATTACATTTTCAGTTTGTTTTTTGTTAGTTGTTAGCTGTTGTGTTCAGTGTTTGGTTCACGCTGGCCTGTGGTGATGATCAATAGATTAGAACTAGAATAGAGTGCGTTGTGTCTTTCTGCTGCTGCTCAGCTGCTTTGAGTGGTGCTGTCAGGCTGTATAGGGGAGGGGTTGGAGGGACGAGGGACATTGTCTGCTCTGCTATGCCTCAACAGATTAGACTTACTGCTTTCTTAACATTAAGTGATTAACTCAAACATTTATTGGAATTTGTACTGCAATGCAATGGCACCAGAACTAAGGCAAAGCTGCAAAAAAAGATAGCCAACTTGTCCTGAAACCACCGACAAGGAGGTGGTCAGTGGATATGATCTAGGGCATGATGACATAAAAATGCAAAGTCAACACCTGACCTCAGCTGATGTAGTAGGAGGAAGACGAGGCACAATCTAGTGAAAACATACATAACACTTGTTCAGTATGCTTTCATTGAGTGTATTCTCCCTGGAAAAATAGTGGTGGGGGGGGGGATGGTACAGTCCACTAGCTAAGCATTGAACAGTGAACCAAGACACTCATTGCAGTTTCATCACATCTAGATTTACAGTACAGCCTTGAGCATATCATCTGACCTCACACCTTCTAGTACTTCAGTCTTTTTCAGTTTGCACAATGCGTAGGGGAAGAAGAATGTTTGTCTTCCTTGTATAATAAATCTACCCTGGTAAAATAAACTGAAATAGTAGCTCAGTATGTACTTTCATATTTGAATGTTCCCTTTTCCTTTTCAGGGCTTATAACACATCTTATTAGCCTATTCAAAAATCAGTGAAAAAAGCATTTGTTTCCAGCTGGCATTAAATATAACAGTGTTTACCATTATAACAAATTGCATTATTAATTTATGTAGTTGTTAGCTGGGAAAGGAGGGTTGCAGTTTCTACCTTCTGTCAGCCTCATCCCCATGGGGGGTGACGTACAGGAGCAAACTGGAATATAGGATTTGCTTAAGCTATTTGTGGTATAGTGATCGAATTATGCATTATAAATTACCATTCTGTGGAGTTCTTGTATTTTATTCTGTTTTCTAGTCTATTAAATATCAGTTGTGACTCAAAATGAGTTATTTTCTCAGTCCACTGCCTGGTTTAACCAAGTAAAGAAAAAAAAATATACAGTGATGTCACAAATATAGAACTTGTGAAATCAGTTAGCGGCAGTCTGTTCTTTTGAAAGACACAGTGAAACAAGTGCTGCACTATTTTGCGTATTTTGTAGACTAATACCAAAAGAAGTAAAAACAAAAGAAAATGTGGTGTAATTTTTTTTATTTTAAGCCTTTATATTAGTACCCAGCTTTCCTTTAAGAAAGTGGCTTGGTGGTGTGTGGTGCTAAGCTGCAGTGCAGACAGTGACTGCATACTGTATTTGTTGTTTTGTTTGGAGTTACCAGATACCTCCTACTTGGTCTGAGGAGTGAATCAGAGCAAACAAGATGCTGGGATACATAGCTAGGGGGGGACCAGTATTGGGAGAGAGGAGGAAATAATGCCTTATACAGGTCACTGGTGAGCCCACATCTAGAGTATGGAGTTCAACACTGGTGCTCACAACTCAAAAGGAGACATTAACCTGCTGGAGAAGGTCCAGAAGTCAGGAGGGCTACAAAGATGATAGCGGGTCAGCAGGGTAAGGTGTATGAGGAGAGGCTGAGGGCAGTGAACATGTACTCCCTAGAGGCCTAGAGGACAGGAGGGGGGGGGACATGATTGTGACCTTCAAGCACTTGAATGGAAGACAAATAAGGTGGGTAAGGTCAGTGGCAACCATAACAAGAGGGATCTGTTCAGAGGAAAATTACTAATTGTATTTATTTATTTATGACATTTTGATAGCCGGGTGAGCCCACTGAGACCAGCAGTCCCTTTTTCAGGGGCGACCCGGAAATTTAACTTACTAATAGTGCCACCCTACTTCCTGCTTCACCTGAAGCAGCTGAGTGCCTGCTGCAGCCCCAACCAGAATATAGTATTTTGATAATGTGAAGTGGGGAAGGAGCCGCAGGGCTATACATGCATTGTAATGCTACTGGCAGCAGTGTTGCGGTGGGCGGCATTTGCATACTACTAAAACTTACAACATGCAGTGGCACATGTAAAGGAGGGGGTACTACATGTAATATTACCCCCTTTACATGACGTACCATACCACAGTATTTGATAAGTAGTATGACAATGATGCCACTGCTGCCAGCAGCATCATGTTTGGGCTTGTAAATGTAGTACAAGACATTCAATTACTACTACTGTAAGAACAATAATTAGGTTTCATGTAGGAAGGCGCCCAGCAGCTTAGGCGGACATGGTCTGTCCTCCTTAGGTAGCACCCTGGCCTGTGACCCAGCCAGTCCGCCCCTGCCTGGTAAAAACAAAGGTAAAAGATAAACTGTTTTCTGAATCAGTTTCCTTTAGAGTGCAAGCTACAGTGCAGTTATCCTCACTCTGGTAACATCAGCAGAGTATGGATAAATGTCAATATCCTCACTCTGCTGATGTCATCAGGATTTATCCTCACTGCAGTGGAAATAACACAGGATATCCTACTTAGAAAGCTCTCACCCCCCCCGAACAGCTAATATTCTTCAGGTGAAGCTACCTCTGGCTGGAAGCTGCAGTACTGAACATAGGATTTGCAAGAAAGTGAGTTGTGCTCACAACAGAGGGAGGTGAACCTTACAATTGTCTTTGGTTTGTAGCAGATATTCTGCAGGTGGAGGCTACTTCTAACTGAAAGGTGAAACAAGGAACTTAGAATTATCAGGAAAGACAGTCTTTCAAGCAACAGAGGGGGAGGTGGATCTAGCTTTACTTTTGTTACAATTCTTAAGATTTTCAGTGCAGGAAGAGTTTAAAGCACAGCTGACTTATTTTGGGGCTGACTGCTTTCAGAGCACAAACCACCAGGCTGTTTTGGGGCTGGGGAGGTTTACCTGTGTCTGATTTGGATGTCTGGATTTTTCTCTGTTTGATTGGCAGGGTATTTTCTCTGTCAAATTGTTGTGTAGGGCATCTTGCTGACAGGAAGGCACTCATCGCAGCAGTGGGTCAGAGCTTTTAGCTGATTGTTTCGTGAGGGCACAGTTTAGGCCCAACCCCTGCCACCCCTCACCCCACCCACCCCTGGAAATAGTTCCTTTATACCTCGTGTTCTGACATCATTTCCTCAAGAGTGCAAGGTGCATATCACTGTCATATCCTCTCTAGCACACTGCACTGACAATATAAGCGTACACATTGTATAATATATATATATTTCTATATAACAAACCAATCACACACACACACACACACACACACACACACACACACACACACACACAAAGTAGATAAACATGTGGGGAGTAGTGCAATATAATGGCTGTGGGGCAGCAGTCTTCCAGGAGTCTTTTTGGAGGCTGAGATGCTGCCCTATTTGCAGACAACTTTCTGCCCTGAAGGAGGAAGTTGCCCATCTTCAGGCCACACTGGACAGTAGTAGGGAACCTTTCCCAGGCCACACTGGACAGTAGGAAGGGAACCTCCCATCCAGGGAACACCAGAGCCACCACCACTACCTCAGAGGTTGCGAGAGAAAGCACAGCAGTTGGACCACAGTGAGCTCAGAGAGGGTGAGGATGGTGGAACAGAGGCACACCCAGTCAGTTGTTCCACTCCACAATCCATACACCATTCTGGGGAGCATAGCTCCCTATGGATACACCCCAGAGGAGACTAAGGAGGCTGAGGACAACTGTCACAAGGGAGGCCCACAGGAAGGAGGCAGAGGACACCACAGGGAAGGAAGCAGCTCCTGGTGGGGACTCAATTATTAAGGGATAGAACTGGGGGAGCAGGGAAAACTGAAGTAAGGTGCCTGCCTGGTGCCATGGCTTGGAGGAACAGGAAGCGCATCCTCAGGATCACGAGAACAGCTGCACGGGAGTCTGAGCTGGACGTCATTGTCCACCTAGGGACAAATGACTTGGCTCATAATGAGATTAGAGCAGTGCAGGAGGACTTTGTAGAGTTGGGGAGGGGCCTAAGACAAGTAGCACACACAGTATCCTTCTCAGAGGTGCTGCCTGTCAATGGCATAGGTGAGGTGAGGGTACTTTGCACCATGCTGTTTAATGAATGGTTGAAAAAATGGTGTGGAGCACAGGGGTTTGGCTTCACTGGGGACTGGGGTTCCACCTGGAGGGACACCAGCCTATACTGGCAGGATGGTCTGCATCTGTCCAGGAAGGGAGCAAGTATTTTGAGCAATCGGTTTAAATGCTTCATTGGCAAGCTTTTAAACTAGTCAAGGGGGGAGGCACTGATAAGCAGCAGGAAAATCCCAGCCTCTCCCTACAAAACAGGGCACTAAATGAGAAAAAGACTGAGGCAGAAAGGTCAGTGGGGGATGCTGCAACAGAAGGTAAAGCCATCAAAAAATGAAGAGCAATGAGTACCAATGCCCATAGTCTGGGTAACAAGCTTCCTGAATTAGTGGCCTTGATGGAGGAGGAACATCTGGATATCATGGCAGTCACAGAAACATAGTACACAAAACCATGACTGGGAGTAAACATACCAGGATACACTATCTACAGGAGGGACAGGAGGGTAAAGAGGAGAGAGTAGCTCTTTACATAAGGGAAGGAATCAAAGCAACAGAACAAAGGGTAAACAGGGAGGAGAAGAAGCACTGTGAAATTGGAGACAGGCAATGACACCACAATCCGCACAGGGTTGTATACAGACCCCCTTCTCAGAGGGAGGAAATGGACAAGGAAATGATAGAAAGTATACTTAGAATGGCAGAAAAAGGGGAGATATTGCTGATGGGTGATCTGAATATGCCAGATGTTAACTGGAGTGCAGTTGCAGCAGCCACTTCGAAGAGTGGGGTTATTCTAGATGCCCTACAGGGGGCATGCCTTAGACAACTAGTATTGGAGCCCACTCGAGAGGGATCAATCTTAGACCTGGTTCTCTCAAATGGAGATGGAGAGAGGATCACAGATGTAGAAGTGGGTAGCCATCTGGGAACTAGCGACCATCGAACAGTATGGTTCACAATAACACAGCAATAGAGCCAAGTCATACAAAGGCAAAAAGTACTGGACTTTAGGAGGGCTGACTTCACAAATGGGTGAGTGCCTATGAATGCACTAGCAAATGGACAGGAAGAAGGGTGGAAGAACAATGGAGAATAATAAAACTGCCATCACAGAGGTAACAAGCCTTTGTGTGAAGCAAATAAACAAAACAAAACGATGTAAGAAACCACTATGGTTCTCAAAGGAAGTGGCAGTGAAGGTTCAAGAGAAAAAGAAAGCATTCAGGAAGTACAAGGAATCACAGAAGGAGCAGGACAGAGAACTGTATCAGTTAAAGCAAAAGGAAGCTGGGAAGGCACTCAGAACAGCAAAGGCCCAAACCGAGGAAAAGATAGCCAACTCAGTTAAGAAGGGGATAAAACCTTTTTAGGTACGCCAGGGACGAAGGAAGACCAAGGGAGGGAGTGAGGCTTAATAAAGGGAGGGAGGGTGGGCAGAGGGTGACTGAAAAGGCAGAGATACTAAACAAATATTTTGCTCAATATTTACAAATGAAGAGTGGAGGTACCTAAAACAAACAGTAGAAACTCTCTGGATACAGAAGTTGATACCAGCCCATTTACAGAAGAAAGGGTTCTGAAAGAACTCTTAAACTGAAGGTGGACAAAGCAATGGGGCCTGATGGGATTCATCCCAGAATTTTAAAAGAACTAAGGGTAGAACTAGTGACACCACTGACTACCCTCTTTAACAAATCATGGGAGGATGGGATGGTACCGAGGACTGGAGGAGGACAGATGTATCTCTTCACAAAAGTGGAGCAAGGCAGAAGCAGGAAACTACAGACCTGTTAGTTTAACCTCAGGGATAGGGAAAATGATGGAATCACTTCTGAAGGAAAGAATTGTCAAGTATCTAGAGGCCAGAGGGGCACAGGACCCAGGCAGCATGGATTCCCAGTGGGAAGGTCATGCCAGACGAATCTGATAGATTTCTTTGACTGGGTGACCAAAGTAGTAGATCAGGGAGGGGCCGTGGACATGGCCTACCTAGACTTTAGCAAGGCATTTGACACAGTCTCACACAAAAGATTAATATACAAGTTAGCCAGCCTGGGAGTGGGTCCCAAGATGACAGCCTGGGTAAAGAATTGGTTGGAGAATAGGACACAGAGAGTAATAGTAAATGGAGTCCACTCTGAAGAAAGGGGGGGTTACTAGTGGGGTACCGCAGGGTTCAGTATTAGGACCGGTCCTCTTCAATGTCTTTATAAGTGACATTGCAGAGGGACTGGAAGGAAAAGTATGTCTCTTTGCAGATGACACAAAGATCTGCAACAGAGTTGATGCACAAGGGGGGGTGGAAAGGATGAGAAGGGACTTGGCAAGGTTAGAGGACTGGTCAAATGTATGGCAGCTTAGATTCAATGCTAAGAAGTGCAAGGTAATGCACCTGGGAAACAAATACCCAGGGGAAGAGTACACAATGGGGGGCGAGATACAACAACAAAAATGGAAAGGGACCTCAGGGTAGTAAAGGTGGGCAAGCAATGTGAGAGGGCAGCAAGGAGGGCTGGGGGGGATACTGGGATGCATAGGGAGAGGCATCACCAGTAGAAAACAGGAAGTTATTATCCCTCTGTACAGACAGCTGGTGAGACCCCATCTGGAGTACTGCGTGCAGTTCTGGAGACCCAATTCCGCAAAGACATAGACAGGATGGAAGCTGTCCAGAGGGAGGGCATCAAAAAGTGCAGGGTCTGCACTGGAAGACGATGAAGAGAGACTTAAGGAGCTTAATATGTATAGCCTCGAGGAAAGGAGGAGAGGGGACATGATAGAAACTTTCAAGTACCTCAAGGGAATCAACAAAGTCCAAGAGGGTAGCATCTTTCAAAAAAAGAGGTGTGCAAGAACAAGGGGACACAATTTGAAGATGGGGGGTGGCTCAGAGGTAATTTAAGGAAGTATTTTTTCACAGAGAGGGTTGTGGATGCATGGAACGGCCTTCCGGAGGAGGTTGTGGAGTCAAAAACAGTGGTGGAATTCAAGCATGCATGGGACAGTCATAAGGCAATTCTAGGGGGTGGGGGTAGGAAGAAGTAGGCTACTGGTTAACTAGGATCTGCAGCTTATCCATTAGGTAGGGAAATGGGCAGACTGGGTGAGCCAAGCGGTCCTTATCTGCCATCAAATTCAAATTCTATGTGGTATAAATATA
Source organism: Neoceratodus forsteri (assembly GCA_016271365.2). NCBI lineage: Eukaryota > Metazoa > Chordata > Ceratodontiformes > Ceratodontidae > Neoceratodus > Neoceratodus forsteri. The sequence goes on along the minus strand of JADMNL010000030.1, from coordinate 119,180,934 downwards.
TATATATATATATTCACCAGGTAAGTACACCGGGCAAAACTTGTTTATTTTCAGGCTGACCTGGAGAGTATGTCACAGGCAGAAATGGGGTAAACAAAAGTTGAGCCACCTGAAACAAATGTATTTGAACAAAGGAAGGGTGTGCATAATTATGTTCAAGTCAATTCAATGAATTACTTCTTAATTACAAGTGATTGATGTAGCAGTGTAATTCACTCTGATTAAATACTTAACATTACTCGAGGCGCAGGGGCACACAGTAGTATCTAATCATATAATTTATTAAACAGACAAACTTTATTGCATATTAATATGCCAGGATGTTTCAGCTCACATCAAAGGATCGCGTTTCAAATGACATTCATATCTCAATGGCAACATTAATATACTGATTAAATAAATACATTAGATTTTTACATGCAAGAATGGTATGTATCTTGGTTTGATTCCATGACTGAGATCTGCTTGCATAGTTGAAAATCTGTGTCATAATTATCTTCTTCTATTAGTTTTTTTTTATGCTGTTTGACAACTGTATGGAAACTCTGTTTCAGCCCAGAGGCAGCAAAGAGTGCAATGGAGTCCTGCAGGCTGCTGAATGTTTTCAAAATGAATGAAGTAGGACTAGAGTTTAAGGGCTTGTGGTACAGTAGTGGTGCTACTGCCTGCCACACTAGCGACCCTGTTCGGGAGTGGATTCAGGTCATTTGGGGTCAGACAGGGGAGAGAGGATGGAGCATTCTAGGGACAATACAGGCTCAGAGGGGATATGGGGAAGTACATTTTCATGGAAATGGTGGTGGATGCCTAGAACAAATTATCAGCAGACATGGTGGATATCAAAACAGTAGTAGGATTCAAGCATGCACAGGATAGACACAGGGGGACCTTAGTAACAGGGCTGGGGGGGGGGCTGCAGATTAAGTAGGGTGTGCAATGACAGAGTAGGTAGGATATTTTTAGGGCAGACTAGATGGGCCAAGAGGTCCTTTTCTACTGACAACTTTTATGTTTCTGTCTTGGATAGTGGGGGTTGCAGTGTCCCACTATTAAACTGGCACTTGACAAAGGCCAGGTGTAGCACAGCGCGACTGCGTCAGTAGTGGGAGGGGCCGCCCTTGGTTGCTGACACGTGTGCAAAGGCACTGTGTGCGGAGCATCACTACCCATTTGCGACTCTGAGGAGAAAATGCCAGAGGAAAAACCTCCCCAGACCTTCTTGGTGAGTCCCTGTCCCTCAGCAGACTCCACATCACTGACTGGCCTGGACTCTGGGACATCTGGATTGTACTCTTGGGGGAGGAGGACAGCCCACTCCCCTCTGGCCCACAACACCAAGATGGAAGCACTCAAACAGAAATAATACTTCTTTTCACATAAGTTTCAGTACAAATGCAGTGATTTATTTAAGTAAAGAGCAAGCCAGAGCTACACTTTACTAACCCCAGCGCTTCAGCTGTTAGGCCTTCCTCAGGGGGTGTGGTCTGGAAACATACCATTTTCATTTAAATATACAAAATAAATGACATCATAGGTCAGGTTGCACAAAGTGTTAAAAGACAAATATATAACAAAATACGAAATATAAAAAAATACAAATACATCTAAAGAGTATCAAAAAGTCTATACATATGTTATACAACTTCAAATTAGAGGTCTCATTTCTAAAGATAATTTTCTTAGATTTTAAATTATTTCTGTGTTTCTTTTAGTCAATCTCTCAAAAAGTTAGACCTCATGAAGCTGAAGTGCAAGACAAGAATGTAAGAAGATAGAGCAATGGGAAAACACAGTGGGAGGATAGCCGGGGGGGGGGGGTAATCAGTAGGGGACTCGCCCAGAGCCAGGTAGGCTCCAGAGATGGTGGGTGATGGGCCTGGGGGACAGTAACGCTGGGGGCCAACCAGCAGAGAGATTATTAAATGATGGGGGAACAAAAAAAGATTAGAGTTTGAATGGAGCCCTTTCCATTTGGAGGTGATTTAATTTTAGTACTGACCAACATTTTTTTTTGTTTGTCTTTAGTTAGTCTGTTTACTCCTCCTCCACTGCTAGTACAGGCTATCCTTCTCACTGACCCCCCCGTCCCCATCACCCGCATCTCGGGACTTATCTCAATCCCAGTGCTTTCTCCATGGCTTACCCCTGTGGCAGTGGTCAGTGGCTTACTGCCAACTAAACGGATCCGGTTCCAGGAGAGTGCCCTGTAGTCAGTGTGGAGCCTGCAAGGGGTCGATGTCATCCTATGCTGCACCCAGCCATTTTCCTCCACTTTTTCTCCCCTGGAGGAACAGACATGCAATGCTGTCCAGATCTATCCACACACGCTCCTGTGCGTGGGACGTTGCCGGCTGCAGTTCCTCCATTACTCTACCTGTGGTCCCTGGCAGTTTACCTATAGCACTGCAACATCTACAGGACTGACATCCCCAACAGCGACAGACACAATGCTGAGTGTTGGCATTGTACTGTCGGGGATGTCAGTGTGTTTTCTTTGGGGGGCTGCATCCCTCCCCCACACACACCTCAGTCTCTAATTGTACAACTTCAAGTCAGAGTTGTCTCAAGGAGGGGGCCAAACACTGGGAGATGCACCACCTGTGTCTCCGGGAACCATCACAGTGACCCAATGCTTTTCATCAAATTCTGTCTCTGTGATGGTCTTCACGGTGGCGGTGGCGATATGTGGTTGGCATACCGTCCCAGGCTGCCTGCACCCCTAGCAACTAATAGAGGCCAGACATATGCTGGGATCTGCATCCCTCATTTTCCAGAGGAGGAGAGCAGTCTGCCGGATGCTCAGTCCTCCTTTTCCTGGCCAACCCCCAGTGACCCAAGTCCATTCCCAAACTCAGGACGCTGGTGTGGCGGTAGGTGAGGCCTAGTGTCTCAGCCGTCCATGCCACCGGGCCAGCCTGACCAACATTTTCAGGGAGTGAGGGGAACAGAGGCTGAATTCTATACAAGGCAGCACCTGTTGGCTAGCTCACACAATTGTATTCTGACCCTCCTGATGGTGCTGTGGCAACCCTTTATGTGTCAATTGTCAGTGAGTCTCCTAACTGCACAGCAGAATCATTTTCAGGGATAGCCTAAACCAGACCAACACAACTCAATCCAGTATAACACAGCACAGCACAAGGCAACAGAACCCAGAAAAGCACAACATAGTACTGCACAGCCCAGCATAGCCCACAACAGCACAGCATAGTCCAGCATAGCACATAACAGCGCAGCATGGCCCAGTATAGCCCACAATATCCCAGACCTGACACCAGGATTTATTCCAGAACTACTTCTATTGCTGGTGCTCCCTGCCCCAGCTCACTCCCTTACTCCAGGCTGAGCCCAGGCCCCCCAAAACACTCTGTCACAGACGGTTCTATGTGATAACGGAGACAGCCAAAGGGCTTATCGGTTATTACGGCGAAGTCAGAGAGCTGAAAATCAATTTCGGTATTCTGACTCCCTGGCGCTACAACAAAAGCGGCACCGGGACTTGTATTTTTACATTTATGTGGGGGCTATGCCCATTGAGAAGGTTTCACCCCCACCCCCACTAAAGCGATTCTCAACCCGGGGTATGTCGGGGGGCAAATGAAAAAATTAAATCTAGGCCGGGCAGCAAACGAACCCTCACCCAGACCTGAACCTAGCACCCTAACCACCGAAGCTGCAAGACAACCCACTACAGCATGGGGCCAGCTCAGCAGCCTACCACAGTACCACCCCTCACATCCCTCCCACCCTCGCTGTGCATGCTCGCCCCACCCCCCCGGCATGCATGTACATGTAGCTACTTCCAGTCGCTACAGGTCGCCTATCTCCCCCATCCCCACCCCCCATTTTGAGGGTCACTCAATTGCAGTCGCCCACATCACAGGCTACCGTCACAGACAAGGGTGCCCCAATAGCGTGCCCAGCCAAGCCTCCAGCTTCACACATACACTCTGACTCCACCTCATGTCGGCAGTGCTCCCACCTTTTTTTTAACATATTTTCCCCCAAGATGCAGGCTGAGATCTCCCTCCATCAATGCCAAGCCCCATTTCCTACTTGACGAGACCCCACTCACCAACCAGTCCAGGACCCCAAGGCCCACCCGGTACACACTGTTGTGCTGCCAATCTGGCTTAACCCCCCCCCCCAAGGCTGGGTACAGCTTCAGCCACCTCAGCATTTCTTCCCCACCATCTATTTGGCCACCCACAGTAACAGTGATGACCTGGGATAATCCCTTGGATGGTGGTGGTGGTGGTGGTGGTGATCCAACAATGAGTGTGAAGGGTGGGAAGAGGTTTCTTTTGCCCAATCCTGTCCCTGATTTTTTTCAACTTAAATTCCGCCCTCCTCCCAGGAGTGTGCCATATCATTGGGTGTCAGCACGCCGACGCACGTGACAGACATTGGTGCTCGCTCTAACTTCCCTTTCTGAACACTTTCCCCTACACCACCACCTGTGGTCAGCCAGGTGACAGTAGAATAGTGGACCTGCAAGTCCCCCTCCCAGAGGAGGAGGAGTGCATCCAATGGGATGCTCAACCCTGCTCCCCCAGGCCAGCCATCCATCAGCCCTGGCTGGTTCCCAAACCTGGGTAATCAGCGTCACAAGCAGTGACGTTACCACTGCCAGGTGGCCAGCTTACCTCCACCTTTTATACCCTGGCACAGAATGACCATCTTTTCTGCCACTCCCCCTCCAGGAGAGACATAGGTTTAGCGGCACACCCAAACTTGCAGCCTCAGTTGGACATAGCTAAGCGGAGCTCTGCATTACCCATGCCTTACTAGCTGCACTCCAAACTCCATTCCCCCAATCTGAATGTCTGCATAAATAGATTTTAAAATGAGGACCTCATTGCACACACTTTCATTTTTCCCCAAGAAAAGTGGTTAATGGACAGCTGCATAGGACATAATTGTGGTAGTCCTTTTTCTTTTTTTTGAAACCTGACCATATTTATGAGTTTTGCATGCATCCAGTTCCAGAATATACTCAGTAAACAACTACAAAATATATTAAAAACATAATAGTACCAACGACGTTTTGTGATACTGAGTTTTTCTGACATGCATTGATTTTGTTTGCTCTCCTGTGCGACCTTGCTGCAATGGATTGGTAAGCCATCCTCTCTGTCGTTGATATTGACATGGTTCTCTCCGTTTCACTCCAGATTTCTTCTGGCTGGGAAATGCAGACCCCTCCCTCCCCCAGGAAATCCCAGATCAAAACGTCCCACCTCCCCGGATTACCCAAAAAAATCATAGACGAGTGCAAGTCCCATGATCTCACTTTGGACCACTGCAAATTATCACACTCCCTTCCAGATTGCTTCTCCTACAGGGCCCTTACAAACTGCTATACAAAGGCTGTCTGGGCTGTGGAATCACACTATAGCCATGTTTACATGGCAGTAGCCCTTCGGACTTGGGACAAAACAGTACGGTCCTGACCTTCTGCCACGGATCATGACTCTGTCTACACAGCCCCTCTCTGCACTGCTACTATCTGTGCTGGTGAGGGACCATGCCTCGGGGGAAGGGACATTTGTTCCTCCGCGTAGGCAGTGATGTAAACATGCATTTGAAGGCGCATATCTGAACTCACAGCTGTAAATTTCAAGTTGGAGATTTCCAGCTGTTACAGCCTCGGTTTTAAACGGCAACTACTTTGCTGCACTCAGGAGAGTCTCCTTTTTTGGGGACAATATTCGACTCTGTGCATTTGCTGAAAATGGAGACTCATCATGCACGAGTCCACGTCACGTCGGCTGTGCACGCGCCACAGCGGATGGGTTGTTGTGGTGCAAACTGTCCACTCAGCAGTTTGATCTGCTGTAAATCGTTCGCTCCACTCAGCATCCCCAGTTTTTCCAGAGACTGTGGGAGTGTCTTACTGAGTGGATTATCCTGATTCGGTAAGTGTCCACATGGAAGCTTTTGCACTAGAGCAACCCAAGCGATCTGGTTACTCCACTGCAAAAGTGACCGTGTAAACAGGGCTTATTTCAAGACCACTCTCCAGAGCAACCTTAATGCCCCAGCTAAATTCTGGAAGGTAATTCACTTCCTATTTAACCTTCCTACCCAGTTCGCTCTCCCAGTACTCCTAGTTAAATGTAACCTGCCCATTTTATCTTCAGCTTGATCCCATTCCCACATACCTTGCCATGCCACTGCGGGAGTCAAAAGCTGTTATAACCACAATTTTCTGAGCCATAATTATATTCTAAATCAATGCTGAACTGTACTGCCAAACCCAGAAGCACTGTGTATATCGAGCGCGCGCAAGGCCGCATGGGTATTCCAACCCATTTGGTGACATAGATTACACCGATGCTGTGAATGTAACAGCAGTGGCTGGAGCTTATTTTCCTTATTTTATTGCTTCCATGGGGGTGCTAATGTCTAAAATAATACAGCAACACCTGGACCGGGCGTTGCTGTAAGTATTATTTTAGGCATCAACACCCCATTGAAGCAAAAATATGAGTATAATAAGCTCCAGCCACTGCTGTTACATTTCACAGCATTGGTGTAATGTACGTCACTAAATGGGTTGGAATACACATGAAGCCTTGTGCAAGCTAAACTGGAACCCGTGCGGTGCTTCCAGGATCAGCAAATAGTTCAGCGTTGATTTAAAGTGAAACTATAGCCCATAAAATTGTGGTTATAACAGCCTTTGACTCCCACAACAGCATGGCAAGGTATGTGGGAATGGGTGTGGGCTGAAGATAACTAGGATGGTATCCTTTAATGGTTTATCTGCTTCTGACCCTCCTTCTGTTTCAGCTCACTTCAATGAGTTCTTTACCACTTGTGCTCTCCCTTTCCCCCCACTCCTGGCTCCTCCCCTACCCCACTTGTTCCACCCCGTTTCCATTTCCCCCCATCACTGCCTTGGAAACCCTGCTTGCCTTTTCCTCCCTCAACCTGCCCAAGTTCAGCCTCGACAGGCGGGATCCAAAATTCCTTCACATGTCAGCTCCGGCCATCTCTTTCTTCACTTACTCACCTCCTTAACCTCTTTTTCTCTCTTTGTGCTGTTCCTCAGTCCTGGAGGATTGCCAAAGATCTTCCATTCCACAAAGGTGGAGACCCCCCCCTTCCCTGGTGACTTCTATACCATCTCCCTCTTCCCTGCACTTGCAAAGCTGCAAGAGAAACTCATCTAGTCCAGACTTTCTGACTTTCTTTCCTCCAGTTTCCTCTCCACCTTCTAGTCTGGCTTCCAAAGGTACCACTCCACCATCTCCTCCCTGCTGCATGTCACTGGTTCCATCTTCTCTGGGATGGCACAGGGGCACATCTCAGCAGCCATTTTCATTGATCTGGCCAAAGTGTTTGATTTGGTGTTCCATCCACTCCTCCTGGACAAGCTGAGCTCTGCTGGCCTCTCGGCTCCCAATATTGATTGTTTTTGTTCCTTCCTCAGAGGCCGCCAACATTCTGTACAGGTAGAAGGTGTCCTGTCACCTCCATTGCCCATCTAGGCTGGGGTCCCACAGGCTCCATCCTGGGTCCCATGCTCTTCTTCATTTTTCTTAACAACCTCCCATCCACTTGCGCCAACTCGCATATTCACATATATGTGGATGACACAGTCTTCTTCACCCTTGGTCCCTCTACTGCAGCTGTGGAAGGATTACTCCAGCAAGACTTCCACAACATCCTGTGCTAGTTCCACTCCAGCCAACTCCAGGTAAGCACTAGGAAAACAGTGTCCATGATCTTTCATACCAGCCAGAAATTGCCCAGACTCACCATTCTCCCTGTCTTGTCCACCTTGGATGGAAACCCCTTGAAGTGATTTAGACCTTCAAATACCTCAGTGAGTGGCTTTACCAGTAAGCTTGACTTCTCAACCCACATTGATGCCATCCATACCAAGCTCTGCTCCAAACTTGGTGCCTTTTACTGCATCAAGGACTGTTTGTCTCCACAGGTCCACCAGGAGCTTGTTACTAAAATGGTGCTCCCAGTCTTCAACTACACAAATACAAATGTGACACCACCTCCTTCTCTTCTGTTGCTGGACTGGACACCCTCTGTAATACAAAAACAGTAAAGCCACTCCACATAGGCAGTTTATGCCAGGTAAGGAACGTAAGCACAGGCACACAAAAAACAGCACTGAACATCAAGTTATGCTTATATGCACAAAATTAAAGTGCAGAGTGAGTGCAAAACTTGCATTACACATGTGCAAAAGTAGCAACAGGCAGTAGTAACTTTCCAGGTAATGGATGCAGAGAAAACATAGAAACTGCCAAGCTGGCAACTCGATCAGTTTCATTTAATGCTTTGCCAAGAGTCCCGGATGTAAAAATGTAGTGTTTAAAGGTATATAATAACTGGCTCTAATGTAATTCATCATTATGACCAGCTAGTTATAATAGTGAACATGTGCCTCTTCTTCTTTGGGAAAGCCGCAAATCAGACTGTGGCTCATACTACACTGTTCTGTCTACTATGCTCAGTAACCTCATCACCTAGAAAACCACTGGTTGCCATAACTATGGCAATTTTACTTTCACTTGTCCCGGACGGACTTCATCCAAAATTGCTTTTTGAGACCAAGGTGTTGTTAGTAGAACCCATGTACCAAATATTCAATTTATCACTCAATAGCGGAAAAGTGCCCCAAGACTGGTAACTTGCTATAGTGGTCCCAGTACATAAAAAGGATAGTAGGTCAGAGATAGGAAATTATAGACCTATAAGTCTAACATCGATCTTGGGTAAGACACTGGAATCACTTATTAGAAATAGGTTGGAGACAGATATGCAAAGTAAGGGACAAATAGATAAGACTCAGCATGGGTTTAAAAAACATCATTCATGTCTAACAAATATGTTAGTCTTTTTTAACAGGGTCAGCCAGCTTTTGGATGGAGGTAAACCAGTGGATATCATCTACCTGGACTTCAAAAAGGCTTTTGATTAAGTCCTTCATGAAATATTAATAAGTAAAATTGTTTCATTTAATATAACTAACACACTTACACAGTGGATGCAGAATTGATTGATACATAGGACCCAGAGGGTAAGGATTAAGGGGCACATGTCAGGGCATGAAAGGGTTACAAGTGGCATGCCGCAGGGCTCTGTGCTGGGGCCGGTACTGTTCTCCCTATTTATTTCAGATTTTAACAAAGGCATTGAAAGCGAATGTGTCAAGTTCTCAGACAATACCAAAATTTGTAATATGGTTCCAAGTAGTGAAAATGCAGAAATGCTCCAAAATCATCTAAATAAGTTACAGGAATGGGCTTCAAGAAACAAAATGGAATTTAGCATAGATATGTGTGCAGTTATGCACCTGGGAATAAATAATAGGGAACAAGATTATGTTCTAAATTATACAAAGCTAAGAGTGGTTGAAACTGCGAAAGACTTAGATATATAAGCGAGGACCTGTCACCTAAAAACCACTGCTTAACTACTGTAAAGAAAGTAAACAAGATTATTGGGGCAATTAGGAAGTCATTCATAACCAGACACAGAGCATGACTGCCACCACTTTACAAGAAATGAATTAGACCACATTTGGATTATTGCAGCCAGTTTTGGAGCCCCTAGCTGTGAAGGGATATAAACCTCATGGAGAGGGTACATGAAAACTAACCAGGACAATATCTGGTCTGCAACATAAGACCGGCAACGAGAGACTAGTGACATTGGGGCTTTATCCACTAGAAACAAGAATATCCAGTGGGAGCCTACTTTTTATGTACCAGGGCCCGGATATTCAGACTGCACCAGGCTGCAGCGCAAGCCTGGGTGCAGTGCAACTTAGCTGCGCAGGGGCGTTGACTGGGCGATATTCAACAGAGCTGCGCCATGGCACAGCATTGCTGAATATCGCACCCTGGCCACCTGCAGTGTGCATGGCGCAGTGGCACTGCGCCAGCACAAGTGGCCAGAGTGGAGCAGGGGGATGCGCTAGGCGCAACAACCACGATATTCAAAAGTGCACATGCAAATGGGGCCATAATGTATGCAAAGTGCAAATGGAGCCATTTGCATGTCATTATGGCCCCATTTGCATGCATGTGCGCCGATCCCTGGCAACTTGCACTTGGCGTCCTGCTAGGCAGCAGCCGTCGGGGACCGACACCCCCTGCACATCGTGGCAATGTGCCCCTCTGCCTGATCATGGGCAAATGTAGATTAGATACACGTCCAATATCCCTGGTGGTCCAGTGGGCTGCTCGCAGCCCGGTCGCGGGCATTTGTATTGAAAAATAATGTCCTATATCCCTTGTGGTCCAGTGAACTGCTCACAGCCTGATCACAGGCATTTCTACTAAAAAGTAATGTCCTATATCCCTGGTGGTCCAGTGGACCACTCGCAGCCCGATCGCATACAGTGTCAGTCGGCAGGTGGCGGGGCAGCATGCGGGTGGGGTGCTGCCACCCGCCACTGACCGGGGGGGACCGGGGTGGTGGGGCTCAGTGGGCAGGTGGGGAGGGGGGTACCGCTGGATCACCAGGGATATTGGACTTTATTTTTTAGTACAAATGCCTGCGATCGGGCTGCGAGCGGTCCACTGGACCACCAGGAATCTAGGACATTATTTTTTAGTACAAATGCCCGCAATCAGGCTGCGAGCGTGCCTGCAATTGGGCTGCGAGTGGTCCACTGGACCACCAGGGATATTGGACAGTGCAGTTTCATACTTAAACCTCTGATCGGGCGTGGAGCAGTCCACTGGACCACCAGAGATACAGGATGAATATTTAAATCAACTTATGCCCGTGATCGGGCATGGGGGGAGTGCTGTCACGAAGATGCAGCTGGAGCTCAGGTGGCCACCCACAGGTGGCAGCTGCCGTGTTGCGTCTTGCAATACGGCAGCTCACCTGTGGGTGGACAGCCGTTGTTCCTTTTTTTTGGCTCACCTGTGTGCGGCGCAGGTAGGGGTTGCGCATGCATGGACTCCACACATCCCGGGCTGAATATTGGGATGTGCAGAGTATGCATGGGCACACCCCCCCCTACCTGTGTCGCATACATTACTGATGCACTTTGGTGCATTGGGATTTGTGCCAGGCACAATCCCTGTTTGAATATCGCGCCGGGGCGCATCAGTGGGTTGCGCATGGTGCAACCCTTCTGAATATCCGGGCCCAGATGTATAGTGACCAGGAACTAATGTCAAGTTTGGGGGTAGAGAAAACAGACAAAATCTTCAATCTAAGGAGCCATAACAACTTAAATTGTCATATCCAAAACGTAACCGTAGAAGAGCACTCTTTACCCAGAGAATAGTTATTCTTTGGAATAAGCTACCTAGAGACATAGGTGAGGCAGAAACCTTTTAAATATTCAAGGGAAAACTGAACATGTACCTACTAAGTACAATCCAGGATTACATATACCCCTAATGGGGAGACAGGTTTTATGGGCTTCCGGCCTCCTACCTGTCTAAGATACCGAGCATTATACAAGACTGCAGCTAAATCTGTCAAAAAAGCACTTCCTATTTTACAATGTTTAGGCCTTCTTTTAAAAGTTTAGCATATTTTAATATGAGTTAACAAATATTTCTTATTTGAAATGCTTTCTCTTTCCTGCACATGCTCTGGGAGTGGCAATGCCACAAATGAAACGGTTTTGCACTCTTCAACTATAATTTAAACTTTAAGTTCTCAGAATTTACAACTCATTTCCCTATAGAAATGTGAATGAGCTTTCTAATAAATCATTCTAAGCATTCCTGCTTCCTTTGTTTTGCCTATTACATCAAGTATATAAACAGGCTTATATTTATATAATTACTGAGGTGAAAAAAATGCAATCCCAGCAACTACTGTATATTAATAAAAAGGGTAGTGTGTAAAACACACATTTTCCAGTTTTGGAGACCACATCTCTGGAAGGACATAGACAGAGTGGAGGCAGTCCAGAGAAGAACAACTAAAATGGTGCAGGGTCTGCATCAAAAGCCCTACGAGGAGAAAGTAAACACCTCAATAGGTACTCCCTGGAACAAAGGAAGGAGGGGAAATATGACAGAGACCTGTAAATATCTCACGGGGTAAATAAGATACAGGAAAAAATTATTTTTCAAAAGAAATGATGCTGAAGAACAAGGGGACATGCTATGAAGCTGACCCAATTTTGGAGGCATTGGTTCCTGCCAGGTACCCTGTGGATCACTGCCCAAGGAGGGATCGCAGGGGCGGGGGGTGGTGTGGCCATCTGTTTTAGATCCAGCCTGAATTTCTCCATATATCTGGTGGGTTGTACCTCATCATTTGAATGTGTGGTACTGCATGGGGATCCAGGTGCAAGTTGCAGAATTATTTTGGTCTACCGCCGTCTGGGTCGGGTGGAGAATTTCTACAGGAGGCTGCGTCTTCATCACTGACGTGGTGATGGAGATTCCCAGATGGTTGGTTCTGGAAGACTTCAATGCCTGGATCAATTATGAATCCTCACAATGTGGTTGTAACCTCCTCTATTTGATGATATCACCAAGATAGAGCAGTCAACAGGGAGAAGGACAGGGGTAGATGGAGAAAAAGACAAAGGCAGTAAGGACAAGGATGAGGCAAAAAGAAATAAAGCCATAAAAAAATGGAGGGTAATGAGTACCAATGACCGTAGTCTAGGTAAAAAGCTCCCCGAAATGGTGGCCTTGATGCCTGGATATCATGGCAGTCACAGAAACATGGTACACAGAGAACCATGACTGGGATGTCAAAATACCAGGGTACACAATCTACAGGAGGGACAGAGAGGGAAGAAGAGGAGAAGTAGCTCTCTATGTAAGGGAAGGGATCAAAGCAACAGAACTAAAGGGTAAACATGGGGGGAGAGGAGGCACTGTGGGTCACCCTGGAGACTGGAAATGGCTCCACAATCCGCACAGGGGTTGCATACAGACCCCCGTCTCAGGGGGAGGAAATGGACAAGGAAATAATAGAAAGCATCTTTGGGATGGCAGAGAAGAAAAAATTACTCACCTTAGTAATGTTGTTTCTTCTAATGGAGTCTTGCTATATTATGACAATTGCAGTTGACCCAACGAACTGCTCGAGGAGGGTGAAGAGTTAAGTTCCATACAAGGCATGGAATCTTGAGCGACTCGGTTGAAAACTCTGTCTGTTTTGCTTCAAACCTAAACTGTCAGATCTTTATGAGCAAAACTCACTAAGGTTCTGTGTGGAAACTGTAAGCCTACTCTAGCCAAATGGCTACTAAGCACTAACACATTTTCTGGTCCCAAAAACAAGACAAATCAGGGGACCAAGAAAATGAAAATTCAACAACAACAAACAACAATGGCAAGCACTAGATGCCAACAACTCACTACCCACCCACATCCCAACAGCAACAAGAGGTTCTGAGAGGGGCAGGTGGGGGGGAGGTCATAATATAGCAAGACTCCATTAGAAGTAACAACATTACTAAGGTGAGTAATTTTTCTTCAAACAACATGAAGTCTTGCATATTATGACAATTGCAGACTCATATAGCAGTACCTCCATGAGGAGGGCAGAACTTAGGGAATAGGCTCTGAAGCAAGGCTGGTGTTAAACTAAGCATCACTCCCAGCCAGGATGTCCAAGGAGTAATGCTTTGTGAAAGTATGAACTGTTTTCTAAGTAGCTGCTTGACATATCTCTAAGATAGGGATGTCCCTGGCAGCAGCCAGGACATAGCTGTACCTCTGGTAGAGTGAGCCCTCAGGCCTGAAGGGGGAACCTTACCCAGCTTTAGATAACAAAATTGGATACAAGAAACGATCCACCTGGCAATAGATCTTTTAGTGGCAGGTTTCCCTTTACCTGCCTCACCATAAGTGAGAAACAGCTGAAGGGAATCAAACCTGTGACCTTTGGTACGCTCTATGTAGTAGCTAAGACCTCTTTTGACATCTAAACTGTGCAATCTCCTCTCACCAGAGGAAGAATGGTCAGTGAAATACACAGGAAGAGACACAGATTGATTCAGGTGAAAGTCCGAGACAACCTTAGGCAGGAACTTTCTATTAGTCCTGAGAACCACTTTATCCCTATGAAAGGAGATAAAATCAGGTTCCACTGACAATGCTTGTAGTTCAATTATGCACCTAGCAGAAGTGATAGCTACCAAAAACACAGTCTTCCAAGCCAAGTACTTAAGCTCTGCTGAAGACATGGGTTCAAAAGGAGGTTGCATAAGCTGGGCAATGCAAACATTAAGATCCCATGCAGGGGCAGGATCCCTGAATGGAGGGTTGATGTGAACAACCCTTGAAAACTTAGAGAAACTGGATGAGCTGAGAGAGAAGAGGATTTACCTGCTGATAAGAAAGCAGAGACTGCTACCAGGTGCACTTTTAGGTAGCTGGTCTCAGCCCAAAGCATTTAAATGCACCATATAATCCAGAACTGTGGGCAAGCTGGCAGACTCTGGGAAATACTTCACCAGAGCACCATATGGAAAACCACTTCCATTTGGAGTTATAAGTAGCCCTGGTAGAAGGCTTCCTTGAAGCCTTCAAAACATTAAGTACACCCTGAGAAAGATGTAAGTCAGCAAACTCTAACTCTTCAAGACCCAGGCCTTGAGGTTGAGAGATTTGAGATTCAGATAGCAAACCCTCCCCTGTGCACAGGCTAACAGATTGTGATTCCTGGGAAGGCACAGGGGAAGGGGGACTGCTAGGGACAGGAGCAGTGGATACCAGGGCTGTCTGGCCCAATCTCGGGCAATCAGGATCATCTTACAAGGTTGAGATCTGATCTTGACTAGCACCTTGAACAGGAGAGGGAAGGGGGGAAATGCATAGAGAAACTTCCCTTCCCAATTGAGAAGGAAGGCATCCAGAGGGACTGAGCCCAACACTGGGGGCCTGCAGCAAAAAAGAGGAAGTTGGTGATTGTCTGGGGCTGCAAAAAGATCTATCTGAGGAGTGCCCCACCTGGCAAACACCACCTCCTGGATAAGGGGATCCAGAGATCATTCGTGATGGCCCTGTGAAATCCTGCTGAGAGCATCTGCCAGGACATTGTCTTTGCCTGGGAGGTGAACTGCCATAAGGAAGGTGTTCAGGAAATAAGCCAGAGACCACAACTTCATTGCTTCGGTGCACAAGGCCGTAGACCGAGTGCCCCATTGCTTGTTGATGTACCACATTGTAGTGGTGTTGTCTGTTCTGACTTGTACCACTTTGTTCTGAACAGATGTGGAAAAAGCTTGAAGTGCTAGAAAAACTGCTCTGAGTTCCAACAGATTGATGTGGAGCAGAGATTCCTGAGGGGACCACAATCCCTGAGTGGTGAGGTTGCCCATGTGAGCTCCCCACCCCAAGAGGGATGCATCTATAGTAAGAGTCAAGGAGTGAGACTGTGGGATGAAGGGTATCCCTTGTCTCAGATTGCTCTGATCCCGCCACCACTGTAGGGCCTGGATCAGGGTTCGAGTTACTGGGATCAACTTGGATAGAGGATCTCTTCTTTGAGACCAGAAGGCTCTCAAATGGAACTGAATGTCCTTCATCTGAAATCTTGCTCCCTGCACTACTGCTGTGGAAGCAGCCATGTGCCCTAGGAGCTGCAGAAAATGCCTTGCTGGACGAGAGACCTGCAGAGTGAAGGAGGAGGCCAGAGAAACCAGGGTCTTTCCCTTTCTAAAGGAAGGAAGGCTCTGCCTGTGTTGTGTGTCTGGTTCTGTGCCTATGAAGGTGAGAAGCTGAACAGGCTGTAGAACTGACTTTGGAAGATTGAGAAGGAAACCTAGAGATGTGAGCAGCTGCTGGGTGACTTGAAGGTGTAATTTGACTTGTTCTGGGGACTGGCCTACTATGAGCCAGTCGTCCAGGTAAGGAAAGATGGCAATCTTTTGCCTTCTTAAGTGAGCAACTGCTACTGCCAGGCATTTTGTGAATACCCTTGGGGCAGAGGTGAGACCGAAGGGCATTGCTCTGAACTGGTAATGGCCTGAGGGTAGTTCGAATCTGAGGTACTTTTGTGGGAGCTTCTGATGAGGACATGGAAGTAGGGCATCCTTGAGGTCCAGGGACGCAGCCAGTCCCCTGGCCTTAGAGAGGGTAAAATAATTCCCAGAGTCACCATTTTGAATTTTGGTTTTAAAAGGTGCTTGTTTAGGGTATCTGAGATCCAGGATGGCGCCATTCTCCTGTCTTTTGGGGTAAGGAAGTGGAATACAATCCTTTGCCCTAGTGTAGGGAGGAACCCTCTCTACAGCTCTGAGAGCCAAGAGGGTTGAAACTTCTGTTTCTAAGGCAGAGCCTCGAGGATTTGCAGGTGGAAAGGATCTGGCTCTCATCTTTGGAAATTTTTTGAAGCTGAGAACCAGTCCCTGGCTTATCACTTCCAGGACCCACTTGTTCGATGTTAAAGACTTCAGTCATGAACGAGTAAGCCAGCCTGCCCCTACAGGTAGTGAGAATCGGCCCTGGCCATCCCATCAGGGTGCCTGCTTGGCAGGAGCTTTAGGCTGAGGGGTGGTAGAGGCCTGCTCGCACTCGCCTGCCTCTTCCTCTGAAGAAGCCCCTCTGGGCATAGGCTGAAGAGGAGGCCTGGGCTTGGTAAAAGGCCTATGAAAAGGCCTGCCCTGCCCCTGAAATGCTCTTTGAGGAGTGGCCTGCCTTTCCTTGGCCTGTGCACTCCTATAGGTGGTCCTGTACTCATCCATTTTCTTCATATAATTCTCTGTCTGCTCTCCAAACAGAGGTTATCCACAACAGGAAAATCCATGGCCTTAGCCTGGGTATCCTGTGACAGGCTAGTACACCTGAGCATGCCATTCTACTAAAGGCCACAGATGTAGCCATGACTCTGGAAGATACATCATTAGAGTCCACTGCAGCATGGATTGCACCTTGGATGCCTCAATACCATCAGCAGCCACCTGTTCCAGCTCCCTGGCAAGTTGTTCAGGGACCTGCTTTGCTAGAGCCATAATAGTATCCCATCTGGATTTCTGTTATCTTGCAACATAAGCCATATAATTTTCCTGTCTGAATCCCAAAGATGCTGCCATGTACTGCTTCTTTGCCATGGCATCAATCCTCCTGGAGTCCTTGTCCGGGGGTATGTGAAGCCAAAGGAATATTTGCCTTATCACAGGCTGAGGCCTGTACAACCCCAACATGGCTGCATTGTTGTGAGAGGAACTCCGTGTCAGAGCCTGACAAAGTGTACCTCCTGTCCATTTTCTGTCCACAGGAAGTATAGAATGGGAAGCTTTTAAAATTTTTACTGTCTGTTTCCTGAAGGATTTGTGCATAGGAATAGACAGTCTTCGAGACTCTGGGATATCCATCATTTCCACATAGTCAGGCTCTTCTTGGTCATCCATAGCTTCTTCCATAGGAAGCTGGAGGGTTTCAGCCACTTTCTTATAGAAAATAAAATGAGAAGGGGAGTCAGAAAGCCTGGGGGGAGAAACTTCCATAGGTCTGTCTGGAGAAATATCCGGTTCAATGGGCACATCCAGACTGTCAAAATCACATTCACTCTCTTCATAATCTTCCTCCCCCTCTCCTCCGGTTCATAAAATTCCTCTATATCATACTCCTGAACCAGTGGAACCGACCGATCCGACAGCTTACCTGATGGTGCCGGTTCGGTCGGAACCAGGGAAAGTGACTGGACAATTTTGATCACTTTGGCTATCTCTGCAGCAGTTGGAGAAGGGATTTTTGGCTCCAGACCTGCTGACTTCCTAGTCCTTTTAACTGGAACCGACTCGTCCGAGTCAGCTCTCCTTTTGCCTGAGGAAGACTCACCCTGGTTAGAGGGCACTCTCTGGTTCGTTGGCACCGAACCGGGCTGGCTATCCAGGTCAATGGACTTCTAGCTCCTTTCCCTGAGCCTACCAACTCTCTTATCCCAGGTAGCTGCAGGAAATTCACACAAATCTGGCAGTCTGAATTGAGGTGGTCAAACCCCAGACAATAGACACATGTGGTGTGGGCAGCCTTTAGCAAAAGCTTCCCTCAAGACATCACAGTGTTGAAACCCAGTGGGACGTTTTTTCTTTTGGGTTTCTCAGACATAATGCCAGCCTAACCATAAAACTTGCCCGTTAACGGCCCTTAGCCAAGCAAGACACCCTTATCGGTTCCAAACCGTGTCACGGGTCGTGGAAAAAACCGTAATGAAATCTGTTTTTTTAGAACCGATAAGAACCTGGAACCGCACTTCTAAAGCAATTTAAAGTAATTTTAAACCAACCTCATCGGTTCAGGACTGAACCGATAATATCGTTTACAATTTCCACACAGAATAAATGTAAAACTTTGAATTACTTACGATACCACAGACAGAGCTTGAACTGACCGGTTGCAGTTTTATTTTAAAACAAATGCGGTTTGAAACCGAAATTATACACTTTAAAACCGACAAATGAACCGGCAGTACGAGAATCTCCGAGCAACCGTTCAGTGAGGCAGAGTAAAGAATCTGACAGTTTAGGTTTGAAGCAAAACAGACAGAGTTTTCAACCGAGCTCTCGCTCAAGATTCCATGCCTTGCATGGAACTTAACTCTTTCACCTCTGGAGCAGTTCGAAGGTTGGGTCAAACTGCAATTGTCATAATATAGCAAGACTTCATGTCGTTTGAAAGGGGAGATATTGCTGATGGGAAACCTGAATATAGCAGATGTTAACTGGAGCACCTTTGCTGCAGCCACATCCAAGAACAAAGTAATTATCGATGCCCTACAGAGGGCATGCCTCAGACAGCTAGTTTTAGAACTCACTCGGGAGGGAGCAATCTTAGACCTGGTACTCTCAAATGGAGATGGAGAGAGGATCTCCGATCTTGAAGTGGGTAGCCATCTGGGAACAAGCGACCACCAAACAATGTGGTTCACAATAAACTTAGCTGTAGAGTGAAGCCACACAAAAGTGAAGGTACTGGACTTCAGGAGGGCTCATTTGTCAAAATGGGAGAGTGCCTCAGAAAAGCACTAGCAAACAGGCAAGAAGGTGGGGTGGAGCAACAATGGGGAAACATCAAAACCACCATCACAGAGGCAACAAGCCTTTGTGTGAAGCAAATAAATCAAAATGAAAGAAAACACCACTATGGTTCTCAAAAGAAGTGGCAGGGAAGGTAAGGGAGAAAAAGATAGCATTCAGGAAGTATAAGGAAACACAGAAGGAACAGGACAGAGAACTGTACTAGTTAAAGCAGAAGGGAGCGGGGAAGGCAGTCAGAATAGCAAGGGCCCAAACTGAGGAAAAGATCGCCAACTTAGTTAAGAAGGGAGATAAAACCTTTTATAGGTACATTAGGGAGCAAAAACAGACTAAGGCAGGGATACTGAGGCTGAATAAAGAGGAAGGTGGTTGGGCACAGAGCGACAATGAAAAATTAGGGATTCTGAACGAATACTTCTGCTCAGTATTCACAATGGAAAAGCAGGGGGCTATACCTAATCCAGTCAATAGAAGCACTCTGGATAGGGGGGTTGATATCAGTCCTTTCACAGAAGAAAGGGTTCTGAAAGAACTCTTAAAACTGAAGGTGGTTAAAGCAATGGGGCCTGATGGGATTCACCCCAGAATTCTAAAAGAACTAAGGGAAGAACTAGTAACACCACTGACTACCCTTTGTAGTAAATCATGGGAGGATGGTGTGATACCTGAGGACTGGAGGAGGGTGGATGTGAGTCCCCTTCACAAAAGTGGGAGCAAGACAGAGGCAGGAAACTACAGACCTGTCAGTTTGACCTCATTGATAGGGAAAATGATGGAATCACTTCTGAAGGAAAGAATTGTTGAGTACCTAAAGGCCAGTGGGGCCGAGGACCCAAGGCAGCATGGATTCCCAGCAGGAAGGTCATGTCAGGCAAATCTAATTGATTTCTTTGACTGGGTGACCAAAGTAGTAGTAGACCATGGAGGGGCTGTGGATATGGCCTACCTAGACTTTAGCAAAGCATTTGACACAATCCCGCACAAAAGATTAATAAACAAATTAGCCAGCCTGGGAGTGGGTCTCAGGGTGGTAGCCTGGGTAAAACACTGGCTGGGCAACAGGACACAGCAGGTAATAGTAAATGGAAATCCACAGTGAAGAAACGGGGGATACTAGTGGGGTACCACAGGGTTCAGTACTGGGGCCGGTCCTTTTTAATGTCTTTATAAGTGACATTGCAGAGGGACTGGAAGGGAAAGTATGTCTCTTTGCAGATGACACAAAGATCTGCAACAGGGTTGATATGCAAGGTGGGGTGGAAAGGATGAAAAGGGACATGGCAAGGATGGAGGAATGGTCAAATGTATTTCAGCTTAGATTCAATGCAAAGAAGTGCAAAGTAATGCACCTGGGAAACAAAAACCCAGGGGAAGAGTACACAACAGGGGGTGAGATACTGACAGCAACAAAAATGGAAAGGGACCTGGTGGGGGGGTAGTCACATCAGATGACCTAAAGGTGGGCCAGCAATGTGAGAAGGCAGTAAGGAGGGCTGGGGGAATACTGGGACGCATAGGGATAGGCATCACCAGTAGAAAACAGGAAGTTGTTGGCCCTCTGTACAGACAGTTGGAAAAAACATCTGGAGCAATAATAATAGTAATAATAATATTCTTTATTTTTAATGTGCCTTTCAAAAATCAAGGTGCAGAACAGATTATAAAATCACACCATAATAAAACATTACAATACAAATTATTAATACATCACATCAGACAACATGATAAAATAGTAAAATCAAACTGTGTACAGTTCTGGAGACCCCATCTCTGCAAAGACACAGACAGGATGGAGGCTGTCCAGAGGAGAGTAACCAAAATGGTGCAGGGTCTGCACCAGAAGACATATGAAGAAAGAATAAAGGAGCTTAAGATGTATAGCCTCGAAGAAAGAGGGAGAGGGGGGACATGATAGAAACTTTCCAATACCTCAAGGGAATCAACAAAGTCCAAGAGGGTAGCATCTTCCAGAAAAAGAGATGTGCAAGAATAAGGGGGCACAATTTGAAGATAAAAGGGAGATGGCTCAGAGGTAATGTGAGGAAGTATTTCTTCACAGAGAGGGTTGTAGATGCATAGAACAGCGTTCCTGAGGAGGTTGTAGAGTCAAAAACAGTGGGGGAATTCAAGAATGCATGGGACAGACATAAGGCAATTTTAGTGGGGAGGGGGTAGGAGGAAGTAGGCTGTTGGTTAACTAGGCTCTGCAGCTTATCCGTTAGGTAGGGAAATGGGCAGACTGGGTGGCCCAAGCGGTCCTTATCTGCTGTCAAATTCTATGTTTCTATGTTTCACTGGGCCTTGCATAGGCAGTTGCCTCTGTGACCCAACATCAAAGCCACACCTTGGACCTGGTATTCTCACTGCATCTTCGGGTCACCGACCTTAAGATCGATCACATCACTTGGTCCGATCACTGTACAGTGAAATTCTCGTTTGGAGCCCCCCTTGATAGTCCCTCCCATGTTGAGATGATCAACTATCGTCCTTTAAGGGGATTGTCTCCAGAGGGACTGATGGCGGTATTTGATTTTTCCGGTGTGAGTGCTGCTTGTGCAGTTGGCTTGGGTGAAGTGGTGGCAGCCTATAATGTGGCTGTCTCGGGGGCACTCAATTCCATCACACCAGTCCATATATGACCCAGGTCCTCTCACCTGAGGCCCCTGTGGTTTAACGGTGCTCTTAAGGCGATGAAGACCATGGGTCGGATTTTGGAGCATTGCTGATGGAGTACTTGGTCAGAGAAGGATAGGCTGGCTTTGAGGAATCACTGTGCTGATTATTAAAGGGCAATCAACCATAAGAAGGCAGAGTTCCTGTCCAGGGTGATTGCTGCAGGGAGGAACAGACCAGCTCAGCTCTTTTGGACTGTGGACAGATTGCTCCATCCAGTCTGTCTACAGCCAAAAAGAGCTTTTTCAGTAGTACTCTGCAAACAGTTTGCTCTGTTCTTCTCTGACAGGGTATCCTCTGGGTCAGTATCTCGCCAGTGGGTCTAGGTCAGTCCCTTAGGGTGGGGCCTGGGTGGAGCATAAACACTCCAATTGTCTGGGCGAAGTGTCAGCTGGTGGAGATGGCCAAGGTCTCCAAGGTAATTTCGAAGCTGCAGCCCACTTGTTGTGAACTGGACCCTGACCCAACACATCTGTTAGTGGGTTGCATTGAGGCCATTGGTCCAGTGTTCACCAGGATGGTCGGGGGTTCACTTTTGGAGGGAGTTTTTCCTGACACCTTGAAGGAGGTGCTGGTGAAGCCCCTTCTGATAAAAACATCTCTCGACCCCAACGTCCTGGCGAATTATAGACCCATCTCCAGCCTCCTATTTCTAGGGAAGGTTGTTGAGAAGATATTGGCTTTGCAGCTCAAGGAGCACCTGAAGGCTTTTGACATCAATGAGCCATTCCAGCCCAGATTTAGGGCAAAGCACAGCACAGCACAGAGATGGCACTAGTTCAGGTGCATAATGATCTGCTCAGGGCTAGAGATCGAGGGGAAGGGTCAATTCTCATTCTCCTCAATCTGTCATCAGCATTTGACACAGTGGACCACATTGTGTTGTTGGAGCACCTTAGAGAGTATTGTGGACTCGCCAGTACTGTCATCAATTAGTTTGAGTCCTTTCTCTCAGGCAGGAGGTGGAGGGTGGTGATGGGGAATTTCTCCTCCTCCCCAATGCCCCTGACCTGCGAAGTTCCTCAAGGTTCAATCCTATCACCAGTGCTGTTTGTGGTGTACACGCTGCCTCTGGGCAGGCTCATTAGACAATACAGCTTGAGATTTCACTGCTATACAGATGACACTCATCTGTATATGTCTTTTGCACCAGGGACAATTGGTGCCATCAATGTCCTGAATAAATGCCTGGCCGAGATCCAGGATTGGATGACCTCTAACTGGCTGAGACTCAGCCTGGACAAAACAGAGGTACTGGTGATAGAGCCAGGTCACAGACATTATGGGGATGTCTCCAGGATGACAAAAGGCTTGGTCCTGGGGTCAGTCCCATTGATAACCTCCTCTAGGGCGAGAAATCTGGGCGTTGTCCTTGATCACAAGCTGACATTTGAAGCTCAGGTGTCGACTGTCATCAAAAGTGTTTTTTACAACTTAAGGAACATCGCCCGGATTAAACCCCTAATTCCACCTGAAGACCTGCCATCACTGGTACACGCCTTTGTAACATCCAGGATCAACTACTGTAATGCTTTCTATCTCGGGGTTAGTGGAGGGAACCTCTGTCGGCTGCAGCTGGTGGGCTTGCTCATCTATAAGGCCCTATACAGATTCGGCCCTGGTTACCTGTCAGACCTTCTTACCCCCGCCATCCCAGCCCACTCCCTTCGTTCCTCCACTGACAGCCTTCTGGCAGTTCTGAGGACCAGGCTGAAAACCTTGGGTGACCATTCATTTGAGGTGGCCAGCCCAGTCCTCTGGAACTCGCTGCCAAGACCTTTGAGGGAGGCCCCTATGGTGGAGGCATTCAGGAGGGACCTAAAGACTCATCTTTTTAACCTAGCATTCCCTGCTGATGCCTTTTAACTCATTTGCTGACATTTTTATTATTTATGCTGTAGTTTATGTATGTAATTTTACTGTCTTATCTTTTTATTGTACAGCGCCCAGAGCCTCTGGGATTGAGTGCGTAACAAATAATAAATCGATTGAATTGAAATTGATGCTGCACACTTTTATTTCTGTAAGGGTCCTACTCCCTCAACTCCAGAGATCATTGCACTTTCTCCATTCCCCATCCCCACTCTTCTGCTGGGCAATTAGTCTTTTCCTATCATCTCCCCCCACTTTGGAACCTGCTTTCCTCCTTCATCCATTTCTCCACCTCCCCTGCCTCCCTCAGGTACCAGCTGAAATGCCTTCCCTCCCCCTCCTACACTTGTCATCATGCCTTTGCCTGACATTTCCCTTGCTTGCAGTCCTACTGTCATGAGCTGGGCATCCTTCTGGTTTCTTCCCTTGCCTGTATGCAGGTTCCAGTACTCTCTACCTCTGCAATGCCATCCCTCCCTTGCACAAGTCTCTTTGCTATTTGTGCCTCCTCCTCTCATGCCCAGTCTCCATTCCTTCTGGAGACACATATAGTGGTCTCCCCACATCGCAACCTGCCCGATTTTACCCCGGTGAGTCCCCATCTAGCCATGGCTATACCCCCCAAGTGGGTACGGGGCAGGGCTGCTGCACTCCGACAATCTTGCAGTGTCAGACTCACCAGGATGCCAGGCAGAAACGAGCAATCAGGGTCTCCACTTTGGTCTCCGTCATCTAGAAGACTGGGCACTGGTTTTTCTGGTGTTCTGGTGGAGTGGCGTGCACCAGATGTCATGGCATCACTGCTGACGTCGCTACTCTCCAACCCCTCGAGTCAGCTACAATGCTTGCTGTGCCTCCAGCTTCCGCTAGAGGCCAGGCAAACACAGAGCAAAGTCCCCCTTCCTTCCGGGAGAGGAAAGCTGTCCATGGATGCTCTATCCTCTCTCATCCCTGCTGACCTCTGGAGGCCTGGGATCATTCCCGAACCCGGATCACCGGCGTAGCGAGAGGCGTGGCATCCAGTGCCTCAACCCTCAGCACCACTGGGTCAGCTTTTGCTTGACATTTTATTACTGCTCGCTGTGTCTTACTGCTTGTTGAAATGTGTTTATTACCTGGACACTGAATGCATTTTAATTGTACTGTGTTTTGTTGACTGTGTATTACCTTATTGTACTTCCTGTACCCTTTCCCCAGGTCACACCTGGAAATGAGCCTCAGCTCATTGTGCTTCTCCTGGTTACCAATTTTCAAATAAATAAACCAACTAAAACCTAACATGGCCTAAATGGGTACATCAATAAGCAAATTGGTTAATTATTAGGTAAATTCATTCTAGTTTTATTGCCCTGAGATGTCTTTATTAGAGAGCATCTCATCAGCATTAAGGGTCAAAAGTATTCATGTTATGAAGTACTTGCCCTCTGACATCCAAGATGTTATTACCAGTTGACCCTTCCCTAGGCCCACCACTCTATACAGCCTCATAATACCCTTTTGCTTCTTGACGTTTTTACTGGAAGGGACCCCGATACTCATCTGCCTTGCCTTTTACTCAGTTACCCCTTTACCGCACCCTTACCTTACTTTCTTCCCTCCCAGACCCCCGCCTTGGGTTTGTGAGCCTTTCCCATGGCAGCCACGTCTCTTGACATTTCTCCTGCCTCATGAGTAGGTTGTCTGGCAGCCCCTCCATGCTGTACTCTTCCTTTTGACTATGCACACACAGCTGGTTCCTTAGCCACTTTTCGCAAGGGTCTAAAAACACACCTCCATGTGCAGCACCAGTGGACCTGCTAGTTGTTGCATGTAGTTCTAGCACTTGCTCCGTAACCCTCTACTGTACTCAACTTCCCCAAATGTTTAGTCTAGCCCTACCCTATGAAGTTACTTAGCTCTGCTTGTCTCCATTGTGTGAATGTAACTTGCTATAAATAACAACCATTCATTAATTATTGCTGTTATGAATTTACCTTTCAACTGTATTCTCCTTCTGTACCACTTGTTATGATATTTGCTCTACCTACATGTAACTAATTTCAGGTCACCCCTGAAAAAGGGACCTCTGGTTCCAGTGGGCCTACCCGGTTACCAAAATGAAATACATATATATATATATATATACACACACACACACACACACACACACTACCTCACACTGGTAGACCTATAAGCCATGTTATCAGAGAATACTGTACAGGTACAGTACATGTCTCATATGGTCTGTATAGAAATCATGCTGTGGGTGGAGAACTCTGTGTCAATATTGGCTGGCATTTAGACTTCCCAAACAGGATATCAGCACAACAGCTGTTGCACAACACTCAGAAAGAAATGAGCATATCTACTCCACCGCTTCTGTCTCGGATTCCTCTGTTTGCCTCACATTTCCTCATCTCTTGCAATCAAAATATCAGGCACTTGGCAACTTCCTTTGCCAGTCATATATTCTGTTTCTCCTTAAGTTGTTTTGTAGAACAATTAGGCTGGGGAGAGAAACTGTAGTTGATGGTAACTGAGACAGGAGTAGGTTTCCCTTGACATTTGCACAACATATTTAATGAATCAGGTGCAAAATTGGACCAGCCAGGGGAACATAAACTGCTGTTAGACTTTTTCTGAAAGTTATAAATGGAAAAATAGCCAAGAGGTTTTATTTATTTAGTTTTTGTTGACCGGGTAAGTGCACTAGACAAATTCTGCTTATTTTCAGGCACGACTCGGGGGAGGGAGCTACAGATGAATGCCAACTTACCTTGAACCAGATTAAGCAGCTGGTGGTATTGTTAATGAGAGACTAGAATGACTAATGGTTAGAGTAACTAGCTGTGAATGAACTTGTACATCCAGCAAACCTGAGTTTGAGTTCCACAACCTCCACTTATATACTTTGAGACCCTATGTAAGTTACTTAATCTCCTCAGTGCTCCTGGGTTACCCCTGAAAATGGGCATTGTACCTTGTGGGCCTTACCCGGTTACCAAAGAATAAAAAAAAATTCCCCTCTGGGTGTGTGGCAATGCTGTAATAACCTCACTTGCTGGGTGTTTGAAGACCTTCAGCTGAATCTCGAGCCTTACAACCTATCCAGGGCATTTACTTTTTGCAATATTGTAGCCTGTGCCTTACTTAAAGTACTTTGTAGCTAATTACTTTGTTTTATTACTTATAGGGAAGATTTTTTCCCTGATTTTCCCTTCTGTATACTAATTAGCTGTTGCACGGGTGCCCATAGCAACAGAGTGGTTGTGATGGGGCTGAAGGCTTTCTATAGTTACAAGGAAAAACAAGGAAAATGGCATATTCCAAAAGATGAATTAAACTGATTTATTGTTGCAGTATATCCAAACTGCTAGGAACTAACACCGCAGTGCTTTGAGATGCACTGCCTCTTCATCAGGGAGTGGTGCTGGTAGGGACGGCCAGCGCTCTTATATTAGGAGTTTCTTAAGGTTGTAACAACATCGATGCATTGTTGTTATTTATAAAATTTTAAAATACTCCATATTAATAGCATATGAAGTCAGAAATGTATACCTACCTCTGACAATGAAAAGTTACAAGTAAGTTGATCAGCGGAGCCAGCCCAGTGGCACAGCGATAGTGTTATCTTACACCACACCAGCGACCTGGGTTCAAAAGTGGACTCAGGTCACTTGGGGAGAAGATTGAGTGTCAATTGGACTGCTCTCCAGGGGGAGAGAGGCTTTGACAGCCTCAGTGTTGACTGCCACCAGGTGGAGGCCTGGTGGTAGTGCAGGCTGGGGCAGCATGTAAAAGTGAGGGGCTGCTGGTTTGGCATGGTACATGTGTGCTTCCACACAGCATGTACCACTATCTCTCCACAGCAGGGATGAGGACACCGGAAAACAGAAAATGGGGACTATGTGGGCTAAAAGAAGCCCTGTATGCCTTTGCTCAGCCTGCATTATCTACTGACCACCAGTCTCCGGATCTCATGTATAGTTGGCGGGGGGACCCTCCCTGGCCCTGGCCCTGCTGTGGGGGGAATCCACAGGGGGAATTCCCAATGGGTCAGAGTACTGAGCATTGGTGAGGGGAGGCAGGGACAGGGCTGATAGTCTACCTGCACAGTTTCCTCTAGGAAAAAAGCTATATGGGGGGAAAAGTATGGTGATTTGCCACAATTATTGCCAATCTACTTTCATTCTTAAACATGCTTTGAAAAAAAATGTTTTATTCCTGGAACAAAGTGATTCTGATCCAGTTACACTTCTCTAACTATAAGTATAGTTATAAGCTCCAAAGATTTATAGGAGAAAAAGGGGCAGATGAAGAAAGAAAGAAATAGATTGGCTGTCGAATGTGTACTAATCTAAGTGCTACAGTGCAAAGTGACAGGTATGCCTTGCCAATGTTAGCTACACTTCCAGCAGTGTGGGCCAGCTCACTGTCATTTTCCACTGTGCTACTATGCCAGTGTTGGCTAGGGTTCCAACAGTATGGGCTATCTTTCTGTTTGCCTCCCCCACAGCAATGCCCTGCCCTGCCAATGTCAGGTGAGATTCCAGCTATGTGGGCCAGCTCATGGTTGGTCATCTTCAGTGCACTGAACCAACTCTAGCTATGGTTCCAGCCAATTTGCTGTCAGTCCCCCCACAGCCCTGCCCTGCCAACACTGGCCACAGTTCCAGCAGTGTAGGCCAACTCACTGGTAGTCTTCCTCACAGCACTGCCCTGCCAACACTGGGTGTGGCTTGGTAGTGGGAGCCAACTTGTTGACAGTCTCCCCCACAGCACTGCCCTGCCAGTACTGGCTACAGTTCCAACAGTGAGGGCCAGCTTGCTGTCAATCTCCCCCACAGCACTGCCTTGTCAACACTGGCTACAGTTCCAGCAGTGGGGATCAACTCCTTGTCTGTCTCCCCCACAGCACTGCCATACCAACACTGGCTATGGTTCCAGAGATGTTGACCAGCTCACTGTTCGCCTTTCCACTGCACTGCCTTGCCCATGTCAGCTAACGCTGTAGGCAAACAGATTGTTATTCTTCCTATTTCACTGCCCTGCCAATGCAGACTATAGCTTCTGCAGTGTGGGCAAACACATTGTCAGTCTTCTAATGTCACTGCCCTGCAAACGCAGGCTATGGCTTCTGCAATACGGAATAGGTGTCTGGTAACCTCCCCTCAACACTCCCCTGCCAACACTGGCTACAGTTCCAACAGTGGGGCCAGCTCTCTGGTCTTTCCTCTGCACTGCCCTGCCAATGTCAGTGGCACTTTAAACAGTGCATGCCAACTTGTCGGTCCCCTCATGCTACTGCCGTACCAATGCTGGCTATGGCTTCTGCAAAGTCGACCAGCTCAGATTTTATTACAGTTTCGGTTTAGAGCCAAATAGCATGCTTTAGTCTTTTTGTCATTAAATAGTAACCTGTTTCTCAGGACCCAGCTTTGGATGAGGGAAGAGCTGCCATTCAAGTTCTGAGAGAGACTGGTCAGTGACTGTGCTATGAAAAATGATCATCGGTGTATATGAGAGTGTTGCAGTTGTTGCAGGACAGAAGGAGATTGTTTATTAGTAAGGACTGGCAGTATAGCCTAGAGATTAGAGGAACGAGATGTGAACAAGCTTGATACATCCAGCAGACCAGACCTGAGTCTGATTCTCACAACCTCCACTTGCATACTGTGTGACTCTGAGCAAGTCACTTAACCACCCAGTGCTCCCAGGTCACCTCTGAAAATAGGCACTTGTGCCTAGTGGGCCTTACCCAGTTACCAAAGACTAAAATAAAAATAAAAAATAAGAGGAGAGGGCCTAGGAAAGATGCTTGTGGTATCTCATACTTTATGGTCTGAGTAGCAGAGGGTATGTTTCCAATTAAAACATGTTGGGCTCTACCTGAAAGATGGTTACCAATCCAGAAGGTGGCCTTGGGGATATAAGAGAATTTTTAGGAGATTTTGGTCCACCAAATTAAATGCTTCTGTCAGATCCACAAATACTGCACCTGTGAGTTTTCCATCATCCACGGCTGGGAGGGCATGGTCTGTAAAAGTGATTAGGGCAGTGTTAGTGCTGTGCCCCTTCCTGAAACTATGCTGTTCAGGAGTGAGGAGGTTGCCCCAGTTTACATAGCAGTGAAGTTGTGCAATGCACATTTTTTTAAGGAGCTTATTCAGCAGAGATAAAATGGAGATTAGTTGGTAGTTCGTGATAAGTGAGGGGTTTCCACCTTTGGGTACTGGCAAAGGACAGGGCTCCTTCCAGATGGCAGGTATTAGTTCACCTCTGCATGTGTTACATCATATGGAGAAAGTCCAATATTAGTCACCAAGTTTATACAAAGCTGTATGCTGCCATGAACAAGAGCTTTACCAACATTATGATAATGACATTAAATCTTCCACCCACTTACACTTGGATTTTAGAGTTCTCAACTGGATTGTTATGTTACAGTGTAATCCAGCCCTTGGCACTCCTGGTCCTCCAGTCCAGCAGTATGATTGAGAAACTCCCTGAAAAAGGTGGTGTTTGTATACTAAAGGCAAGACCATGGTGTTTGTATGGTGGATGCTGGCAGTGGACACCAAGTTCTTTCGGCGAGATAGTCCAGCGGCAAGAAAGGCTAAGAACTCTGGAGCAGAACCTTTTAAGCAGTGTTCTGAGCACTCCCTACCACATCATTGTGAGGCTTCCATAGGTTACTAAGGCCGGTTCCCAACTCCTGACCATAGTGTATGTACATCTTCGGAGCTGGACACCATGGTTGGGGTGTGTCAAAAGTCATTCGGGAGGAGATGGGGATTAGGACACTAAAACGACAGGGAGGGTGTTTACACAGTATGGGGTAGGGGGAAGGAGGGAGAAAATTGAAAAAAACTGCAATTTTAGAGCAAACAGCTGCAAACTAAATCAGAACCATGCCTGGCCTTGTGGACACCGTCAGTACATTCACCAAGGGGAGTTTGGCTGCAAAACATTAATATCCCTGTGAACACTAATTGGGCTGTAAACTAAAATAAATAAATAAAACACAAGCCACCTTGGATTTCAGCACTGATTTATTTACAAATAATGATTATTCACAGGAGTACATACAGTACAAATGTCATAGGTTCTAATGTCACATTTCAGCCTAGAAATACATGACACCTTTTGGACATTACATATAAAAAACCAAAAAAGCTGTGCTAGGATTTTCATTTTATCTTTTTTATCTGTGCTCAGTATCAGCAACAACCCAATATACTATTTTTTGCTACTAACCACTTGTTGTGCCAGTAATAGGTTGGAGAAGTTAATCTCTAAGTTGGTACTCTGTTTCTAGGAACATACTCAGCTATTACTTTCTTTAGTGTTGCAATCATAGCTGGTAAAAGAGATTCAAAAGCCTGGTTAGTGCAGCAAACAACATTTGCACCCAGGCAAACTGTGGAGGGGGGCACAGTGCAAATTGAGGGGTGGGGACCTGAATAGTGGCACAGTCCAATATTCAGAGTAATTGCATCATACAAGGATGTTTTGCGTGGTCCCTTTGCACTGCTAAATACCTCTAACCTAAACCACGGCTTACTCCTGCACAAACCTAGCAGTTGTCTGAGGAAGTGCATCGGTTCCCTTGACCCCCAGCATAGCAGCCCCAGGTGCCTAGTGGTGCCCTCCTCCCTCTGATCCCACTCCCATATTGAACATATCATGCCCCTGGTGTCTAGTAGTGCCCCCCTTCCTCCAATCCCACTACCATACTGAATATATCATGCCTCTGGTGTCTAGTGCTGCCCCCCCCGTTCCCACTCCTGTGTAATGCAAACAGTTCCCTGGTGCTAGTGGTCCCTCCCCCCACCTGCACCCATGCCTGATGTTGGTAGTAGCATTCCTTGGTTTCCAGTGGTCCCTCCCCCCACCTACTCTCATGCCCAAAGTTGGTTGTAGTATTCCCTGGTGTCCGGTGGTCCCTCCCCTCACCCACATTCATGTCCAAAGTTGGTTGTAGTATTCCCTGGTGGCCAGTGGCCCCTCCCCCCACCCGGACTCATGCCCGATGTTGGTAGTAGTATTCCCTGGTGTCCGGAGGTCCCTTCCCCCAGCCACACCCATTCCTGATGTTGGTAGCAGTATTCCCTGTTTTCCAGTGGTCCCTCCTCCCACCTGTACCCATGCCCAATATTTGTAATAGTATTCCTTGGTGTCCAGTGGTCCCTCCTCCCACCCGCACCCATGCCCAATGTTTGTAGTAGTATTCCTTGGTGTCCAGTGGTTCCCTCCCCCTGCCTGATCCCCATCCCTGTCCAGACAAATGCCCCCCCAGTTTGCAAAGTCCCCTCCGCATACTGACAGCCATCCCACCACAGTCATGCAGGATGTCATTTGCAAGGATGTCCCCTTCACAATAAAGCCCCATCCCCGTACCCCAACAGTGATCTGTGCCCCACCAGCCCAGGCCTTGGTCGTGGTTAGTGTTTCTTCCCTTCCACCCGCAGCACCAACAACCTCCCCCCATGGTCTCCCTTACCTGACTGTTGGTACTACGGTGAATCGAGGGCGAGCGACACTGCCTTCCACACACCACCTCAGCCACCCACCATCTAACAGTAGCAGGGAGTGTGGCTTATTTATAGGGCATGGGTGATGCACCTTGCCCTATTACTAAGCCATGTTCACTGCTACTGTTAGATGGCCGGCAGCCAAGGTGGTGTATGGAGGGCTGTGTCGCTCACCATCTATTCACCATGGCACTGACAGTCAGGTAAGGGGGACAGGGGGGCAGGTTGTCAGTGCTGTGGGTAGGGGAAACACTTACCACCACCGAGGGATGGTCTGGGAGGGTGCATATTACTGTTGAGGTATGGGCCAGGGCTTTGTTGTTGGGGGGTGTCCTTGCAAATGGCATCCTGTATGGCTGTGGCAGGATGGCTGTCGCTCGGGGGGAGGGCTGGCAACTGGGGGGGCATTCATTGGGATGGGGATCAGGTGGGGGGAGGAACTACTGGACCCCAGGGAATACTACTACCTACATCAGGCATGGGTGTGGGTGGGGGTAGAGACCACTAGCGCCAGGGAACTGTTTGTACTATATGGGAGTGGGATCAGAGGGAGGGGACACCACTAGACACCAGAGACATGATACATTCTGTACGGGAGTGGGATCGGAGGAAGAGTGACACCACTAGCACCAGGGATAGCTCTCTGGGACCGGGCAACTGGGGGGGCAGCGCCTCGCAAACCAGCCTCACTCCCCATGCAAATCATCCCATAATGGGCATGCAAATGGTCTCATTTGCATGGGTTCATTTGAATATCAAAAATTTAGCGTGGGCGCCGGTCACTGTGGTGCCCTATTTCAAGAGCCATGTCTGCATGGCGCTATGTGGCTTAGTGCTGAGCAGACATGGCCCTATATTCAGTCAAATAGCACCAATGCGCTATTCCACTGAATATAGCATCTTTGGGCACCTGGGCTTGATGCAGCACAACTTTTTGTATTCAACTTTGCACATTTTTGAATATCGGGCCCCTGAAGTTTTCACTGCATATTACAATATACTGTTACATTTAAAGCAATAGTATGTGTTAGCGACCATATAGTTTTTTTTTTCCAAGTGATAATGTCTGTCTGGCAAAAATATCAAGATACCCATTTTTATTTCTGTTTTCTTTCATTCCTGAACCAAGATATGGGATTTTGAAGTTTTTAAAAAGTTCGCACTCGTGATCCATGCCCCCCCCCCAAGAAAAAATGTAATATCTTGGTACAGTGCTGTGTTGTTTACCATCAGAGACATGTGGTAGCACCATCCTAATACAGCCACAGTAAGAATCCAGCATGTACATTCAACAGGTAAAGGTAACCTCAATGGAAGAGATTTAAAAAAAGAAAATTGCAAGTGGCAGCCATCTTTAATGATGTAAGTCATTAATTACAAAATTAGCTATAAAAGATGTTTTAACAATATCTGAGAAAACTTAAAATGAACTAAGCATGAATCTAAGGATGTCAGAAATATACTTTTCAAAAAAACTATATGATGAAATTTTTGGCGACTAACTGCTGTATTACGGTTAGCACTTCTGCCAGTCAGTTCCTGCTTTAACAAGACCACAGTCCTGGTTGATAAATTCCTCAGTTCAGTTTGTAAGTTTCTGATAATAGATATCTTTGTATTGAGACCCCCCCCCCTCACAGGCTCACAGAACTGTTGATGCAACAAAAACAATGGAGCCTTCTGGCTGGAAAGGGCACCTTCACAAGAGGGTATTGTGGGAAGCAAGGTGTCTCTCTTGCCTTCGTGTGGGAAGATTATCATCTCACACCTAGGAAGTACGGCAAATGCTATATCAGCAATGCATTTACCAACATTTTAACAATATAGTAACATGACTGATGTACGTGATATCCCGCATCCCCCCCTGCCCCTAGCATGGAACAACTTGAACTGTCAGCCTAATGTGACAGTCATTATAAACTCAATAACTCATTCAGTGCTCGAGTTGGAACTGGACTGTTCTTCTTTCACTGCAAATTAGATTTCTGCACCTGCACTACCAGCTTCACTACTTCATTCCAATCAGAACAGAAAAAACACTGCAAGCAATTTTTAATCTTGTAGGAAAGATTAACACATGGTGGATACCCAGCTTAGGGAGTTGTTCCCAAAGAAGCCTTTTTGTCTGGGGCAGGTTGCGTACCTCAAATCAGGAAAAATCCTAACCAGAGGTCTTTGATACTCCAGCTGCCCCCAAATTCTTTACTTCTTGAAGCACTTCATCACACCCAAAACAAGTAAGGTCTTCGTGGGCAGAACCTGGTGCCTGCAGTGTTGTTAGCTGGTACGTCTTTCATAACACAGAGAGGGATTCTGCCTGCCAACAAGATGCATATCCTTTTGGGCTGCCCTCCTCACTCTCCTCCATCAACCCAACCACTCTCACTCTTGCAGCTCGTATTGAGTTCTGTTATGTTTTCCAGTCTAATTCGGAGGAAATAATTCTTCTTCACAAGCCACAACATGCTTTCAAGGTTCTGGCAGCATTGACAGCACTTGCATTTGGTCCATCCTGCCCCATGAACATCTCAGTGTCAAGGATGGTCACTTTGGCTGCTTACTCCTCCTGATTTTGTCCATGGACAGTATGTCCTTTAGCAGTTTCACATTTGTAGTCAGCTGTTATTATTATTTATTTTATTTTATTTAGTTTTTGTTGACTGGGTAAGTGCACTAGACAAATCCTGCCTATTTTCAGGCACAATCCCGGGGAGGGTGATACAGATGAATGCCAACTAACCTTGAACCAGATTAAGCTGTTGGTGGTATTTTTAGCGAATGAGGGAAATTTGGCCAGGACTCCGGAGAAAATCCCCTACTCTTTTTCAATAAATGCCATGGGATCTTTAACATCCACCTAAACAACCACCAATCCAGACAGATGGGACCTCGGTTTAACGTCTCATCCGAAAGACGGCACCTCAGAAGTGCAGCACTCCTCTCATGCTGCACTACAGTGTCAGTACTGGGATATTAACCCAAGTACCAGATGTGGGAACTGAACCCACAGCCCTCTGATCTCCCGGCCTCAGAGGCGAGTGTGCTACCTACTGAGCCACTGACACTGACAGCTGTATGGCCTCTTTGGTCAGTGGCGGGGTACCATGTGGCTGGTGTCATGTGTGCTGTTAAGAACCATGCTGCACACAGGTTGAAGGTAAGTTGGCAACTCCTTTATTAACAGGAAGTTCTTCTGTGTAGTTCCTCCCAGAGGTAACATAGTAAACTAGATAGGCTGGGTTAGCCACAGCGCTACCTATCACCACATCTCCCCTTTCAGGATAGATACACATCTCTACAGAAGTTCAAGCAGTCTTATACTGTACTAATAACTTACTATTGTACTTGAACTTTTTAAATTGTGTTTAAACTTTTCTGTTGTTGTTACCATTGGCTATCAGTGAAGGTCAGGGTGGACTGTCTAAACACTTCCAACTCAGTGGGAGGATTATTTCACCTCCAAGTCACCTGCCATGAAATTATTTTAACACATTCAGTCCTTTTTATTTACAAGTCCAGTCCTGAGGTTGGACCGATACCTGTCCTGATCAGATCAAGCCACTGCCTCTCACTTGTTCTGCGACTGGTCTGTCTTTCAACAGCTTTTGCTGTGGTCTCAGTATTGGTACAGGATTCTCTAGTGGTACTGCTTGTACTCCTTCTGGCTGATCTTCTGGTGGATCCCCTAGAGACGATGACAGTCCATCTTCCAATCCCTGACCTTCTCTTTCCAGAGAGAAGATGAACAAAGTGGTGCCTGCTGTCCCTGTGGCCTTTGCAGATGACAGAAACAAGGTGACAGCTGTTCTGTGACCTGTGCCCAAATCTTCATGTCCGGAATCCAGACTCATTCTTTAGACTGAAGCTGTGGCAAAGTATGAGCTCTGTGTCTAAATTTGTATGATTGTTTGTATTTAAAATTTGAAAACTACTTATGGCCAGGGATTTTTCCTTGGTCTGGAAGTTTTGGATTCAAAAGATGTGGCAAAATAGTTATGGTTGTTCTCAGTTTTTGGCCCAGCAACAGTTCTACCAAAGTGTAACCATTGGCGAGTGGTGTAGCTTGGTAGGCAAATAAAGCTTTGAATGGATCATTAGCTTTCTTACGAAGTCTCTTTACTATTTGTACTGTTCTTTTGGTTTCTCCATTACCTTGCAGATGTCTTGAACTGCTTGTGATATGTACAAAACCATAGTCTTTTGCAAAATTGAGAAAGGGTGAACAACTGAAATGTGGACCGTTGTCCAATACTAGAGTCTCGGGCACTCTGTGGCTAGAGAAAATTGCTTTCAAGTGTTCGATAACATGTCTTGCAGTAGTAGAGTTCAGATGAACAACTTCAATGTACCTTGAATGATAGTTCACAACTGTGAGAAATTTCTGACATTTCAGGTTAAAGAGATCTGTGTAGCAACTTTTAGCCATGGTCTGTCCAGAAATTTGATGGGATCAGTGATTCTACTGGATTGCTGCAGAGTTTGGTACAGATTTCACACTTGTTTATCAGGATTGTTAGTTGTGGGTATGCCCGATTATATGGTGACACCATTGCAGCGAACATGTCGATACCGACAACATCGACAGTTCGCTGTAATGGTCCGCCCGAGACCCCGGCACTCTGTCTCCTGGTCCTGAACCCCCTCCCTGAATTAACTCTGACTCGGAGTTGAAATTCTTTAGTTCGGGGGGTGCGGTGGGCTCTTCTGAGGGCTTTGCCCCCCCCGATAGAAAAGCAACCAGTGTCTCCTGCTGGATTTATGTCGACCGCAACTTGCGGTTGACATAAATCCATTGCTGTGATGCTGCTCGACAACATAGTTGTCAAAACGGCATCATAGATCCTTAGTTGAGCACCAAGCCCCAGCCACCACACTGTCTGCGGTGCTCTCCTGCAACATTTTTCTATACCCTGGTGTCCTTCGTGGAGTAGTATCAGGGTAGCATCCTGCAGAGATTCAGGAATAACAATTCTGATTCCCTTCAGAAGTGGTCTTAAAATGTCAAAGTGGCGTCATTCATGCCAGAACAGTTTGATAGTATCTGGACTGTGAACCCTATGTGGCCAACCATGTTGGCAAAATTTCATGACTTGTTGACATACATGATCTTTCTGTAGTTGTTGTCTGATTTGCTCAAGATTGCTGTCTGATGCTGGAAGGTTGTCTTGTATTTGAGATAGATATTTGTTTCTTTCATGAGGTTTGCATCTCCTTCTGTAAGTTGTCCTTTGAGAGCCATTCTTGAGAGGGCATCAGTGGTTAGGAAAGACTTGCCCACAATATGAACAGTGGTGTAGGTGCATCTCATCAACCACATGCAGAACCTCTGTATCCTCAGAGGAAGGTCATCTAGGCTTGTGGTGCCCAACAGATTTACCAGAGGTTTGTGATCTGTCTCTCGAATGGTGTGCTCCCACAAGGTAACAACTAAAGCATTCCCATGCCCACAGTAGGGTGAGTGTCTCTTTTTCAGTTTGCACATAGCAAGGTTCTGTTAGTGTCAGAGCTCTTAAGGCATACCTGACAGGTTTCCAGTGGTGTTCATGCTTTTGCATCAGAACCCTTCCTAATCCTAAAGATGATACGTCTGCCACCACTTTTGTTTTTTTTGTTGGGATTGAACAAGGCTAGGGTAGGCAATGCCAAGAGTTCTGCTTTGAGAGCTGTAAACCCTTACTCTTGAGCTGGACCCCAAACCCACAAGTTTGTCTGTGAAAAAAGTTCTTGTATGGCTTTTGTTTTCTCTGCTAAGGCAGCTATAAACTTCTCCAACTGGTTGACCATTCCCTGGAAACCTTGAACTTTGGACACATTTGTGGGACTTGTCATCCTCTGTATGGCTGCCAACTTCTCTGGGTCGAGTTGTACACCTTTGTCTGAGATGATATGTCCCAGGAACCAAACTTTGTTTTTCCCAAACTCACATTTCTTGGCATTCAGTGTGAGCTCTGCACTCTGGACCTTTCTTAGGGCTATGTAGACTCTCTGGTGCGACCGAAGACAAGGATATCATCCATGTGGCACATAATCCCATCCAAGCCTTCCAGGACTCGACACATTCTGCATCAAAAGAGCTCAGGGGTGAATGAGATGCCAAAGGGCAATCTTTGAAAACAATAATGTCCAAAGGGTGTTATGAATGCGGTCAGTTTCTCTGATGCCTTTGACAAACATACCTGTCAAAATCCTGCACTGACATCAAGCTTGGTGAAGAGAATTGTTTCTCACAGCACTCTCAGCATCTGCTCCACTGAGGGAAGGATGAATTTCTCCTGTCTGACTGGCTTATTCAACTTGGTTAGGTCAACACAGTTCATTACAGGCCCATCTGACTTAGAGGCCTCTACCATTCCAGCACCCCAATCTGTGGTCCCTCGATCTTGGCAATCATGCCCAGAATTTCATTTCTGGAAAGTTCCTCTTTGACCCTGGACATCAGCAGAACTGGAATCCTTTTGAGTGCTGCCAGTGAAAATGGTATGGCTACTGGTGTAAGCTGCATATAGAAATCATCTTTGAGTTCTCATAAGCCATTGAATAATGTTGGGAACACCTCACTCCATCTGCTTTGTTCCACACTATCAGATCTGGCAAGAAGATGATGTTTCGCAATTGTCTGTCTGCTTAGCAATGAGGCATGGAGGTTCTTCACAACATAAATTTCCTCTTGACTTGCATTTTTCCCTTTAGTTACAGTGGCAGTGAACACTCCGCACACATCCAGGGAGTATTTTCATAGCACCATCAGGATTTTACTTGTGGCCTGCAAAGGTGTGCGGGGTTTGCCCCATAGGCTGTTGGTTAAATAGGATCTGCAGCTTATCCTCTAGGTAGGGAAATGGGCAGACTAGGTGGGCCAAGCAGTCCTTATCTGCCGTCAAAGTCTATGTTTCTATGTTCCTTGTAAAGGGTTTCTGGCATGGCTGTGATGTCTGCATCTGTGTCTATCTTGAACTCTGTTGGCATCTTGTTGATGAGCATTGTCATTTACCAGCTAACTCATTGGGCCTGAACCGATCCCCAAAAAGCATACTCTGTGTTGTACTCTAGCACTCCTTGCATTTCATGCACTGTTGCATTTTACCAACATACACTCTAATAATGGCCTGGCTTGTGGCACACACGGCAAATGACATCATTTGCTGGACACTGAGCTCTTGGCTGTGATGGCTTGTTCTGGCACCTCCTGCATGGCTTCTGTGTATCCTTTCTCTTGTGAGGTGTCCATCTGTGCCATTGACCCTGCACCATTTTCAGAGCTGCATTGGATTTCTTCGGACTCCTAATGGAAAAATGTCTGCCCTGTATGGAGTTCATTTGTAGGGTGCTTTGTTCTGTGCTTTGGTCTGCTCCTGGCCCGGAGGTCGACTATTGTTTTCATATGGCCTCACTCTATCGAGCCATTGTGACAACCTTCAGTAAAGTGAAGTTACTGTAAAGTTGCATGCATTTGGCCAATCTGCTCAGAGCTCCACGACAATCCAGTCCCAGATCAGTTCCTCTCATAGGTCTTTGTAGTTACAGTGCTCAGCTAGTGAGAACAATGCTGTAATGAAGCTGTCATCGGGCTCCCCTGCTTCCTGCCTGCATACGTTAAATTTGGCCCTTTCGTAGATAACATTCCTGCGGCCTGTGAAATATGCACTTAATTTTTCCCAGACCATGTTATAGTTTTTCCGTGTTCATTAACATCATCCCTCTAAGGATGTCATCTGCTTTGTCCCCCCATGCAGTATTTCAAGCTGTCCACCTGATTCTCCGCTGCTGACTCTGAGGCTGCTGGCTGTATCAAAACTTTCAAAGCGTCTGTGCCATTTTGGAAAGTCTTCTGAGCTGGCAAAATCAAAAGGTTCATGTGGCTGGATCTGATAAGTCACTGTTGGTGCCATTGCTTAATCACAAAACTGCACTGAATAAAGTCACTTTAAGCTGTACTGTACACTTAAGCAAAATTGTTGACTGTCTCTTTAAATTTTGCAGTTCTCCAGAGACTTTCATTTTGCAAACCTGTTTCATTTCAGCCCACATTCACTTTCTATTTACTGTCTGTGAGAGGTTTTTTTTCTCTTAAAGAGCATCAGTTTCAGTGCTTTCCTTAACCCTTAGGCTACCGCTAAAGAGCTGCTGATGCCTGAAAGAAAACTTTAAAAAACATATTAATTAGGTACAATTCTACTTGCATTCCATTTATATTTTGTATATTTCTTTTCCTCATGATTTAATACTAAGGACATGTGTATGAATATATGATTGTTGTCCATCAGAGTTTATTTTGAGTTGATCTGTCTCTGTAGCTTACACCCTACTCCAAGTCATAATCCTCTGTTGTGACATCACAGTTTGTTGCCATGGGAGTAACTGTGAGGTCACAGGCAGTGTTCTATGACTTCAGGTAGGGAGAAAGCAACAGAAAAGATGAATTCTTCAGGAGCAGAAATCCTGTTTTTATACAAATGACCTCAGTCATCAATAATGGTTAGGAGAAATACAGACCAATGGGAAATACAAGTTGGACTGCGTCTAAATGAACATTTCTATGAACATCTGTAGCCTCCTGAAAAAACTGGACTCTCTACACTGCTGGGTGACGCTTCATAAACCTGATGTTGTTGCCCTGGTTGAAACCTGGCTGTCTCCCTCCACTCCTAACTCTCATGTCTCTCTCCCCAGCTACACTCTCCACCGGTTGGACCGTGTCGGCAGGAGAGGTGGGGGCTGTGTCTTCTATTTGAAGGATTCTCTCATGGGGCTACCACTCCTCCCGCCTGACCTCGACCATGAGGCCCAGGCACTTACTCTAAAGCTGTCCCCTGACCCAGCTAGAGGCCCATTATTCCTAACCGTAGCCTACACACCCCCCAAGAACCAATCCCAGGCCCTGGGCCCACTAATTGACTACCTCACCTCCCTACCCAACTCGTCGGACCAAATCTTGGTGGGCGACTTGAATATAAACTGGCTCTGCCCCTCGTCCTCCTCCCACCATGAGGCTTTCGATTCAATTGACCTAACTCAACTGGTCACACAGCCTACTAGAAAAAACCCTGGGGGGGACAAGCACCCTCCTGGATGTGGTCCTCACCAACAGGCCAATCCGCATCCACAACATCCAAATCCTCCCTGACTGCCTCAGTGACCACTCCCCTGTGCTTTTCAACTGGGAAACCCCTCGGCCCTCATCCCCGGTCAAAACCACCTCTCGAAGGCGGCTTAGGCCTGGGGGACTCATAGGCCTTAAGCGCTTCCTTGCCCACACTGATTGGTCCCCTCTGACGAGGGCAACCAACATTGACTTGGCCCTGGCCTTCTTTGTAAGCACTTTCAACTTTGCCTGTGATATCTTTGCTCCCATAACTACTAGGAGGTCCAAAGTGAAACATGCCCCTTGGATCACCCCTGCCCTACTGTGGCAACTAAGCAGCGACAATCTTTAGCACCTTGCTGTTGCTACTGGCCGTTCAGCTGACAGGCAGTCCTATGCTGCCGCCCGCAGCAGTGCACCTGGGCCATCCATAAAGCAAAGGCGAATACTACCAAGCCTCTCTTACCTCCTCCTGGGGAACCCCAGGTGCTTGGGACAACATCAAGCAACTGAATGGTCACTCCCAGTCCCCTCTCCTTCTCTTCTCAACATCAATGGTACCGTCTCCTCTGACCCTGCCCTCATTGCCACCCACCTCAATAACTCCTTTACCGACCTTAGCTCAGTACTTCCTGGTAACTTTTTCAGTCCACCTCCTCCATCTGTACCACCACCCATTGCCCGCCCCTCTTTCCACCTGTGTCGTGTCACCATGCAAGAAGCTAGGCCTTGCTTGCTAAAAGCCCTAAAAGGTAACACCATCGGTAATGACTCACTTGATCCCTGCCTTTTACATCAGGTCCTGGATCAGGTCCTCTTACCTATTACGTGCATTTTCAACAAATCACTCTGTCTCGGACAATTCCCCTCTGCCTGGAAGATTGCCACAGTTACCCCTGTCCATAAAGGTGGTGACAGGACTCTTCCGGGTAACTACCGACCCATCTCAATCCTCTCCTCCCTCTCTAAGGCGTTAGAGAAAATTGTGGCGTCCCAAGTCTCTGACTACCTCTGTAAGTACAATGTTCTCTGCCCTGAACAACACGGTTCAGAGCAGGTCATAGTACCAATACAGCACTCCTGGAATTTTCCAACTTCCTCCATGCCTCCTTGGACTCTGGTGCCCTGGCTGGTGCTATATTCATTGACCTGTCTAAGCATTCGATACGTTTCGCATCCTCTTTGCTCTCCACCCTCGACCTAATAGGCTTTGCCTCAGGACCTGTTCCTGGTGCATCAGCTATCTCTCCGCCCGCTCCCAATGTGAAAGTCAGCGGTACTCTCTCTGAAACATGCCCCATTCGCTCTGGGGTGCCGCAGAGCTCAATTCTTGGACCCCTACTATTCTCACTCTTTCTTAACTCCCTACCCAGCAGTTATACGGGTAAGATGCTTCTCTATGCTGATGATGCTGTTCTCGTTGCCTCCCACATGACCCCATGCTGCTAGAACTCCCTCCAACTAGTCTTTGACTCTGCAGTTACCTGGTTCACTGAGCACCAACTTGTTATCAACCTTAAGAAAGCAAAAACGATGCTCTTCTCCCACCCCAAAATAAGTACAGCAAGTTTCCCTTAGCTGTCCACTCCACACAATCTCGTCATTGACCAGGTGCAGTCCTATAAATATCTTGGTATAACCTTTGACCCTGCACTTTCATTCCATGGACATATATCTGCCCTAAATTCTGTCACCAACTCACGGCTAGGCATTCTTTACCGCACAAGAAATGCCTCCTCCTGATGCCCTCCACCTGGCTGTCACCTCCTCTGTCATGTCTCTCATTGACTATGGCCTTCCGGTCTCACTGCAGCAGATCAGACTGCCCTCAACAAGGTTTGCCTCACAGTTAATAAGGCCTGCAGACTTATCACTGGTGCTCCCAGACTCACTCACACATGTGTCCTGTACACCCTGGCTACCCTACTCAACCTGGAAGAGCGACTCATGTATCAGACATGCCAGCTCACCTTTAAAGCCCTGCGTAGCCCTGTCCTCCATAGGCCTATCCAACTCCATTCGCCGTGCTGCACCGGCCTGATCACGGCAGCTGGTGGAAACTACCCTAGTTATTCAGGAGCCAGGACTTCCAAGGTCAGAGGGCATTCCTCACCGTGCGCCCACTGGTATAACTCCTCCCTGCCAGTGTCTCAAACTCACTAACCTTAGCTTGCTTTAAGCCCAGGCTCAGAAACTTCCTGCTTAGCTCTCCCAAATGCAACTGCCGCTAGCCTAGTGTAAAAAAATATATATATATATATATATATATATATATATACTCTGTTTGACAATGCTCACTGGGCTCCCCCCTTCCTTTCCCTACTAATTCCTCCTCCCTATCTCCCTCCCTTCTACCCACCAGCTCTCCCCGACCATAAGTTTTGCACCTTTTGTTATCTTTGCTTCGTTGGAGATTGTATTCTATTGAAACAAAATTGTAATTGAACTGTAACTTTTTGTTTGTAAGTACTGTGTCCCTTGTACTACTGTTCTGATGTCCTCTTTGTGACGAGGTACCTTTGTAAATGAGCCTCTGGCTCAAAGGTTTCTAAACTGATGTTTAACTAAATAAATAAATAAATAAATCAATAAATGTTATGTTTTGTTGAAGTTCACCTGAATGTGTCACCAACTCTTTCAGCCCCAGCTGCAGCTTACCTCTAAAGGACTTCAAAAGTCCACTTCTTAGAATTTTTTATAGCCTTTTTAACTAAGGGGAAGGGATCATAAATCCTCAGTCAGAGGAGCCGGCCACTTGATCTCTTTCCCTTCCTGGTCCCTGATTTGAGCATGCACCAC
This sequence comes from Neoceratodus forsteri, assembly GCA_016271365.2. NCBI lineage: Eukaryota > Metazoa > Chordata > Ceratodontiformes > Ceratodontidae > Neoceratodus > Neoceratodus forsteri. Next base: position 119,137,043 of record JADMNL010000030.1, on the reverse strand, counting down.
CCCTGCTCTCTCACGTTTTGTGCTGTATTAGTTTGGAGAGTGTAGGGTGCACTGTATTGATAGTAATGAGAGCTAGCTTTTAAATACTATTTTTTATATTTTAGAGGGCCAATGAAGTTAAATCAAAGCCACGGTTCAACTAACAAGGCCAAGCTGTGGCTTTCATTTGATTCCTCAGGCACCCCATAATATAGAAAACATGATTTAAAAACTGGCTTCCATCGCTATCAATAGAGCATGGCCCTGTGCTCTCCTAACTAATACATTACAGAATGTAAGAGCATGGGGAAAGCATGTGCTAGATTCGGGGACCAGAAAAGGGAAGGGGTTGGGTGGCCGGCTCCTACAACTGAGGAAATGCGATCCCTTCCCCTAAGCGATACACTGAATAATAAATTCCAAAGAGTGGACTTTTGAAGCCCTTATAAAATAAACTGCTGCTGGGGGGAGGGTCTTCAGCAAAAAATCTGAACCATGCTGTACTCAGGTCTAAGGTAAGAAGGCAACTCCTTTATTAACAGAAAGTTTCTCTGGGTAGTTCATCCCAGAAGTCACATAGTAAACTAGATCGGCTGGGTTAGCCACAGCACCACCTGTCATCACAGCTGGGGTCCTCTTTCTCCTCTCCTGGCTATGCTCCTTCCACCCATACCTCTCAACCTTTAGTCCCCCAGATGTGGAACATTGGCTCTCAAAATGCAGAACAAATGAGCAAAATGTGGAACACTTAATCAAATCTTTACCTAGGAAGCTCAGAACACTGTTAAAATGTTTGCATTAATTGTTCAGAAAGTCTGTTATTAATTGAAAAATATATTTGTGTATCATTTACTATAGATTTTTGCTTTAAAATGTTAACACTGAATGTGGGACAAGTCCTTACAATGTGGAACAGGGAGCTTTTGTGAAGTAAAATGAGGAACATTCCTCATAATGTGGTACAGTTGAGAGGTATGCTTCCACCAGCATTGGAATCTCTGTAATTATGACCCATCAGCAGAATCTTTGGAGAAAGTAGAAAAAGGATCTATCAAAGTGAACCTTTTAGTTCAAGCAATATCTAAATGTGGAAAGATTTCTAATAAGTATTTTTCTGTCTTTTTACAGTTGAAAGGGAATTTCACCAGAGGAGCTCTGAAGGTGATTTCCTTCCTGTTAGGCTAAAATCCCCGCGATGCTCTCCCACCCAATTTAACCCTGGGCCCTGGACAAGCACCATGCCCTTCTCTGACCGAAGTGGACAAACAGGTAGCTCTCACATTGCTAAATATTTATAAACTTATTTTCAAAATTGATCCACGATAGCCCAACTAAGATGCAACATCTAATTTCCAGGAAGTCATTCTGCCACCCCATATAGTAGCTTGGGGAACAAACAGGGAGGTCAGGTGACTTGCCCAGGGTCACACAGTGAGCCAGTCAGAGTGGCCATGACTGCATGTGAAACTGGGAGCACCTGATTTACAGCAGACCTCTCTACTGCCCCTCACTGAGAGTCAGTCCCTGATTTTACCACTTAGAAGTCTTCCATCCCAAATTGAGATGGTGCTGCCCCAAAGTCCACACAATTTTAAATTCACAAGTTATTTATTTATTTACAATGTATCCAATTGGGATAAACTCATGAGATGCAGTATTTCATTTTCATGGGGGTCCCAGGGAAAACAACACCAGCCAGTAGTATAACTCAGCACTGCAAAAAAAAAAGTTACACATAACTACAAATATAATGTAGAAATACAATGTAAAAGCAAATAAAATACAGACAATACATACGCCATTACTGTATGCCGTGGGTGGAATAAAAGTGGTATGAAAAACTGGGCCTTAGATGTACAGGTATTATGTTCTGTGGCAAGGTGCGTGTGCAACTCTGGACCAAAACAGGTACAAGGGATTCTCATGTGGTGGGAGGGATTGGTTTTGAATGCTTGTATGCTGGGGGCATTCATAAGTTGAGGGGGAGTTTATTCTAGGAATCCAAGGCAGAATATTTGCTGTTAAATTGCTGAATGTGCTTCCCTATGTACCCTTCTCCTAGGATGCTACTGGAAACAAGCTGTTTACAGCTCAGTAGGCCTTTCCTAGTAAACACAGGCAGGGAGGGACCGCTGTCTTGGCACGGTGCTGTAAATCCCAACTCAGAACAGCAGACAGCAAGGGATCTGGCACTCCAGTTCAAAAAACACACAGGGGGCTAACTATGGGAAAGCATTTGTACTGCCAGTTTAAAGTGCAAGATTACGAGTGCAAACAAACTCATGTTAGGTCCAGACTGTAGCACGAGAGGAATCCATTGGAGTTGCTAATGCTTGCACATAGTTCACCTCCTGTGTGGTTTTTGAACTTGGGTGCTGGATCCCTTGCTGCCTGCTTTCCTGGAAAAACTCTTTCCATACATAGATAAATAAAATATTCAAATGCCTTTCGACCAGAATCATGCTTCATTCGGGGAGCTGAAAATATGGGTGCTACAGATGATTGGAGCGAGTAGGCATTTTTTTTTCTCCTATATTTTCTCCTCCTCTTTCTGGCTGCCCCCTTCCAACTGACCCCCAATCCCTGTCACCCAGCTCCCCTGGGACTTACCTTACACCGGCGCCCTCTGCCACAAGACTAGTGGTGCATGCCCAGCCACTGGTGTGGAGCCTGCGGGGGGGTAGTCTCATCCTGCCTCTGAGGGTTCTTTTTTTACTGTTTTTCTCACTCCCTTTTTACTGTTCCCAGGGCCTCAGTCATTCAGTTGTGCATGGAGGCACACACACGCACCGGCACCAACAGCAGCCCCTATCCGCCCACCTGGCCTAGTGCCAGCCCCTCCAGTGCCTGATGCTACCACCGAGCCTCCACTCAGTGGCAGCCAAGAACCAGAGAGGCCTACCTCCCCAATCTGGGACAGGAGAGCTGCCTGATGGCCGTTCTATCCAATCCCAGCCCTTCCCCCCTAGCGGACCGCCAGCAACCCATGCTTGTTCCTGAACATGAGTTGCCAGCATGGTGAGAGGTAAGCATCCAGCGCCTCAGCCCTTTGCACCACTGGGCCACTTGAGTAGGCATTTTTTAATTACATAAAGTAAGAGATAATCAGCCCAAGGCTCATTATAGAACTTTTTTTGCATAGGTGATTGACTAGGAGCACTTCACACTTTCCGGTCTTTAACTTACATCCCAATACTTGTCCGAACTCCCGTATCACTACTAAGAGTCTTGCAATTAATGTTTCTGGATCTGTGACTGAGACAGCACATTATCTGCATGTTCTGTTATTTTGTGTTGTTTATTGGTCAGTTGTAGTCCTGTGATTTTTCTCATCTTGCTGAATCTTCAGTAGGAGCAGTTCTAGTGCATGGTTAAAGAGGATTGGTAACAAGGGGCATCCCTGTCTTGTGCGGTGACTTAAGATAACTGGTGCTGATTTTAGTCTGTCTGTGGATACCCTGGCTTTCAGATTTTGGTATAATAATTGGACCATTTTTATAAAGGCCGTGGGAATGCTGCATTTTCCTAGGATGTTAAAAAGGTAGGGCCATTCCACCCGGTCAAATGCTTTCTCAGCATCCAAGGTGGCCAGTGCTGCTGGGAAGTCCAAGTCACTTGCAATTTCTGATTGGCATGTCACCTTCCTAGTGTTGTCTGAGATGTGCCTACCATCCATAAGACCAGGCTGTAAATGACTGATGATGCCTCGCATTATGTGTTTTATTCTGGTGCCAAGTATTTTTGCCAATAGTTTTGCGTCCAAATTTAATAAGGTAATTAGTCTATAACTTTTTCACTTTTCCTCACTTTTGTTAGGCTTTCATATGAGCGTTATGACATCTTTAAGCATTAATTAAGGTAACTGTTCTCTCACCTAGGCTTCTTTAAGTACTTCCTTCAAAACTGGTGCCAGATCTGTAGCATACGCTTTATAAGAAATCTATAAAAGGCTGTCTTCACCTGGTCCTTTCCTTTTAGATAGGTCACTTATTGCAGTAAGTATTTCAGTGACTGATATTTCCTTTTCACAAACTGTAGTGAGAAATAAATAGTGTGACCTACTGGGAATTGAACCCAGGCCCCTTGAATACTGTCCGCCATGGGCTGACATGGTTGGATTTGACTCTTGCAGGACACAATTCTTTTCTCTGGTATTGCAAATCCTGCAACAAGGAACAGTTGAGATGCTGCACCAAAAATCATCTTGATATTTTCTTTTGTAATTTTTCTGCTTGTTCTTCTGTTATTGTGGGAAGTTATACATTCTTGAAGAACTTGTTAAGATTTTCTGCAGTTCCACTGCTTTTGGTTTTATACAAGTCTGCAAAAGCTGTGTTTATTTCGTGTGGTTCTGTTGCCATTTCTGGTGTATCTTTCTTTTCTATAATTGTAGTTTAGGATTTTGTTTTTTTCCTGTTTAAGGCGAAGGGCCAAGACTTTAGTTGCTTTAGGACTATTAGAAATATAATTAATGTTTGCCTTTCTGTATGCAGTTTCGGTGGCTTGTCTTAAGTTTTCATTAGGTTTCTTGGCATTCACCCAGTTTTGCAAGCTTCCTTTGATGAGTTATGTGTGAATTCCTCTTCCAATCTTTTGATCAAATCTAGTAGCTTTAATCTTTCTTTTGCCTCTTTCTTCTTATCTGTGCATATTGTCATACATTTCCCCCTCACGCAGCATTTTAATGCTTCCCATATTGTTGCCTAGCTGATATCATCCAATTGACTGTGCTGCAAAAATTCCTTAATTGTGTCCTTTGTTTCTGCCATGTATTTCTTGTCCTGTAGTAAAACATTACTGAATTTCCATGAAGGTGACCTTGGGCCTTGTACATCTATGCTAAGTGTGATGTGTACAGGATCGTGGTCTGAGATGCTTAAGCAATAAGGCACAACAGGGTGTGGGTTATTGGGGATTTACCCACGCCTTGTGTGGTGTGTCATGAGGCACAGCTGAGTGACTTAACCAGACAAAAAGTGGGTAAATCACCCAATAACTCACACCCTGGAGTGCCTTATTGCAATTATACAATGAACCCATGTGTAAAACACATTTAAAATGTGCTTAATTATGTTTTTCATAAATGCCGTTCCTCAGCTGTGGGTTATGCAGGATTTACCCATGGTCATGTGACATGGTTTGACCAATGAGGTTCAGGATTTTCACACACCATTGTATAATAATATGTAAAGTAATTGTCTCCACAATACCTGCCATTCCATTGTTAGGTATAAACCATTATAAAATGGGCTTTCACCAGTGGATCAACTGTTGAAGTAGTCGAATCCATCAAATACCTATGCATAACCATAGACCAAAGCTGCGTTCTCAAGGCACACATCAACCAGCTGACCAAGACTGTGAACCAGAAACTGGGTCTACTCTATCGGCTAAGCCCCTTCCTTACGCGTGAATCCAGGCTAAAGGTAGTTACAGGCACAATACTACCCACTCTATTTTATGGCACTCCAGGTTTACTAAGAGTGAGTGGAGCAGAAATACAAAAGCTCAAAATCCTATATTACTGGGTTTGCCGAGTCGCTTCGGGAGCCCCGCCCGTGAGCATCACTGCAAGGTACTACATGCCCTCTCATGGCCATCACTAGAAGGGCGATTGCAGTACCCATCGCTGTGTCTAGCCTTCAAACTAAGGCAGGTAAATACTCCCCCTAGTATCACCATTTTTTTTTTATACTGAAAAGTCTGTGAGCAAAAAATGCCCATTTTCACAGATGTCCAGTGACATTAACAGTAACAAATAACAATACAAAAAAAACAAGAAACAAATAAACATAAAACAGCAACAAAGTACATAAAATAAACAACTTATTAATTAAAACAACTGCAAATGACCTCTGAATAAAATTTTTGTTCAAGTAAACCCTTAAAACCTAATACACTTCTACAATCAGTTATATTGCTGGGTAATTGATTATACTGTCTGATAGTTTCAAACTGTATTGAATTCTGAGCAAATTTAGTCCTGAATCGAGGAAGTTTAAACACATTTCTAAAACTAGATCTGGTAACAATAGGGGACATGTAAAAGGGTAACAAACTAGCAACACTGTTGGGAGAAAGACCTACTTGTATCTTAAACAGAAAAATCAAGTTTCTGATATTAAAGAAGGCACTCAGAGGTAAGCAACCAGAATTCTCATATAAGGTACAATGGTGTGCCGTCCTAGGTAAACAAGTAATAAAATGTAATATACTCTGGTACGTAGTTGTCAGTTTGTTTAACATTTTCTCAGAAGACAAGGAATAAACAGTAGCAGCCATACATCAGTAAAGAAAGCAGAAAGCTATTAGCCAATAGGGTCCTTGTTTCAGGATTAAGATATTTTCTAATTTGAAATAACATACCTAAGCGCTGATGTAACCTTGCAATTAATGAAATAATATGCTGATTAAAAATGAAATGCTCATCCAAAACCAACCCCAAATATTTAAAACTATAAACCCTTTCAATTGGATTACCAGATTTTATCATTAAGCTTGAAATCTATATTAATTTGGTTCCTAATACCAGAAAAAAATCATGAATTTAGTTTTGACAGAATTAAGTACTAATTTATGTTGAGCAAACCAAGTATGTAAGGCAACAAAGTCTCTCTGGCTTGTTACCATCTGAATCAATCCAAAACAATACAGCATCATCTGCCAATAAAATAATTTCTGAATCTGCACAAATACCAGGCAGGGTATTAATAAACAAAGAAAATAACAGGGGTCCTAAAATGAACCCCTGAGGTACCCCACATCTTAATGAATTTTCCTGAGACAAGGAACCACCGACAAGAGTTCTCTGCATTCTGTCACTCAGGTAATGGCCAAACCACCCAATCACTTCAACCGAAAAATTAACCTTTGACATCAGTTTCATCAAAACATTATGATCAATAACATCGAATGCCTTTGTGAGGTCCACAAAAGCCGCTGCCACAGTACTGTTCTCATCAATGGCAGACCGGGCGCGGCCAGTGAACCTCACTAAGGCAGTCTCAGTATCATGACCAACCCTAAATTCATGCTGGGCAGAGGTCCAAAGATTATATTTACCCATATGCTCATTCATTTGGTCACTAACGTTTCTTTCCAATACTTTGGACAAAGGGGCAAGAAGAGAAATAGGACGATAATTATTCAGATCTGTTTTAACACCAGCTTTGAAAATAGACTTAACAGTAGCACATTTCCAAGCAAGTGGAAAAACACCATGACAAAGAGAGTAATTAAACAATTTTGAAACATGGGAAACCATGGAATTACCAACTTTTTTAAGAATCTGAAAGTCAATGGAATCAGGACCTAAGTAAGGACATAGACTCATTTTAGTTGTAGAAACATAGAAACATAGACTTTGATGGCAGATAAGGACCATTTGGCCCACCTAGTCTGCCCATTTCCCTACCTACAGGATAAGCTGCAGATCCTAGTTAACCAACAGCCTATTTCTTCCTACCCCCCACAAGAATTGCCTTATGTCTGTCCCATGCATTCTTGAATTCTCCCACAGTTTTAGACCCCACAACCTCCTCAGGAAGGCTGTTCCATGAGTCCACCACCCTTTCTGTGAAAAAAATACTTCCTCACATTGCCCCTGAGCCATCCCCCCTCTATCTTCAAATTGTGTCTCCTTGTTCTTTCACATCTCTTTTTCTGAGAGATGCTACTCTCTTGGACTTTGTTGATTCCACTGAGGTACTTAAAAGTTTCTATCATGCCCCCCCCTCCCTCATTTCCTCAGGAGTCTGAGTCAAGTACATTGTTTAACAACTGCCTCCTGGAGATACAGAATTGGATGAGTACCAATTGGCTAAAGTTGAACCCGGGAAAAACAGAGGTATTGGTGGTGGAACCGGGGGTGAGGATGTCAAGTTCATGGGCGGGAAAACCCTCAGGTTTATTTCTGGGGGAGACCCCGCTTATGTCATCTGGTCAGGTATGTAACCTTGGTGTTATATTTGACGAGGACCTGACCCTGAGGGCGCAGGTGTCGGCCATGGTCAAATCATCCTTTTTCCATCTAAGGACTATAGCACGGGTGAAACACCTGGTTCTATCAGAGGATCTTCCTACTCTGGTCCACACCTTTGTTGCCAGTCGTCTTGATTACTGCAATGCTGGGAGTGGATATTCGCCACATGCAGCTGATGCAAAGTGCAGCGGCTAGGTTGTTGACTGGAAGCCCAAGGTCCAACCATATAACGCATGTGCTTTGCGAGTTGCACTGGCTGCCTGTACAGTGGCGGATCACTTTCAAGGTCATGTTGATGACCTATAAAGCCCTACATGGATTGGGACCCCACTACCTGGAAGAACTCCTGACTTCTTACTGCCCCTCCTGCTCCCTCCAATCCTCTGGCGAAGGATTGCTAGAAATTCCCAGGGTAACCTTAAAAACATCTGGTGGAAGAACGTTTGCCTTTATGGCTCCTATCCTGTGGAATTCTCTACCTTGCCAGATACTAAATAGCCTGACTGTGAAGGGTTTTAAAAAAGCCCTAAAGACCTTCCTTTTTAATCAAGCATTTTCAGTGATGTAAATTATGTTAAATTTGTTATGGATAAAATGTTATTTATTATTGTGGTTTTAATGCTGCTTATGGAATTTTGTAAAGGCACCCTGAGCTTGGGAAGGGCGCCTTATAGAAATAAACTTTACATTACATTACATTACAAGGGTATACATATTAAGTTAAGTCAAGTGATAAAGAACATCTTCAGGCGATAAAGCTCGAAAATAAAATTTGGGAAATGTAGACCCCTCACCCTGACCTTCATACTGTTCATTATTAGTACTTAAATCAGATGAACCACTTATTGTATACTTATCCAAACAAGGAAAAATGTGTATTAAACAATTGGGCTGCTTGTAAGGGGTTACTAATTAAACAGCCTTTGGATTCAATGATGATAGAGTTAGTCTTTTTTTCTCTACCCATTAATGGATTCAAAGTATTCCATGTAGCTTTAGAGTTTCCATGTTCAGACATCAATTTAGACCTAAAAAAGTTAACTTTAGTTTTGCGAACTTCATTTTTGCACTGATTATGCATTGACTTATAGGCCTGTAAGTTATTACTGGTTTTATCTTTACGATATCTAGACCAAAGCCTATTCCGGATTCTAAACATCTTCAAAAGATTAGGAGTGATCCATTCTTTGGTATCACCCCTTAATCTAGCCTTTTAATAGGCAATAACTCATCATAAATTGATGTAAACTGAGCACAAAATGATCTAAATGCAACATCAGTATCACTGATGTTATTTAAAAAAGACCAATCACCAGCCTCAATGGCTGCTTCAAAAAACTGGACATCGATTTCTCTAATCTTACGATAGCTAAGCAGTCTAGGTATGTTCTTATTGAATTTGGCTGACCAACAACAAAAAATGGGAGTATGGTCACTAAAACTATCGGGTAACACACCTGAAGAACTAATATGGTACACCTGTCCGAAAAAACAAATAGAAGGCCCCTCAGAGCCTCGATCCGCAAACTCCTTAATATACCCAAAGTCAGATTGTCGCTAGAGCAAAGGTCATAGCCGGCTAGCATCCCACCCCCTCTGGAATGCTCTCCCAGAGAGCCTACAAGATTGCTCCTCCCTGGGGGGGATTTAAAAAGGGGTTCAAGTTGTACCTTTCAGAGCTGAACCAATGCAGCTGCTGTCGGTGATGCCATACACTTAGTCATCACGCAGCACTTGTAGACCATATATGTTATCTGTTCCATGACTGTCTTATATGGATTAACAAATGTCAGAGGACAATGGTAGTCATTTGGTTTGCATATAATTACTGTTAGTTGAATGATGTGAGGATGTAAATTCACAGAAATGTCTCTGTATATCACTCTACTGCTTGTAAATGCATCACTACTGTATATAAAATAACTCCAGGTCGCACCTAAAAAAGGGACTGTTAAGGTCTCAGCAGACTTACCAGGTTACCAAAATTAAATAAATAATTACATAAAAATCAAAGAACTTTAATTGGTTAAAACCAGTCAGGTGACCATTCATTATTAGAGCATAATGCACAGTCATCCTGGTCCTAAACCACATCACACAATGAGCAAATCACTCCTCCTACAACTAGATCGATCTCCCATCAGTCCCCCTACAAGCAGAATTGATCTTCCATCACAAACATGGCTGTTACCTTTACACTGTAAACACCTTCAACTGGGCCCTAGAAATAAAAACACCTTAAATAAAAAATAAAACAAATTAATTAAATGTTGTTTCCCTGATCATCACACTCTCCTTACATACACATAAACAATGTTCATAGTTTTTATTACAACTGTTTCTTTGCTGACAATGAAACACCCTCCTTCTATCTTTACCTGTTCATCAGGGAAATCTCTTCTGCTTGCTCTGACATATACAGAATAGTGGATGGGTGAACATCCACAGCAAGGCTGTGTTTCCATCGAGGGAGTTGATGACATCATAGAGACCTCGAGAGCGAAGTTCGAGAGGTCTCGCTGATGTCAACAACTGCCCGAGATGGGAACACAGACTTAGTTGTGGATATTCACCCATCCACTGTTTTATATAGTATATGGGTTTTTATTTGTTTTACCAAGTTTTTTCTCTTACTTGTTGTAGTCACACTACTCCCGTTCCCGCTCCTGCTCGCTCCCATGCCCACTTGCGCCACTTGTACTCTGTACGGCTTCTCACTTTCTCCTCTGCACATCTCTATACATCTAAAGTATCCCTATTTAACTGTGTCTGAATAAAAGCTGAAGCTGTCAGTTGTGTTTTGTATTGTTTTCCATTTATGGACAACATTCTGTGTAGTTTCTTTCATGGAACCAAGAATTTGGAGTTTTGACTCTGTCACTTCATGGTTCAGAAATGTGAGCATGAACTTATCAGTACAGTGCCCAAGGTTCTGAAACTATGAAGTGCCATACTCAAAACTCCAAAATTCTTGGTTCCATGAAAGGAACTGCATGGAATGTTGCCCATAGAAAGAAAACAGTACAAACCACAACTGACAGCTTCAGCTTTTCTTCAGGCATAGTTAAATAGGAATACTTTAGAAGTATGAATATAATTTATGAAAATAGAGACATTTCAAACAGCTGCACATAAGTAATCAATTTCTGTCCCCTTTAAGTCATGTATTTAAATGCCATTTTATAAGAGTAATAAGATAGTCCAGAGTGTGCATTATGGTGAAATAATCGCACTTCTCAGATGGATTTAATGGCACCCAGCTGCGCCTCATGCCTAACAACACAACTGAAGCATGCAATTATTTCACCGGATTGCACACCCTGTCATCTCTTATTGCTTACTTAGACTATTCTGGATGCTGTCTTGTGGGTGGTTGATCTAAAGGTATATTTCTTGTCATTTTGGTGTAATATTCTCCAGGCATCTATAACATTAGTTTCTTCTAGAACATCTGATAGTGTCTTGGCAATTTGTGTAAGGATTCTTCTAGGGTTAGTGCTGTCCAGCACTGGGTCCATGATGAGGGTTATGTCACCTCCTATTGTTGTTGTACATTTTGTGGTGTGAGTCATCTGTTCTGTTAGCGCACTGAAAAATTCAATGTCATCATTATACGGATCATATGTTTATAACAGCTACTTTTGTGAGACCCAGTTTTCCTGCTTCTACTACTACTACCAGCATCCTGCCCTCAGGATGCCACCAGATATATATTCCTCTTCAAAGATCAGGCTTTTGTGGCTCAGAATCTGTGTGCTGCCTTTCCTATGACTTTCACCCACACCAAATGCCTTTCCTACCCTGGCTCTCATTGGTACTTCCTCATTGTTCATGTGTGTTTCTTGGATGAATGCAACTTGTGCATGTTCTCTTGTTAGATGTCACAGAACTTCTAGCCTCTTTTGTCTTGGTCGCATCCCTTTGACATTCCACGTCAAGAATTTAAAGTTTGTATCACCCATAGTCTCCAAACATTACTTACTTCTGCCACCATTTCACCTGAATCATATTTTGTGTATAGCCATCTGACCCTCCTGAACCATTAAATGGTTAATGTGTTATCCCTATCACTAGATCTCATATCCCAATATTACTTCATTCTGTCTGTGTTTTTTTTTTACCAGCAGAGACACACTAAGCTGAAAGCTTGTTTACAGGTGCGACCTGGGAGCACAAGAAAGTTAAGTGACTTGCTCAGGGTCACACAGTATGCAAGTAGGGACTGAGGGATTCAAACCCAGGTCTCCAGGTTTGCAGCTCAGAGCCTTAAACCACTGCACTATACTGCCTCCTTAATTCCTAAACTGTGGGCCCACATCCGCTTTTCACTCTATTCCTCTTGCCAGTACCACATGTTGTCATTGTACTACACTAAGGGGGTGCTTGGTACACTTTATAAACTGTTCACACTAATACTTAGTAATACCTATTGTGTGAGATAATATGTTTAACATAGTCAAATGCCAGACTTTGTTATCAGTCTTTAATATTTCAAGAACATTTCAGGTCTCTCTCCATTCCTAACTTTATATTAACAATATATTTCATTTACTGAGGTAGTGCTTGAAACACTTTCTAACTAATTATAATACTTACACTTGTTCATGCAAGTACACACCAATGCCCAAGCTGAGTACGTTTGTCTTGTTTAACACAAGTACACATTAATGTTTAAACTGAGTAACTTTGGCTTGCTTAACCTCGTCTAGCTTTCTTATCAGCCTTTGTTGCATCAAGTACAGTACAAATCAGTACAGTCAAATAAGAATCGTAAAACATTGAACCTATTATTAAAGAGCTACAATTGAAAGCTTGCCTTCATATAATTTGTGACACACTATCTCTATGAGCTCTCTTATTTAAAGCAGCAGTGCAATGAAAAAAGTTATTCTACAAAGCTAATGTTTTGCTATGGTTATGAAAAATATTGGCAGAACTGTTGATTTGGGTTTTCTGTATGCTTCCTATGCTGAGCACTGTACATTTGCATTTTTGTCTGAACTCTTACCCTCCTTGGGTCATCGATATTATTTCAATGCAAAAATTTAGCAGACATCTTTTTTTCTTGAGAAATAATTATTTCATTTTTTATTCAACTTTATTTATTTGTAATTTTTGTATTGTATACACAAATTACAACACAACTTAAAATGAACTGTGTACATACAAACAGCATTTAGTACATTTTCAAATCATTTGGCAACTTATGTGAATAAATAGAGAGGTAGTAAGGGCCTAAGATAAGTGTAAATATTTATTTTATTTATGACTTTGATAACTGGGTGAGTGCACTGATCCCAGGGACCGTTTTCAGGCACAACTCAGGCCATAACACATGACGCAGGGTGACAGTGGAGTACAAGGTAACAGTAATACACATGAAACAGATTTGATACAAGCAACAACAGTAAGGACAATATACAGGTTTGATGCATAGGTCCATTTGAGAACAGTGAATACAAGGTTTCAATATTGGACATGAGGAGATTTGGTACAGAACAAACAAATCATAGGCACAGTGTACAATGTGTGACTGCATCGTCCAGTGAGCAAGTAATACACAGAATACTCAGTAAAAAATATACACACAACATGTACAGGCAAGGAAGTCAAATACTACTGTGAAAAATACGATATAACAGTTGTAGGCAGGGGAGTTGACTAGTGTGGGTAGGTGGGTAACCCCTGGGCTGGGGAGTTGACTAGTGCGGGTTGGTGTCAGACCCCATGGAGCAGTGGCAGGATGAGTTTGCCAGGAACCAGACTTTAAGGCGGGACTTGAAACTGGAGTGTGTGTCAATGGAACGGAGTTCAGCCGGTAATTTGTTCCACTGCAAAGGGGCAGCTGCAGACCAAGCTCTGCTACCCATGTTGGTGGATACCCTAGGAACAGCTAAAGGGGGAGTACCATTAGAGCGGAGGTTGCGGAGGAGCGTTCTGATTTTCAGAAGGGCAGTTAGGGGGGATTCTGAAACCATGCGGATGACATTGTCTACCATGCAGCAGAGGGCTAGGTCACAGCGACCTTGTAGCGGTAGCCATCCAAGGGTATTATAAAGGGTACAGTGGTGGATGGAGAACGGGGCCAATAAAGCAAAGTGACAGGTGCGAAAGTATAGGAATCCTCTCACAAGTACTTGCATTGCTCTTTAACATTAAGCAGAATACGAAACATGATTTAACTGTGTAACTCAAACCTTGAAATTAGGAATACACTCTCATTTTCTTATATTTCTTAAGAGTCTGCTATCTGACCACTATCCCATGAGTCTTTTGTCTTACCAGTTCTACACTGCATTCACTCATCTAATATGATTTAATGCATCTCCCCTCCCTGTCATAATAGTGTATTAGCTGGCTTCAACATTCTTTTAAGATTATTCAGAGTGCCACCTGTAAAAATGTATTGCTTTCAAAATACTGCTTCCTGTTTTATCTCTCATCTTGTACCAGCTCTTCACTAGTGTGGTCTTTTTTAAAGTTGGCACCTTTTGGGAGGAGGGAAGGAGCCAAAAAGTCCACATAATAATATTTGCTGGACAACCATTGCCATTGGGGCTGATGCAAGTGGTAGGGTCACTTTTATTTTTACATTATCCGCCAGCCTGTCTTGAAGAGTTTTAGTCTACAGAGCATTTGCTATTGTTTTCTGTTCCCTTATTAAGTCAATTCAACGAGTTCATTATGTCCCCATTTTAAATATCAGTTACTGTTCCAAGATAATGTTCAGATGTTCTACCTTTATGCTACAGTAGTCTTCGTGTTGCCTCAGCATTGGATTAAGGGCTAAAAAAAGGGTGTTTCTCTTCTGGTGACAAACTCACTACCCATGTGTCCACTTTGCCCATTATTTCTCTAGCAGCGTGACTGCGCCCATTTGTGAGATCACTGGACTTTCAAGCTGACCTCACAAATGTGCACAGGGCTGTGCAGTTGTTAAGATGACTTCTTGGTGGAATCCCTCATCCATTTGAGGAGATTAGGGATATGTATGGCTTACAGGCTCAAGACAGGTTTCATTACCTACAAGTTGTAAACTTCATTTAATCCCTCCCCTAGGACTCACTGGTGCAGGGATACCAAGCCCCAGTAGTAGATATTATTAGAAGGGCACTGGAGGGACAAACGCCCCTAAGCCATATGATATCTTATTTGTATAAATCACATTTACTACTGCAGGATAATGCCCTGCACTATGTTAAAAGTGGGAGGAGGACTTAGGAATACATATTTTAGACAAGGGGTGGAGACATCATATTAGTTTTCTACATGCTGGCACTTCCTTCTATAGATGGAAAGAATTTAGTTGGAAGGTCACCATAAGATTTTTTAAGACACCAGCTATACAGGCTAAATATATTCCAGATTTGGGTACAGATTGCTGGAGGGGCTGTGGGATCTCTCCCACCACACATGGACACATTTTTGGGGCTGTCCTCATTTGAAACCTTTTTTAGAAGCATTGCAGTTTGCCCTTTCAGACATGTTTTATGCCGCAATTCAGATTACCGCAGACCTTTTCCACTTTTCCCAGTTCCCTCCAGAGCTTTGGGATTCAGCCACTAGCACTCTGCTGAATATCTCACTCCTTATGGCTAAGAAGGCCATTACTCGCTGATGGCTCTCCGTGGTAACTCCCACGACTGTAGACTGGCAAGATGTAATGGTGGATGTCTATCATATGGCGAGGTTGACTGCTCTTGTCCATCAGGCAAAGGACAGTTCTGAATTGTTATTGAGGAGATGGGTCCTTTATATTATGAAACATAGACCAGAATTTGTACCATGAAGGGATGGGAGGTATGGATGGAAGGCTACCACATACACACAGAATAGTTTTTAATAACTAGTCTCTTGTTCCCCGGAGGGAGATTAACTGACGGGTACCCATAAGAATGCAATCCTGAACAGGAGAACCTATTGTGGCTCTTCCCTACAGCTCAATTAATTAATACATACACATTGACCGGGTGAATGATTGATTCTTTCTACCAATTCAGTCTGGGAATAATTGTATTGGAGAAATTGATTTTTTTCTGACCCTGTATTAATTTAATTCAAATAAATAAATATTTTTCCTTTTTATGCATTTATTTCAGTTTGGAATTAATGTCTGTGATATACTGTTGTCAGTTTTTTTATGAATGTGATTGAATGTTCGATATTGTACCTTTTTCAGGCAAGCATTTATTAAATAAATAGTTAAAAAAAGATGGCTTCTCAGTTGTTGTTGCCTGGGCTGACACACCTTCAGAGAGTAGTTCTTGTTGATGGAGTCCTAGAAGATGGAGTTCCCACCATTTTCATAGTGCTGTTGCCATTTTCAATATAAATGGGGATGGTTGCTAGAGGTGAGTTTTATCTTATGGGGACATGCAGGAAGAAGAGAAAAAAACATTTGCAATACAGGCATCAATTGGAGCTGTAGGTTAGGTTGTGGTACTGTCTTTTGACAGACACAGAGCAACTTGATTTAGGTGTACTTACTAATAAAATGTTATGTTATGGGGACAAGTGGAAAAATCTTGCAGTACAGGCACCAACTGTAACTCTAGGTTTGGTCACAGTGGTATCTTTTAACAGTCCAAGAAAGGCTTGGTATCTGTGTACTTACTAGTCCACATAAAGCATTACTTAGGTCCCATTTTTTTCCATGGCAGGGTGATGATAAGGGAACGTGTTAGGGAATACTTTTGCTAGCTCTGTTTTTGCAGTTTCCATGGTGTTAAAAGTTTGCACCCAATTTTTAACCATACCCACAGCCTAGTAGGATACGTCAGGTGAAATCTTGTAGTCACCTTGTGCAGACCACCTTTTACATTGCTGAATTTTTCCATCTTTTCCCTTATGCTGGGGCTATGACTATTAAACAGCTGAATTTCAGACCACATGTAGTTGAGGCTTTGTAGCTCCCTTGCTTGTTGTTGGGTGAAGATCTTCTTGCCTTGGAAGTTTGTGAATTGAAAGGTCAAGAGTCTTGGTCTTTCACGCAGACCAGTTTTCAGGGCTAGGCTTCTATGTGCTTGTTCAATGGAGTACTCCACTTTCCCTTTGGGTAGCCCAAATAATGATTTTTGGAGCATTTGTATAAATTCACCTGTGTTTTTTCCTTCCTTTCTTTTGCAGAGTCTGAAGAGTAGCAGGTTATTCCTTCAGGAGTCATTTTCTAGATATTCCATTTGTTCTTCCTTCTTTTTAATTTTTGTGGGGTCTTTTACCCATTCCTCTCTTTCTTCCATGCTCTTTTCAAACTACTTAGTCTTGCTTCTGAGTCAGTAATCCTTATGTTGTGATTTTCTACTTTTTTTTAATTTTTTTAACATCTTTAATCTCAGCAGGGACATCTGTTATTGAGACTCTCAGGGCCACCATCTCATTCAAGATGCTTGCTAACCGCTCGGCTATCATGCTGACTCCTTCACTATTTTCTTCCACCATAGTGCCTGCCTTGTGCCATTTAGCTTCTTGCTTTATAGAATCAGGACTGCTAAATTCTTCATTCTTAGAATCCATCCTTATGTTCTTTACTTGTTCCACTTTCACTTTATTGGCTTTTGCATTATCCGAGTGTGCAGTATAACAAATATTTAAGCTTTTATTGTGTGATAGGAGTGGAGTTTTGCGGTTTGCTTCCAGTCACCCAGGCAGCATCACGTGGTTCAATGGTGCACTGTAGTAAAGGATAGCATTGTCTACATACAGTACATGTGAAGGTGACACCTCCAAACAGCCCTTTGGGGATCATTTACAAAAATGGAGAACATTACAGGGTCAAGTATATAGCTTTGTGGTACTCCCATCTTAATATTAACTATCAGAGTTAGTAACTTGTATGGAATGGGCAGTAATTGGGCACAGCTGCTTAGATAGTTCTCAAATCACTTGATGGATGTCAGGCTGTGACCTAGATGCTGAAGATTCTGTGAGAGAACACATACAAAGAAGCCAGCAGAAGAAGGCCATTTGGTCTATTAAGTCTGCTTGCATTGTAGGGTCCATAGCTTGAGCTAATGTCTCTGTCCTCCCTCCTCACTCCTCCCATCCTCCCTGTCCATGACCCTTACCCTGCCCTACGCCTGTCCCAGCCTCTCTTAAAGCTGCCCACTGTCTTCAATGAGATTACCTCTTCTGGCAGCGCATTCCAAGTGTCGACCACTCTCTCTGTGAAGAAGTGCTTCCTGACCTCCCTCTTAAACCTCCCACCCTCCAGCTTAAGACTGTGCCCCCTCGTGTTATGGTTGCCACTCAGCTTAAAGACTCTCCTTACCCACCTTATTTATCCCTTTCAAGTACCTGAAGGTCCCAATCATGGCCCTTCTCTCTCTCTCCTGTCTTCAGGGAGTACATGTTCAGTACCCTCAACCTCTCCTCATATGCCTTACCCTGCTGGCCACTAAATTGAAGTCCTTGAAGAGATCTATGAAGATGGTCCCCATGAATATAATATTTCATAGTAATCTAATTTATGTTGTTCAGTCAACATCAATAGCAAACGTCATGAACACAAAAGCACTAATTTCCACAGTACTGTTTGCTTGTGCTATCTATAATTAAGAGTTGGTGATGTGTGTGTCCCACATTTTGCTCCTCTGTCGACCACATTTTTAGGGACAGTCACCACATCTACATGCAGGTTCATTATTGGGAAACCAATATTTTTTGGGGTATTTCCAGGTAACAAAAAAGGCACAAGTGTTCCAGATAAGCCAATAGTCTCCAGTAAACGCATTTCTGGTTAAGGCTTAAGGAGAAACATTGCTGTTACCAGTAAACTGCCTGCATATAAAGATAGAGAATATCCCACCTGCAGAGAGAGGGATTGTTAAGTACTTGCTGAAAAACTGGACTGCCGGATCCGGATCGAATTTGTAAAGTCTGGGCTGCCCGGTCCAACTGGACCAGTCAGATCAGCACACATAGGCATATGTATATCTGGTCATATGAACATACAAAATTGCCAGCAGAAAAAGACCATTTAGTCTACTGAGTCTGCTCCATGCAGAGCTCACTCAGGCATCTATGCTACATGACATACTCCATACCCCAGTCCTCTGACACTCTTAACCTCCCCCTTTTGGAGGCCGACAGGCTGGCCCTACGTGCTCACTATGTTGTGTATCAGGGGGCAATTTCCCATAAGAAAGCAGAATTCCTGTCCAGGGAAATTGCTGCGGGGAAAAACAAATCATCTCAGCTGTTTCGGACTGTAGATAGGCTTTTACACACTGCCTGTCTGCAGCTGAAGAAAGCTTTGTCATCCACTTTATGTTAAGAGTTTGCTCTGTTTTTCTCTGACAGAGTGTCAACCATCTGATTGGGGATCCTACCAGGGAGGCAACTGCCTCTCAGTGGTTGGGCTAGGAGGTGCAGAGGCACTCTGTCTCTCTGGGAGGAGTTTAGGCCAGTGGAGGAGTCCAAAGTGACTGAGGTGCTCTTAGAGCTGAAGCACACTTCCTGTGAACTGGACCTGGCCTGACGCATTTCTTAATGGGATGCGCTGAGGCTGTTGGCCCGGTGTTTGCTGGGATTACCAGGTGCTTGATGGCAGAGGTGTTTTTTCCCAGTTGCCTTGAAAGAATCACTGGTGAGGCCCCTCCTTAAGAAACCTTCACTTGACCCTGATGTTCTGGCAAATTACCGTCCAATCTCCAGCCTGCCCTTTTTGAGCAAGGTTGTCGAGAAACCAGTGGCACATCAGCTCAAGGATCGCCTTGTGTCCTCGGACATCTATGAGCCATTTCAGTTGGGTTTTTGGGCCAGAAACAGCACATAAATGGCTCTAGTGAGGGCGCATAATGAACTGCTCAGAGCTAGAGCTAGAAGAGACAGGTTTTTCTTGTACTCCTATAACTCTCTTCAGCCTTTGACACTGAGGACCACGTCATGCTTCTTGACCGGCTCTGTGAGTTTTGTGGACTTGCCGGTACTGTCATCAGATGGTTTGAGGTCTATCTCTCAGACACGGTGCAGTGGGTGGTGATGGGGAATTTCTCCTCCTCCCCAATGCCCCTGTCTTGTGGAGTGCCACAGGGCTCAATCTTGTCACCGATGTTGTTCACAGTGTACATGCTGCCCGTGGGTGAGATCATTCAACAATACAGAGTGGAATTGCACTGCTACGCAGATGATACTCAACAGTATTTGTCCTTTGCCTCTGGAACATTCAGAGCTGTCGATGTGCTTAACAACTGTTTGGCTAAAATCAATGACTGGATGGCTTCCAGCTGGCTGAGACTCAACCCAGCTAAGACGGTGGTGCTGTTGATTGAGCCTGGTCATGGGTGTGAGGGGCTGCCACCCAGGGCTGATATAGGGCTTGCCCTGGGGTCTGCCCGTTGGTGGCTTCCCCGAGGGTATGAAATATGGGCGTGATCCTGGACAGCAGATTAACCGTTGAAGATCAGGTGTCATCTGTAGTCAGCAGTGTTTTTTTACCACTTGCGGAACATTGCATGGATTAAGCCCCTCGTTCCGCCTGAGGACCTGCTGATGCTGGTACATGCCTTTGTTACCTCTAGGCTTGACTACTGTAACTCTGTACTTTGGGGTCACGGCAGGGACCCTCCACAGACTACAGCTGGTGCAGAATGCAGCAGCCTGATTACTTACTGGCCTTTTGAGGTCCAGTCATGTGACCCCGATCCTGCGTATCCTGCATTGGCTGCCGGTCAGGTGGAGGGTTGTTTTCAAGGTGGGTTTACTCACCTTCAAGGCCCTATACGGACTGAGCTCTGGTTACCTGTCAGAGCTCTTGACACCGGCGACCTTTGCTCACCCCCTCCGCTCCTCTTCGAGGGGCCTCCTGGACATTCCCAGGGTTTGGCTTAAGATCTCAGGAGACCATGCCTTTAGTGTCTCTAGGCTGACCCTGTGGAACTTGCTTCCATCTGCAATCCGGGAGGCTCCCTCAGTTGAGGTACTGTATTTAAGTGGAGGCTGAAGGCCCGCCTCTTTAGCCTGGCTTTTGATGATATCTGATTTTATCGCTTGTGTTCAGTCCGTTGATTGTGGCAACCTGAAGCTCTTTTTATGATGCTAATTTTATTCTATATTATTGCTGACAAATGTTATATTGCTGTAGTTTTAAATGTTTGCCTGTTTTTATGTTTGCAAGGTGCCCAGAGCCTCCGGGATTGGGCGCCCGATAAATGAAACTGCCTTGCCTTTTAAACACACCAGCTGTTTTCAGGTCAACTACCTCTTCCTACACACTATTCCATCTGGGCACCACCCTGTCGGTGAAACACTGCCTCCTTGCCCATTTGCTGAATCTACCCCCACCCAACAACAACAACAACACCACCACCACCACCACCACCACCACCACATACGGAATCTGCCAGTCCGGATTTTACTAATCTGATCCGGTCCAGATGCATTGGCCTAGTTTTACCCACACCTGGATGGTTACAGATTGTATTATAGGCATATCTCTAGAACCTTGTATCACTTAAAAAGGGACACACTCAAAATGAGGGACACATTCTTTCTCAACTATGTAAATGCTAGCTCACACAACATTAAGGAGAACAGTACTTTTATTTGTTCAAAGTTTCATTTTGCGTTAGTATGGTAGAAAGTAAAACATTTCGGCTTTAAAGTCTGAGTTTACCAAACTTTCTGTGGCAGTAGCACCTTTCCAATGTGGTAGTTTGTGGGACAGCGCACTGCAGAAGGGAAAATGAGAGAGATCCCGCAATAGAACTATGAGGACCGACCTTAAGTAAAGCCCCGCCCCCAAAACGCTCATGCCCCGCCCCGCCGGTGAGGCCGCGCTGACGCTGTCCGGCTCCCTGCCCGTCTCAGCAGCTGGGGAAGTTGGTTGATTTGGGAGGCCAGCAGGCAAGAGTACGAACACAAAAGAGTGAGTGAGAGATGTTGACACCGGGGGCGCGGGCGGCACTCTTGCTGCTTGGGCTAACGGTTGTGGCGGGTCCCGTGGCCGCGGCCCACATCAAGAAAGACGGCCTGGAGCCGGAGACGGCGGAGCCCGAGAGCTACGACCGCTACTACAACTACGAGGAGCTGACGGCGCTGCTGAAGGCGCTAGTCACGGAGCACAAGCACATCGCGCGACTGCTCAGCCTTGGGACGTCGGTAGAAGGGCGCGAGCTGTGGACTGTCCAGGTGAGCTCGCGGCCCGGTCCGCCGAGCCTCGGCCTCCCGCAGTTCAAGTATGTGGGCAACATGCACGGCGACGAGACCGTATCCCGCCAGCTGCTCATCTATCTCATCGAAGAGCTGGTGCGGGGTTACGGCCACGACCCGCGCCTCACCCGCCTCATCAACACCACCGACATCTACATCGTACCCAGCCTCAACCCGGACGGCTTCGAGAAGTCGCGGGAGGGCGACTGCCAGGGCGAAGCAGGCGGCCGCAGCAACGCTCGGGGCAAGGACCTCAACCGCAGCTTCCCGGACCAGTTCACACAGATCCAGGTGTCGATGGAGGATGTGCCCGAGATGGAGGCCATGATTAACTGGATAATGAGCAACAGGTGAGGGAATGTCACTAAATAGGGCACAACATATGAGGGGGGGATGTCACTGAATAGTGCACAACAGGAAGATTGGAATGTCACCGGATAGTGGCACTAGAGGTAAGGGGGCATGTCCTTGAATAGTTTACAACATGTAAGGAGGGAATGTCTCTGAATAGTCCACAACAGGAAGATTACAATGTCACTGGATAGTGCACAGCAGGTGAGGGGTACTGTTCCTGAATAGTGCACAATAAGTGTGAAGGGAATGTCACTGAACAGTGCACATGTGAGGAGGGAATCTCACTGAATAGTGCACAACAGAGGAGGAGAAAATGTCACTGATTAGTACACAATAGAAAGACTGGAATGTCACCAGACAGTATACAACCGGTGAAGAGGAATGTCTTTGAATAGTGCAGAACAGGTGAGGAGTGAATGTCACTGAACGGTGTAGAACAAGTGAACTGGGAATGTCCCTGAATAGTGTGCAGCAGGTGAGGTAATGTCACTAATGTATAACAGGTGTGAGAAGTCCTGAATAGTGCAGAACATATTAGGGGGAATGTCCCTTATTAGTGCACAGCAAGTGAGGGGGATGTCATGGAATAGTGCACAACAGGTGAGGAGGGCATGTCACTAAATAGTGCACAGCCGGTAAGGGACGATGTCACTGGATACTTGTGCTCAACCTTTTAGGGTGCATGTACTTGGATAGTGCAGAATGGGTGAGGGGTGTCACCATATGGTGCACAACAGGTGAGGGGATGTTGTCATTGTAGACAACAGGTGGGGATGTCACTTGTACACAGAAGGTGAAGGTGAATGTCTGTGTATGGTGTAAAACTAGTGAGAAAGTGCCACTGTATCGTGCACAGCAGGTTAGGTTTAGGTGCTGCAGGGGCAGGCTTAATATTTGTTTTGTTCTGGTGACCATGAAAATAGGAACAGAAGTGGTGGTGGTGTCCTGCTGTTGGTGGTACTTGTCCCTGTGGTTATAGTGAGCACCTTTTTGTATGGGACAGCAGTACAGTATTACTTCTTCCAGTGCTGCGGCTCACACTTCATTCAGCTCTTAAGCAAAAAAAAAAAACCTCCATATCTGGCAACCTGGAAGTGGGTCTCACTACCTGGAGGCACTCTAGACTGTGTCCTGGGCCAGTAAAATTAAATCCAGGACTGGATAATGTAGTGGAGTAAATATTAATCCATGACAAAGAAGGGCTCTACTAGGGAATTAATGCCTGGTTTGGGGTGGGGGGGCAACCACCAACTGGACATTAAATTCCCTAGTAGAGCCTTTGAAGTGGATTAATGTGTTTGTAACATGGCAGGGGCTTGCAGAAATTGATACACAGTGATGATAATTTGTAAGAATAACACAGAGACAGTTTGTTAGCGTTTGAATAGATTTACTAGTTTTCTGCATTGTCCCATTCATTTATATTGTGATTGTTACTTGCTGTCAATTATTATGACTATGAGCATCGGTTTATTCACTGTATGTTATAATCAAGAATATCGAAGTTTTGTTATATGGAGAAAAAAACTGTTCTATGCTACTCAAACAATTATCCGAATCTTCCTTTAATGGGTGAACAGCATTATGGCATTGCTAATTAACATATTTGTGCCTGCAAACTGAGCGATATCGGCACAATGATCGCTTCTCTTACATCTAACGACATTGTACTGTTACAGCGATTTAACAAGATCAATATGTCTACAGTTGCTACACCACTTGTACTATTTGGTACTGACAGTGGAAAAATCCTGCTGTCCTGCTGAACAGCATTCTGCCTTGTCAGAAAAATATTTTAAATTTACAGTGCCGTGAATCGTAAAGTGGCTCAGATTAAAAGGACTGCTACTGATTATACTGCTACTTTTGCTCTCCTGTTCATTGTTATTCTTTGTGCTATAGAAAAGGTAACGTCACATTCTGTAAAAGATGTCATCTTGCCGGTTCATCCGATGATTACCACGTTTTGTGTGATTGTGCAAGTACCACTGGGCAAGTGGGTGGGAAGTAACCTGTGCTGCAGCTTTATATTTTTCACTTGGAGATTTCATTGTGGTTGGAAATCATACTACATTATGAAGCGGGCATTACCTGTAGTTAAACCCCACTTTTTTTTTCTTTTTCTTTCTGTATAGATTTTTCTCAGCTTTTTCCCCATATTCTTCCCGTCCCCCCTGCGTGTGTGTGGAGGTACGTGCACGCCACGCCCAGGGGCGCCCTCCTGCTCCACTGCCACCCCTTCCCGCCTATGCTACCCACTGGCCCTTCACCTGGTGGGAGCGTAACTATGGGGGGCAACGACCACACCGTAAAAGGAGAGCTGCCTTCAACTGCTCAGTCCTGCTCTCCTCCTCCCCCCCCGTGCCAGCTCTCTGATGACCCAATGTCACTCCCAGACACGGGTCACCGGTGTGGCGCGAGGTAAGGCATCCAGCACCTCAACCCTCAGTGCCATAGGACTGGTACTTAAACCCCACTTTTTAATGGGAAAATGCCCATTTATAGTATCCTTCTGCCACACAGGTTTGCTTCTTGTCTGTAGGGCCCAAGAGACTGGGGCACTACACTAGTGAACAAGCAGGTGTATCCAGGACTGAAGGGCTTTTCTTAGGAACGAGAAGTTCTCTCAGTCGAAACTCCAACTTCTATCTCTTTTTTTTTTTTTTTTTTGAATTGTTGAATTTGCAGCTTTTTTCATCCTGTACTCCTGCCCCAGGCAACCTCCCAGCTTTCAAAAATGTAAGCACTCCCAACGAAAAACACAATGACGCTTACTCTCTTTTTGCAGATTTCATTTGACATTTATTGTTGCTCTCAAGCTTACGAAGTATTTCAGAGCCTCAACCAGTCACCAAATGGACACTACCGCAGCGCTTCACCTTCCAAAAAAGATTTTGACATCCTGAGACTGGTACATACAGTGACTTGCAAAAGTATTCAACCCCCTTGAAAGTTATCAGATTTGTCTGGATTACAAATGAGACTTACATATATTATTCCAGTCAGTATTTTTATTGCAAACTAATATTCTCTAACAGTATATTGTCAAAGCCAAAATTAATTATCCGTCAGCAGATCTTTTAAAGAAAATTAAAAACTGGAAAATGCTGCTTGCAGAGGTATTCAGCCCCTACACATTAGTATTTGGTAGCGCCACCTTTTGCTGCAATAACAGCTTTAAGTCTTTTGGGGAAGTATCTACCAGCCTTGCACACTGTTCGGGAGTGATTCTTGCCCATTCTTCTTGGCAGATTTGTTCCAGGTTGTTCAGGTTGGTTGGGTGACGCTTGTGGACCACAATTTTCAAACAGTGCCACAGATTCTCGATGGGATTGAGATCTGGACTTTGACTTGGCCACTGTAGGACATTCACCTTTTTGTTGTTTAACCACTCCTGTGTTGCTTTGGCCTTGTGCTTGGGATCATTGTCCTGCTGAAAGGTGAAGTTTCTCCCAAGCTTCAGTTTTTCAGCAGACTGAAGCAGGTTCTCTTGCAGTATCTCCCTGTATTTTGCTCCATCCATTCTTCCTTCAATTTTAACAAGATGCCCAGTCCCTGCTGCTGAAAAGCATCCCCACAGCATGATGCTGCCACCACCATACTTCACTGTAGGGATGGTGTTTCTCGAGGCATGGGCAGTTAGGTTTGCGCCACACATAGCGCTTTGAATTTTGGCCAAAACTCTCTATCTTGGCCTCATCAGACCACAAAACCTTGTGCCACATCTTAGCTGGGTCACTTTCATGCTTTCTGACAAACTCCAGACGTGCTTTGATATGGTTCTTTTTGAGTAATGGCTTCTTTCTAGCCACCCTCCCATACAGGCCAGTATTATGCAGAGCTCTTGATATGGTTGACTGGTGCACCTTCTCTCCACTCTCAGCCACTGAACTCTGTAGCTCCTTCAAAGTGATTGTTGGCCTCTCTGTGGCTTCCTCACTAGTCTCCTTCTTGTTGGGACTGGGTTTTGAGGGACGGCCTTGTCTAGGTAGTGCCTGGGTGGTGTGATGCAGCTTCCACTGCCTCACTATTGATCCAACAGTGCACACTGGGATATCCAAACACTTGGATATTATTTTGTACCCTTTTCCTAATTTATGCATGTCTATTACTTTATCTCTAACTTTCTTAGAATGCTCTTTAGTCTTCATTTTCACACCCTTCCTTCAGATTCACAGTCTGACCAATGGTCATTAAACTGAGGGGGGGTTTTATCCAGAAAATGTGAGTTACTTTAATGTTTCAGAGGTGAGGCCAATTGTAAGCCAATTGTGTCCTCGTTAGGGCAATATTTTGCATCTGTGTAAACTTGGAGCTTCCAGAGCACAGGGGTTGAATACTTATGCAAACAGCATATTTCAGTTATCTATTTTTCTTAAAAATATTTTCTAACATAAAACCAATGTCGCTTTAAAATAATTAGTTTGAGGGTCAGTCTTTTTAAATAAAATATTACACAGAACAAAATCTCAATGTATCATTTGTCATTCAGACAAATCTGACAACTTTCAAGGGGGGTGAATACTTTTGCAAATCACTGTACTTTGGGGATAGCTGCCCCTTGTTAAGCAACCCCCCATCCCAGGAGCGCAGTTACAGTTTGGGGAACCACCCAGCTCTGTCGCCCTATCCTCAGCCCTCAACTTTTATATTGCAGAGGCAGGGCCTGGAGAGAGAGGTTCCCCTCTTACAAGAGATCCTATGGGTACCAAGGGATACAGTGGGCTGGGTGTACTAGGTGTCATTCAATGGCGGCAGGGGAATTTTTCCCATTCCGCGCACCCCTGGTGACTTTAAAGTGCTCCACTGTATGCATGCGCACCCTACTTGCATGGTGCTGTGTGGAATCTGCAAGCATCTCCCCGTTCCAGTCTCCACCACTCCCTGTGGGCACCCAGGCGGCAGTGTTAGTGGCAGCCTCTCCACCCTGGAGAGGAAGAGCATCGGCTGGGACACACTGTCCTGCTTTCCGAGCTTGTTCTTGACCTCAAGTCACTGGGATTGTGTGCAGCAGTTCTGCTGTGCTGACTGGCCGCTCGCCAGCTCCCCTCTTGACTCGGACCTCATCTTTGACTCTTCAGTTTGCAACCTTGGTGCTCTACTTGACCCTGAACTTTCCTTCTCTTATATCTGTCGACTTCCTAAATCTCCATTTTTTCAAGACACCAACATGTCCAAAATGCTACAGCCCTTTCTTGCACCAGGAAACTTGATCAGATCACTCCAAATCACCCTGTGACCTGCATTTTCTCCTGGTCCCCTTCTCAATTCAATTTAAAATTGCCTTGTATTTTAATACCGAAAATGGGCTTGATTCCTCCCTGTCACAGTAATGTGGTTTCTCCGTGCACACCTCCCACATTCTGTGCTCTTCAAATATTTGCTTCCTCTCTGTCCCATTTCCCAAACTTTCCACTGTCGGTATTACAGGTTTCTTTTTTCTGCCCCTCCCACCTGGAACACCTGCCTCTGTTTACCTACCTCACCCTCTTTTCGGGTCTTGTCTGAAAACATTGTTTTTCTCCTTTGCTTATAGTTCTGCATTTTTGTACTCTTATCACTATTCTTTTCTACCTTTTTTTTTTTTTTTTTTTTTAAATCAAGCGTTTTCTCTGTCCCTAGCCTGCCTCCTGATGGTACCTCAGCTGGCATCTACTATCTGATAGACCTATAATCACCCATGCGCCCAGGATCATCGTGTGGGGGTGGAGTGTGATGTTGGTAGTGCGTGAGCTGGGTGCATGTGTGTGCCCCAGTCTTCCATGGCGGGATGGGTGTTTTTTCCTTCATGTTTTCTTCCATAGGGGACACTAGCCTTGTCAGCACCTGGATGCGTTCCTCCCCATTTCTCATGGCCATGACTGTGATCCCCCTGGCCTGCACTAGGTGGTGATCGCCCTGCTGGGCACACATCCTTCCCACTCTGAATTGGAAGAGCTTTCCCTGGGACACTCAGTCCTCCTTCCCATGTCTGGCCCCTGATGAGTTGTTTGCTCCTAGATTGTTTCAGTGGGCCCACCTTCTCCTGTTTCTGCTTATTCTGGCTTCCTGATTTTCAGCTGCTCCCGCTAGCACTGCCTGCACATGCTGCTACATTTGCTACTAAATGCCTGATACTGTACCAACAGTAAACAGTCTCCCAGCTGTACACGTTATTAAAAAAAAAAAAAAAAGTTCCTGTCTGAAATGTTGTATTCTCCATATTTTGTAGTTCCTGATTGAGTTTTATTCCCACTGAGACACATTTTGAGGGGTATTTGCTCTGAAAGTTGTTCTACAAAAAAAAGAGTTGTATTGTACTTTTGTATTTTCTGTGGGCCCAGCCACCTCACTAATTTTGGGCTTATCTAGGCCCCTCTGACTGGGCTTTCGCTTGCTCCAGAAGGCCCTGTCCTGACACTACCTTTGCCCCATCACCAGAGTCTCCAGTATATCCCATCGGGGGGTGGGCTGCTTTCTTCAGGGAGAATGCGTTCAGTATGCGTCATGTTGGATGGGGAGGATCGTCTGGGCAACAGAGGCAAGTGAGTGAAGGGGGGGATCATAGCTGTGCATCCATCATAGTTGGCCGACCTGTTGATCCCAGTGATCCCTCCCAACTGCAGTCCTCCCTGCCTACACAGCAATTTGTGGGTGGGGTTTAGACACACCGTGTGTAGTCACCTACTCTGCAGCACCTGCTGCCAGCCACTGTAAGAGATGCTAAAGCAGTGAAAGGACTGAATACCTTCCCCAACCCAGGAGCCTATGATTGCTGCTTTTAGAGCTCTTTTACGGTCTCTCTGGCTTAGGAGTTAAGTGTCAGGACATGAAGCCACATCTCCTGTATGGTAGCTCAGTCAGTGCACTGCAGACAGGGCTACAAGGCCTGCCTGTCTGTTTTGTTTCTGTTGTTTTCTGGACCTTCACAATGACAGCGCTCCAACTCTCTGCCCAGAGGAACACACCGTTGCCCGAACTGGTAT
Source organism: Neoceratodus forsteri (assembly GCA_016271365.2). Lineage (NCBI taxonomy): Eukaryota > Metazoa > Chordata > Ceratodontiformes > Ceratodontidae > Neoceratodus > Neoceratodus forsteri. Next base: position 119,107,616 of record JADMNL010000030.1, on the reverse strand, counting down.
AATGAGAAATTTGTTATAAAAGTCACAAAAAGACATAAAAAGGTCAAATGGGACTTTGTGAAAACGGACGCTGCAGAACCGGATCAGACATGATTGACAAAAGCCGGACCAGCCCATCTGGCAAGACTGACTGGGCTGGCAAAACACTTACAACTTGTGTCTGGTCCTGTTAGACTGGCCAGTCTGGCTTTTACTGATCTGGTCCATTCCGGTTGCAGCAGTCTAGTTTTCACCCATACCCAAGTCACACTCATCCTGGGCGATTCTGTTCTTTCCATATAGATTTTTATCCACATCCTTTGCTGATTCCCCGAGGAGGGGGACTTGACAAACACCCAGCCCCAATGGCAGCTGACCACATGTTTAGCCTTCCCCCACTGCTTCACTCACTGTGGCGGCGCTCCTGGGGAGGGCTGCCCCTCCCAAGTCTTCAGGATCCAGTACTAGTAAGGCCTCAGGTTTCATGGTGTGGTGCCCCCCAAGTGTATTGGCATCTGTCATTCAGGTAGAAACTTCTTCCCCACTCCCTCCATCCATTGAGGAGGCAGTATAGCGCAGTGGGTTAATGCTCTGAGCTGCAGATCTGGAGATCTGGGTGTGGATCCCTCAGCTGTTTAGGTGCATACTATGTGATCCTGAACAAGTCACTTAACTTCCTTGTGCTCCCAGGTTGCATCTGGAAACAAGTGTGCTACACCTGGTTAAACAATGTTTCCTTTCCCTTTCCATCCACAGGCCTTGGGGAGGGTAGCCTCAAGCACAGTGTAAAATAACAGGTGTGCTCCCTGGCAAGGAAACAGGAGCCTGGCACATCATAAGTGGTCACCATGGCAGCAGATGTCCTTCCTCCACAAGCAGAGTCACACTACCCAATGCAGCACTTTCGCAAGCCTTTCTCCTGAACCAAGGTTGCCCATCCAAATGCGTAACATGCTTCCTGTGGGACATTGGTCAGCCCACTCTGGGATATTATTTCTCAAATTTTTTATGTAAAGGCTTTCACCAAATTTGCTTTAAATAAGTGCTGGTACAGGCAGTGGGGAATTGAATTAGTTAAAGGCAAGTACCTTTGCTAGGATGGTGTCTGTAGTCTGTCTGGTTTCCAGGCCATGTCTGCTAAACAGCAGTCTTGTCCATGTCATCTGTGCAGGACTTGTAATGTTGTGGACCTTTATTGGGCACAGAAACTGACCAAATTCGGCAACTTTAAGGATGTATTCTTTGGGAAGCTTCTGTCCGACAGCCATTCTGTGACACATAGTAAACCTCCAGTTTCAGAGAAACTCGTCAACCCAGAATCTGTTGGCTTGAAACCATGGATCCTGGATCAGGGCTGCAGTTTTGAGCGCCACTGATTTCCAAGTGACCCTGGTATGCTGTTCATGCTACAGGGTTATCCAGGATGCTAGCTCTCTCTCATAATCAAGGAATCTTTTTTTTGTTTGTTTTTTATTAGAGCATTGATAGCTGGGAAAGGCACACTGAGCCAAGGCTCGTTTCCAGGTGCGACCCAAGGGAAATCAACATTTATAGCCTCCACCGTCCACTTGCTGCTGTTGTTTTTTTGTTTGTTGTTGCTCTTGGTGGAGCTTGTAAGAGAGAGAGAGTTTCTGCTGCAGCTGAGGGAGCTTTTCTTTTACTCCTGGAGTTCCTCCTCATTGATGTTTAGGGCAACTGCGAGAATTTAATTTCACCTCTTAATCAGCCGACTTGGTAGGAGCAAGTCTGAACTCCAGGTTGTGCAGTTTTCTTTTTGACCTGCTTCTCTGAGTGTTTTGCAGCATTGTCAACTGTTGGGAGCAAGCTGTTGGTGTGAGATAATGGGAATTTTTATGCCTTATTAATTGACTTTTGGGGGGCTCATCGAATACAAGTTGCCCTCATTTAGAGACCACCTTCCATTCTTATCTGCGACTGAAAATCAGAGAAGTGTAACATAAGCCATGGCTACCATTGTAGATATATAAGGTGTGTAAAAACTCCCATGGTGTTAAGTTCTGTCTTCTGGCCTTTGGGTGATGCCTCAGTTAAAATCTAAGCATCTGATCTTTATGAGGTGGGCCTTTCCTTTGTTTAAGGGTGTGTCTGTTGAGTCAACGCAGCACTCTGGCTGTTACAGGTTAAATAAATACCACTCTTAGACCCTCTTTCTAAATGGCAGAGACAATAAACACACTTTAAAGTTTTGCCTCCTCAGTCATACTGCGGCTGTTTTTAGTAACAGCTGCAAGTCCACTGCTGAGTGCTCCTTCAGAAGGTAAAGGGCACTCCCAGCTCTAACAAAGCTCAAACAGTGACATTATACTTGCACTTGAAGTTTTCTTCATATATACTCTGTGGTGGTGAAACCAGGGTGTTGCTCCACAGATGTATGTTTGCGGTTACTGTGGGCATATGTTGGTTGGTGTGGAGTTTTCCCCTGGGTGCTGAAGAGGCTGAGGCCCTACTAGACTTCATAAGCTGCTTGCTGGGGGAAGCAATCTGTAAGATCAGTAAAGACGGCCTGGTTTTCCTTAACAGATGTTTACAAAACAGTCCTATTTAAAGAGCCAGTAACTAGAGAGAGAAAAAAAATATTCATTTTCAAGAACGTGTTTCTTTTTATTTCTGGAGTATTGTTTGTTTTCTGTTTGCTTATTAGAAAGTTTTATACCTATTCTGATTGTATTAGGACAAGTACAGTTAGTACAGGTACAAAATCTGTCCTGATTGTATTGTATGTGATGTGAAGACCAGTACCGTTGCCTGCTAGCTCACATATCTGATTCTGTAACCCCTTCTTAACTCGCTCATTGTGACGTCACACGACTGATCTGGCAGCAGATGTTTGGTTCTTACTGGTAGGTTGTGATGTCAGAGTTAGTGAGATCACGGTGCTGATGTGATGTGGTGTGAAGGGAACTAGAACTGGACACATCAGCCTCCAGGAAGTCTACAGTTCCACACATGGAACATTCAGGCAGAAAATCTTTTAATAGAGGGAAAAGGAAAAGAAAAAAGACTTCCGCTGTTAAAAACCTAGTGTACTGAATAAAACTAACTTTTTTTTATTTTATTTATTGAAGCCTAGGATTACAAGTACCTTTGAGCCGAGGCTTTTTTACAAAGGTTCCATGTCAGTGAGTACAACCAAACAACATGATTTACAGAATAAAAAACATTAAAAAAAAATTTAGTACATTTCCAGTATTTAACATTTTGTAATACTGAGTAGTCTAAGTTATGAAATAACATGGAATACGGGAGACACAAGGGGAGGTGGGAATTGACAGAGACAGTTTTGAAGGTGGAGGGAAGAGATGGACACAGGGTGTGAGGAGGTGAGTGATAAAAGGGGTGGCAGTACCAGAAGGGGAGGTCGGAGGGGGAAGAGGGAGAAGTGTGGGGGGGGGGGTATAGCAGCCAGGTGGCATTGTCAAGGACAGAGAGCGGAGGGTGGGGCAGTGGTGTGTGCAAAGCGCTAGGTGTTGAGGCACAGTAAGGGGAACTAGGAGGGAGGACAGCCTAATCATGGCAGTCACGGGCGCTGCAGGCAAGGAGAGCCTTAGTTTTTAAAAGCTGTCAACCATTACCTTTATATCTGGGGTGCTGTACTTTTTCTTTCCCCATTGGTTAATTGGGACAGCACTCTGCCTGGCAGCTGACATATCTGGCTCTGTTCCCCCCAACTACATCATCAGCACTGTGACTTTACTGACTGTGACATCGCTGCTACTTAGCAACAGCCATTTGCTAGCTGCCAGGTTAGTCACATGTGATGTCACTGTCGGTGAGCTCACAATGCTTATGATTGGGGGGGGTGGAACATAGAGATGTTAGCTGCCAGGCTAAGAGCTACTTCGTGTATCCAGCACAACATTCTCACATAGCAAATGTTCTAATGAGCAAGTGGGGGAAAAAATACTTAAGAAATAAAAAGGTTTCAGCTGACTACTTAAAGTTTGTATCATTTTCCTGTCTGCCTGTTTTGGTTTCCCCTAGCTCCTTAAAAGCGTAATCTGGCAACTGAACAAAATTAATGTTAGGCAGTATCCACAGGCCTGATAAAGAAAACAGTTTATTTACCTCCGGAGTTTCTCTATTGCCAGGTTTTTCTGCCATTTGTAAAGTCTGGTATTTTTAAAGTGGAAAGAAGTGTGGCTGGGAAGGTTAATTTTGGATGTTTGCTTTGAACTGGTGCTGCTATGTAGTGTTTCTATGGAAGCTCTTTTTTTGGTTATGAGAATGTGGGCTTGGTGTCAGCTGCTGAACAAAGAGTGGTGGTGGGGAAGTCTCCTAACAACAGCATGTCATTGTTTAATGCTGAATCTTAAATCCTTTGAACAAATGACATACTTTGTCCTTCAGCTAGACAGCAGTCCCCATATACCATCCCTGAATAGGAGCTACACCATGTTCTGAATGCTTAACTGTGTGTGTGTGTAGGTGCATGCACTGCCCCCCCCCCCCCCAATATGCACTCACTTGCCCTTGCATGATGTTATATGTCCTCTTGAAATAGGCCAATCTGGCCATTTATTGCCCTAGGGCCACTGATTTTCTGATTAATGGGGGGGGGGGGACTGTTAAAAAAACAAACAAAAAACAATTTGTCATCTTTAAACTATCACTCAGGAGTTGTTTTTTTTTGACTTGAACTTCACTCCACTGCCCTCCACCTTATACTGTCACTAGCACTGCCCCCTCTCTCTCCCAATTTCCAGCCACTACCCCACCCCTCTTATTAGTACACTGTTGCTAACTGCATGTTGTTCTTGTTCTTCTGCAGTTTATTTATTGCATAATTCCTGCTCAGAAGCATTGCCTGTAAGTGCTGATTTTGTTACATTTATTCCATATTATTACATTTGTGTACATTGTATTTTGTTTTGTTCTCTTCCCCCTCTGCTAGGATGTGTCTGGAAACCAGCTGATACTAGCTCAGCATAGTTTTCCAGATAAAACTTTTGAAATAAATAGATTTTTAATGAAAAAAACTCTATTTGCGCCACTTTATCATGCAAACAACCATACTAAAACGTATTTTAGGAGTTTATCAAACAGAGCTGGCCATTTTTGAAAACTGAAAATCATCAGCCCTAATTAGCCAAACACGTCGCTGCACCACGGCATTTCATTCTTAACAAAACTTATTACATTATGCCTTTTTCTAAACATTTGACCTGGTGCAGAAATTGGAGGTACCTGATTGCTGGCGTGGAGCAGGTACTAGTGTGACCAGGGACTGATTTGTTAGGGGTGCAGGCACCAGGGTGCCTGGGGACTGATTTATTTATTTTGGTAGGGGGTGCCGGTACTAGACTTAACTGCAGAAAGATTTGTTTGGGGTAGAGGTATCAGGGTGACCGAGGACTAATTTATTGTGTTGACGGTCCCAAGGTGACTGGGAACTGATTTCTTGGAGGCTCAGGTACCAGATGACTGCGTACTGAATTTCTGGGGGTCCATGCACCAGGCCAGGGTAACTGGGGATTGATATGCTGTGGGTGCATGTACTAGGCCACAGTGACTAGTGACAGATATTCTGGAAGCCCACATGTCATGCCAGGGTGACAAAGGAGTGATTTGTTGGGGTGCAGGTACCATCTTGACTAGGAACTGACTGGTAAAGTGGTGGCAGCCCATGTACTAGTGTAACTGTGGACAGATTTGTTGGGATTGCAGGTATCGGGTGGCTGGGGTCTGATTGGCAGGGGAACAGTCCATGTACTGTAACAGGCACGAGGAACTGAGGACTGATTTGTTGGGAGCGCCTGTATTAAGGTGACCAGGGACTGATTTGCTAGGGACACAGGTACCAGATTGACAGAGGACTTTTTTTTTTTTTTAAGGGGAGCAGGTACCAGGCAGAATGATGATTTATTTGTTGGGGGCATAGTTATTAGGCAGAACTAGGCCTGATTTGTTCTGCCTCAGATCCCAGGGTGACTGGGGACCAATTTGTTGGGGGTGCAAGTACCTGAGTGAATGAGCAGACAGGGACATAGCCAGGATTTCTGAATGGAAGGTTTCTGTCAAAGAAATCCCATAATTTAGTCCCCATATATAAATGATTTTTTTATGAAAACAATAATGAAAGCCATATGGGAGGGGGGTTCTGGGCACCCAGAAAACCACCCTTGGCTACACCTATGACAGAGCAAGAAGCTTCAGCACTCAGTCAGAATAGACTTGGACTCATGAATCAGGAAATTCAAGCATTTGTTGAGGTCCAGTATCTCTAACTGGAAACATGTTGCATGTGAGGAGCTTGCTGGGCAATATGAGGACAAGGGCACCCCCTATAAGGCTCATACGAGTGAAGTGCTGGAGTACCTGCTGTGCTGGTCAGTTGCTTCTCACATGCACCATATTTCTGTTTAGAACTATTGGAGCTCGATAAATACTGTACTTTAATTTCCTGATCTGGGAGTCTGAATGCCATTTTAACAGAGTGCTGAAGCTTCTTGCTCTGAACGCTCATGTTTGGGCTGACCGGCCCACTACAGCACCCTGTTACCTGCTCCACCAGAGCACGTGTGTCCCTTGCCTGGGAGAGACTGTTGTCTGTGTGAATGGGGACTGATTAGTTACTGGGATTGTTTTTCTGGCAATTAGTTTTGTTGGGCCTTTTTGCACCGTTTAGAGGGGTGTAGGAATCTGGGAATGGGGAAGTAGTGCTGCAGAGAGGCTGCAGCGAAATCTTGAGAGACACAAGTACAGCCCACCATTTTCTTCACTCCCTCCCCCTCCCAGTCTTGTGTTTATGCTCCTTTGCTGTCATGCCCCCATCTTGCCAGCCCTTCTGGCCTGGTCACCTGACTTTGGCAAGTACTTTTCCCATAGCATTCCCCCAGTGGTGGGGCCATTTGTGGTGGCTTAGCCACTTTGAAGGCCTCATCGATGAAGGATGTCTCTTCTTGATTGGTGCAGGGCCTGTGTGTCATTCTACACTGGTCAGTCGTGTTTTCTTCTTGCTTTTCTCCCCCTTCACCTCAGATGTTGCCAGCATGGGTGTCATGGCACAGGTGTGCGCTGATGCCAGGCTGCTCCCCCCTTCAGTGGTTGGAATACCCAGGTGGTGGCAGCATTGCACAGCACGCTGCCCTCCAGAGAAGGAGCGCATCCTCTGGGATGCTTGATCCACTCCCGGCCATCTCAAGTGACCCAGGCTTGTTCCCACATTCAGGGTTCATTTTTGGGTGGGGGATTGGGACAATTGGCACATAGTCTTTAATTTTGACTCACCTTTTCTTCTACCTTGGGGATAACATACTTACTGTTATAGAAGTTTTAAACGGCTGTTTTATGACTCTGGGCTTGGCTGAACAATATGACCCATTGTTTGTTTTTTTTTCATTTGGCCCTTACTTCTATTGCCACTGGGTTGGTGTCCCACACAGATAAATATCTGAAATGAACCCTGCACATTGGGGTTGCCAATGTTATGAGCAGCATCCCTGCAGATGGATCACAATCAAAAAGGAAAACATGGATTTTAACATTTGGGCAGACAGAATTGGCGGTTTTATAAAATGAAAGACTTGGTTGGCCTACACAAGTGAAGATATCATTACCCATCCCTCCTGCAGTGAATGCTGACCTGGGGGGGCCTGTTCTGTGCCCTCCCCGCCTCAGCCCTGGGGGAGCATCGTCTCCTGGTAAAGCAGTCGAGTACAGTGAAAGCTTAACCATATCAGGAGGGAGTTGCTTTGTGCTGAGTCTCCGGGATCACATGGTGAGTCGGCCGTCTTGTATTCGGCACAGTCTGGAACTCCTGCGATATTTGGGGTTGCCAGTACAGCTGCTTTCTCATATGCTGCTTCAGTGAGATTCCTGTTGCAAGATTATGAGGCTCCTCTCTGAACCCCACATACAGTCTGTCTCGCTCCAGTAATCCCATGTGAAACGGTTTTTGTACCTGACTCCATTTGTACACAGTGATGTCAAATTACCTGAGATTTGACACCCATTATGTGTAACAGTAGACCAGGGCAGACAATTAAATGATGACATCCCTGTGTAACCAAGAAACCTTTCCCTCCAGCAGGCTGTGATAAAATTGTCAAGAAAGTAAATATTCATTATCCATTTTATGTTGACTTCATAGCGCTTGCTCCGAAAAGGGATCCCCAGGCTGTTCAATTACTGTCCAACGTAAGAAGTTGAAGAAATGTCACAGACGTTACCTGAACAATAGTTTGGCTGTCAGTTTAGTACAGTATCGTTCTGTACAGCGGTCTGTAGTATGTATACTGTAGGTCCTAATCCAAATTTCTTTACAGATGAACTACAGTTTTGAAAACACCAATTCCGTGTTACAGTTGTGCCTATCAAATAAATTAGATCAGTACATCACAATATCAGCTAAAAATAAATAAAATATGTAAATAGCAATTTGGTGACTAGTAACTGAATTCTGTCTAAAGGGTGGGGCAGTGAGGGAGGGGCATCTGAAGAAATATTGTGTAGGAGGCGAGATAATTTGAGATGAAATTTGAAAAGGGAGTGTGAGTTGGTGAGTTGGGAGGAGGAAAGGCTGTTTGACAGTTGGTGAGGTCACAAGATAGTGGTGGAAGCGATTTGGGTAACCATGCAAATGAGGGGAAGTAAAAGATTGAAAATAGGGGTGGTGTACAGACCCCCCCCCCCCACGCGATAGATGAGGCCCTGGAGGAAAAATTTGTTGAGAACATCAAGGGGCACTGTGACCATGGAAAGGGTAGGGTAGTGGTTATGGGGGACCTTAATATGCCGGGGGCAGACTGGGACACTGACATCTGCAGTGGCCAGGGAGCAGAGACTGATGAATGTGTTTCAGGATGCCTTACTGGTCCAGCAGGTGGATGAACCTACTAGGGAGGGGAGGATACTGGATGTTGTCCTTGCAGACAGTGACCAGATAAGGGGTCTGGAGGTGTGTAGCCCGCTGGCAGGTGGTGACCATGCCACAGTCTGGTTTCTGCTGTGTTTGGGGGAGAGAGGATAACTGCTCTAATACAGTAGTAGTGGACTTCTGGGGGGCGGACTTTGTGGGCATGGGCAGGACTCTGCAGGGGAGTTTGGACAAGATTAGGCCAGACATGGATGCTGGTAGCCTGTGGGAGACCACTGAGAAAGGGGTGCAGGAGGCTACTAGCTCATGTACAAGGGTAAGGCGTAAGAATGGTAGAGCCAGCAAGCCGTGCTGGTGGACCAGGGAGGTGCAAGAGGTGGTGAGGGATAAAAAGGCTGCCTATGCATGTTTTAAGTGCTCCATGGGGGTTAGGGAAAGAGGTGACTACGAGTTGACAGCAAGGAGGGTCACCAGAGTGGTGAGGGGAGCCAAGGCGAGGATGGAGCAAAATCTGGCTAGGGATTCTATAGATACATAGGGGAGAAGAGAAAAGGGAGAGCACAGATCTCCAGGATTAATACTGGGGAGGGATGGGCTCAGGAGGCGGGGGGTCAGGCAGAGGTGCTAAATGAGTACTTTGCCTCTATTTATGGAAGGAGACAGGGGATCCATTCAGCCTGAATGGGAGGGTAGGGGAGACAGCTGAGCGGAGAGGTCAGATGGAGTCTAGAGGACGGAAGAGGCTGGGGTACCAGGTGGGCCAAACTTAGAAGGGGATGGGTGCTTAATTGAGGGGGTGGATTGGGAAGGAGAAATCACAGAGGACATGGTGAGGGGGGCCCTTCAGGCGCTAAAAACTGATAAGGCACTGGGACCGGATGGGCTGCATCCGAGTGTTATGAAGGAACTGGTGGACGAACTAGCAGCTACAGTAGCTGCACTCTTCAACGCCTCTCTGCAGACAGGATGGGTGCTTCAAGACTGGAGGGTGGCTCATGTGGTGCCTATCCACAAAGGGGGGTCTAGGGAGGAGATGGGAAATTACAGGCCTGTCAGCCTAACGTCTGTGGTAGGCAAACTAATGGAGGGCATCATCAAGGAGAAGCTCGGGAGGCAACAGGAAAGGTCGGGGCACCTGGATGACTAACAGTATAGTTTTGTCCCGGGGAGATCGTGTCAGACCAACCTCATAGATTTTTGTGACGGGGACCCTGGACCGACAAAGACTGGTGGACGTCCTATACCTGGATTTTAGGAAGGCATTTGATTCGGTATACCACATCGGGTTGTCAAAGCTGGGG